>CM059867.1:14898816-15535927 GCA_030490815.1 Acer saccharum | reverse complement strand
AAATCGTGTATCCTGGGAGACAATCGCAATACACATACGATGTTATATACGGCGAAATTGTCTTAAGGACACCGTGTGAAACACGGGCCTCGATTTCCCTAATGTGTTGTTTCTGTTTATTGTTTTTCTGTCTCTTGCAGATTCGAACCAGATTGTTTTTTGAACAATACAAACAACAATGTTACTGTTAGTGGGTCCACAAGTTTGCACATTGGCATTGGTCAGAAGGTGATGCAAGGTGTGTGGTGGACAAGGATGTCGATGGCTAATGAACTCCCTGAAAAACTAACGTGAGAAATTGCACCACAGTTTTAGCAAATTATTTTGACATGTGCCGAAAGAAATTTTAGAATGGTTCGTTCCTAATTGATTATACTTTGTGGTGGGATATGGCGATTCTCAATGTAGAGAGTCATTGTTGTGGATAAAGGTCTTGGGAATGCTCGCCAAATGGGAAAGACTGAAAAAGGTTGATGAATTGAAGTCCGGTGGGAACCGCGGTGCATACCATGGTTGATTCCAGTATGTTTAGCACGGTTTAACCATGGCGTATGGACCGCGGTCTTCTAAGCCATCAATTCTAGTGAAGTAACCGCGGTATAGAGCGCGGGTGGCCAACCGTGACCCAAACCACGGTTTACCATAAATATGCATAAAATGGGAAATCTTCAGCTGAAAAGGAAAAAGGAAACAGAAAAGGAAAAAAGAGTTTGTCTTCGTGCGGAACAGTAAAGTCTTAAGAGGAAAAAAAAAGAGAACTTTAGATGGAATAAGAAGTCTTGTGTGTGAAGAAAAGTGTTTCCTTATGGGATTCAAACTTCCCTAGTACTCTAGTATAAATACATGTAATATTTGTTTATTGAGTGTAGCACAAAAAGAAACACATGTAACATCAGAGAGTGGGGAGATCCGGAGGGAGACCCTTGGGAATATCTAGGAGGGATCCAAGAAATATCTAGAGATCAAGAAAGAAATTTGTGGTTGATATTCAAGGGAAACTTAGAGGATATTCAAGGGTGCACTTGAAGGAGGACTCGATGAGTGTTGTGAGCTGAGAGCTAGGATGTATGCTCGGTTATGAGCTTGGGGGATCCGTAAGGCTTAGTAATTTGGGGTTTGGGTTTAGAGAGAGAATCCTAAGAGTGTGTGGTTATACAAATTTATAAGGTATTTGATCTTTTATCTCGTCCTGACAGCCTGTGGTTTTTCTTTGATTTAGGTTTTCCACATATATCATGTGTTCAAATGTGATTAGTTTATTTTCTCTCATCTTATTTTTCTACTAGTAGACGTTATTTGTTATATGGTGAATATTAGGCATGCGCTTTTGCGTTCATTGTTATATTCCCAACATTCTTCGCGGTCATAGACCTAATTGATTTTATCCTATTGCAACGTTTCATCGCGATATGCCAATCTATTTTGCAGGTTTATTGTATAGGTTTGAATATCAAAGGATTCTACTCGCTAAATCAGCAAGCAGAGAAAGGCTACTCGGCGATTTTAATGGACCCACATGGAGAATGAGTTTTGCGTGTATAACCTTCGACCAATCAAACTCTCTTTAGACCTACGTGACGCTGTTGACCGTTGACTTTTTAATGATCCCAAAATTACCATCAACATGTATGAAAGATTTGATTGTGACTTCTTGATCTTGTGGGGGGTGGGGGTTGGGGTTGGGGTATTCAATCTGGAATTTGAAAGAATTTTAAATGAATTGACTATTGTTTATGGATTTTTATTGACTTTTATAGACTTTAAAAACTTATGAAAGACTTTCATAGATTTTATGGACTTTTATTTTAAAAGACTTTCATATACATTAATAGACTTTTATTGACTTCTAAATATAATATACACTTTGTTATAATACAATTATATTTCTCATGTCAATAAAAATATCTTCTTAAAAGAATAAAATAAAAAAATAAAATAAAATAAAATCATTGTTAATAATATATATATGAAACTGGACGAAAGCATTCATGTGTAAATACATGATTTTGAAATATTTATTTATTTTTATTATATTTTGCATCATAAAGACAACTATGCACCTAAATTTTATGATGATTAGTCAAAATAGTGTGTAAAATATAACCAAGAATGTGAAATTTTCTTTTACCTATAGATATAGTTAAATCAAACCGTAAATAGTATTATCGATTGCTATGGTTATCAATTGTTACACTGTTTCTTTAATTAGAGATTTGTGTCTAAAATAGTGAAAAAAAAAAAAAAGAAAGAAAAAAAAGTTGATCTTGTTCGAATTTAAGTAGCTAGCTTTTTTTTTTTTTTTTTTGGTAAATGGTTTACAATGATGAAAGATAGATGTGGTGTGGCGTGGTTAAATTGTGGTTTTTGTCTTTTGTTATTTTAAGTAAACATAAATGAAGTTTGTTTGATTTGTTTCTATGTTGTTTTGCTTTGAAAATGGAGGAAAAAAATGAAATTGAATCTCACGTCGTTTATGGCATAGCTGGTGGAGAATGGTTTTATTTTTTTAAGCATTTTGGTAGAGGTTCAACTGATCCGATTACCTTGATACTGGAAAGTCTGAATTTGTATTGTGTTGATTTTATTCCTAGGAAGAATTCTGGTTTGAAAGTCTGGACCCAGCCCCCTAAAGATGTTTTATTGTTTTTTGTTGATGGATCGGCGGCTGGTCCCTCTGGTATGGCAGGAATTGGGGGGGTTACAAAATTCAGAGGGTGTTATTTTCTGCCAGTTTTCTATGAATATGGGGCTGCAAGATGCTGGAACTGTGGAGGTGTTGGCTATTCTTAGAGCTAGTTCTCTGGTTTTGGAAAAAGTTTTCTTGAAGGGGAGAAAGGTTTGCATTGCTAGTGACTCCTTGGCAGCAGTCTCATGGGTTAATAAGGAGGGTTTCGGAAACCTCAACCTCTGTCATCTTATTTATGACATTCGCTCCAACCTTGAAAGCTTTGGCAACATCTCTGTTTCATATTCCAAGAGACTTCAACCGTTTGGCCAATTCCTTAGCTAAAAAAGGTGCTGCTGCTCAGACAGACATTATCGAGTGGAAGATTCCGTAGCTTCGTGGCTGTTGTTGTTCTTGTGTTTTTCTGTTGTTTCTTTTCTTGTTGTTGCTGTGCTTTTTATGGTTGTTGCTTCCCTTTTGTGCGGCCTACTGTCTCGTGGTGGGTTTTCGCTTTTGTTCTGTTGCTTTTGGCCGCTGCTCTGTCAAACTCCTGTGACAGGGGTCTGTGTGTTGCCCCTTGTCGCCGGTGTTTGCGGCTGGTGGCGTTGGTTTTGTTTTGCTTGGCTTTGGCCCTTAATAAAGCTTGTCTTTCAAAAAAATATAATTTTTTAGTTTAACATTTTTTTTATGATAAATTGCTAATGTTTGTATGGTGTTTTTTTTTTTTTTTTTTTTTTTTGATAATTTGTTTATTTTAAAAGTTAAAAAAAAAAAAAAAAAAAGATGACCACTTTTTTTATTTGTGAATTTTGTTAATAAGAATGAATGTGTTCTTTTTTATTTATTAGAAAATAAAATGTCATATATATATTATATATATATATATATATATATTTTCAAAGTAAAAGTTATTCAAAATCTGTGGTAAGAATAGAAGAGAAATTGTAAGGTTTGATATAACTAAAACTCATTAAAAGTCATTGACATTTTGAATACCCCTAAAAGTCTATATTATCTTGTTGAATACACCCCTTAGACTAGATTATCTTGTTGAATTATTACATTGTGATTGTCTTTGAATTTGTCATACGACTCAAACTTGAGGAAAGAAGGTGTGAATTAATATACATTTTCCTTGAAATTTCTGAGTCGAAGAAAATTGCCCCACAAAAAGAAAAAACATGTGGGGCTACTGCTCTTGAAATTTGTCTACTTAATCCACAGTCAAAGACGATGGAGCCAAGTGCTTCGTTTGATTAGTTTTGATACTTCAAAATCATCTTCAATTAAAAATGTATTCTCTCTCACTCTCCATGTCCATTTGTTCTAGTATAATCCTCCTCTTCCTTCTCTCGCCTTACTCAGAATCAAAAAGCAACTATGGTGTTAACCAGATTGCTTATGAATTCTGGAATAATCCTACTCTTCCTTCTCTCACAAATATTACTTAAGAATTCTGTCAACCAACAAGATGCGGCGGAAAAGGCCCAGAAATCAGATTTCCCTTCAGACTCAAAACTCAATCAGTCTTTTGTGGTCTTAAAGGTTTTGAATTATCATGCTCCAATAACAACACACTCTTGCATCTTCCTTATATCTCCAGCAGTACTAGTGATTTCTATGTGCAAGAAATTTCTTATCTTCAAAGCAGTATTGCCACTACTGATCCTAATGAAACCACATGCCCAGTAAAAACTCTTTTCTCTCTAAACTTCGCAAGCTTTGAATCTCCTTTTTTAAAAATCTCGTATGGTGATTGGTCGTTTGCTACATTGAACTGCACTGAAAAGATGAAAAGAACAGAACTGTAGTAGGGCCGATTGATTGTATAAGTGATGATCAAAGGACGAACTGCCTCCAAATTGCAGCATATTATCTCGATCAAAACGGATTCCAGGTCTAAAAAACAATTCAACTTTTACGGATTTTTTGGAAACTGGAAGGATGGTGATGGCATGGGAAGCTCTCGATGGATGCCATAGCTGTGAAAAATCTGGAAATTTTTGTGGGTTCAACTTTACAAACAATTCAACCGTCTGTGTCAAAAACAAAGGTAACATCATCAGTTTTTATTTGAATTGATTATCAGTACAAAACTGTTATGTGTTTGTATATAAAATTGTTAGGATGATCGAATATACTTTTTATCAAAAAAGCAAAACATTACAGTTTTTATTTATTTTTAAAAAAAAAAAAATTCAAATGTCCAAGGAGAAATGAAGCATTACAGTTTGAAAATGTTTTTATGCATACTTCAAGCATTCTTTGTGTTATCGGTAATGAAAGTAGAAAATGCTTTAAAGCAACTTCGTCTTTTTCCTCGTTGCAGATCCTCTTCCAATTTCTGTAATCATAGGCACAAGTATTGGAGGCACAATCTTCTTTACTTTGGTAATACTCCTTATATATAAATCAATAAAGTCTGACAAGGAAAAAGAAGTCCAACAAAGAGTAGAGAAGTTCCTGGAAGACTACAAGACCCACAATCCAACAAGATACACTTACAGTGATCTTAAGAAAAAAACCGGCAAATTTAAGCACAAACTCGGTCAAGGAGGCTATGGAAGTGTCTATAAAGGAAAACTTTCCAATGGAATTCCTGTTGCTGTCAAGATTTTGGAACATTCAAAAGCAAATGGAGAAGATTTCATCAATGAAGTTGCTATTATAAGTAGAATACATCATTTTAATGTTGTTCGCCTTCTGGGATTCTGCTCAGAAGGGACTCGACGTGCTATCATTTATGAGTTCATGCTAAATGGTTCTCTTGAAAAAATCATCTTCTCAAAGATGCACGGATCAGATCATCGACTTTTGAGTTGGGAGAAGTTGTGAAAGATTGCATTTGGTGTTGCCCGTGGAATAGAGTACTTGCACCCAGGATGCAAACAAAGAATCCTTCATTTTGACATCAAGCCTCACAAATTTTACTAGACCATAATTTCCAACCAAAGATTTCAGATTTTTGGCTTGCCAAGCTATGCTCAAAGGAGATAAGTATTGTATCAATGACAGCTGCTAGGGGAACTGTTGGCTATATTACACCAGAGCTATTCTCTAGAAATTTCGGAGAGGTTTCTTACAAGGCTGATGTTTTCAGTTATGGAATGATGTTGTTAGAGATGGTTGGATGTAGAAAGAACATTGATCATACAATTGAAAATCAGAGCCAAGTTTATTTTCCCGAGTGGGTTTACAATAGAGTAAACCAAGGAAGACAGATCAGTTTAGAAATTGAGGAAGATGGAGATGAGGAAATTGCTAAGAAGCTAGCAATTGTGGGATTATGGTGCATTCAATGGAATCCAACAGACAGACCTTCCATGACAATGGTGATGCAAATGCTTGAAGGTGACTTACAAAGCCTGGAGATGCCTCCGAAGCCCTTTATATCTTCGGATGTTGAAATGGTTGAAAATTCTTAGATTTTTCATTTTTTAGGCGTGGTTTTGTGTGTTTTTGGTGTCACTGCTGCTGGTTTCTTGTTTGTGTTTGGTTTGCTGGGGTGCCTTCTTTTTGTTGTCTGTTCTCTGTTTTGGTTCCTGCTTAGCCTTTTGGTGCCTTAATAAATTATGTTGTTAAAAAAAAAAAAAAAAATGGTTCAAATATTGAATGTATTTATAAAATCAATTCATTATACGCTTTTTCTGCTAAAGGAATCGAATTATGCTTTTGTATTAGTTTTTTTTTTTTCCTAAATGTGCACATATGAACTAAAAATTTGATAGAGAATTAGAGATAAGCACATATGAACTAAAAATTTTGAGATAAATCTCAGTCAAAATCCCGTATCATGCAAACAAAAGAGCTTTAATGGTCGGTTGCCGTGAAATGGTTGTCAAAGCAGTAAAAATGGTTACCGGAACCATAAAAATGGTTACCAAAGCAGCGGAGGTGGTTATCAAAACTGTAAAATTAAAGTGGTTACCTAATAAGTGAATTTCTTACGTGACGTGTTGTGTTTTCAAATGAGTATATATATAAGTAAATTCATTCATGACGTATTATTCAATTTTACCATTAATTTGTTTTTTTGTTGACTCAAGTTAAGTTGCCTGCATGTAGACCTAGTAAGACACAAGTGGAAGATGTGGCATATAATTTTTTCACAACCCACATTACCATTGGAGATACACTAAACGCCTGAATACTGAATGTGACATTCCAAATTGAGCAGTTGACTAACTTTTTTTCTCTTACTATCTTTTTTCAATAAATTATTATTATTATTATTATTATTATTATTATTATTATATTAACATAACTAAAAGTTTTTTTTTTTTTCAATAGAAAAATATTATTTAGTAGACTATCCACAAATGAATGGATATTGACCATATAAAGGTAAAAGATATCACATCCTAGATTTTCATCGAGGCAGGCAACCAACACATCCTTGAGAAGTGTTCAATCAAGCACATTCTTCTCTTTGAAGAGCTATTGAACGCACTTTTGGGGTATGGAAGAAAAAGTGGAAAATTTTAAAGACCATGCCTAACTTTTCGTTTAACAAGCAAGTAAAAATAGTCATTGGTATCATGGCACTCCATAATTACATAAAGAGACGTGATCAGCATGATTGTCATTTTGAGGAGAGCAAGAATTATCAAGATGAGTTATAGTAGAGGAAATGGACACCGAGGAAGAAAGACACGAGACCAATGGTCTTGGAGCCCAAGAAACTGAAATATTAAGAAACTAAATAATTGCTAGTTTACTGGGAGATTGATGTTTATCATTTAAAATTTGTACTCATCATGTATTTGTAATACAATACTTTATTATGTTTTCATTTTACTTTTTATATAGTGCATTTGAAAAAAAAAATCATGTAAAAATAAAAAAAAAGTAAAAAGGGAATATATGAAGAAAGAAAAAAGAAAAAAAAGCAGGTAAAAAGAGAGAACGAGGAAAAATAATAAATAAGTTGGAAAAAGAAAGAAAGAAAAAGGAGAAAAAAAAAAGATGGAAAAAAAGATTGATAAAAGAAAAAAATAAAAAAGATGGAAAAATAAATAAAAAAAAATAAAAAGCTGGAAAAAAAAAAAGAGATAAAGGAAAAAAATAAAAAATAAAAACCGAAAAAAAAAAGAGGAAAAAGAGGAAAAGGAAAAAAAAATTAGGAAAAGAAATACTTGAATAATATATTACATTTTAACAATCATATCCATTTTAGTCATTTTTCATAATCAATTAAAGTTTACCAAACTCTTTTTACTTACTTTTTCTTAAGAGTGGTGTTATTGGCACACCCTTAGTGGTTTATTTATGCCTCACTTTTTTAATTATGTAGTATTCTTTTTCTTTTTTTCCTTTATCGAAATTATTTAAGAGACATACAATTTAAGGAAAAACAATCTTCTACAAAGTAAATCTATTAAAACCCACCCCCACATTCCTTTTCTAAAAATAAAAAAATAATAAAACAGTAGTGGTAGTTTTGGAAATAAATCAAAAAAAATTTAATAAATATATTTAATTTTATTTAATTAAATCAAAATTTAAAAAGTGAGGCATAAATATATTACATTATAACATATTACATTTTAAAAAAAGCCGAAAAAAAGCCAAAAAAGAGGAAAAGGAAAAAATAAATTAGGAAAAGAAATACTTGAATAATATATTACATTTTAACAATCATATCCATTTTAGTCATTTTCCATAATCAATTAAAGTTTACCAAACACTTTTTACTTACTTTTTTCTTAAGAGTGGTGCTATTAGCACACCCCTAGTGGTTTATTAATTATGCCCCCACTTTTTTTATTATGCAGTATTCTTTTTTTTTTTTTTTTTTTCCCTTTATCAAATTATTAAAGAGACATACAATTTAAGGAAAAAAAATCTTCTACAAAGTAAATCTATTAAAACCCACCCCCACATTCCTTTTCTTAAAAAAAAAAAATTATATAAAAAAAAAAAAACAAGTAGTGGTAGTTTTGGAAATAAATCAAAAAAGTTAATAAATATTTAATTTTATTTAATTAAATCAAAATTTTAAAAAGTTGGGCATAAATAGATCAGCAAGGGTGTGCTAATAGCACACTCTTTTCTTAAACTGATTATTTATAAAAGTAATTTACAAAATACCGATCAACTTATCTTTAACATTGATTATTTTTTAAGTAGATTATTTCTTAAATAAAACAATCTCAAAAATTATCTAATTTATTTATAGATGGAGTCTGAACAAAATATTTCATTTTTGTAGACTTTTCAAACTCAATTATTCGGTTATCATTAAGTTGTTTGTTTGTTGACTCAAGTCAAGTTGTTCGTAGGCCCAGTAACAACTCACAAGTGGAAGATGTGTGAATGTGTGTCCCTAATTCTAAATGCGTGAACGTGACATTTCAAATGAGTAGTTGACTGACTTTTTTTTTTTTTTTTTTTTTTTTTTGGGATTAGCTAATCAATCCTCAAAGAAGAAAAGTATTGAGGTTTGAATACGTCAACTCTAAAATATGTTTCAACATCGAATCAACTAATAAAATGTTATATAATAACAGACAACTTTCATGTTTTTTTTTTATGCCAAATATTCATTTAAACTCATATCATGAACCATGAGAAGGGAAGAATCATCAAATTTCTTAGCTTTTCTTTTTTCTTTGTTGATTGATGCAGACCCAAATATCTGTAATGAAAAAACTTACATAAAATATAAAATAAAAGACAGCATAGATAGGTTAATTCGAAGAAACCTTAAACCTCCCAAATATTGGTGTATCGAGGAACCAATAACCTCCCAATCACAACACAAATGTGCAGACAATAATTCTCTAGATACTTTTCATTAATGAATTGAAGTTATTTATACAAAATATCAATGCTCACTCTCTCCTCACTCTTTCATAAACTTAAGCAATTAACTAACCCACCATCCATAATTAAATGAGCAGTAAACCCACTAACTTAATAATTTAATTACTCATTAAAGCAAAATAAAACATAAAAATAACATTACAATAAATATCTAAATAAATTAGCAGGATCGTATCATTCCTTCCCCCTTAAATCAATCCTTGTCCTCAAGGATTTTTAAACTGGGATTAATTTGAAGTTTAATTAATGGTGTGTTTATGTGGAGAGGATTGCTGCAATAAAGAACTTGTCAGTACCATCACCGAGATCGAATTCTAAATGATCATCTTCATCTGCCAGAATTAAGAAACACTTTTTACACATTTTATTGCAATGCTTGGGTCCAATTTATTTTGTCATCCTTTTACAAGCACAAAAAAGAAACCCTTAGAAGCTGCAATTTTGTTCAGCTGAGGAGTAGAATTTGCAGTAGTTGCAACCCTATCAACTTGAGAATGTTAATATAATTTACGGTAGCAACTGCAACCTCCTTTTCAACATGAAAATAGGTCTCAACCCCATAATTTTCTTGTCAATAGAAGGCCTGAGATGGTTGACTCTTTTAACCCCTTGACTTGCACACTTATCTTCTCAATGAATTATGTCATCTTCTGTAATATTTGTTGCTGACCAAACATGAAAAACGTAGCTTCTGCTCGATCTTCTCCAAGCGTTGCTCCAGACCCGTTGCCATTGCCTAGCTCTGATACCAATTGATACAGACCCAAATATCTGTAATGAAAAAACTTACATTAATATAAAATAAAAGACAGGATAGATAGGTTAATTCGAGGAAACCTTAAACCTCCCAAATATTGGCGTTTCGAGGAACCAATAACCTCCCAATTACAACACAAATGTGCAGACAATAATTCTCTAGATACTTTTTATTAATGAATTGAAGTTATTTATACAAAATACCAATGCTCACTCTCTCCTAAACTTAAGCAATTAACTAACCCACCACCCATAATTAAATGAGCAGTAAACCCACTAACTTAATAATTTAATTACTCATTAAAATAAATAAACATAAAAATAACATTACATAATATCTAAATAAAATTAGCAAGATCGTATCAATCTTTCTCTTCGTTAGAGATGTACAGGCAAGAAAACTTCAACAAATACAGTGTTCTACTTCTTCATGTGGAGAAATCAAAAACATAAGCAACCCTTTTCGGCTTAAAGGCGATCCAGTTGGATGGGTGATCCCTACTTTGAACTTTCCTGCAGCCAGAGCAACAAAACCATCCTGCAATTCGATTCAGGGAAGTTTATGTCTAGAACATTTCCTATGACGATGGTATAATCAAGGTTGTTGATGTCAACTTAGCTGATGGAAGCTGCGGCCTTCCACAAAAATCTCTATCAAGTAACAAAATGTATGATTAATGATTGTCGTTATTATATACATGATCAGTACTATTATGATGAATTTACAAATGCAAATTTTGTGAGGTGCTCTAGTAAGAT
Organism: Acer saccharum; assembly: GCA_030490815.1. Classification (NCBI taxonomy): domain Eukaryota; kingdom Viridiplantae; phylum Streptophyta; class Magnoliopsida; order Sapindales; family Sapindaceae; genus Acer; species Acer saccharum. The sequence continues at coordinate 15,524,922 of CM059867.1, read as the reverse complement.
CAGTGATCCCACCTATAGAAGACTTCCTTGTTTGAATATCCGAAAGTGGAAATTAGCGAAAATAGCCTTTCCCAACATTCACTTTCTAGGAAACAGCCCATTGGAAAAAAAATTGCATATATAGCCGCTTGGACAACCCCATTTACCACAATGCCCTTCTAGACCTCTCACCTGGAATTTCCCTAAATACCCTTGTTAAATATTTTATTCAATAAAAATTGTGAGAGTTTACTCATTTACCCTCCCCAATCTATTTCCCACAAAACTCACTTTATCTGGAACCCTAATTTTCCAATTCAACTTCAACTCTCACAAAAACCTCTTCACTTGCTCTCGTTTTCCTCTCCGAGCAGCAGCTGCCATGTCTTCCCCGTCAACTACACACGTTTCCTCTCCCATTAACGCGCCTCTCAAGCGCGTCAGCACCTACAACGGCAGCTTCCACTGTGATGAGGCTCTTGGCTGCTTCATGATTCGCCTCACTGACAAGTTCTCCGATGCGCAAATCATCCGCACCCGTGATTCAAAGGTGACCACTTTTCTCTTTGATTGAAAAATTGAAACTTTTTTTGTTGTGGGATTTTTGGCTTGTGATTAGTTTCATTCGGTTTTCAAGTTTCTGTAGCTACAATGACCTATTTTAGCTGCTAAAGTTGGTTCCTTTTTGAGTTGTTTATTGTGGGATTGTTTTTGTATTCAATTTGGTGGCAGTTTATGAATTGATTTTTGGGAATGGAGGTGTTGGATGAGCTTGATGCGGTGCTTGATGTTTGGGGGTGTGTATGATCCGAGCAATGACCAGTACGATCACCATCAAAAGGGGCTTGAGGAGATTTTTAGGCACGGGTTCTCTACGAAACTCAGTAGTGCTGGTCTTGTTTACAAGGTAGTAGTTTGTTTAAATATTTCATTTTAGTGAGCATTGGAATTTTGTGTAGAATTTGGTTTGCTGTATTTTTATATGTAATTCTACTATGAAGTTGATGAGAAGAATCCATTTTGCTTACACCAGAATTGTAGCAGAAAGTTTGTGTTTGTATGTTGTTTAAGCAACTAGTAAATACAAATTGACAACAAAAACGACATAAAAAACAAAGTTTTACAATTGATTCCTTGTGCTTGCTACATATTTGTCATTACATAGATATACTGTTGTTCTTCTTTATGTTTTCTGGTTAAGAAGTGAACAGATTAGCAGTACTCCTTATAATCGCTGCTACGAAAGGTCGCTTTATGCCAAGAATTGTGTTTATGCTAAGTTATCCATATGTCAGGCTCTTTTTGTTTTGATTCAAATAAGACTGGAAAAGTTCCTGCAAAATTTGATATTCTCATCCACTGTTTAACCAATTTCTAGTTGTTTTGTAGCAGAGCAATGCTCTTATAAATTGGCATAAACCAATTTCTTTCAATGACATGAAACAATACATAAAGGCTGTTCTTACTTCTTACATTCATCTGTGGTCCTGTGTTAAAATACATTAAAAGATTGCTTCTTCTTTGGATTTCCTATATAATTTTGTTTATTTTGATTAGGTAGATCTCTATTTTATAAGTATTTTTTTTTTTTTTTTTGTCTTCAGGTTGTTAACCTATATACAAAATGATACATATATTATTTTTGTTGTGGGATTTTGGCTTATGATTAGTTTCATTCGGTTTTCAAGTTTCTGTAGCTAAAATGACCTATTTTAGCTTCTAATGTTGGTTCCCTTTTGAGTTGTTTATTGTGGCATTGTTTTTGTATTCAATTTGGTGGTAGTTTATGAATTGATTTTTGGGAATGCAGGTGTTGGATGAGGTTGATGTGGTGCTTGATGTTGGGGGTGTGTATGATCTGAGCAATGACTGGTACGATCACCATCAAAAGGGGTTTGAGGAGATTTTTGGGCATGGGTTCTCTATGAAACTCGGTACGATCACCAATTTTAAGTATGATGATATATGTTAATTAATTGGTATATTGAATCAAGTGACAGGAACGTAACGGTTTATAATCATATGTAAAGGCAATTCTAGATTTGTCCATAATTCATGGCGTGGAATATTTATGTGATTTTGATAGCACTGTCTGGAAACAGTGCAATTTTGAGAGCTTAATTATATAGTTTCCTTAATCAAGAAAAAGAGATCATCTGAAAGTTGAAGGGGGTTTTGTGGCACCAATAAATCAGTCTGTTATAACCCATTTCCAATATCGTTGAATATATATGAGGAATGTCATTGATTATTGATATTTACTTCCTTGTATACAAGTATAAATGTATAATCAAGCCATAATTACTGCCTGATCATTTTCTATTAGTAATTTTGAGCTTGTTCTTCGATCACTATAAATACGAGTCAAAAACTCGGGTTATTTCAATCAACATGTATGCTTGATCGTTTTCTATCAACTCGGGTTATAAATGTATAATCAAGCCATAATTACTGCCTAATCATTATTATTTGCTGGGAATTAATGTATGTATGCTTTTGAGCCTATGATTGATTGATATAAGCCTGAGAATGGATGCCATGAGCCTAGGAATTATCAACTTGGAATTAATGCATGTATGCTTTTGAGCCTATGATTGATTGATATAAGCCTAGGAATGGATACCATTAGCCTAGGAATTATCAGTGGGAATTAATGCATGTATGTTTTTGAGCCTATGATTGATGATATAAGCATGGGACTAGATGCCATGAGCCTAGGAATCATCTGCTGGGAATTAATGCATGTATTTTGTTGAGCCTATGATTGATTGATTGATATAAGTTTGGGACTAGATGCCATAAGCCTAGGAATCATCTGCTGGGAATTAATACATGTATTTTGTTGAACCTATGATTGATTGATATAAGCCTGGGACTGGATGTCATGAGCCTAAGAATCATCTGCTGGGAATCAATGCATGTATTTTGTTGAGCCTATGATTGATTGATATAAGCCTAGGAATGGATGCCATGAGCTTAGGAATTATCAGTTGGGAATTAATGCATACTCCATTTTCGAATGTATGCAGGAATGGATTGCAAATGCTGAGGACACTGTCCGTAACGAGCGTGCAAATGTTGGACACACCGAATCTACCTTCTATTGTTAAACACATTTCAATATTTTCTATTTTTTAATCACATGATGTACGTTTAACTTCTTAATCATTATGAAATTATTTGGTTATGTTTCCTTTTGCTTGTTTGTGTAATATTTCTTCATTACTCTAAAGATTGATCAGAACAGATCAGATTAATGCATGTATGTTTTTGAGCCTATGATTGATTGATATAAGCCTAGGAATGGATGCATGCATGTATGATTAATGTAAATGTGACTTTTCAGTTTTCACTGATGTTGGTCATCTTGTTTCACTATAAAAGCCCAATCTCTATTGAAAAAAAATTTAAAAATTTAAAAAATATATATTTAAATCAAAATTAAATCCACCATGGGCCTAGGAGTTATTCTTAAGCTTAAAGTACCGATTCCTAGGCCTACAACTCCTTGGGCTTAGTTTCTTCTTATCAGTCCTAATATTGATGACGTGGTGACGATGCACATCTGAGCTTAGGAATGATTTTACAGGCCTAGGAACGATTTTACAGGCCTAGGAACAAATTAGTTAAGGTTTGACTAAGGAAGAAGATGAAGAATTAATGGGATCCAGCCTGTAATGAGAAGAAGAAGATTTAGTGGGATCCATCTGTAATCCACTCCTAGCCTATAATGTCTTAACACGTGTCAATATTGATGACATGGCAAACAAAAACCCCTGAGCCTAAGAACGATTTTATAGGCCTAGGAACAATTATTTCTAGGCCTAGTAATGGTTCTTAGGCCTTACAGTTTTCCTTCATAGACGAAATTTAGGGGGCCCCGCAATAATCTCAACAATCGGCATCGTCCAACAATGAAGGGGAATCAATGGAAATCTGTACGTGAAGTTTCGACATCATTGAACTGTCGAACAAGTACGTCACTCCCCATCACACTAGATATATCAAACAACCCTTTCAAATATGAACCCATAAATGCCTAAGAATCCTTTCACAAACTTGTAAGTTGTTGTCGTTGCTTGACTCGATCTCCCGTATTAGCTTTACGCTTCCGAAATCGAGTTTGATGGTTGCACACCGCTTTTCGAAAACATCCCGTTGCAATTGGAAAAAAAATGTAATTTTTAAAATATATATATTTAATTCGAAATTAAATCCACCATGAGCCTAGGAATACTGATTCCTAGGCCTTAAACTTCCTGGGCTTAGTTCCTTCTTATCAGCTCCAATACTGATGATGTGGCGACCACTAACGCCTGAGCCTAAGAAAGATTTTACAGGCCTAGGAACAATTTAAATTTTAGTACATAATTGCTTTTAATATATTTTATTATTTAAATTTAAATATTAAAATTTAATAAATTAAATTTAATTGCTTTTGTTATAAACTTTATAAAAAAAATTATAATTTTATAATAAATTTTAAATTTAAATAACTATATATAATGAACAAATATGAATAATTTTAATTGTTATTTAAAAAAATGGAGGTCTGAAAAAAAATGTTTTATTTTTATTTTAGAAAATTGAAAATTTGAAGAGAGAATGAAAAATAGAAAAAATGGAGGTTTCCAGGATTATTACACGTTGAAATTGTGTAAAGATGCATTGAGCATGTAAAGATGTTGATATTTCAGCGTGTAAATATTTCCATCGTGTAAAGATGTTGACATTTCAGCGTGTAAAGATGTTGACATTTCAGCGTGTAAAGATTTCAGCATGAAGACATGAACCTGAATACAACTTTTGAGGGGGCAAACGATATCCGATTTTCACCCTAATATACCGTTGAAATCGTTTCGACGAGGAGAACAATATTTTAAAGAGAAAAGAGAGTAAAATTTAATAAATTTTAATATTTAATTGCTTTTAATATATACTTTATAAATTTTTTTTTTATAATTTTATAATAAATTTTAAATTTAAATAATTATATATAATGAACAGATATGAATAATTTAATTGTTATTTAAAAAAAATGGAGGTTTGAAAAAAATGTTTTATTTTTATTTTAGAAAATTAAAAATTTGAAGAGAGATTGAAAAATAGAAAAAATGGAGGTTTCCAGTATTATTACACGCTGAAATTGTGTAAAGATGCATTGAGCGTGTAAAGATGTTAATATTTTAGCGTGTAAAGATTTCTAGGCTTAAAGTACCGATTCCTAGGTTTGAACGTCCTAGGCTTAGTTCCTTCTTATCAGTCTCAATACTGATGACGTGGCGATAAAAAACACCTGAGCTTAGGAAATATTTTACAGGCCTAGGAATAATTATTTTGGGCCTAGGTACAATTCCTAGGCCTTACAGTTTTCTTTCGTAAACGAAATTATGGGGGCCCCGCAAATATCTCAACGATCGGCCCGACCAACGATGAAGGGATATCAATGGAAATATATACGTGAAGTTTCGAAATCATCGAACGGTCGAAAAAGTACGTCGCTACCCATTACACTAGAGATAGTAAACAACCCTTTCAAATATGAACCCTTAAATGCCTAAGAGTTCTTTCACAAACTTGTAAGTTGTTGTCGTTGCTTGACTCGATCTCCCGTATTAGCTTTACACTTCCGAAATTGAGTCTGATAGGTGTATACTGCTTTTTAAAAACATCCCGTGCAATCGGAAAAAAAATAAAAATTTTGAAAAAAATATATTTAAATCGAAATTAAATCCACCATGGGCTTAAGAGTTGTTCCTAAGCTTAAAGTACCGATTCCTAGGCCTTGAACGTTCTGGGCTTAGTTCCTTCTTATCAGCCTCAATACTGATGACGTGGCGATAAAAAACACCTGAGCTTAGGAAATGTTTGTCACTTCTCAATAAGTATTTTTTTTTTAATCCAAGAAAAATGTTTTAGACAAGATTGCCCTTATCTAAAACTTTTTAAAACTTTCTCTATCTAAATTTTTCTTTCTTTCTTTTCTCTTTAAAATATTATTCTCCTCGTTGAAACAATTCCAACGGTATATTATGGGTGAAAATCGGATATCGTTTGCCCCCTCAAAAGTCGTATTCAGGTTCACGTCTTCATGCTGAAATCTTTACACGCTGAAATGTCAACATTTTTACACGATGAAAATCTTTACACGCTGAAATGTCAACATCTTTACACGATAGAAATCTTTAACACGCTGAAATGTCAAAAAAAATTATTTTAATAAAAATTAAAATAATTTTTTTTAAAAATAACAATTAAAATTATTCATATTTGTTCCTTATATATAATTATTTAAATTTAAAATTTATTATAAAATTATAAATTTTTTATAAAGTATATATTAAAGCAATTAAATATTAAAATTTATTAAATTTTAATATTTAAATTTAAATAATATAATATTTAATTGCTTTTAACATATACTTTATAAAAAAAATTATAATTTTATAATAAATTTTAAATTTAAATAATTATATATAATGAGCAAGTGCCACATCACATATTCATTAAGGGTATACTTGTCCAAAAACATTTCTCTTCGATAAAAAAATAAAACTTAATGAGATGTAACAGTTTTACAAAGGTCCATAATTTTTGGGCTACTTATGAATTTTGCTCTATTTAATTAATATATTTTCAAGATTATTTTTGACAATTTCTTTATTCAATTCTTTTCCATGGAATCCATACTAATTTATAAATGATTTTTTTAATAGATTTATCTTGCTCTCATCAAAGCACTGTGCATGACTGCTGTGATTTGACCCATCACAGGACTTTGTGTGGTTGAATTTGCTTGGAAAAACCTGGTAGCTTGTCGATAAAAAAAAATTGTGGTGATACTTCGCCTTCCTCTGTGTCGTTGTCGTGATATTGCTTTTTGTCTTTTCCACATTAATAATATGCACTAAGCAGGAAGAATTGTACCCACAGTCTCTAAGGTTTGGGTTATGTACTGTACCCAAATGGAGAAAGATACTTATTACACAAAGACACACCCTAGAGTTAAAGGAAGTTACAGTTCCGCTAATTTGACCAAGTGTGACTCATATAATGACAAGAATACCCTTGAGTAAATAGAGAAAATAATAAAATAATAATAGATAAAAAAAAAAAAGACTCGAAGGAATGCAGCGCCTCCTCCACCATCGTGTAAAGATGTTTATTTTTCAGTGTGTAAAGATTTACATCGTGTAATCATTTTGCAATTTCAGCTTGTAAACATACATCCATCGTGTAAAGATTTCCATCATATAAGGATATTGACATTTCAGCATCGTGTATTAGATTTACACTTCCGAAATCGATTCCGATGGATACACATCGCTTTTTAAAAACATCCCGTGCAATCGGAAAAAGAAAAAAAAATTCAAAAAAATATATTTAAATCGAAATTAAATCCACCATGGGCCTAGGAGTTGTTCCTAGGCTTAAACTACCGATTCCTAGGCCTTTAACTTCCTAGGCTTAGTTCCTTCTTATCAACCCCAATACTGATGACGTGGCAAAGAAAAACACCTTAGCCTAGGAAAGATTTTACAGGCCTAGGAACAAATTAGTTTGGGCCTAGGAATGGTTCCTAAGCCTTACAATTTTCAGCGTGTAAAGATTTCCATCGTGTAAAGATGTTGACATTTCAGCGTGTAAAGATTTTATAGGCCTATAAACAAATTAGTTTGGGCCTAGGAATGGTTCCTAGGCCTTACAGTTTTCCTCCGTAGACGAAATTATGGGGGCCCTGCAATAATATCAACGATCGCCACTATTCAACGATGAAGGAATATCAATGGAAATCTGTACGTGAAGTTTCGAGATCATCGAACGATCGAACAAGTACGTCACTACCCATTACACTAGAGATAACAAACAACCCTTTCAAATATTAACCCCTAAGTGCCTAACTTTCAAAAAACTTGTAAGTTGTTCTCATTGCTTGAATCGATCTCTCATATTAGATTTACACTTCCGAAATCGATTTTGATGGATACACATCGCTTTTTAAAAACATCCCGTGCAATCGGAAAAAAAAATAAAAATTTCAAAAAAATATATTTAAATCAAAATTAAGTCCACCATGGCCTTAGGAGTTTTTCCTAGGCTTAAACTACCGATTCCTATGCCTTCAACTTCCTGGGCTTAGTTCTTTCTTATCAGCCCCAATACTGATAACGTGGCGAAGAAAAACACCTTAGCCTAGGAAAGATTTTACAGGCTTAGGAACAAATTAGTTTAGGCCCAGGAATGGTTCCTAAGCCTTACAGTTTTCAACGTATAAAGATTTCCATCGTGTAAAGATGTTGACATTTCAGCGTGTAACGATTTCCATCGTGTAAAGATGTTTATTTTTCAGCGTGTAATGATTTACATCGTGTAATCATTTTGCAATTTCAGCTTGTAAACATGCATCCATCGTGTAAAGATGTTTATATTTCAGCGTGTAAAGATTTTCATCGTGTAAAGATATTGACATTTCAGCGTGTAAAGATTTTACAGGCTTAGAAACAAATTAGTTTGGGCCTAGGAATGGTTCCTAGGCCTTACAGTTTTCCTTCGTAGACGAAATTATGGGGGGCCGCAATAATATCAATGATTGCCATCGTCCAACGATGAAGGAATATCAATGGAAATCTGTACGTAGAGTTTCGAGATCATCGAACGGTCGAAAAAGTACGTCGCTACCCATTACACTAGATATAGCAAACAACCCTTTCAATTATAAACCCCTAAATGCCTAAGAGTTCTATCACAAGCTTGTAAGTTGTTGTCGTTGCTTGACTCGATCTCCCGTATTAGCTTTACAAATCCCAACTCAAGTCCGATGGGTGCACACCGCTTCTTAAAAACATCCCGTGCAATCAAAAAAAAGTAAATTTTTTAAAAAAAAAAATTATTTAATTAGAAATTAAATCCACCATGAGCCTATGAGTTATTCATAGGCTTAAAGTACCGATTCCTGGGCCTATGAGTTAATTTTTGAGATCATCGAATGGTCTAACAGTGTTTAACCTTATTTTTTAGCCTAGGAATTATTATTTTAGTGTTTAACCTCATTTTTTAGCCTGGGAATTATTATTTTAGGCCTGAGAATTATTCCCATCGGCGTGATTAAACCATCAATTGAACATTGTTTAACCTCATAAACCTGGGAATTGTATTACCACCTAGGCTCAAAATCAATAACACCAGCTAACAACACATATATAAGGTAGTCAAGCAACAAATAATCACCTGTTTTCAAACAACACATATACACCTGTTTTGGTTCAACCAACCATCACATACAAATAAAAATGTTTGCAAACAAAATCATATACATATTCCCTAAACCTGTTTCCCACCAAACCATACAACACCATAAGTGTGCAACAAACTAAACTTCACCGTACATGAAATATGAATTCAGTGAAAGTGTTATTCAGCAGTATTGTCTTCTCCTTCGTTCAACAAAGGTTCTTCATCGGCATAAAATTCTGCTTGGTTCACGACCAATGAAGACTACATTGGATAGAAAAATGATGAGGATGTCTGCACTTGAGAATTCTTGTGTCTGTGTGTGTATGTCTCCTTTTGCTAATCATCTGCCTCATTTGCATACCTCCTTTTATTTTTTTTTCACGTGCATCATCTTTCCTCCTATAAATCCATTTTGTAGCTATTATATTAAAAATAATAAAGAGTAACTCATGAACCAATTCTCTTATAAATTAACAATATTCCTCTAAGGTTCATGGACTTTCCTAAGGATTGTACTCTCTCCTCTCCCCCTTGCCTCATAAAGTCATGCAACTTACATATAATGTGTAAAGCAAACACATCATTCTGTCTTAAGAGTACAATTAGACATTGCAATATGCAATCAATAAGATGTATATATGCAACAAAATATTACCTTTCCGATCAATACAAAAATACAAAGCTAAAGCACATATAAGATAATGAATGGATCATGAAGATGCACATGCACACACTTAAAAGATCTACAACCAAACGATAGAAACATGGCTCTTCTTGTTCTGTAGAGAAAATTAAGATCATTTAGTTACAATCTATACCTAAAGTTGAAAACTAAGAATACTATTAGAATATCAATGCTCCATATAATCATCTATCACAAGATAAGACTACTAGGAAGTGATATGCTTTGAAGGGGACTACATTGACCATAAATAGTAGCTTACATTTCCAAGCTCATTTGTTCCACTAGACTCCCAAACTGTGAGTTATAAGGTTTCTCTGTTACAACTTACAACTTAAATAACAACCTGAAAAGAGACAATGCATCCAACATTACAAAGTATAAAAACAAAACTTTCACATAGTATAACATCAAACTATGTAAGTAATGCACCAGTTCTAAATCAATAAAATTTCCCACAAATATTTATCATTTATTTATGTTACAGCATCTCTAATGAAAATTGTCATCACCATCCCATTTTCCAATTTGAGAATGACATGCCACAACAAAATCGCAGCACAAGCACTTTAGAATCTATCAAAAAAAATTTGCAAACCAAACTTGAAGAAGTAAAAATCAATACTATACAGTCTATATCATAAGGTAAAAGGAGAATTTACCGACAATCCAACTGGAAGCTAGGGTTTGCTTGTAGGAGAGATTTTTGGGGCTTTTGGAAGAGAAGAGTCCAGCGAGGAAGAGATGGCAGACATCGCGATCGTAGTACTTGCGATTGACCTCGCGTACATCGCCGTTTCGGTTGGCTCCCATCAACACGTCCAGTTGCTTCCTCATCGCGTCCATATTTACTCTCTGTGTGTGGGAATCTATGGAGAGGGGAGACTAGAAGCTAGGGTTTGCTTGTAGGAGAGATTTTGGGGGCTTTTGGAAGAGAATGGCAGTTTCGTCCTTACACATTGTAAGAGGGTAATTTAGTCATTTTGCAGGGTTTAATTGTGAAGGGCATTATTGTCCTAGAAAGGCTATTTCCTAGAAAGTAAATATCAGGAAAGACTAGATATGCACTTTTTTTCCCAACGGGCTATTTCCTAAAAGTGAATGTTGAGATAGGCTATATTTGCAAGGTCCCCTATTGGAAATCAGTCATACGTTTATGTTATTTATCATGGCAACGACACGGTATACAGTCTTCTGGAGTCATGTTCGTTCATTTCAACGGTTCCTAAACATAACGCATCTGGGGATGATAATCCTTTGTACGAAACCATCCAGGAGTTCCTGCAGTCAGGTTTTGATCTTGAATGGTGCATGGATTGCGGATCAGCCAGTAAGTAAGAGCTTATATATCTTATCATTCTGCATATGCTTTGAGTGTCAAATTGAGTTTGTTGATTGGTTCATATTTTCTGCAATATATGCTTCATGTATATTTTTTTTAATAGATTTTTGTGAAATTATTTTTACCATATATCCGTACACTGCCTTAATATTAATTTATATTTCTTATCCAATTCCAGATAAGCTGATTTACAGTATCTTATTATCGATACTATCACTCCTAGCAAGTTTTCTGTTGGGTTTCATGTGCTCCCTGCTGGAACTCTTCTTACTCCTGGTCTCGTATTGTCCCTCCGCCATAGCTATGTTTCTTACCGATAACACTTTTCGACAGTTATCTGTTGATTTACATATTGTCATTTCCTCTTTCATTGTCGAGTTTGCAGTAATTCTTATAGCGGTGTGTTTACGTATTGTCATTTCCCGCAAATGGAGATGAGAGCGGGGATGGGGATGGGGATGGGGGAACCTCCCTTGCCCCCATTTTCCCCTATTAACTTCTCTACTATAATCCCATCATAGAAGATGTTTTTTCTTTCTTTCTTTCAGGAAACTCAACATATATATTGAGATGAAACTGTTAGTACTAGCTACCTAGTTCAATGAGAGTAATTGGGTGTATTATATATATTTGATTTCTTTGTGCATTCTATGAAGAAGAAGCTACTCATGCAGCTGGTAACAATAATTATAATGATCATCGTGAATTCAATAAATTAACTATTGAAAGTAAATTCAATATAAACAAAACGAAATTCGGATCATTACTGTTCACCATACGGAATCCGAATCTCTACAGAGGAAGTGGGATCGAACATCTGGATTGTACCACCAGTTGGAGGAAAATCACAGAATCGGAAAGTCCTCTCTGATTACAATGCAATTTACCCACAAACTGATTTTGGATGGGAGAAATTCTCTTATGATTTTCTCCACATCTCTTTGTGTTTATCACTTGGTATTGTGTTTCTCTCAACACTGGCACATACACCCTCTGTGTTATTACATTGCCCAGACAACACACCCATGCCATACATTGCACACACAATGCCAGACATCCCATGCACACACCAAGTACACGTTATGTGTATATTGTGTTTACTTTTATGTATCAGTTTCTTCGATTCATGTATAACTACTCATAAAGCAGTTTTGTATGCTTTTGGTGCTTGGCCTCATGTGTTGGGCTTGGTCTACATGGATTTTGGGCTCTCCATGTATGTTTGTGATCTTGGTCCACTTGGGTGTATAATGGGTCTCCAACCTATACCCAAATATACCAACAATTATTATATATGCAATTGCATAGCAAGAACGCATGCCCAACCTTATCAATTTTGTAAGTTTGTTTGGCTGTTGATGGTTCATTTTGGCCTCGGTAAACAATTCCAAATTAACAAGGGCCAAAAGGAAGAACAAAATTAATTATTGGCAAGTAAGAAAGAATAAGTTCGCCCAGTGGTATGCCTATCATATCTACGTCATAAGGTTGTGGGTTCGAGTCGTATCTTCTCCTCCAAATCTCGAATTATTATAATATTTCAAAAAAAAAAAAAAAAAAAGTCATTCAGTTCTTATTTGCCTTAAATTCTGAATTATCTATATCTCTCAAATATATAAATCAATCAAAACGATCTTGGTGACAAAATTTTGTGTCATGGGGTGGCCAACTCTTTTCATTATTTGACCATATGTAATTTCACATGTAAAAGAAATTTCATTACAAATACTATCAGTTTTCTGATGAGTATGACAATTTTTTGGTGAGTATTGGTGGTGAATTAGCTCAATACTAAAGTTGTGACATATCTAACATATCATTCTTCTTCGGATAACGTTATAATGTTATTGGTATGTAATGTAGTTCACAAAAATCATGTTAAAATACTATAGTTTGCAATTAGTATCATAAATGTTAATTTTATTTCACAAATTATTATATCACTTTACATATTATCATGTAACTCTCTCACGGAAATATGCAGAGGCAAAGCCAAGCCAACTATGAGAATATGAGGGGCAGGGGCAATTTGAAAAATTATTTAAGTTTTGATAAAAAGCATAAATAAACTTTTTTAAAAATTTTGTGAGTTTGGGGATCCATCATTCACTAAGGGGATTCAACTTTGTAATAACTAAGACCTTAACAAATATTTATGAATGTAGAGTGTTGTAGTACTATATAATTCCATATGTTCCGGGTCCTCTAGGACAATGACTTGGTTACTTAGAGAGTCCACACGGTTTAACAAGAATAGAACCTAAACATTTAAATCAAAGTCTTTTTTTTATATAATTTATTTCTTACTTTTCTTTGGGGCAGTTTAAAATGCAATGAGTCGTCATATAATTGAATGATGACTTTGAATAGGTCATCATTTAATTAAACTTAATCAACAACCTTTTTGTCATGTTAGTTGGAAGTAAAGTTAAGACTCAATGTTGCCGGCCTAATAAAATAGAATTTGGATCCTCTGCTATGCTGATTTTTGTCCTGTCCTATATAGATCTGTTGACATGTGTAATCAATGGCTATCATTTATTTCTTTTATTTATTTCATTTTCATTATTTTTAAATACAAAGTCTTAGGGTATGTTTGGTTGGGCTTTTAAAAATCCTCTACTCGTAAAAGGTTTACTTGTAGTAGATCTAATTGAAATAGAGCTTTTGAAAAAAAAAATATAGTTGTTTGGTTGGTAATTACAAACGCACTTTTATAGCAGTAGACCGTTTGGTTATAAACTCTCAAAAAGTCTACTGTGATATTAAATTACTAAAAAGGATATATTATTTATTCACTTTTAAAAAAAAAATTGAACGTAGAGATTTTTTACATGTTAACTACATTTTCTACTGCACAATAATAATAAAATTCAAAACTTTCACCATATAAACTTAAAAGATTAAAAAAAAAAATATAACCAGAAAATATTAATTTTTCAACAAAGTTGAAGCATTGTCAAAGATTAAACAAAAGGAAAATGATCAATATCTCATACAAAGGTAAGAAGTTAAATGGAAAAAAAAAAATTAAAATTAAATAAGTTATCATTGAAGCATCAGAAGAGTTGCAATACTATCACGTTCTTTGTCCATTTCATGATTAGGACGTCGCTCCTCGTAAACATCTTGAGTAGCATTTTCTTCTTCATCATCACTTGGTAGTTTATCATCATCGTCATCATATGGTTTAAACTCTTGATCTATATCAGCATTAACTCTTATAAAATTATGAAGAACCATTGAAGCAATCACAATTTTCACTTGTTTAGTAAATGGGAATCTGGGCATTTGATGTAATATTTTCCTTCTATTTTTCCAAACACCAAATGTCCTTTCAATAGTGCATCTCAAAGAAGAATGTGCATGATTAAATATATTTTTTTCCACTAGGCTGCCTTCCACGTCGAAAATCTAGGAGATGATATCGCTCACCTTTATATGGCCCTAAATAGCCTTTCATTTGCGGATAGCCTGCATCTACCAAATAATACTTGCCTACACATATAAATGAACATTTTATTAACTCAATATATAATACATTTATACAACAATATATGTAAAACATATTTTATGACATACCTCTAGGTGGATGAGGGAAATGTAAAATTTCTCTACGCAATGCCTCTAAAAAAATACGTGCATCATGAGCAGCACCTTCCCATCCAGCCCATGCAAAAGTGAAGCATATATTGAAATCACATGCAGTCATTATATTTTGAGTAGGAGATCATTTTCTACCGATGTATGGTATTTGCTTTGATACAGGCATCACAACCGATACATGTGTTCCATCAATTGCACATATGCAATCTTTAAAATAAGGCCAATATCTATTATCATCTTTTATTTTTCTGGGAATTCCCTTGAAATATGGGTCAGATGGTTTCAAATAATCAACAGCCATGCGACAAACAGCATCCAAAACTATTCCAAACCATCTAGATATAGTTTCTCCTGAATGTTGAAATCTTTCTTGAGCCATTCTATTTCCACAAACATGCACTAACACCAACAAAAAAATAGCCACCGACTCATGTATTGAAATGTCCTTACCTTTTTCCAAGTCATAAGATTGATGCAATGTATCATATAGTTTTATGAATACCTATGTTTCCATCCTAAATTGCTCATGACATACAATATGATGGCCATGTAAAACCTCCATTACTCATTTGTATCCTGATAAAGATGATGTTCTACACTTTTCCTTTAAATTATACTTAATAAAATGATGAACATATAAACCAACTCCTATTTTTATCATCTGTAAACGTTTTTTGTCATCATTACCTTGATTATCAAAAGCTTCATAATCATCATCCATATCTGAAGAATATAAACATATTATAAAAAGTATAAACATCATCAAACAAATAAAATAATAACATAATTTTAATGAAAATAATAATAATAACATCAATCAACTTTCATTTGAAAAATAAAAAAATAAAAAAATAAAAAAACTTCAACTGCATTGCATAAATCAAATAGTAATTGTCCAATAGATAAACAAAATCTCAAAGCAATTCATTACATAATAAAAAACAAAACCAAATCTAAAAATTTATTCTAAGCTTGCTCTAGAAACATAATTTGTAGGTCATGATCCTTAAGTGCAACAAACGTCTCTCTGTTCTCCTTCTTAAGAAAAAGTCTAACTACCTTCATAAAAAGCTCACTTTCATAAAAAGCTCACTTCCTCTCTCAATTTCTGAAATGCCACGTAACATTTCGATCACCTTTGCAATACTAGATTCATCATTCTTACCATCCACTGAATAACATAATCGATCTAATTGTTTGGATAATGTGACAGTAGACCCTTATTTAGCTTGAAATATTTTTTTTCTTTTCCTTAAATTTCCTTGTAAAGAAGATTCTGGTGTAGTCCCAGGTGTGCCATCCCCATCAATATTATCTAAATTTTCATTAATATTTGTTTCTATTCCATTCATCCTATCGATTTCATTTATATATTCACCATTAGTAGGTATAAATCCCATAGATGGTGCCCAAGATCCTTCCCCAGTAGCAGCAACATCTCTGAACAAAATATCTAACTGGTCAGTACTCCTCAAGCCTTTTGTTTGAAATTTAGATGCATCTGGATTTTCCTACATTAATATCAACATGCATATATATTATATTAAAATTTATTCTTCAAAAATAATTAATTTTTCAATTAATATTGCAAGACTAAAGTAAGAAATTGCACCTTTAATTTTTTGTCCCACCATTCTTCACTAGCATCAATTGTTTGCTTAACATAATCCCAACCAAGGCCAGTTTCTTTTCCAACTAGATTACTCCAGAACTGCCACTCTCTCTTAAGATTATCCCATTTATTTTTCATCTGTTTTTGACTATAGTTCTTATTAATCGTTTGTGCCAACTTGGTCGAAATATTTTTCCAACCCTCTTTGTTGAAGTGACCATTTGGTTGATTACCAGCTAAAACTTCATAAACACAAATCTTAACAAATGTGTCAACATATAAATCAGTTGTTGACGATGATTTTTTATGGTCACCAAGTCAATGATCTATTTTCGAATTGCTATAGTTTATGAACGAGAAAGATTTAAAATTAAGAAGAAATAACAAGCAATTACGTGGTAAAACTCCAATGGTTAGAAAAACATCCACGGATTGTTGCCTTAGCAACGAAGCCAAATTCACTATCAAGAATGGTTACAAGAATATTACACTTTAATCTCTCTCTCTCACTATTTTTCACGTACCCCCTGTTTGTGTATAGAGGGGGTATTTATACATGTTGTTTTTAGGGTTTTAAGGTGGCCGCTAGGGTTTAGTGTTGTGGTGCCAAAGTCTCAAACGGTTTCCTAGTCCTAATTAGATTGTGTTTCCTCTTTTGGCTGGGTCCAGTTCTAGACGAGATTCTTTCTCCTTTATTCGCAGGAGAACTGCTTGTTTCCTTGTTGAACTCTAATGGTCCACATCGTTGCTTAATGTGGGGCATCCTGAATCTCTCCGGGAAAGGCATCCTCAGAACCCCGTTGGTGAAAAGGCTTCCGGATTCATCATCTGACAGCTCGTTACGCCCATATCGCCTAACTAAAGCATCAATTTGTCGACGATTATTCTGAACTTCCCGGGTCAGACTCTGTATGAGTATGTCTCTGTCTCTTTCAGGTTCCCCTATCGCATTGAAGTTTTGACTTATGGTCAGTTTTTGGCCCCTTTCCTCCGGATTCAACTCTCTACGATCTCGGTTTAGGCCATGCAGCTGGACTGTGCCCCTTTGGCGCTTGCGATGATGATTCTGCTCACTTTCTTTCGAGGAGGATGACCGGTCTCTCCGGTGACTGCGCCTCCTAGGGTGGTCTCGATCCCCGGCTGTCCGATCTTGATTGTACCCTTTGTCAGAATCATTCCCCTCTCTATGCTCCCTACTTCTCCTTGGCAACTCTTTCAGATAGCATCTTTGGTCTGCCTGTAGGATCTCGTCTTGCCTTTAAGGGTGCATCAGGCGTTGGTATCACCACTGCAGAACGCAATCTTGCTGTCTGCTGGTTTGGGGCGGACAGATTGTGAGGTGACATCAAACCTTCCGTGGCAGAAAGGTCAATTCTTTGCCTTGCTGCGTCTGATATAAGTTGTTGTAGGGAAGCGCGGAGTCGTTGCGCGATTTCTTCATTGGTTGTAGGGAAACGTTGAATACCAGCCAGGGCGGCTAATTGGTCTACCGTCGTTAGGGTTGCATCTGCAGTGTTGAGCACTGTGTCATCTTCCAGCTCGTTACTTGGCATGCCTTGACTGTACCTGGAATCGCTACCATCTCCTTCGCCAGCCATTGTTGTCACAAACTTTCGGGTCCCCCCTTCTTCTAGCGCCAATTGTTGATGGTGATTTTTGATGGTCACCAAGTCAATGATCTATTTTCGAATTGCTATAGTTTACGAACGAGAAAGATTTAAAATTAAGAAGAAATAACAAGTAATTACGTGGTAAAACTCCAATGGTTGGAGAAACATCCACGGATTGTTGCCTTAGCAACGAAGCCAAATTCACTATCAAAAATGGTTACAAGAATATTACACTTTAATCTCTCTCTCTCACTGTTTTTCACGTACCCCCTGTTTGTGTATAGAGGGGGTATTTATACATGTTGTTTTTAGGGTTTTAAGGTGGCCGCTAGGGTTTAGTGTTGTGGTGCCCAAGTCTCAAACGGTTTCCTAGTCCTAATTAGATTGTGTTTCCTCTTTTGGCTAGGTCCAGTTCTAGACGAGATTCTTTCTCCTTTATTCGCGGGAGAACTGCTTGTTTCCTTGTTGAACTCTAATGGTCCACATCGTTGCTTATCGTGGATGTGCTGGTCGCTGATTATGTTTGGCGTATGAATGTTGGTGACTGTCTTATTGATTCCTGAGTATGCCCGAGTATGTATGCCTGAGTGTGCCCAAGTGTGCCCGAGTGAGATTTGCTGCCCGAGCTGATCGTCTTCGTTTGTGGTCAAACTACTTATTCTTTTTTCCGAGTAGGTTATCGTGGGGGGTTTCTGCTCCATAAGTTGACTTATCTTGACTCCTGCTTTCCTGGCCTTTCGTGCTGATGACGTGTCCTTCACCACTAATTTTTACCTATAACATCAGTCCATTCTGCCTTATTTCTTTTTTGGCTTTCCTCCACACTAGGTTCCATTCTATAAAATATATAGAAAAAAAAATCATGAATATTTAAATAAATAAGCAACCAAAAAAAATTCCATGGAATATTATATAAATAAGCAACCAGATAATATAAACACAAATCTCAAAAAAAAAAATTAAAAATTGAAAGTTAAACGTATATTACAAACAGGAAGAAACAAGGCAACGATTGTTTTTTTTATTTTTATTTTTATTTTTATTATTATTATTATTATTATTTTATTGTTGGTGTTGCTACGATTAAACTGTTTTCCACTGAAATTTTAAGCATAATGTTGCGTTGTGTGCAGCCAAGCATGCATAAAACTTTTGACAGCTCAAAAACAAAAAATAAGCAAATTAGAATTGCAAATTCTGCATGAGCAGTGCAGGTGGGCTCACCAGTCACCACTACCAAACGTTGACAGCTCAAAAAAAAAAAAAAAAAAAAGGCAATGATAAATAAATAAACAAAAAAAAAAAATATTAAAGAACAAAAATTATACATACCCTTTTTTTGTATGTGTTGAGCAAAGAACCGTTATTTTGTATGTGTAGAGCAAAATTATAGATTATCTGTAGAGACTAGAGAGCAAAGAATAAAGAATATAAATAGTTCCAGGATTTTATTTTAATAAGGGTATTCCATGTCAATAATAAACATTTAGGGATATATAGGTCAAATACTTCTTTTTTTAAAAAGTCTATTTTGAAAAGCTCATAAAGAGGAGCTTTTGCCTAGTAGAGGTTTAAACTCTACTAACCTCTACTGAATATAAAATAGATAATTTCAAAAGCCCAACCAAACAACATTAAAAAACTCAAGTAGAGGTTCGTAGACCTTTTGAGCCAGTAGAAAGCCCAACCAAACAAGCACTTATTCTCAAGTGTTTTAGATCAGGAAAAAGATTAGCATAGCAGAGGATCCTGATCCAATAAAATAAGCAAACAAAATAGATTCCAAAATTGGGGTATGACTATTTCTTTGCCTAATGACATGGTATGACTATTTCTTTGCCTAACTTTTTTTTTTTTTAGGTCATCATTTAATTAAACTTAATCAACAACCTTTTTGTCATGTTAGTGGGAAGTAAAGTTAAGATTCAATGTTGCCGGCCTAATAAAATAAGCAAACAAAACAGATTCCGAAATTGGGGTATGACTATTTCTTTGCCTAATGACATGGCATGGTATGACTATTTCTTTGCCTAACTTTTTGTTTTTTTAATTATTTCAAAGTATCATACATATATATATATATATATAATTTTTCTATTGTCAATTCGTCCTAATATAAAAAATATCAAGACGAAGAATGTTGAATCAAAGTGTATGCACTTGTCAAAACTTCTCCATAATCTATAGTTCACATTCTTCGTAGGGGAAGTTAATAGGGGAAAATGGGGGCAAGGGAGGTTCCCCCATCCCCATCCCCATCCCCGCTCTCATCTCCATTTGCAGGAAATAGAGATTGGAGTGTTTGGGGGAAGTATTCTCGGTATTCTTATAGCGGTCTTGTATCCCCACTCTCATCTCATTGTTGATTTACGTATT
Source organism: Acer saccharum (assembly GCA_030490815.1). Lineage (NCBI taxonomy): Eukaryota > Viridiplantae > Streptophyta > Magnoliopsida > Sapindales > Sapindaceae > Acer > Acer saccharum. Next base: position 15,504,481 of record CM059867.1, on the reverse strand, counting down.
TACGTATTGTCATTTCCTCTTTCATTGTCGGCTTATTCTTGTTATAATTTTAGTTGTGTTTCTTATACACAAATATAGAAAAACCAAGATGACAGTGGATAACGTGGAGAAATTTCTATACAATCAGCAATCCTGGATGCCTAAAAGATACTCTTTCATTGAGATCATTGCAATAACTAATCACTTCGGAGACAAATGTGGACAAGGTGGCTTTAGATCAGTTTATAAAGGACAACTTCTTAATGGCACCTTAGTTGCCGTTAAGGTGCTTGCAAACTCCAAGTTCAATGGGCAAGAATTCATCAATGAAGTCTCAAAATCAAGCATTCAGATGTGGAATTATTTCCTTGTAGATTGTATGGAAGATGTGGAATTATTACATTGTGACTGTCTTTGAATTATTACATTTTGAATTTGTTAAAAATGAAGTATTTGACAATACATGTCCTTAGCAAAATTGAATTGAAATGCTTATCCGAGTTTTGGAACCAAGTTTACACAGGGCAGTGGGGTGCTATTCACAATCATTGCATGATACAACATATGCTGCATACATCTAATACTTTTTGGAGAGAGAATCTATCAGCTGGTACTTCAGTGGACAAGTAATTAAGGAAAGAGAGACATCAACTGATGATTGGTGAACACTGTTGATTACTTGTTTCAATCAGATTTTGCTGGAAACCCCTCTGATTTTCTCTGTATATTGGTGTTCTTTAACGAGGCTATAACAATGATATGGTGACTTCATGGGTTGAAGGTGATAAATGCTTGCTTGATGATGACTCTGATTCATTCACATTTCTTTCTGAAAAAAATCCAGGCTGTTTTGGTTGAGGCAATGAACCTTCACTGCCCAACATTAGAACCACAGTTGACATGTTTGGCCTGTCTTTTGGTCCTTGTTGAACATTGTTGATTACTTGTTTCAATCAGATTTTGCTGGAAACCGCCCCTTTGCTTTTCTCTGTATATCGGTGTTCTTTAACGAGGCTGTAACATTGATATGGTGACTTCATTGGTTGAAGACGATAAATGCTTGCTTGATGATGACTCTGATTCAGGCAGATTCCTTTCTGTGAAAAAACCAGGCTGTTTTGGTTGAGGCAATGACCCTTCACTGCTCAACATTACAACCACAGATGACATGTTTGGCCTATCTTCTGGTCCTTGTTGCACACATAACAAACCGACATGAATGTATCGTAATATTTCAGATGAGGCAGCAGAGTAATCTAACGATTTATCGATTAGTTCCACTACCCTTTCTTCATTCCAGAGTCTCCATGCCTGAAACAGATAAAAGCCAATAGTTATTCCCCAATTCTTCAAGTCCTTACAAAGAAATGAGCTTGGCAAATCAATCATTCTATAAGCTTACGTGTCCAAGAAGATTAAGATTGTGGTCACTGTGGCAAAATCCTCTATTTCTCTTCCCACTTATTATCTCTAGTACTATAACACCAAAGCTGTAGACGTCAGATTTCACCGAGAAGATTCCATCTATTATATATTCAGGAGACATATATCCACTGCAAAGAGAGAATGATGTTAATGGAAAATGTTATATAATTAAACAATCACTAAGTGTACTTACTATGTTCCAACAACTCTATTGGTTTCCGCCTCAATTTGATCTCCCCCAAATGACCTAGCCAAGCCAAAGTCTGAAATTTTCGGATTCATATCATTATCTAATAAAATATTACTGGCTTTGAGATCTCTATGTATAATCCTCAATCTCGAGTCTTGATGAAGATAAAGAAGCCCTCTAGCAATCCCTCTAATAATTTGGATGCACTTGCTCCAATCCAGAAATTCTCTTCTTGTTATATCTGAAACATTTCTCATCCAAGTTAGAACTCAGACCTTTGACAAAATTCTCAAAAGAAACTATAAAGATAACTAGAATTAAACAAGCAGTATGGAGAAATTCAACTAACCAAAAATAAAGTAGTCCAAGCTTTTGTTTGGCATGTATTCATATATTAACATTCTCTCATCTCTTTCAGCACAACATCCCAGAAGCTTTACAAGGTTTCGATGCTGAAGTTTTGCAATCAGAATAACTTCATTTTTGAACTCATTCATTCCTTGTCCAGAACGTTTTGAGAGTCTTTTAACAGCAATTTCTTGTCCCTCAATCAACATACCCTATAAATCATCACTCAAAATATTAAGCATGGTTTCAATTGGAAATAACACAGCCTTAATTAGTTGCTTATCGTTATGTTACCTTGTAAACAGGTCCAAATCCACCTTCTCCAAGCTTGTTTTTGTCAGAAAAGTTATCGGTGGCACTAGCTATGGTCTTTAAATCATACATTGTTAGTCCACTATCATCTTTTCCGCTACCTTCACCATTCTCATCCATTTCGCGATTGTCATCTGTATTTCCTGAAAATGGGGTGAAAGTGGGGTGTAAAGAAATAAATATGCATTTTCATAACAATAATGTTAGAGGACCCAAAAAAGTGACTCAAATTTTGGACCCAAACCTATATGACAACATCACACACAACATGGGCCCACGTCACTCTTCCCAAAGATCCTATGTGATGTTGCCACATAGGTTTGGGTCCAAAATTTGGGTCACTTTTTTGGGTCCTCTAGCATTATTGTTTTCATTATTAGGCATTAGTATCAATCATTTCCTATCTTTGAAGATATTAGTAGAGCTAAATTACAAGAAATGAAATCAACAATGAGTTCGATTGAGCTTTTATTTACCTTCATTCCTATGTTTTATCTTCCGCGCATACATGATCCAGACTAATACAAGCGCTCCCATGACTGAAAATATAGACACAACTATGATGATCACATTTTTCTTCCAACTGGGTTGTCTCCTTGATTCAATTTTACCTGGAAGATTACATTGATTAGAGTTATCAAACATATTTGTGTGATTGTGATTAGGGAAAGGAAGATACCTAGCTCTGAAGCAGCTATTCGCACATAAAGATCCTGACCGCCCAGAATTTCCTTGATGTCCATCAGATCAGTAAACCAGAGCAAACAGCCGGATCCACTTACGATATCTAAAGCTGCATACGCGGTACAGGAGCAATTTTTAAGACACGATTTCTCACATTCCACAAGGCTAAAGTTTTTTTCAGCCCTGGAATGACTTGTGTCTGGCAGTTTTAATGCTTCAATCTTTAGAAAGCCATCGTCTCCACGCTGACAATCCAATGGAGCCTTTCGAACACACCCAGCAGTCCAATTCAAGACATTCCATTGCTGTTCTGATTTAGGCTTGAATGTTTCAAAACATGTGCATACAGGAAAGTTATTGATGTTGCAAATAGCATATGCACCACACTGAGCATAATTGTCACACTCATCGTGCATTTTCGCATAGAATTCTGCCCAAGTCCTGGTTTGATTTATCCACGTAAAACGCTGCGCAAGACCTGATTGGTTCATCACAGTTCTTGAAAGTACTGGACTATCATGGATGTAATAAACGTAAGAAACCTCTTTCTCATTCGACACAAAGTCGTATGAATATACAGAATTTGGTTTCAACGTAGGTGCTCCAGTCCAGTGAAGTCCATTCCAGGAACCTGCTCTGAGCACCAATTCAGGACCCTTTTTAAGAACTAGTTGCGGCGATCCATGAGGATCAATCTGCATTGTGAAGTCACCCTGAGAAGGGTCATTTGAGCTCTTCCAGGAAGATAAAAACCACTCCTGACCAGTTACCAAGTTTACTCCAAGCTTCATGCCTGGTAATAAGGTATCACCAGGATGATCAAAGCTCTGCCACAAAAAGTTATCTGGGTTGTTATCATTTCCATCTTTCACAACCAAATTACCTGAACCTAAGAGCATTGCAATTGGATTCTGGGGAGTTCTCGATGCGTTCGAAGACCAAACAATGTTGTTTGTGCTATTAAGAAGTACAAGAATTCCTCTGGAATTGATATGTAGAATTCCTGAAGGATCAGAAATTGGAGCATCTCTATTAGCAACCCATACAGTTGTCACTGGAGCTATATTCTTGTACCAAATTCCCAGGTATCGACTTCTCGATGTGCCTGGACTGAAGAATCCCAGTTCATAGCGTTGATCTGCTGAAACTACTGTCTCACCGTCTCTGATGGATTGGCCAAGTGTGATTGTGTCCAGTGTAGTGGTGGCAATTCTTATGGAAGAAAATAGAAAACAGTATAGAATAAGAAATCTAAAGCATTCCATTATTGACTCTCTCATGCTTGCAATTGCATCAGTACAGATATTAGGGAACTTGGAATTTAATGTGTTGGTTATATGGACCCCAAAAAGAGAAGAAAATTCAAGTGACTTTACCTGTCAATCTATCTAAGTGGCCTAAGTTTAATTTCTGGGTAAATATTTATGAGGGTTAATTGGCAAAAATAGCCTTTCCCAACAACCATTTCATTAATGTCTTGATCTACCTCTTATATTGAAGCGTTTATTAAAGCGTATTAAATTACTTAAAGTTGTGATGATTTTCAGCTATTGAAGCATTTTTCAAACAAAATGGCACGAAGTCTTCCGTGACAGAGACTTTGAGTTACATTATTGATGACCATTGACTAAGAGGAACCAAATCCATGCATGCCATGTCATGTTTTGTGCTTGAGCTATTGAAGCGTTTTTCAAACAAAATGGCATAAAGTCTTGGTTAATGGTCATCAATAATGTAACTCAAAGTCTTTGTCACCGAAGACTTGCTGTAGGATGTAGCATGTAGGTTCAAGATGCCATAAATGGGCATGCAGATCCAAATCCGAATTGGTGATACATGGCAGAAAATGACTAGCTAACTCCATGATTTATGCACAAATATTCTCCTAGTTGTGTATCATGTATTTTATTTTGTTACAACTATATATAGAAATGTTCAAGTCAGTATGCACTGAGATAACTTTATCGGTGCGTTGAATGTAGACTATTAGATTTACATACTTTGACTCAAAGTGTATGCACTTATCAAAGCTTCTCCATAATCAATATTGGTCCACATGCATTGATACTGATGTAGTTATATCAGTACGCACTGACGTGAACGGGACCATATATATATATAATAATGTATTGTTTACACATCTAAAATGACCAACTCCATTATTTATATGTATAAATCTTTAATTAAACCCATACAATTATCAATGAGACAAATAAATTATGAATGCATTTCACGGAGAAATTTATCCATAACGAACTGTTTCTAATTACATGGATCGAGCAAGTCAGCAAGATATGCATATATATGTCACCAAATTATGATTGACACAAACCCAACTCACTTTAGACTTAGGGGTCGTTTGTTTTTTTGTCTGAAGACTGAATAGTCCTGAATTTTACTGAAGACTGAATAGTGACTGAAACCTGAATCTGAATGACATGTTTGTTTTTTTTTTCTTACGTCTGAATGTACTGTCAACATGTTTGTTTTTTAATAATAAAATTGTCTGAAAAGAAGTAATTTTACATCTATACCCATACTAATTAAAAGAAATAATTTAACATGCAACACTCTTTATAAGATTTTGCATGTTCTTTTGCAAACAAAGTTTAATTCAACAAAACAAAAAATTCATCCAAAAATATAAATTTGTATGTTATTCTGCAAACAAAGTTCAAGTTCAATTTATTTATTTATTTTTTTTTTAAAGTTCAAATTATATTTTACATATTGTCCAAATATCCAATATATAATTCTAGAAACCCTTTTTTTTTTTTTTTTTTTTTTTTGGTTTCTTGGATCATATGCAACCAAAAACCAATTTTATTTTATTTTATTTTTTTTGTTTAAAGGTTCCTAGATACCTTTTTTTTTTTTTTTTTTTTAAATAGGTCCCTAAATTATATACACCGGTACATATATATATATATATAAACAATTATTCTATAACTTCTTCAAGCCACGAAATCTACTCAATATCGAATGCAACCACAAAAAGAATATTTGATAAATTATATAACTACAACTATGACAATCATAACAAATTATCATTCTAAATTATGTTTAAAGAGTTCTATAACTGCCATTACATGTAGATAATAATAATAAAAAAAAAATTTAATAAGTTCTTATCAGGATTTGGTAGGAGAGAAATTCAATTGTTTAATCCTATGAAGATTTCAATATGAGAAGTGATTAGGGTTTTTTTTTTTTTTTTTTTCTTTCTTTCTAAAAGCCTTTTAAAATAAGAAATACATTAAAAGAAAGAATTCTTCACCATATCAAATTAGGATAAATTTAGAAATATATCTTTTTTTGAAGGATAGACTTGTAAGAAAATATTTTAATTATAATTCAGTGATTTGGAATTAAATTAAAAGTCAGGATTTCTTACTCTTTTTTTTTAAGTTGTTTTTTGATATTTTTAAGTTGTTTGACCACTTAATAAAACAAACAAAACAACTTAATAAGTTTAATTCAGACCCATTAAGTCTTAAGTGGAAAAAATAAACGACCCCTTACTATTATTATTGACCAGTTGACTTTTCAACGATCTCAAAATCACCGTTAACATCATGTGTGGAGAATTTGATTATGACTCGACTTTGAATTTGTCAAACGACACAAACCTGAGGAATGAAGGTGAATATACATTTTCCTTGAAATTTCCGAGTCGAAGAAAATTGCCCCACAAAAAGATAAAATAAAAATAAAATAAAAACAAGTGCCTCTTTTCACACGCCAACGAATTTTGTCTACTTAATCCACGGTCAAAGACGATGGAGCCAAGTGCTTCGAGTGATTAGTTTTGTTACATCCAAAAAAACATTTTCAATTAAAATTGTATTCTTTCTCACTCTCCATGTCAATTTGTTCCAGTATAATCCTCCTCATCCTTCTCTTGCCCAAGCCCAGCCCTAGGGGGGGTGGGGCCCAATAAAACAACTGCCTAGGGTTCCCAAATTGTAATTAAAAAATTTGATTCTAAAATATAGTTTATATAAGATTTTAAATAAAACAGACCTATAAATAACTTTAAAAATAGCCTACAATATACATATAATTTTTTTTAAAAGGCTCACTAATAAAAACTCTATTCATAAACGACTTTAAAAATAGCCTACTATACACATACATATATATTTTTTGAAAGGTTCCCAAATGAAAACTCATTTATCATTCTTACAACAACAACATTGAATCAAGGGGGTGGTGGGTTGAACCCTAGCAACACTCGTGTTTGGAATATTAATTTATCAGCATGCTCATGTTCATGCTGTGTGCAAATAAATCGATTTGTCGTTTTGATTTTGATAGGTTCACAACCAGCCCTTTTCAGGCATTCAAAACATTACTTTTGAGTGACTCTTCCACTAAAAATAGCCTTTTTGATTCATTTTTTAAGCATATCTTGTTTCACTTTTTGGTACTTTGGTTGGAAAAGATGAAAGCTATAGCAGAAGCAGATGTTATATATTTTTTTTCTTGGGTGGTGAAGAAGATGATCAAAAGATCATCTTGTGTGTTCAACTACCAAAAATGCCTACTTCAAACATTAATGGATCTTAGCATTTGGCCAGTAGTGGTTTCCAACACAGTTGTTGAGAATTGATACTTCTGGAGCCATGTAGGTCAATCAGGATCAGGAGATGAAGACTATTGTAAATTGCAACGATCACATGGGTTCAGAGGAGTATGGAGGAGTATATGCATCAAAAATTGTTTCATCGACTGAAAAGACTCAAGAAGGGTATGAAGATATTAACCTCTCACTCTCACTGTCACTTCCAAGTCCATCAACCAATCTTATCTGAGGAAGAAAGAATACCGATTTCGGTAACGAAACTCAATTAGAAAAAATGTATAGGGTGGTAGTAGAAGGATAGGTTCAGGTTTCACTGCCCACAAGTAACAGAAAAGAAAGAAAAAGAAAAAGAAAAAAAAGACAGTAGATGAGTAAATCCTTATTGGTATGATTTCACTACTTGTTATAATATTCCAAAACATCTGACTATCATCATATACCTGTCTGTTTCTATATATTTTCCTATCAGAAAATCATAACAACTTGGATTAAGCTTTCCTTTCCATATTTCTATATAAAACCACCACGAAATTTTCGATGCATGCTCCCACTTTGATGCATGCTTGAGAACTGGATCAGGACGGATTATCCGCTCATCCAATCTGTGATTCACTGGATCATCGGAATTAGACTCTACAAGAAGTGGCGCCCAAAGAAATTCCACTGTGGCATTATACTCCTGCAGATGACTCAAAAATAAAACAATAACACAACTTACCATGAGAGTTTCTAGATTGACCATACACAAATGGCATTCTACAAGGTGTGGTGTAGACAAACTTGGCCACATTTTCCACTGGGAGAGTCTCCAACGAGACAGGAGTGTTCCATTGAAGAATATCTCTTCCCATGGATATTTATCTACATGTTTAGTATAATATCTATCCACACTAGTCTCTAGAAAAGGGTTCTGGTTTACCTCAGCTCGGATATCTGTAAGCGCATTGGGCATCATGGATCTCTTATTCTCCGGAATCACTGACTGTAACAAAAACACCATTGATATCCACTGCCCTCTGTTCAGTGAATCCCCTACAAACATTAGCCTCTTCCCCCTCAACTTCTCCCACATCTCCGTCGCATTCCATCTATAAACTCAAACAGAAATTTAATAAGTTAAGAAATCCTTTCGACATGAAACATCAACAGTGTACAAATTCATACACCATAACCCATCCCCAATCCCTTCTTTGCCAAACTGTCAGCCAACAAATTCCTAAACCTTGGGTTGAACACAACCTTGATTCCACCCATCATAACTAGATATCTACGAAATACTTACAATTGAATTCAAAGAACGTATAAAGTTTTATGAAAATGACAAGCAAACTTCATACGCAATCTAGCATACAATTATTATAACAGAACACAAAATTGCAAGTATTAAAGCCCTAATTTCCTTATCATTCTACAATTACATGGGGACCATCAAAGTTTGAATTTTGACAGCAAAATCTCAATTGATTGGTGTTTTTCAAAATAAAATAAAATAAAAAAGTTATTTTTCTCTTGCTTTTTGACACAAGTTTGAAGTTTGAAGTACTTACCTTACAAGTTTGCTTTATTATTTGAACTTGACAAAGCAAACCTTTATTATTTCAATACAACACACACTTTCCCTATTTATATATAATGTAACATAAAAACAGGATACATGTATGAAGATTTTTGGATTTGGATTTGGATTAGATAAAATCCCCAAAACTCCAATTAAAAATCAAACCCTAAAACAGGAACACATTACACAAAGCTTTCAAAACTTAATCGTTCAAAAGAATTCACTGCAAGTAATTGATTTGAGATAACGAAATTAGAACGGAAATTAGAAAATACCTTGGATAGCTCGAACCAAATACAGAGGCTGCTGGAGAAGAGAAAGCGAGAGAGAGAGAGAGATGAGAATTGGAGATGAGGTGAGAATGAAGGTCAAATGAATCGTGGCTGCTGGTTGGTAAATTTCATGAAATGCAATGGATAGAATAGGAAGTTTGGTAAAATTTCATTAAAAAGATCACTGTAGCGCGTTTTGAAAATCGCTTCCCCAGGAAGTTGATTTCCAAAAGCTACAAATTGTAGCTTCTCAAAAATTAAGTTGGGAGAAGCTAAAAGTGCCCAAAAGCACTTCCCCGAAATTTTACCAAACACCCTATCACTAGTCCAGAACCACTTTTGGCCCTAAAAGCAGCTTGAGAAGAAATGCCAAACTGAGCCTTAGAGTGCATGTTAAAAACTTAAAGTTATACAACTAAGAGTGCTTGTTGTTAATAAACAACAACTAGCAATGAAAGTTGTACAAGACTAGACCTTCGTAAATTCATTATATTTCATTATATATCATCAAATGACAAAAAATACTAAAACCAATATTTTCTAAAATAACCAACCAAATAGCAATACAACATTTTCAAATTAAGACAAAATCACAAGTAAACCAAACTTTCAAATTTACGATTTTATAATATATTCTAATATTCCAACTCCATTTCTATATCATATCCAAACTTATGCTAATAAGAATGACTTAAAGAACAGCCAACATGCTGCAAGTACCACATCTGCAGCTCTTGATCTGTCACACTTCAAATTTGCAAATGAAAGCTTAGCACTTCTGGGATACATTGGCAGCATCATTGTTGTTGCTATCATCATATAAGAACCTGTAACCAAAAATTCACCATCTGTTAAGATATCAATAGATATATAACAACAGAAACAGAAACAAAACAAAACAAAAACAAAAACAAAATGAAAACGGATCATACCATCATCAATCAAGATCGTAAGCTTTTCACAACCTAGATACACAACTAAAATTTTATGAGAATATCAAACTGCAGATCTGAGTATCCCACAGTAAGGGTAAACAAGAAATTGAGAGTAAGTTAACTACAGCCGTTCATGCAACTATCACATGCCAGCACTTCAATAATATGGCACTCCAACACTACAATTTTTAAACCCAATTTTGTAAAACTAATCTACAATTTTTACTCTGAAGTGTATATGGTGATATTATAGCATTTCATGTTTTCACATTCATTACGTTCACATAGAATTAATCCATCAATAAGCAGGTTTTACAAATAATTTCATATTATCTATAATAATAAGGTAAATAAACAGCAGAAACAAAATAAATTGCAAAGCTTGATAACCAAATCTTCAATTTTCTATTCCTTAATTTAAAATGACTTGAATTAACAGAGGTGAGATTTCAATTTTGATTTTGGTACCTATGAAGCATCGTTTTGGGGATAATCCCACTTCATCCAAGACTGTCATATTTGTTGAATCATAAGTGATCTTGCTCATTTTAAACGCTTGAACCTATGAGTGTTTGTCGTCCTGATCGACCTTTGCAGGGCTTTCAACCTGCGCCATGTAGCTTCCAAATTCACACTCAAGTCCTGATTCCAATGAACCAAACGCTTCTTCATAATGGGTGTACACGATTGCACAAAACACATAAGCCGCCATCTATCTTTAGGAGACAAGTGTTACAAGAATATAGAGAATATATCTATTTCAAAATTGAAGGTGTTACTTGACCCAATAATGTTATCCATTTCATACTTAAATGAATCCATGAAGAGACCGAGAGAGAGAGCCCCGCCTTCCAATAATTAAACATGGCAATCAGACTCCTAATCTTATTCGGTAAAGTAAAAGAACCTTTGTACATCAAAGCCCCAATCCCCTCAACAACTACTGCCAACGCAGCAGAAAGAATGTCCCAGTCACCTGTTTGCCCAATAACAGCAGCAAAAGCAGTTGCACAATAAAATCCCACCAAGAAGAAAACTTACATCGGTAGATCCTTCCTCAACTCCTTTATTCTTGCACCTTACTTGGTTTGAAAAGCTTGGATGGCCCTAATTAAACGTGTGCCGGTGCCCCCATTAGGGCTGTCAGCAGAAGAAGGATCAATTGTACCGCCACCTACACTGCTCCCAATAGACCAAGTCATCCTCCTGTGCAATTCAAACAGAAATTGTGTCATGTTCAAGGTGCATTCAGTTTTAGAGAATATTGAAAACTTTATATTCAGATACCGTCATTTTCTCCAAAAGAAGTATATATGTTCTCTCTACGGTAGCAAACTAGAGTTTGTCTAGTTAATCATCGACTCCTTATTGTGTCATCGCTCTAAAAAGCAAGTTAGGACCTGGACATCCAACTAACTTACAGAGTCTAAACAGAATGGACAAAGCTCACCCTATACACACTCATTCTCTAGAATGTCTGTACTAGCAAACTGCGGGTGAAGATACTTAGAAGTACAGCTGTCAATTGAGAGAATCTAAACTATCATTTTCATGGTACCATGGATCACCACAACCACATCACAACATTGCAGTCAAATGTCAATTAAAATCTGTAAAAGTTTAACAATTTTTCATCAAAAGATAACAGTAGTGTGACTCAATTGTTAAATGTGTAACATGATTCTTGAGATACAATACTGGAAATATATATATAGAATTCAAACCCTACATTTCTTTTTGAAAATAAGTCCCACAGAATAATAACAAATGCTACCCAAAAGGTGTACCAACTCTGCTCATCAGCTTCTCTGAACTGTTCTATGTTCACTGATCGAACTTCAAGCCTGAATGACAACCTAATACTTCACTTAATCCTACATACTCCTCTATAGTAATTTTACACCTCAAAGTTTGTGTAATAAACAATGATTTTACAATATGCAAAAAATGATTCAATATGCAAAAAATTATCAAATAACATTAAACAAACGCCTAGCTATGATTTTAAACCTCAAAGTTTTTGTAATATACAAAATCTGATTGCCAACAAGTTGAGGTCAGGGCTTCATTACCTTCTTATCAATACATTACATAAAAGTACAATCTGTTCACTAGGCAGAAGGGAAGTCAGGACGCCACCAACAACATTGGAAATATTTTTCTTCCTCTGCTCAAGTGTAACCCCATTTTCATCAATCACCCGACCAGTAAGACTAGTCTTGTATTCTTTACATTCCAGTACAGACTTCACCATTACCATACACTGAATCAAGAATTGCTCAAATGAAAATATATTTGGCTCAGGATCTGTTATCTTATTTAATTTCAATTTTCGTGCTAACACAAAGACTACTAAGCTATCTAAAACACATAAACAGGTTTCCATTAGTTTCCTCATTTGAACTCAGAGGTTTGTTAACATTTTGCGGCTGCTTTCATATTAAATATTGCAACAGCTACTCTAAAGTTACCTTTAGGTTTCCCATGAGTTGCCAGCCAACCATCATTGTCCACCAAAATTTCTCCTCCAGCACTCTCGTAGTACTCTTCCTCTATCAATGCAGCTGTCCATAGACATGGAACTGAAAAGAAATTTATTGATATGTTATTCTAAGTTGACTGGTTTTGGCACTAGCAGCTAAAAATTAAGTTAAAAATCAAAAAACTAACCTAACTCTCAATCGAATTTCAGCGCTAGCAGAAATCAAATCCCTAACTCTCTAACATTTCGAATTTGAAGATTTTCTAAGGCTTACCTACATTAATCGATCGCTTCAAAAAAGTATTCTCGCTCCACGAACTGTAAGAGGCTTTGTTCTTCGGCTCTGAACAACATCAGAAGCAGCAAACGATTAAACGACTTTGATTTTAACGTGATAAAATGTGAAACGAAGAAGAACGACTTGGATTTGTTTAACTTACTTGAGAGTAACAATCAACTCCGAATTTCAAACAACCAAAAAATTGATACGAACTTACCTTCTAAGACAAAATCGCGGTGGTTGTGGTGGTCGCGGAGCTCACGGTGGAGGAGCCTTTCAACGTTAAAGTGAGAGAGACGGGAGAAATTACTAAATACTCGTAAGAAAATGTGAAAAGACGTGAAAAAAAGTCAAAAAACAAAACAACTTGTAAGAAGAAATATTTAGGAAGAATTCTGGGCTATTTAAATTGGGTCTTTTAAAATCAGAAGTTTTGATTTTAAAATTGGGTATTTCAGTATTTGTATTCACAACTTTCATTTAACAACTTTCTTTCTTGTATGTTGTTGGATGCTTGTTGTTACTGATCCTAATGAAACAAAGCATGAATGGGCTAATGGGCAGCCCAAACCCGAAGCTATCTAAATATATATAATTATTTTTAAAACCTTCTGTTTTACAATAATTACTTAATGGACAATGCTTGGATATTGACTGACCCCGCCAATGGAATGTTGGCACGTGGCCCATTTTGGAATAATGATAGGAGATAAATGTAAAAAATGAAAGAAAAAATGCCACATGTCAATACCCTATTGGTGGGTCAATATCTTGGATACTGACTGGTCAGTACTCAAGCATTATCCTTACTTAATTTCATAATTTCAATGATAAAACAAAAAATTATTAATACATCATAATAAAATCAATCAATGTGTATATTAATTATAATATGTAATATAATAATTTAAAAATAAAAATAAAAAACCATAATTTTAAACATATGTAATATTTTATTCTCAGTAATACCATAATTTTTATACATATGTTATCATCAATAATGCAATATGAACAAGTAAAATGATGGTTACTGATCCATTAGATAATCTTGTTGAAGCAAAAATGTAGTATTTGACAATACATGTCCTTAGCAAAATTGAAATGCTTATCCAAGTTTTGGAACCAAATTTACACAAGGGAGTGGGGTGCTATTCACAATCATTGTATCATACAACATATGCTATTTATATCCAATACTTTCTGGAGAGAGAGAATCTCTCAGCTGGTACTTCAGTGGACAAGTAATTAAGGAAAGAGAGACATCAACTGATGATGATTGGTGAACACTGTTGATTACTTGTTTCAATCAGATTTTGCTGGAAACCCCTTTGCTTTTCTCTGTATATCGATGTTCTTTAACGAGGCTGTAACAATGATATAGTGACTTCATTGATTGAAGATGATAAATGCTTGCTTGATGATGACTCTGATTCATGTACATTTCTTTCTAAAAAAAAACCAGGCTGTTTTGGTTGAGGCAATGAACCTTCACTGCCCAACATTAGAACCACAGTTGACATGTTTGGTCTATCTTCTGGTCCTTGTTGCACACATAACAAACCGACATGAATGTATCGTAATATTTCAGATGAGGCAGCAGAGTAATCTAATGATTTATCGATTAGCTCCACTGCCCTTTCTTCATTCCAAAGTCTCCAAGCCTGAAACAGATAAAAACCAATAGTTATTGCCCAATTCTTCAAGTCCATACAAAGAAATGAGCTTGGCATCAAATCAATCCTTCTATAAGCTTACATGTCCAAGAAGATTAAGATTGTGGTCACTATGGCAAAATCCTCTATTTCTTTTCCCACTTATTATCTCTAGTACTAAAACCCCAAAGCTGTAGACATCAGATTTCACCGAGAAGATCCCATCTATTGTATATTCAGGAGACATATATCCACTGTATATAGAAAATGGGGTTAATGGATAATGTATTAATGTGATATAATTAAACAATCACTAAGTGTACTTACTATGTTCCAACAACTCTATTGGTTTCCGCCTCAGTTTGATCTCCCCCAAATGACCTAGCCAAGCCAAAGTCTGAAATTTTTGGATTCATATCGTTATCTAATAAAATATTACTGGCTTTGAGATCTCTATGTATAATCCTCAATCTCGAGTCTTGATGAAGATAAAGAAGCCCTCTAGCAATCCCTCTAATAATTTGGATGCACTTGCTCCAACCCAAAAATTCTCTTCTTGTTATATCTGAAACATTTCTCATCCAAGTTAGTACTCAGACCTTTGACAAAATTCTCAAAATAAACTATAAAGATAACTAGAATTAAACAAGCAGTTTGGAGAAATTCATCAAACCAAAAATAAAGTAGTCCAAGCTTTTGTTTGGCATGTATTCGTATATTAACATTCTCTCATCTCTTTCGGCACAACATCCTAGAAGCTTTACGAGGTTTCGATGCTGAAGTTTTGCAATCAGAATAACTTCATTTTTGAACTCATTCATTCCTTGTCCAGAACATTTTGAGAGTCTTTTTACAGCAATCTCTTGTCCCTCAATCAACATACCCTATAAATCACCACTCAAAAATATTAAACATAGTTTCAATTGGAAATAACACAGCCTTAATTAGTTGCTTATTGTTGTGTTACCTTGTAAACAGGTCCAAATCCACCTTCTCCAAGCTTATTTTTGTCAGAAAAATTATCGGTGGCACTAGCTATGGTCTTCAAATCATACATTGTTAGTCCACTATCATCTTTTCCACTACCTTCACCATTCTCAACCCTTTTACGATTGTCATCTGTATTTCCTGAAAGTGGGGTGTAAAGAAATAAGTATGCATTTGCATTATTAGGAATTAGTATCAATCATTACCTATCTTGAAGATATTAGTAGAGCTTAAATTACAAGAAATGAAATCAACAATGAGTTCGATTGTGCTTTTATTTACCTTCATTCCTATGTTTTAGCTTCCGCATATACATGATCCAGACTAATACAAGTGCTCCCATGACTGAAATTATAGACGCAACTATGATGATCACATTTTTCTTCCAACTGGGTTGTCTCCTTGATTCAATTTTACCTGGAAGATTACATTGTTTGAGTACGACGTGCTGTCCCGAGTAGAAGTATGCAATAAAGGAGAGTGATGTATGTATAGATAGTTATAGCAGCGCGGGTTTAATAAATACAAGCCTTCTTATGCACTTGAATCGTATTCTAAAAATAAAAATTCTACGGAAAAAAAAAAAAGGTGCTATCTGCAAATCATTTTTGGAACAATGAAATTCACGAAAGAGTGAAGTACTCAAAAAAATTAACTTTCTATTGCTATATTGTTTCTAATTATTATAGAGTTATCAAACATATTCGTGTGATTGTGATTAGGGAAAGGAAGATACCTAGCTCTGAAGCAGCTATTCGCACATAAAGATCCTGACCGCCCAGAATTTCCTTGATGTCCATCAGATCAGTAAACCAGAGCAAACAGCCGGATCCACTTACGATATCTAAAGCTGCATACGCGGTACAGGAACAATTTTTAAGACACGATTTCTCACATTCTACAAGGCTAAAGGTTTTTTCAGCCCTGGAATGACTTGTGTCTGGCAATTTTAATGCTTCAATCTTTAGAAAGCCATCGTCTCCACGCTGACAATCCAATGGAGCCTTTCGAACACACCCAGCAGTCCAATTCAAGACATTCCATTGCTGTTCTGATTTAGGCTTGAATGTTTCAAAACATGTGCATACAGGAAAGTTATTGATGTTGCAAATAGCATATGCACCACACTGAGCATAATTGTCACACTCATCGCGCATTTTCGCATAGAATTCTGCCCAAGTCCTGGTTTGATTTATCCACGTAAAACGCTGCGCAAGACCTGATTGGTTCATCACAGTTCTTGAAAGTACTGAACTATCATGGATGTAATAAACGTAAGAAACCTCTTTCTCATTCGACACAAAGTCGTATGAATATACAGAATTTGGTTTCAACGTAGGTGCTCCAGTCCAGTGAAGTCCATTCCAGGAACCTGCTCTGAGCACCAATTCAGGACCCTTTTTAAGAACTAGTTGTGGCGATCCATGAGGATCAATCTGCATTGTGAAGTCACCCTGAGAAGGGTCATTTGAGCTCTTCCAGGAAGATAAAAACCACTCCTGACCAGTTACCAAGTTTACTCCAAGCTTCATGCCTGGTAATAAGGTATCACCAGGATGATCAAAGCTCTGCCACAAAAAGTTATCTGGGTTGTTATCATTTCCATCTTTCACAACCAAATTACCTGAACCTAAGAGCATTGCAATTGGATTCTGGGGAGTTCTCGATGCGTTGGAAGACCAAACAATGTTGTTTGTGCTATTAAGAAGTACAAGAATTCCTCTGGAATTGATATGTAGAATTCCTGAAGGATCAGAAATTGGAGCATCTCTATTAGCAACCCATACAGTTGTCACTGGAGCTATATTCTTGTACCAAATTCCCAGGTATCGGCTTCTCAATGTGCGGGGACTGAAGAATCCCAGCTCATAGCGTTGATCTGCAGAAACTACTGTCTCACCATCTCTGATGGATTGGCGAAGTGTGATTGTGTCCACTGTAGTGGTGGCGATTTTTATGGAAGAAAATAGAAAACAGTATAGAAAAAGAAATCTGAAGCATTCCATTATTGACTCTCTCATGCTTGCAATTGCATCAGTACAGATATTAGGGAGCTTGGAATTTAATGTGTTGGTTATATGGAGAAAAGAAAATTCAAGGGCATTAGACTCCACGAGTGACTTTACCTGTCAATCTGTCAAAGTGGCATTTCATTAATGTTTATGGGTAAATATTTATGACATTTCATTAATGTCTTGATCCACCTCTTACATCGGTCTTCAATGCAACCTAGTGCTTTCATTTTTGTTTTTTTGTACACAAGGGTCTTGGGAGATGGGACAAAGACTAATTTATCTGTTATGTTGTTCCTATAAACTTAAGCTTTTTGGTTGGATGGTTCCGGTATCGGAGCTTGGTTTAATTCAAACACCCGATTGAATTTGTTCTAAGTTTGAATATGTGTTTAGGGTCCCCACACGTGATTAAATTTGTTGGAGTTTGAATGTGTGTTTAGATTTAAGCTACGTGACAAGTCTATTGGTTTACGCATAGCGTATCGGTGCTTAAATACTAGTATTGGATCCTTTCGTATAAGCTTAACCTTTTAAGTCTGTTGGTTTCAAAAATAATCACCAATAATTAAGTTGAACCATGTTCATCCTTACAAGTCAATTATAATTGTGACTTGTGAGGTAGTACAAAATTAAGGTAATCACACAAGCCACAAAAAAGTCTAGTGGTTCAAGTTCCATTTTTGGTCTAAATCCACAGATGGATATGACAAAAAAGTTCACTACTGAATCCAAATTTCTCCGTTGTCGGAAGAAATTTGACAAACTTGAGGAAAGCTATGAATGATAGATAGTACATGGCCTATGCATTTCTTTGGTTTGATAAAAATAGATGCATAAATTAGCAGAAGAAAACAATAAAAAGCAAACAGTATATATCCCTATAATCATATAGAGACAGATCAACCAAAGCTTTTTTTTTTTTGGTTCATTATTTCAAAGGGAGTGAAATACTATTCACAAGCATTGTATGATACAACATATGTTGTTTAGATCTAATAGTCAAGCAATATTTTCTGAAGATGATCAATGGACAATTAATTAAAGAAACAAACATCACTGAAGATGATTGACAAACACTGTTGATTACTTGTTTCAATCAGATTTTGCTTTTCTCTGTATATCGGTGTTCTTTAACGAGGCTGTAACATTGATATGGTGACTTCATTGGTTGAAGATGATAAATGCTTGCTTGATGATGACTCTGATTCAGGCAGATTCCTTTCTGTGAAAAAACCAGGCTGTTTTGGTTGAGGCAATGACCCTTCACTGCTCAACATTACAACCACAGATGACATGTTTGGCCTATCTTCTGGTCCTTGTTGCACGCATAACAAACCGACATGAATGCATCGTAGTATTTCAGATGAAGCGGAAGAGTAATCTAACAAATTGTCTATTAGTTCCAATGCCCTCTCTTCATTCCAAAGTCTCCATGCCTGAAACATATAAAAACCAATAGTTACTCTCCAGTCTCCAAGCATCACTGTCGAAAGGAGTTTCTGAAAGTGTCGAAAGAATTCCATTTTAAGGCTTACATGTCCAAGAAGATTATGTTTGTGGTCAGTGTGACAAAATCCTCTGTTTCTCTTCCCACTCACGATTTCTAGTACCAAAGCTCCAAAGCTAAAGACGTCGGATTTCATTGAGAAGATCCCATCTACTGCATACTCGGGAGGCATATATCCACTACAAAATTTCATTGCAAAGAGAGAATTAATGGAATTAAAACTTGGAAGACAAAAAGTAATAAAACAAATGCAAATTTACTTACTATGTTCCAACAACTCTATTCGTTTCCGCCTCAGTTTGATCTCCCCAAAATATCCTAGCCATGCCAAAGTCTGAAATTTTCGGGTTCATTTCATTATCTAACAAAACATTACTAGCTTTGAGATCTCTATGTATAATCCTCAGTCTAGAGTCTTGATGAAGATAAAGAAGCCCTCTAGCAGTTCCTCCGATAATTCGGATGCGCATGTTCCAATCCAATAATTTTCTTCCCATGTTATCTGACAGGATTCTCATCCAAGTTAGTCCTCAGCCCCTATGTTTTATAGAATAAAAGAGAGTGAGTTTGGAGAAGATTATCAAACCAAAAATAAAGTAGTCCAAGCTTTGGTTTGGCATGTATTCATAAATCAACATTCTTTCATCTTTATCAATGCAGCAACCCAGAAGCTTTACGAGGTTTCGGTGTTGAAGTTTAGCAATCAGAACAACTTCGTTCTTGAACTCCTCCATTCCTTGTCCAGACCATTTTGAGAGCCTTTTAACTGCAATTTCTTGTCCTTCCATCAATGTACCCTAGAAACCATCATTCAAAGTAATAAAACATTGGTTCAAATAAATAAAAACACTACACCTTAAATGTGTATTGTTATGTTACCTTATAAACAGGTCCAAAACCACCTTCTCCGAGCTTGTTTTTATCAGAAAAGTTGTCGGTAGCATCAGCTACGGTGTTCAAATCATATATCGGTAATTCCATATCATCTTCCCTACTCCCTTCTTTGTTGTCATCCCATTTATATGAAGCAATCAATGTGCATTCTTTACAGTTAAAGAACAATAGATATTTCAAATAAATCACTTCCTGTCTTTAAAATAGTTTACTGTTGATGAAATTAAGAGCAAGTTTGATATTGAGCTAACTTACCTTGACTCCTAAGCTTCTTTTTCCACATATAAACGATCCATCCAAACACAAGTACTCCGAATATAGCTGAAATTATACATGTCACTATAATTATCACCTGCTTCTTCTTACTGGGATGTCTTTTGGCCTCAATATTATCTGAAATATCGAAATATTTGTAGTTGTTAAACATAATCTTGAATTCGAACACTGTTACTTCAATTCAAACCGATAAGTTTAGTTATAGAGTAGTATAGGAAGGTACCTAGTTCTGAAACAGCCAACCGTATAAAGATGTCTTGTCCTCCCTCAGCAAGTTCTCTTATGTCAATGAGGTCGCGAAACCAAAGCAAACAGCCACTTCCTCCTTCTTGGACATCTAGGCTTGCATATGCTATACAAGAGCAATTGTTTGAACACAATTTTTTACATTCAATGAGGCTGATGGACTTATTAAACCAGACATAACTTGTGTCCGGCAACTTCACAGCTTCATACTTCAGAAAACCATCTCCAGTCTGACAATGTAATGGTGTACGCCGAACACACCCACCAGACCAATCTAACTGAATCCATTCTCCGAGAGATTTTGGGACGAATCCTGTCAAGCATTTGCATTGAAGAGTGTTACTGATGTTGCAGCCAGCATTCGAACCACACAGCGCGTAATTGTCACAACCATCAAGCACCACTGCATTGATTTGTGCCCAACTTGATGTTCTATATCTCCATGTGAAACGCTCCACAATACCAAATGGATCCAGCACCAACCTTACAAGAAGTGAACTGTTCCGGATCACATACTTGTGATACACTTCTTTTTCATTCAACACAAAGACCAATGTATTATCCGGGTCTGGCTTCAATTGAGGAAGCCCTGTGAAATGAAGGCCATTCCAGGAACCTAATCGAATTTGTGTCGAATTTCCCTTTCTAAGAACCATTTGTGGAAACCCCTCAGGATCAATCTGAAGAGTGAAATCACCTTGCGAAGGGTCATCTGCGCTCTTCCATGATGATAGAAATGAGTCCAGACCAGTAACAAAGTTTCTTCCGATTTTCATACCAGGTAATAAAGTATTACAAGGATAATCAAAACTCTGCCACAAAAAGTTATCTGGATTGTTATTATCACTATCATTACCATCTTTTACAACCAAATTTCCCGAATCTAAAAGCACTGCAACTGGATTCTTTGGAGCTCTTGATGCTTCGGATGATGACCAAACAATGTCATTTGAGCTATTCATCATCAGGGCAAGAATTCCTTCGCCGTTGATACTTAAAAATCCTGAGGAACCAGAAATTGGAGTATCTCTATTGGCCACCCATACAACTGACCGCACAGTAGTATCTCTCTTGTACCATATTCCCATGTATCGGCTTCGCAATTTACCAGGACTAAAAAATCCCATCTCAAAAACTTCACCTGCTGAAACCACCATCTGACCATCTCTGATTGATTGGCCAAGTGCAATGGTGTCCAGTTTGGTGGCAGCAATTCTTACGAAAGAAAACAGAAGAAAGTAGATGACCATTAGCATTGTGAAACCTTACATTGATTCTCTCATGCTTGCACTCACAGAGTCACAGTCTTGATATATTTTTGAACTCACAACTCAAAAGGCAAATAGGCTGCACAAGAGACTTGACCTGTCAATTTATCAAAGTAAACGCAGCTTTATAGCATTGCATGATACACTTTGATTACATTAATGTCTTGATCTACCTTTTTACATCAGTAGTCTTCAATGCAGCCTAGTGCTTTCATTTTTATTACTTGTACACACAAGGATCTTGAACCATCTTCATCTTTAAGTACACAATAATAAATGAGAGCTTTTAGGTAGTAAGAAAATATGGGAATCATAGAAGCCACAAAAAAATTCTAGTGGTTTGAGTTCGATTTTTGGTCTCAAATCCACAGATGGATATCAAAAAAGTTCATTATTAATACCACCTGATCAAATCAGTGAAACAAATAGGGATCAAAGGTAACATTCAATTCATCGATAAAATATACAGAAAAATCTTCATAATCAGTAAACAAATCTAGATTATCTATCATTTCATCGATAAAATATACAGAAAAATCTTTATAATAAATTTCACTTCAACATAAGTACCAATTTAGATGAAACAGAAAAGTTCCAGTTCCATATTGAGGAAGAGTATCCTTTAAATTATCAACATGAAGTGGCTTTTGACCTTCTCCGGCATGGTGGTGCCCTCGTCTTCCTCTCTTTCCATCGCTGCCACTCGGAACCGTGGCTGAAAATCGAGACTGTCGCCTCCTCTCGTAACGTCGCCGCAGCTCAAACCTTCTCCGCCCCTTGGATACCTCACCGCCGGTCCAACAATCTTCAAACACGAGCTCCTCTCCTCTCTTTTTCCAGTTGCCAGAAACGTGACACTGATATTGCGGAGATGGATCCATCAGTTTTTCTTTTTTGTAAAAACAATTTCTTTCTTTCAATTTTTTTTTTATTTTTTATTTTTTTTAATTTGATCTCTATTCTCCACCTTCCATCTCTTCAAAATCCATCAATTTTAGATTCAATCGTATACTGTTTTCTTCCTCGAGACAACGGTTAATTGGTTGGTTTGGTGGTAAAAAACTTTCATTCGTTCCGAAAATTTCTCTTTTTAAACTCTGGGAGTTTTATTTGATCATTTATATAGTTTTCTATCTCGAGAAATTGGTGAGAAAAACAAAATATCATGAGTCACGAGACACAATTTAATAGTCGAGTAAGAATATTGCGACACGTGGTCTCCCGACAAGCGAACAGGATGTAGTGGACGTTTGTACTAAATATTCAATACACTTGACCTTCGATTCCGCCATCCACTTTCCACTTTATTATTTTATTTCTCAGTCACACTCCTCAGCCCCTGTTCCCACAACAGCAACCTCCATCACCCAACAGAATCCCGCCACGTGTTTTTCATTACCACAATCCACTCAACTTCACAAATCGTACGAGTGTTCCCAGTCACACCGAATCAGATCCAAATGCAACGTGTACCATGTACCGCGTACTTGCCTGATCACGAAGTCATAAAATTTAAAAAACTTTCTTAATTTAAAAAAAAAAAAAAATCAGTTTTTTAAATAATATTGGTTTTGTTGTAAAACTAAGAATAAATAACAAAGAAATAAAGTGAGATGAGAGAAAAATCAGAGACACGAGAGAGAGAGATAACTTAGATTTGTATTGATATTAGGTGAGAGCATTATCAGCTGATCAACAACATTCAATGGAAAAACCCAAAACATATATATAGGCAAACTCTTTACTTAATGGTGAAGTTTACCAAAGGGAAAAAGCATCAGCTGATGCAAGTGGAGAGGGGCGGTGGTGAAGCAAGTGGAGAGCTATCAAGTGGGCAAGTGGTGGAGATATTTGGGGAGATATTATGTGAGATATTTGGGGAGATATTATGGGGAGATATTTGTGTGATATTTGTGTGTATAACACATGTGGTAAATTCACATATATTATAACAGGTTTCTCAATTTCCTTTCTTATTATTTACCTTTTTCTGTTTTTGCTTTCAATTTCTTTTTTAAAATTTATTTATTTATTGTTCCTTTTTAGTTTTTAATCATTTTATTTATTTTATTTTTTTTACAATTATTTTATTCGTCAATTTAAAGTTCAAGGACAAAATAGACTTTCGAATGAGTTTAGGACATTTGACCATCAAAATTTAGTCAAGAACATATTTGGACCACATTTATAAATCTAAGGGCCTGTTTGGAAAAAAAAAATGTAAAGATAAATAATAAAGTGACATTCCAAATATCCAGGGACTCAATTGTAAAACTCCTATATTATATATATATATATATATATATATATAGCCAAGTCAAAGTATTTAAATCCAGTGACCCACATGCAAGGAACTGATATAACTTTTGTCAGTTTGAACTGATAATATAAATTCTGTATATCAGTCTTTTTATTATCAGTTCGAACTGATATAACTCGACAAAAGTTATATCAATTCCTTGTATGTGGGCCACTGGATTTAAATACTTTGACTGACAAGTGCATACAGCCAAGTCAAAGTATTTAAATCCAGTGGCCCTACAATGAACTAATATAACTTTTGTCAATTCGAACTGATAATAGAATTTCTATATATATATAATCCTTAATTTTTTTCAAAACCCTAACCTCACGACCGCCGCATCTCAGCCTCTGCTGTCTTCCTTCCATTTGGTGAGCAACTTAAAATATTTAATCACTTGACAGCATTTATTGAAACATTTTAATGCATTTATTCAATTTCATGTTTGAAATACATTTATTTAATAAGTAATGCTACTTTATCTAAATTTGATACCCAAACGATGTGACATCCTTGTAGGCATTGCCACATCATTCATTAATTTTAATGAATTAAAACTTGATATTTTAACCCTTCTATTATCATTAATCATAGACTAATTCCTCAAAAATTGAAAATTAATATCAACCCCAAAATTATAAAAATCAAATCAGGATATTTCTCTTTCAAAAAAAAAAAACAAAAAACAAAAAACATGATATATCTTGAATTAAAACTCTTCACAATTTAGGATTATTTCTAAAACCCTAAAACCCAATAATCTCAATCTTCCAATTTGAATACAGAAAAATCAAACAATCAAAATTTATACAATTGCTCTTGTCAGAATCGCTGCCAAGGT
The DNA here is from genome assembly GCA_030490815.1 of Acer saccharum. NCBI lineage: Eukaryota > Viridiplantae > Streptophyta > Magnoliopsida > Sapindales > Sapindaceae > Acer > Acer saccharum. Next base: position 15,479,443 of record CM059867.1, on the reverse strand, counting down.
ACAAATTAAGCACTTTTTATTTATTTTTTGTGCAGAAACATTCTTGATTTATACGGTTAATTGTTATTATTATGATAACCCAACAATCACGTATTATGTTTTGATAGTTAAGTAGTAGTTTTCAAGAATCAGTTTTTTTATTTTTTATTTTTTGTTTGTTTGATTTTTCACGTTTTTTGAAATGTTGGTAGAATTATAATAGGGTTTGTGGGTGCATAAGATTGGCATACGATTCAATTTTGTAGTAGTTTGAGACCATGTATACTGGATCAAGAAATTAAAGTGTTTAGGTGGGTAGAGAATTTCTGCACTTAATCATAAGAAACTGATAGTTAATTGAATTACATGGTTTGAGTTCTGAATTTTTTTAATCGAATCCTCATTAGAGAAGAAATTTAGGTTGTTCAATCTGCTCCTAAATTTTTGTTAGTGTTTTTGTTGTTGTTGTTGTTGTTATTTATGGAGTGCGTAATGATGATTTGCTTTTGCTTTAAATACCTTTTTTTTCTTCTTCTTTTTGGCTAAATTATAAAAAATTTAGGTCTCATAATTTGTATGAAAAACATTATTCGAAGCATGTATGTTTTTTTTTTTTTTGTCCTTTAAAGTGAACCTAAAATAATTTCTCTTTGTCAATCATACTTGTCTCTAGATCAAAATAAAAGACCATGCAAGAATCTTTTTCAAAAGAATCAGAAGAATTGTTACCTGATGTCACTCTTCCTGAGGTAAATTTGTTTGTTTAATTATTATTTTTCTCGTATATATGTACTCTTATGTACTCTTATGTTTTTTGTTAAATATTCTGAAAGAATCAAAATGGGATTTGAAATTACAAAAAGAAGTTCAAACAAGGGTATTGATGGGGAGTTGAAGTATGTGACATTTGCATGTTCATGTAGTCGTAAGTCTAGATTTGTTTCGAGAAATATTTTGAAATTGCCTCCAACGATAAAAACTGATTGTAAAGCTAAGGTAACTACATCTGTATGCTCTGATGAAACATGGATGATACGCTCTATTGAGCTTGAGCATAACCATAAACTTAGTACTCCCGGAAAAGTGCGATATTTTAAAACCAATAGAGCAATTGATCCACATGTGAAAAGACAGTTGGAAGTGAATGATAGAGCCGGGATAAGACCAAATAAAAGCTATAATTCTTTTGTGGTTAAAGCAGGTGGTCATGATAATTTATCTTTTTTGGAAAAAGATTGTCGAAATTATCTTGATAAAATCAGGCGTTTAAGGCTTGGGGAAGGAGATGCTAATGCAATTCAAAAATATTTTTTGAAGATGCATAGTGATAATTCAAATTTTTTTTATACGATGGATTTAGATGAAGAGGGTAGATTAAAGAATGTGCTCTGGGCAGATGCAAGGAGTAGTGCTGTGTATAAGGAGTTTGGAGATGTTATAACATTTGACTCAACATACCTTACAAACAAGTATGATATGCCATTTGCGGCTTTTGTAGGGGTGAATCATCATGGGCAGTCGATACTATTTGGATGTGGATTGATCTCTAACGAAGATATTGAGACATATGTTTGGCTTTTTAATTCTTGGTTGACTTGTATATTTTATAGGGCTCCAATGGCAATTATAATTGATCAGGATAAGGCCATGCAAAAGGCAATTGAGATTGTCTTTGCCAATGCAAGACATAGATGGTGCTTATGGCATATTATGAAAAAACTGCCTGAAAAATTAAGAAGATACAAACAATATGAAGAGATCAAGTTTGCACTACAAAATATTGTATATGATTCCTTAACAAATAATGATTTTGAAAATCGTTGGAACCATTTAATTGAAAAATATAATCTGCATAGTAATGAATGGTTACTTGGGTTATATGATGAAAGACAACGTTGGGTGCCGACATTTTTGAAGGATACATTTTGGGCAGGAATGTCTACAACACAACGTAGTGAGAGTATGCATGCTTTTTTTGACGGGTTTGTAAATTCAAAAACTACCTTAAAACAATTTGTGGAACAATATGAGAATGCGTTACGAGATAAGGTGGAAAAAGAGAATCATGCTGATTTTAGTTCCTTAAATTCACAGATTCCATCAGGGGCGTAGCTGGAAAAAAATTTTGGGGTGGTCTAATTTAATTTTTTTTTCCTTTTAAACGAAAACAATCCAAGATTGAACAAATTGTTCGAAAAAGAAAACAAACCAAGTCAAGGATGAAATCACATGGTCTAAATACAATGAAGGTAATATATAAATTTACGCAGAATATATATATATATATATATATATATATATATATATATATTACTTTGCTTGTTTTCTTAATAAAATAGTATTTTGTATTTTTCAAGGATTTTGAAATAGGAGAGACTGAATTGGCTACTGGTAGTGGTGGGATTATATCTGCCTCTAATTGCAAATGACAAAGGTGTGCAACACAGGAAAGCTCTCTTAAAAAGGTAGTAAAATCTTAACAAATTATTATTTTTATTATTATTTTGTTATTTCAAATTGGTTCTAAGATACCACCATTTTAACGAATTGCAGGATTCTGAAGTCCCTCAAGTTAATACATGGGAAGGTTGAAGAAACTTTTTTTTGATAGTGGACTTTTGGATCCTTTCTATCAAATTGATGAACAGTGGAATAACATGAATAACACAACCAATTTGCAGGTATTTTTTATTTAAATATTTTTTGATATAATAATTAAGGCTTATAATATTATTTTACATAAAATTTATATAATACACTTACTTTATTGAATTATAGGATTCAGAATTCCTTCAAGTTCATAGAGGACTTTTTGATCCTTTGTATCAAGTTGAAGAACAGTATATATCTCAGTTACAGGTAATTTTTATTTGTTTGTTATAATATTTATGGATTATAAATTTTATTTTTTCATGTTGGCTCATTGTTTTGCTATTAATCGCAGGAACACAAACATTCATCACAGAGAGATATCTCAAGCGAATAAAACAGAAGTCACATACGAACTTTTTTTTTTTTATCTTTTCGATTTCTCTTGAACTTAAGATTGACATGTACTTTTCTATGGAATTCTTAAATGTTAAATCTACTAAAATTGTTGATCAATGTCATTACTAATAATATTTGATATATTCAAGTCTGGATGATTTTCAATTTTCTATTTTCTATTTTCTTAAGAAGAAATGTTGTTTATTTCACTTGATCTCTTACAACCATTAATACCGTAATAGCATTAATATGTTTCTTGGTCTAACTATGACCATATGCAAATCAATATTTCCAATTCATTGAATATTAAAAACATATATGAATCGGTGAAATTGTGTGTTAATTTTTGGGTCATTTTCCCTGTTGTTATATATCTTGTTGATGTTAAGTTACACGTGTCAACACTTGAGGTGGGAGGTAATGATTCACCCTAGTTAGTGTGAGTGAGCAAAAATGCCCTCATAATTTTGGGATTGATTTGTACCTTGGCAACGATTCTGACAAGAGCGATTGAATAAATTTTGATTGTTTGATTTCTCACTATTCAAATTGGAAGATTGAGATTATTGGGTTTTAGGGTTTTAGAAATAATCCTAAATTGTGAAGAGTTTTAATTCAAGATATATCGTGTATTTTTTTTTTTTTTTTAATTTTTTTTTAAAGAGAAATATCCTGATTTGATTTTTATAATTTTGGGGTTGATATTAATTTTCAATTTTTGAGAAATTAGTCTATGATTAATGATAATAGAAGGGTTAAAATATCAAGTATTAATTCATTAAAATTAATGAATGATGTGGCAATGCCTACAAGGATACCACATCATTTAGACATCAAATTTGGACAAAATAACATTACTCTTATTTAATTTCAATTTCGTACTACTTGCATTTTTACAATTTCATACTACTTGTATTTTTATTCGCACCGATCTACATTACAAAGTCGGTTGATTTGATCAATTCCAATTCCATTTACTTTCACCTATCTACAGTAATAAAAAATTAGTTTTGCACAGACCTGTTTCTATTAACTATTTAAATTTTACATAGAAATAAAAGTAATTTTATTTTTATATTAAAAATGATTTACTTGCAAGTTATTGTTGCAGATAGACCTGATTTTGATCTTCAGCTCAGATACAAAGCTCACATTGTATCTGTTAATTACAAATAAAATAATTAATTAACATATAAATACAAGCACAACACCTAATCTAAAACTGAAAATACAAAAATTATTAACTACAGTATAATCTCTTTAAATTAATATCCTCTTTAAATTAATAAAAAATCTCGATCCCGACTCGGGCTAATGTAAAAAATTAATAGACCCCTCTATCGTAATAATTAATAATTTCTTTTTGAAACCTAGTGTAAAATTTCAGTCCTGACTATCGTATAAATTAATAATTCCATAAAATTACAAAAATATATTACATAATAATCAAGAACTATAAAAGTACTTCAAGATGCTAGTTTACATAATGCCACAATGCTTGATATTTTTAACTTCATCATTCATCTTTTGAATTGTCCTCTTATTATAACAAAGAAGATAGAAAAGAGAGAATTTTTAAGAACCGTTACAAATAGAATTTTTAGGTATATCATGAGATCTCTCTTGTTATGTACAACCAAAAAACAAGCCTCACTATTTATAGGGTGAGTATCCTTGGTCACTAAGTAATCACATTCCCAAAAGGAATTAGAAATTTTCTTAATAAATCTTTCCTAAACAAGGAATCCTGAGAAAATAAAAAAATTAAAAAAAAAGAACTTTCCCTGAAGAAAAAAACCGACTAAACAACGAATCCCGAAAAGGAACCTTCCATAAACAAGAAAACCGACTTTCACATATTTTCTAAGACAAAATAACACTTTACAATGTAAAACCTTTCAAATTAATAACCCCTCTAAACTAATACTCAAGGATGGGTCCCAAGAATATTAGTTTAGAGGGGTTCTACTGTATTTCAATTTTATATAGAAATAAAAGTAATTTTATTTTTTTTTATTAAAAATGATTTATTTCAAAAATAATTTGAAACATATAATTGTTTACTAATAACAATAATAAGTACTGACATTAAATCATTTCAGAAAGAAATGTTTACACGAGCTCTCACCCGCGGTCAACAGCGTCGCCACGACCCTGAACCTCGAACTGCTTACAAGGTATTTGTTACCTTTCTTACGGAAGAAAAACAGACTTGCATCATGGCCTCAGAATTCAAAAATTAAAATTCGAGTAAGTATTACATAATTTGTGATTTGGATCAAGGCCATTTCTGGTTTAAACTGGACTGTTTTATGTAATAGCTACGATGCACAAAGGGAGAGGGTCACGATTTCGGGTTCAACACAATCGGTTTGCCACGTCCAACTTCCCACAATGATGACAAAGTGAGCCTAAAGATGAAGGTATATTATACTAGTTGTTTGCAACTCTTTTTATTAATTGTTATGCATCAATCTACACATTATACTAGTTGTATGTGATGCTTTTAATTAATTGTTGTGTAGTGTCCAAATTGTGGATGCAAAGGAGTTGTGAAAGTCCTGAGTTGGTGTGGCCCTCAGACTCTTATGGACAGTGGTACACCGACCAAGATTGCGAACATAGAAATATCAGAATTTGAACCGGTACCTGGACCTGATCAAATTGAATTATCGAATAAACTGCAGATAGTTGTGGTAGTAATTTTATTGGAATCAATTTGTTTACACCTATTTGTTAAGGAAACTAGCTTCTAAATCTAATCTAATCTAATCTAATCTGAATTTTGCAGGATGGAAAGATGAGTGGGCCCTTTATTTTACCGAGATTTCTACTTACTAACTAACTAGTTTCATTTCCATATTCATGTTAAGTTGCTAAAGAGTTGGAAAAACTTATAAGAGATTTCTTGCTGGAAACAGTTGTGCAAGGCAAGAAGGTATTGTGCCAACCTCCTCTTGAGGTTTAGGTAAACTAGTGTAGAAAAATAAAGGTTTATCTAGTGAATGGTTGTGGAGATATTCTTGCTGAAATTTAGTCTCTTTGGGCACATTGCCATAAAAAGTATAGGCCTCCATATGAATGGTTCAAATTCATAGAATCTCTATAGATAAAAGTCATAACACATGGATTTTTATTTCTGTAAAGAAACCTTCCCATTGCAGATTTTGTAGGATTTAAAGATAACCAACCAGTGGAGTAGGGTACCTTTGGCAGACTATTACAAAGGGAAGACTATCAAATATGCCAAAATCCAGCAAGTTCAAAACAGTGCTTTTTCTAGAGGAGATAAAGGAGGACAGTATGGTGTGGATCCAGGCCCAGCAACTTGTAGGAACTTTTTGGCTGAATCCTAAGGCTTTTGGAGAGGGCAAAAATGCTATGGTCTTGAGAAAATGAGTTTTTTAAGATTTTAGTGGGGTTGATGCTCAGTCCATTTCGGGGGATTAAGTTTTAGCTTTTAGGGACAGTTTTTTCTTCAATTCCTAAACAGTTTTTATAGCCTCCATTTTTATCTATCCATGAATAACGGTCATATACCATTGATTTTTATTTCTCAACAAAAAAAAAAAAAACCTTCATTGCAGATTTTATAAGATTTAAAGATAACCAACCGATGGATTTGGGTAGACTATAAAAAGGGGGGATTATCAACTTCCAGAAAGTTCAAAAATGTTCTTTTTTCTAGAGGAGATAAAGGAAGACAGTAGGGTGTGGATCCTTGACTAGTCAAGGGCATTTAAAGTTAGATCTTGCATCATGCTCTTACAAAAGATTCTAGTGTCCCTCTTTTGGATTCAGCCACCTTTACTAGGAAAGCCTAGATCACAAATAAGGTTAAAACACTTGGTTTCGGCAATGGTAGAGTAAATACAAGGATAGAATTCAAAAGAATAGGTCTTTCATGTGTCTATCCCAACAATGGTGTATCCCAAGCAAATGACAATCGGAGAGGTAAGACCATCTATTGCTTCATTGCCCCTTGATCTCTAAGCTTTAAAAGTCAATTATCCTTTTAAGCTGATCTCGGCTCGGCAATGCTAGCATCTTGTTGGAACTTTTTGGCTGAATCCTAAGGGCTTTGGAGGGGGCAAAAAAGCTATGTTTTCTGGGTTGTTAAATTAAAGAAATAATATAATTTTTTGAGATTTTAGGGGGGTTGATTCTCATTCCATTTTGGAGAGGATAAAGTTTCTAGCTTTTAGGGACAGTTTTTGAGGTTATCTAGCTTGCCTTATGGCTGCCAATTGTTTTGCAAATGGCTTGTTCACTGGCTTTGTGGATATTTTTCTTTAATTGTAACCATTTTATAATTATATGTGTTTACTTTCTAAACCTATCCAACTCAATTATGAGATTAAATACATAGTAAACCTTTGATATTATTCAGAAATCTAAATCAAAACATACAATACATTATGAATTTACATCATTTAACATAAACAGAAATTTTTCATAGTAAAAATTTAATCTTTGTGCCACCATACACACACAATAATTCCAGAAAAGAAATGGAACAGATCAATCAAAAGATATATGAGTTTATTTTCTAAGCCTATTCAACTCAATTATGAGATTAAATACATGGAAAATCTTTGATATTGTTCAGAAATCTAAATCAAAACATTATGAATAAACATCATTTGACATAAAGTACAATTTTTTCATGGAAAATTTTTTGCATAAACAAAAGAGATCAATCATCACAGAAGAAATCCAGGAAAATAAAAAACGGAAAAAGATGAGATAGATAGAGTTCATCATCACAGAAGAAAAAAAAAATCAGAGCTTTACTAGTTTCATATCTGATACATGATAGTGAGAACACAAGGTGACTGAGAATCATGTGATTTAACCATTCACACGCATAATAATTGCAGAAAAAAGAATAAATAAATAAAAAAGATCAGATATCAGGGCCTTACTATGTGATTTAACCACCATAAACAAACATAATAATTGCAGGAAAAAAAAAACCCCAGAACAGATCTAAAACAGAACCCAAGGAAAAAGATGTTATCAACAGATAAGAAGAAGAAGAAGAAGAAGAAAAATTAGAGATCAGGGTCTTACTATGTGATTTAACCACCATACACGCATAATAATTGCAGAAAATAAAAACCCCAGAACAGATCTGAAACAGAACCCAAAGAAAAAGAAGTCATGAACAGAGAAGAAGAAGAAGAAGAAGGAAAATTCAGAGATGAGAGGCTTACCGGTTTCAGATCAGATATGGAATGGTGATAACATAAGGCGACGGCAGACAGCGAACATACTTTGGGTTAGGCTTAGGAAAACGCAGCTTTTAAACTTTTTAAAAATAGTAAAATCTAAAATGTAAAATCTAATCTAACTGGCCATTAGACCTCTTGCAAATGTAATGTGACTCTCTAAAAGGAGATTCCACCACCATGATTCAACGCTCGGTACCGTGTATATATATACACCCATTATTTTCTTGTCCCACCTCATGTGTGGGTGTCCTCTCCCCAATTGTGGGAGTAGTTGTCCGAGCTATGCTCTTAGTGTCCAATCCTCGCAGGTACCGGTAGTTGTTGTACATTCACACACACAAAAAAAAAAAAAAAAAAAAATCTAATCTAACTTGTAGGATTCTGTAATAAGTAATAACTACATGAATGGGTGTGTGACGTCAACCATCTGTAATTAATAGTGACTTTTACGAGAAATAATTCAGTACCACCGGGCGTATACAATTCACCCAATCCTATAATGTGATTGGATATAGCAGCTACATGCCTACATGGCATCATATCAATGGCTAAATGTTATCAATTGTCGAGAAAATTTTGTGTGGTAGTGTGGGACGGCCACACTAAGTTAACGGTGAGACCACTAATGTATTTGTGACTAGACCCGACATGGTTTCGGACCGAAACCGAACTGGAAAAATCAAAACTGGAGGAGGACGGTTCTAGTTCCAGTTCCAATTTTCACAGAATCGCCCGGTTCGAACCGGACTGAAACCGACGATTCCAACATTTTTTTTTATATATAAATCCTAAACCTAAATCCCTAAATCCTTCTTCTTCTTCAATCGTCAAATCAGATTCTTCTTCTTCTTCTTCCATTTCTTCTTCGATCAAGGGTTACTGTAGCATCATTGACACGAATTGAAGGCTTCCTTTTTCTTAATCAAAGACTACAACATCATCTTCACTTCTTCTTCTTCTTCTGCTATAGTTCTTCTTCTTCTTCAATCTCGGGGCCCTTGTTCTTCAATAACTGATCCGGGGGGTGGGTCTTGGTTGGGAGGGTTGGGGGGTCGGGGGGTCTTGGACTGATCTGGTCATCTGGAACTTCCAGAATGTGTATACTATTATGTGAATGTGAGTATGTGTCTATGTGACTGAGTTTTTTTTTTTTTTTTTTAGAAGGAAAAAAAAAGGTTCAGAACTGTAGGAATTGGAACCGAAACCGACGGTTCTGAAACCAAAATCGTGTCAGGTCTATTTGTGACATATCATAAACCTTTAAAAAAAAAGTTTTTGTTTTGTTAGATAGAAAATTTAATTAAAAATTTAAATTACTTGGCGTGTTTGGTTGAAGCTATTTATAAGGCCAATTCGGGTAACTAACATATTGTTCAATAATGCTTTCGTTTTTCATTTTCTGTTTTATATAATTTCATTTGAAAATAAGAAATTGATTTTAATGTTTTCAAAAGTTGAAAATGCTAAAATTACAATAGAAATAATTGAAAATAGTATTTTGAAAATATGTATATATATATAGTTGAATTGTTTTATGAAAAAAATATAATATGTATATATACTAATTTTAAGAAGAAAAAAAAAATATTCATCATTCTATTATTAATTTATTACGACAATCAACCATATAGTAATGCTAGACATCTCATTCACAATCCAACATTTTCAATCACAACTCATGTTGCAACTAATGTGTTACTTTGTGAGCGGATACGCGTTACCAATGATTTCACTTACTTTTTCTCCACCAATCAAATAATGACACGTAGCTAAGTTTTTTACAAAATTAAAACCGTAATATATAACACAAACGTAAATTAGCCTAAACCTATTTTCTAACATTTGATTGGTTCATCTCTTCCTCTCTTTACAACAAAAAATGGCGCCTCATACTCTCAACTCATTTTATTTCCATTTTCCGATTCTAGTATTTCCATTTTCCGATTCCAAAGATTTCTTCTCGAAATTAATCTTAACTCTTAAGTTCTTATACATCTTTTTTTTTTTTATCTTACTCTCAAATCTCAACTTCATCCTTAACTTAGAAAATAATTTAGGTTATTTATTTATTACTATTTCTTTAAATGAAAAAGGAAAAGAGTTTTGAGTTTTGAGAATAAACAAATAATCTGGTGTTTGTTGCTCTATTGTTTTGGTTCTCTTGTTCTTAGCGGATGTGGATGTAGATGCATTCAACAAATTTAAAGACAAAATTAGCATATTGACTTTGTTATTGTAAGAAATATATAAACCAATGAAAAAACATTATAACTTACCTTTTAAATATCTTCAATTTTCAAAAGATTTAAAGGAATGAGAAATTAAACGAATTTGTGGAGATGAAAATCTCATGACTCATGAGGTAAAGGAAGACGAATAGATGCTGAAAGAAGGTAAAACAAGAGGGAAAAATACAGTTGTAGTTGATCGGATCTACAATTAATTCGAGTCGTCAAGGTGGGCACTGGCAACCTATAAAACAAGGGAAAAAGTAGAGCAGTGGTCGAACCACATGAGAAATTAAATGAATTTGTGGAGATGAAAATCTCATGACTCATGAGGTAAAGGAAGATGAACATATGCCGAAAGAAGGTAAAACAAGAGGGAAAAATACGGTTGTAGTTGATCGGATCTACAATTAATTCGAGTCATCGAGGTGGGCACTGGCAACCTATAAAAGAAGGGAAAAAACAGAGTGGTGGTCGACCACATGAGGGGGTGTTCCCTTGGAAGGACTCTTCGGTGCTCAAATCATAATATTGTTTGATAAACAAAGTGAAGGAAATAGTTGAAGATGACAAACTGAGTCGCTCGATGTATCGAATCGAGCTATAGGTCAATTTGGTTGGATCGACACTAGGTATCGATGATGTTGATGCGTCGATGCCTTGGGGTTCTTTGGATCATCACGGGTTGATCGAAGACTGGGACGACACTAGGTATCGATGAGTTTGATGGATCGATGCCCAGGTTGGTTCCTTGACTTGACGTGGGTCGATTGACTTTGAAGGGCAACTGGATTGACCTTTGTTAGAATGTGGAACAGTAATTAATGCAATGAGTGAATTACGAAGCTATGTTTTTGGAGAGTTTTCGCGTATGAGAAAATGATAAGAAGTAGAACCCCCTTCTCCGAGAAAGGGCCTGATATTTATAGTGAAGGCTTGAAGCCTTCACCACTCAACCTCTTTATGTGAAAGCGTGGATCTTAGGCCCTTTATTACCGGTTTTGATTTGCATTGAATCTAGCAATAGAGACATTTGATTACTTGTCAGGTGTTGGGATCTTTGCAATGTTCGACCATGATTTAAAGAGTATTAAAGGTCATTTATCCTTCCTTTAACTACATTTGAAATTGGTCTAATGCTATAATGGGCCAGGTCAGGCTATGTGCCTGCCTTAATTAGGCATTTGTTTATCAGATTGGCTGACTTTGAACCTTGTTTTGGCTTTTTGACAGTTGGCTAGCGGACTTGGGCCACGTTTTGGCCTCTATTCAATGACACACACTATTGCCTTTGCACAAAAGCACACTATTCTCTGTATTTCATTTTTTTGCACTCTTTGTTTGTCAAAATGCAGACACACATATATAGGCAAACTGCTCTGGAAGTTTGAGGCTCCATTTGGAAGAGCTTTTTCAAGTAGATATTTTAAAGTAGACCTTTTACAAGTAGAGCTTTTAATGAGAAGATGTTGGTTGTCAATTAGAAAAAAAAAAAAAAAAAAAAACTTTTTCAAATGATAGGATTATCAAAATATTCAAAAGATTTTTTAAATGATACGATTATATTAGACATTTTAATGTTATTAAAAAAGCTCAAAAATATCTACTTGGAAAAGCCTAAAAATGGAGTTTTTCCAAGTAGACGTAAAACAACTTTTTTAATTGTCCAAAAACTCTACTGAGTGACAACCAAACGACATAAATTTTTCTTAAAAGAGGTGGTTATCAGATGATAACAACATGAGTAGGCTTGTTTGGCAAGTTGGGCCTCATGCTCATGATCCGTATATTTGGGTTTGGACCCATCTTTGGTGCATCCAAAACATATGTGCCAACATACATACTCGCATAGTTTCATTGAAAAAATAAAAACTAAACATGTACTAGAAGATTTATAAACAAATCTACAGAAATATATTTATATACAGAAATATACTTGTAATAAATTTCAATTTCAATAAAATATACAGAAATATATTTATAATAAATTTCAATTTATTACGTGTACTTGTTCAAAAGATCATTCAAATCGCGTTGCACTTAAACAAAAAATAATATCTTAAGCCTTCTTAAGGAATTTGGGAAAACACCAATTGAGATGAAACAGAAAAGTTCCATTTCCATATTGACAAAGAGCATCCTTCAAATTATCAACACGAATTGGCTTTTGATCTCCAATCTCAGGCACTAAGAATCCCTTAAAATCTTTCAAGTAATGCCGTCAACACTTGATATCATGTGAATCACAACAGCTAGCATCTACATTCATTAGATTCTCATATAGCCACTGTCATTCATAAAAAATAATAAGAAAAATAAGAAATCAATGAGAACCTAGATTGAAAAAATTTAGAGTGACAACTATTATTTATTTATTTATTTATGCATAAAGAATTTAGTAGACTACAGTTGAAAATTTACAAAATTTAAATTCTACTACTCTCATTCTCATACTAATTTAGATGCACAAACTATATATTAGTAAGAGGAATTAACATACCTCAATAAAAGAAGGTCTTCGTATCTTAAAACAGATATTCGTATCTTAAAACAGATAAAGTTCTTGGATAACAAACTTCAAAAAGACCATCCAGCAACGCTGCATAATATTCTGATGGTTCATATATGAACACACGCAAATTTCCAATTTCACATGGGAATGAAGGTGATCTTTCTCTGCATTCGTCGAAACTAAATGAATTATGGAGTAAATTACAACAAACCAAAAGAAGAAAAATGTGATTTAGGAAACATAAATAAATAGTAAGGGGTGATGGTAATCAACTTTATGCAATTTATAGGCATACCTTTTTCTTCGAACTAACGGTTAATTTTACATATTCAATCTGATTAGACCCCGCAAGAAATTCCTTTATTTTAAGATACCATCGAGTGTCTGGATCAACCCCACTGATTCTTAATTCAACTTTCCATGGACATGGTACATTCATCGAAGAAACGGGAATTGGATTATCATGATAACGAAAAGACAATAAATCCGGAGCATCAATGTCAATTGCCATCAAATTATGGCAGAGACCAATACTGGCCTGTTGTATATGAGTTTTGGGCCAATACTTGATCATTTTCATAAATTTTAATTGCCCATAACCAAAAACCCAAATCAAACCTAACTAATAATAGAGTACCGATATTTGCACCCCCTTTAAAATCGTATGTGCACCCCAAATCAAAATATTGTTAAAATTCCAATATTATCCTTAAATAAATTTATTAAAATGATTAAGATAAATGATTTGAATATTATGTATCTTATATATCATATTAATAAATTATGTAATATTTTTGAATATTTAACAAATATTATAATTATTCACACGAATATAAAAACAAAAACATCTTTTGATTAAAATATTATTAATTAATTAATTTAAATTTAAATTGTGATTATTTTAAAACTATAGATATTACGTTACTGTTATAATTTTTCTATAAAAAAAGAAAAGTAAATGATATAAAAAAAATATCTTTGAATTTAATTAAAAACTAAACTAAAAAGTTAAAAGAAAAATATAAGAAAAACAAAAAGAAGAAAAGCCGCCTCCATTTTTTTTTTGGAAGGTCGCCTCCACCATCTTGAATCTGGAGATGGTGATTTTTCGTTTCTGGGAGCCTAGGAGGAGGTGTCCTCCATACTTTTTTCTTTTCTTTTTGAATTTTCATTTTAATTATCTAATAACTTATAATTTAAAACATTTATTCAAAAAATAAGAGAAAGGGCATATTTGGTAATATGCGGGTGTGTTTACAAAATATAATATTTTAAAAAATTTTAATGGGATGTACATATAAAAAGGGGTGCACATATAGTTTTCTAGGGGTACAAATATCGCTACTCCTAATAATATTCACTTTATTATTTATTAAAAAAAAAAAGTGTTTTTTTTTTTTTTTTTTTTTTTTTTTATACTTGTATAGTGTGGTTTATCGGTTTAAACCAGCTTTGGATATTCAAAACTGATCCAAACCGAAAACTATTCAGTTTTCCAAAATCCAAACCGATTTGAACCGAATGGAAGATGCGAACCAAACTGAACACTATTTTTTGGTTCGTTCCGAACTTTGTTCCCACCCTTATATGGCATTGTTTAATTGGACTATTTCATTGCCACTTACCGAAGCCGTTTCACATGGTTTTTTTTTTTTTTTTTTTTTATTATAAATATATACTTATATTTATTTTTTGATAATTTTGAATAAACTTAACTGTTTTTCAATAACTTCAAAAAAAAATATGAGTTCAGGTTGGTTCGATGATAAACCTTTTCACACATGCGCCACGAGGGTACAGGTTTGAGTCATCTCCCTTCTAAAAAACCATTAATTTATACTGTAATACTTTAAAAAATAAAAAATAAAAAATAAATAAATAAAAATAAATAAAAAATAAAAACTTCAAAAAATTCAAAAACAAAATTATAAATAATAAATGATTAATTTTTTTTTTCCTGACAAATATAAGACGTTCCTCTTGTAGGGCTACAAATATAATTTAAAACCTTTTATTATTAACATACCAGACAAAATGAATTGACATTATAAATTTTTTATGAAAAAATCTTAATCTTTATGGTACCATACACACAATAATTGCAGGAAAAAAAAAAAAAGAAAAAAAAAAAAAACGAAGAATCCATAGAAAAAGCTCATCATCACAAAAGAAAAAAAAAAATTACGTGATTGGATAATGCATTGACTATCTGACTCCTATCACATTATTAGATATAACATAACATGGCATCATATCAATGGTCAACTGTAAACCCCCAGATACATTGGACCCTAGAGGATCTTTACGTGTTTAAATGCATGTAGATTTCACTGTGAGAAAACCTTGTGTGCGACGATCACATTAAGTTAACAATGAGACCACTAATTACATTGTGAAATATCATAAACCTTTTAAAATTGTAAAATAGTGGTGCTATTGGCACACATCTACTGATCTATTTATGTCCCACTTTTTAAATTATTTAGTATTATTTTTTTTCCTTTATCAAAATTACTAAAAAAGACATACAATTTAAGAAAAAAAATAATCTATAAAGTAAATCTAATAAAACCCCACATTCCTTTTCACAAAAAAAAAAAAAAAAAAAAAAAAAAAAAAAAAAAAAAAAAAAAAAAAAAAAAAAACGTTCTTTTAAACCTTTTCTTGAAATATTTTTTTTTTCATAACTCTTAAACCCTAAAAATACTTGTACGGATCCTATTTTAACAATAAATCAAACACTTGGGATGCATTAGACAAATGAGATATTGATTATTATTTAATCTCATTACTCTTTTAGAATTTGAAAGTGAAACGATGGTAACCAAAACAAATACTTGCTTTTTGTTTCTTGTTTCGTTTTTTTCTCTCTATGTGTTTTGTCTTAGGTTGTTCTGTTCTTTGTTTGTTTGTTCTTTGTGTTTGTGACTTTCTAACCTTTTCTATAAAGCTTGATGTTAAAAAAAAAAAAAAAAAAAAACACTAAAAAAGAAATAAGAAGAAAAAAAAAATCGTTCATGGAAGGTAAGAGAAAGACGAGACCAGAGATAAAGGGATTTGAGATAGATGGAGATATTAGAAATGAGGTTTATTAAGTTTGAAAAATAAGTAAAATGGTAGTTTTGGAAATAAATAAAATAAATTAATAAAAACATTTAACTTTATTTAATTAAATCAAAATTTAAACAAGTGGGGCATAAATAGATCAGTAGGGGGTGTGCCAATAGAACCACTCATTGTAAAATCCATTACATTGTGTAAGCAAACCTGGCACAATTTAGATGGACTGTATCACTGCCACTCGCTGAAACTGTTCCACACAAGTTTTGCTTTTGTCAATTAGAAATATATACCTATACTTTTTTTTTTTCAATAACTTCAAAAAATTAAAACTCTAAATTCAAAAAATTAAGATCTGTAACAAACTTAAATTGATTAATTGTTTTCAGACAAATGTAAGACGTTCCTCTTATTGGTCTGGCAATATTATTTAAAATCTTTTATTATTATTAGGGGCAATATTATTTAAAATCTTATAGAGATCAATTAGGTATTTACCTACTCATACATTCCCTACTCTTAAAATTTAATTAATTAAAAGATTAAATTGCCGTTAGTTACAAAATTTTAAAATAAAGATAATCGTTTTATAAAAAATTTAAATTAAATTAATTAAAGATAATCATTATAATGGAATATAATTTTTTTTTAAATAAAATAAAAAACTATTTAAATAAAAATTATCTTTCTTAAATTATCTTCATTTTAAAATTAAATTTTTTGTTTGACGGTAATAAAAATATTATTTTATGAGTTATTAAATTATTTTCTTTTTTATTAACTAACCTTTACAAATTGTACAACAAAAGACAATTTAAAATTTTAAAAATAGTTTTATTTTTCCATTTTCAAATTATATTCTTTTGAAATGATTATCTTCAATTAAGTTAATTTAATTGTTTTGTATAAAAATATTATCTTCATTTTTAAATTTTAATAATTAAGGGTAATTTGGTCTTTTTATTAGTTTAATTTTAAGAGTAAGGGATAGATGAGTAGATAATTGCATACTTACTCTCTAACTGTATTTATGTCAAACTTTAAGCGAGGTGAATGTATTTATCCCTTATTATTATTTATTTTTTAAAGTTTTATTTAATATCTTAAATATATTTCTTAAAATTTTAATACCGTAGGGATTCGTTTGGTGTGCACGATAAGATATGATTATTGTCATGAAATTGGATTAGATTAGATGGAATAGGATTATACTAAAATTAGTATTGTGATGTGTTTGGTGCTATATGAAATTTGATTAAAATAGTCATATTTCATGTTTGATGTGATATGTGATTGAATAAAAAATAATTTTATCATATGTTTTATATAGTGTGAAATTGATTAATATAAAATAAAATAAAATTATTTTAATGAACTAAAATTTGAATTTTTTTTAAATATTTAAAATTATTATTAAAGAAAATAGCATTTGCAGTTAATATTTAATATTTAATATTTTTAAATATTATAATAAGATATATTAAATAAATATAAAATTTTATAGTTAAATAAGAAAATAAAATAAGAAGATTTTTTTTAAAAAAAAATATGGGACTAAATAGCCCCACCTCACTTGGATAAAAAAAAACTTGCATAAAATTAGACTGGTTAAAAATAATTATTTAAATTAAATTTAGAAAAAAAATTAAATATTTAAAATCAATTGTAAGCAAAATAATATTTATTTTTATTTGTTAAAATTGAAATTTATTATTTTAAAAATTTTTAAAATAAAAAGTTTTATTAATTATTAAAATATATTTATATTTTAATCACATAAAAAATAAAATAAATTGAAAAGAGAAAAAAAAAATGATTTAAGTATAAAGTGGTGGGATAAGTTGCTAACATGAGATTAAATAACCTCATCTCGTCTAAGCAACAAACATAGGATATCAAACTAAAATTAGTTATATCATATCCTATCTCATGTAACAAACATAACCTAATAGTTATAAATACAAAATTTCTTGAATTTTCCTATGTATCACCCATTTTTCTGATGCCTTAATATTTTTTTAAAAAAATGTAATATTAAGTCTCTCATAAGGGATCATTTATTTTAATTTTGGTAAGGATCTTGATGAAATCATATCAATTTTTATGAATTTTGATTTGATTTTTTTTTTTTTTTTTAATAGATGATAAGTTCATTGAAATCTACATATGAATAAAATTTGAAAAATGTTCAATCACTATAACTATTTTTCTTGAATTTTTCTATATTTCACTCATTTTTCCGATACCTTCATATTTAATAAAATCAGGATAAATAGTTTTAGTGCTTAAATTTTTTTTCAAATTTTATTCATATGTACATTTTAGTGAATTTATCATTCACAAAAAAATTATGATCAAAATTCATAAAAATCGACGTGATTTCATCAAGGTCCTTACTAGTGGCGTAGCTAGGATTTTTTGTTTGACCGGGCTAAATCATCACTTGTTATCAATGTAAAAAAAAAAACTTGAAAATATTAAGTTTTTTTTTTTTTTTTTCCAAAAATAAGTAAAAATGAATCACTTATGATTTATATTTCACTAAATTATAACCATACATACTTTCGATGGTACGAAAATTGAGTTTTATTTAATGAAGTTTATGTCTGATGAGATTTTGCATTTAAATTTGGGAATTTGAAGTGTATAATTCGTAATTAATTAAAGTCTAAATCAATATTTTAAAGTAGAATAAAGAGTATTTTACAATTATTTTTAAAACATTTGTTTTTTAAATCATAATATATTGTTTTTTTTTTCTCAAAAAATCCGGTCTAGTTTACACATGGTTCCGTCCATGAAATCTTTACTGAAATTAAAATAAGGGATCTTTATGGATATATATATATATATATATATATACGGTGATTCTCTAGTCAGGACGTCCAACCACAGCTACACATTAACATTTGGCCCACAACCCCACATTACACAAATACCCACACCCAATGTGAATATGTGACCGTAGTTCGAAGTTCTTAACTTATAATTTCAGGACATCCTTACTAGAGAACCACCATATATATATATATATATATTATTGTATCTAACCTATATATATATATATATATATATATATTGTCCATAGTTTCAAACTAGCTTTACTATTTGTGGATTGTTACAAAAATGAAAGAAAGAAAGAAAGAAAGAAAGAAAGAAAAAGCTAGCTCTCTCTCACGTGCCATATACTTGTTCCATAATTACTTGGCTTGTTTATTGACTTGTGTGTGTCACCCCCACTACTTATCCTCCCATCACATTCTTCATTTACATGAAAGCCCAGTACTGTAGTGTTACTAGTGTATATGACCCAGCAAAGTTCAGATACACACATCACATCAATTGGGCACTTAATTGTTAGTGGTTAGCTTAACATGATTACTGAATTCTTGCTTTGGGATAATTAGCTTTACTTTTTAACTTTATTAACATTAGCTTTATGTTTTGGTTTAATTATGAGACAATTATACTTGTTCTTAATCGACTAATTAACCTTCTACTACAACAACTCTTTAATTGTTTAAACTTATACGTATTTAAGAAACATATATAGAATCGTATTTAAAATAATCTTTGTTGGTGTCAACTTGTCAAGTCACATTACATTATGAAGCTTATGATTTATGAGAATTAAAAAGATTAATTACCTACAAAATAAATATCAAAAGTCAAGAAAATAATTATTGACCTCATAGAACTGGACAAGAAAGTTGAGCATCAGTGATTGTTTTTTCATCTATCTTTTTGGCTAAAACAAACAAGTTTTTTCCAAATTACTACTTATCTTTTATTATTATTATTGTTTTTTTGATCATAATGATTATAATCACTAGTAATTAACATAAACACAGCTGACCATTCAAACAAATTATCATGTACTTTTCCTCTGAAATTTCGTAAAATTTATTTTGAAAAATCCCCAAAAATGAAAGTCTTTTTCACCTTGTAGATGGTAGAACTATGTGTTACGTGAATTAGGTCGGGTTGTGTTAGACCCAAGGCAAGTTGCTTGAACTTGTAGGATGAATGAAGTCGTCTCCTCGTTTGAACCTTCAATATTACGTCTATCGACCTAGGTCGGGTACCTTGTTGAACCCGCAAATATAATTAGAACAGAAATAAAACAAATAGAATGAAGAAGATGGGTTTAAGTTATTTAGCCTTAGGTGTGCTTGGGCTGAGCAATATTCTGTGATGATTGTGATATTGAATTCGGCCAAATTCCGATGGCTAGAATATGAGTAGAGTTTCAGTACGCCTAAGTAAGCTTTTGGTAAGAAAGATTTCAGAGAGCTTTCAAGTGAGGGAGCTCTCTTACTTATAGTGGGAGATGTAGTCCCAACGTCCACTGAAAACTGTAAATCGTGGGCGAGATACTTGGAAGATTAGGCAAGATATTGGGAGAGATTCCCTCTTCAAGTTATCCAGCCGTTTTGACTTGGTCCCCCAAAAGACCAAGTCTTGCTACTGCTGATATCTATGTTGGATCGACCCAAGATAATGGGCCTGGATAGGATCTTATATTACAAAGTCTGGGTTTTAATACCTTGGGTCTATGGGCCATTTTTGGCTACCACAGTTTGTTCCCCACTCTCTAAAGAAGGATTCAATGAACTAGAGAGTGATTTTCATTGAGTCGACTATCGATTTCGTCGAGGGTGTTCTGTCTTGTCAAGTCGAATCGATAACTTCTGCATGCCATTTAACCCTTGTTGTCGGATGAAGTTGGGCATCAAAGATGGCCTATCGCTCGACAAAGATCTAGAATAGGATTTGGAAGTCAAATTGATGGGGTGTCAAATCGACAGGATGGTAGCGTTTCGGTTTCGTATGCTGACATCAAGTGCATTTAATTTGTGCACCTTTTGCAAGAAAACTTTTGAATTTTAAACCGAGCGGTTTACCTTGGTTAACTGGCAATTGAAGGGGTGTTGACATGTGGCAACTAGGGTTAAAACGTTGGTTTATAAATAAACCGTTCCACGCAATGGAACCATTTTTGCACGACTCAACTTCTTCAACCTCTTCAACTTCTTCGTTGAGCTTTTTCTCTATGAAGTGCTGATACTACTCATTTTCGTAGGATTTCTTCGCAATCTTTACTCAAACCTCTTTCAGGTTAGTAAAAAGTTGAGATTTCTTCATATATTATTTGCATTAAACTCTATTTCTTCATATACTTTTCGCATTTAAACTTACTTTTACAAGTATAGAAAATAAAGTAGAAGTTCCTGATATTACCTGAGAAATGCGTGTTCTTCATTATCTTTGATTTCCTTCAACATGTTCTTGATTATTTTTTATGCTTTTGATTCGTTGCCATGTTGATTTTGCTCAAATATGTTGTTTCTGGTCTACTTGTATGTCATTTAGTCGAAGATAGTCGTTTAGATTTGAACAACCGCACGACCTTGGGTAGGCAAAACTTTTTGAGGATTTGGTTGAACTTTAGGAATGACTTTCCATGTTGTAAAAAACCCTAGATTTTGATTGAAAATCCCTAGGTTGTGATTGTAGAGTCTAGTTTGTCTGACTTGTGCATTTTTTGCATTTGTCAGCTCTTGGAGATACCATGTTGAGCGGTGACACAGTCTCAAACCCGCTTATCAGTTGGACTTCTAGTGATATGGATGGCAAAGATGGTGGAGGAGTCGACAATGGGTTACAAGATGTCGATCGACTGGTCACAGTCGAGGATCAGTCGAAAGTTGCCACTATAAACACTAGGGGTATATTAGAGCAATGTGCTGTACACGCTATGGCGTTGATTGTTGAATACCTGGAATACGTAGAGGTCGCTGAGGCGTCGACTTCTGGTCGTCCCCTAGGTATTCTAAGAGACAGTTCGGCTAGCGTGGTTACAGAAGAAAATTTGTATAGTATATGGACGATTTATGGTACTCTTGATGTTGTCGAACTACGTGAGTTGAAGGAATATGAGCGTGCGGATTGGGACATACCAGGGTGGACATGTTTTTATGAATACACCCTTCGTTTAGGGTTTAGATTCCTAGTTCCCCAGCTTGTTCGACGAATGTTGGTCTACTATGACCTTGCTCCTGGCCAATTGATGCCAAACACTTGGAGAATATTGTTGAGTTTGGGTGTCCTCTGTGAAAGACATAATGTACAATTTGGGTTAGGGTGTCTCCTCCATAATTATTACTTGAAGGAACATGTGGGCGACCAAAGTCGTTACATGTTGATACCCAGAGATAAAAAGAATGAACTTATTACTGATACTATGTCAAATGACCGACTTTAGAAGGATACCTTCTTTTTTTGCGAAAGGTCCTCCAATCGACTGTCCATGGGGGGAGCAGTAGCATCAGTATCAGCGAATTTGGAATCGATATTGTGAGTTTTGTTTGCCAATTGTCGATTGATTTTTCAATTTATTTGAATTACTCATATTGATGAGCGTAGAAATAAAGGGAGCGAATAGTACACCGTCGTGCGACGTTGCTCCTGGGCGTACTAGGATTTTATTAGATATTCCTGTTAAAGAGAGAAAATGTAAAGCGTTGCTTACAGAAGGTAATCTTAGGCCTAGCTGTTTATGGAGGTGGTCGACTTTGAATAGGTCGCGAGCACCATATCCTCACGTGAAGGATTTCTTGTCATATGTTTGGATTATGAAGAGTTTTGAAATTCTCCAGTATGATATGAAATTTTTGTCGCCTGTAACTGATATTGAATGTCGTTTCGCAGTGACGTCGATAGCGAGTGCACAGATCAACATTCCAGATAAAGCTGAGTTTATGAGGGTCTATAGGGAGGATCTCGCCAAAAAACGAGCGGCATTAGCAGCAGCGAAGAAGAAATAGACTGTTGGGAAGTCGAAGGGAGGCGTGCCATCAGTGCCAAAACAAATCTTGGAGTCGTCGCCTAAGAGGAGCCCGTCGAGGAAGAGGCAAAAAAGAGACTCTGCTGTTGATCTTCAAAAGAAGGCGGCATTTGGTTCGAAAGAGAAGTTGGATGTGACTGCTTTTGAGCTGGATTCACCGATGAAGCTTCTTTCTTTAGGGATTTCGTCGTTCAAGGAGCCGACAAGGTTTTTGGACAGGTCAATCGAATTCCTCCTCCCTGTTGATGATTTATTTTTAAAAGGTAAGAAAACAGAGGATGTCTTCAACACAGGTATCCTTTCGGGGTTTCAAGTAAGTTTACTTTATACTTGATTTTATTTTTATCAGTCGCCTCTTCTATTGATTCGACATCTCTTTTGGCAGGCTTTGCAAGCGCAATTGAATCTTCATGATAGGTACAAAGCCGTTACTGATAAGTGTGCAAAATATCGGAAGGCGAACAACATCTTAACGGCGGATAATGATAAGATTGCAAAGGAAATGAAAGAGATAAAGCAACAGAAAATAGCAGTGGAGGAGGAGTTGAAGAGAGAGAGGAAGATCGACATCAAGCTAAGTTGATTGAAGCCAAGGAAAAGGCTGAAGAGCAAGAGCAACTTGTCGATGGCTTGAAGAAACGATTGATGTCGATGGCGGCAAATGCCAGGTGCAAAGCCAGGGCGGAGCTTTTCAAGGAGTATTTGTCTGGCGCACATGCGAATTAAGACTCCAAGGAGATGCAAGAAAAGGTTGATGCTTATGAAGAAATGGAGCGTCTTAAGCTTGAGGAGTCTCTAGTGGGAGCAGGTGAAGAGGTGGATGCTGGAGACGTCGACAAAAGTCTTGAGAACCTCGACGATGTCGGAGACCAAAATGCTGCTGCTGGTGCTGACTCTACTCAGAAATATGCTGCTTCTGTTTAATTCTCTCATAATTTTGTTTTTTTTTTTTTTTTTTCTATATTGTCTGTAATCGTGGATGATTTGGTCGACTCGACCTATATTTACTTTGAATATTTATTCTTATTTTGAATTGACTTTATTTTCGTTATATTGACTTGATATTGTGAAAACAATACGACCATCACATAATGGGGTTTGCACAACTGTGATTTCGAATAGAATGAGATAAGCATGTAAACTCATGCTCATACGTAAGTCGATCGACATGATGACCTTGTCATTTAATGGAAATTGTATAAATGCGTTGTTTATGGGGAATTCAGTGTCGATGGGACTTGGTTCATTGAAAATCGCATGCATGCGTATTATAAATTTTCACGTATGTTTGTAATTTTGTCGACAAGATATTTTACATATAAATTTTTGCGTACATGCGTAATTTGGTCGATAAGACCTTTCTTTACATAGTAAAATTGCGTACATGCGTTAGATGGTCGACAAGACCTTTTACATAGAAATAATCGCGTACATGCATCATTTGGTCGACAAGACCTTTCTTTACATAGTAAATTCGCGTACATGCATTAGATGGTCGACAAGATCTTTTACATAGAAATAATCGTGCACATGCGTCATTTGATCGACAAGACCTTTTATATAGAAATAATCGCGTACATGCATCATTTGGTCGACAAGACCTTTTATATAGAATTTTTCACATACATGCGCTATTTGGTTGACATTTGTTGATTGAGTCGACGTCTGTCCCTATTGCTATTGCTATTGCTATTCCACCACACAATATGCATTTGTCGAATGAGCATTTTGAGGGTTGATTGTAGATGCTGACTAGTAATAGACATCGAATCATAGATATCTGAAATAGAAAGATTGTTTGTTGAAGTCGACAGTTTGTATGTAGCAAGATGTGATGAAAAATAATTTTTGTGAGCTCAGTTTTGCACTTAGTTGCACTAAGTTTTCATCATTGCTCATTGTTGGTCGATTCGTTAGTTTTGAAATGTCAATAAAAATTAACAAGTAATATTATAACGCAAAATATATTAAAAGAGTAAGTTTAGAAATGGTACTATTTTAGGTGTAAAGCATTCCAACTGTTGTGCAGTTCTCGACCGTCGAGTCCTCGTAATTTGTATGCTCCTCGATCGACTACATCTATTATTTGATATGAGCCTTCCCATGTCGGCCCCAATTTTCCAGCCCCCTCCTCTCTCGTGTTCTGGAAGACTCATCGTAGTACCCAGTCGTTGACTTTAAAAACTTTAGCACGTACTTTTTTGTTGTAGTGTCATGCAACTTACTGCTGATACGACTGGATTCTTAGAACAGCACGGTCTCGACGTTCGTCTAGATGATCAAGTTTGAAATTGAGCTCCAAGTTATTCTGTTCTTCATTTGGGTTTTTGCTTCGGGCGGTCGCAAGTCGTGTCTCTATTGGGATCACTGCTTTAGAACCGTAGACAAGTGAGAAAGGAGTTTCTCTAGTCGACCGACATGGAGTAGTCCTATACGACCATAATATTTCTGGGAGTTTTTCTACCCATTCGCCTTTTTCTACCTCCAGTCGTTTCTTTAGTATGTTGACAATTGTTTTGTTGGTCGACTCCGCTTGTCCATTGGCTTGAGGATAACGTGGAGTTGAAAAGCTCAGCTTTATCCCATACTTGTCGTAGAAATTTTTGAAGTCGTATAAAATGAATTGGGATCCATTGTCAGTCACTATCTCCCATGGTACTCCAAACCTGCAAATTATATTCTTCCATATGAAATCGCGTACCTCAATGTCGCATACTTGTTGATATGCTCCGACCTCAACCCATTTCGTGAAGTAGTTTGTTAAGACTAGCATGTAGACGACACCTTCGGGTGCTGCAGGAAGTTTACCTACAATATCTATTCTCCATTTCATAAAAGGCCAAGGGACCGAAATTGAATTTAACATACCTGGGGGAAGATGTGACACAAGTGTAAATCGTTGACACTTATCGCATGACTTCACATGATTTTGATAATCAGACCGCATTGTCGGCCAATAGTATCCCGCTGTGATGGTTCTGTTCGACAAACTACGAGCATCAGAATGGTTTCTGCATTTCTTGTAGTGGAGAATCTTTAGGACGTCGTACGCCTCTCGGGGGGTGACGCATCTCAAGTAAGGTCCTGTAAACGATTTTTTATAGAGCTTACCGTATATGATGTAAAATTTTACTGCTTTTGCTTTGATCTTCCTTGCTTCCGATCTGTCTCCTAGTAGAATGTCATCCTGGAGGTAATTAAATATGGGCTCCATCCAGCTTCTTCCATGGTCGACAGGTGCAAGTACTTATGCCTCTTGAATTGTTGGAGACAAAAGGTGCACAATGGGTATCGACTTCGAACCACTTGTTGTTGTCGACCTAAGACTCGCTAATGCGTCTGCTCGAGCATTCTCAGATCTAGATATTTGTTCGATTGTAAATTCGTTGAAGGTCGACTGAAGTTGCTTGTCTTTAGTTAGATAAGCCGACATTCTTTGGTCCCTTGCTTCATAGGAGCCATTCATCTGTCGAACGACCAGTTGGGAATCGCTCAATACTTGTATGTTTTTTATGTCTAGGCTTTTTGCGAGGCCGAGCCTAGCGATCAAGGCTTCATATTCAGCTTCGTTGTTCGTCACACGAAAATCATAATGGATCGATTGTTCCAATATGTCCCCCTATGGGGATTTGAGCACCATTCATAGTCCGCTTCCTTTGATATTACTGGATCCGTCGATCGATAAGGTCCATTTTTCGGAGGAGGGTTTTTCTATGAGTACTACTAGTTCCTATTCAGCCTGCACATTTTCACAAGGGGTAAAGTCTGCAATAAAGTCAGCTAGTACCTGTGATTTCATTGCCAATCATGGGTGGAAGCTGATGTCGTACTCGCTAAGCTTCACGGCCCATTTCGTCAGTCAACCTGAAAGTTCTGGTTTGTGAGGTATATTTTTTAGGGGTTAAGTAGTTAGTACCTTAATCGAGTGGCATTGGAAGTATGATCTGAGTTTGCGTGCTGCCACGACAAGAGCTAACGTAAGTTTTTCTAATCGACTATATCTAGTCTCGACGTCGAGTAGAATTTTGCTTACGTAGTAGACTGGGTGTTGATTATTATCTTTTTCTCTAACTAGTACGGCACTTACGGCTGTGTCGGATACTGCCAGATATATGAGTAGCGTTTTGTCGTCCTTTGGTTTCGACAGTAGTGGGGGCGACTTTAAGTAGGTTTTCAAGTCTTGTAATACTCTTTCGCAATCGTAGTTCCACTCAAACGTTTTGTTCTTTCTGAGGGTGTTAAAAAATGGAAGGCATCGTTCGGACAACTTTAAGATGAATCTATTCAATACTGCTACACGACCTGTGAGTTTCTATTCGTCTTTGATACATTTAGGCAATTCGATACCTTCGATCGATCGTATTTGATTTGGATTGGCTTCGACACCTCTTTGGGTGACCAGATAGCCTAGAAACTTCCCTGAAGATACACCAAAAGAACATTTAGTATGGTTAAGTTTCATACCGTATTGGTCGAGTACGACGAATGACTGTCTTAGATAGTCGATATGTTGTTGAGCGATCAAGGATTTGACCAGCATGTTGTCGATGTAGACCTCTATTGTCGATCTAAGCATCTTAGCGAACATCTTGTTGACTAGCCGTTGATAGGTCGCACTTGCATTTTTTAAACCAAAAGGCATTACTTTATAACAAAAAATACCTCGTTCAGTGACGAAGGCTGTTTTCTCTTGGTCGTCAGGATACATCCAGATTTGGGTGTAGCCAGAATAAGCGTCCATAAAGCTTAGTAGTTCATGCCCTGCAATTGTGTCGACCAGCATGTCGATGTGTGGGAGTGGGAATGAATCATTGGGACATGCTTTGTTGAGGTCTGTGAAATCGATGCAGACTCGCCATTTCCTGTTTTTCTTCTTTACTACCACAATGTTTGCTAACCAGTCGGGATATTTTACTTCTCTCACAGAACTGATGTCGAACAACTTCTGGATCTCGTCGTTGATCACTTTGTTCCTTTCTGGAGCTAACTTTCTTCGTTTTTGTTTTACTAGTTGGTGATCTGGGTCGACCTGCAGGCAATGAACTATTACTTATGGGTCGATACCGACCATGTTTGAGTGTGACCAGGCAAAGCTGCTGCGTCGTTCCTTCAGGAATTCAATCAAGTGCTTACGGATGTCATTTGGTAATCTGGACCCAATGAAGACTTTGTGGTCTAGTTGATCAGGGTCGATTGAAACCTCGTCGAGTTCCTCCATATTTGGCTTGTTTGGAGTCGAGTCGACTCGACTTTGGCATCCTGTAATTGCTATAATTCCTGCTTCTTTTTTTTCATGGCGTTCTGGTAGCATTCTCTAGCGGCTCTTTGTTCCCTTTTAATCTCTTTAACTCCCCACCTGGTTGGGAACTTTATCATTTGATGGTATGTCGATGGGATTGCCTTCAACTCATATATTCAGGGTCTGCCAAGGATGGCGTTGTATGGAGATTGGCAATCGAGCACCAAGAACTTGATGTATAAGTTGACTCCTTCGACGTAGACAGGCAATATGATTTCTCCCAGAGTACTTTTCTGTTCTCCACTGAAACCTGTCAGCATGATCGTTCGACAACTGAGTTTGGATTCGTCAACCTGTATTTCTCTTAGAGCACTGTTAAATAATATATTACAGGAACTACCACTATCGATTAAAATGCGTTTAGTTAAACAATTGACAATATGTAAAGAAATAACTAATGCATCATGGTGAGGAAAAAACAAATCTGATTTATCTGTCGACTTTCGACGGATGTTCCCAGTTTGGTTGAATTTCGGCATTTGATACTTGTCGTGTATGCCTCTTTGCTGCAGAATTACCTACGCCGCTAACTTCAGATCCACCCGCAATGTAATTAATCACTCTATCATGTTTGTCGTTTTCACTTGTTTGCCTCTGGTCGTCTCGTTGTGCAAGAGTTTGTTTTCCCTTGTCAGTTAAGAACTCCCGTAGATGTCCCTACTTTAAGAGCTCTGCGATTTCATATTTAAGGGCGACACAATCTTCCGTACGATGACCATGATCACCATGAAACTCGCATCGGAGCCTTGCGTCTCGATGTTTTGGGAGTGCATTCATCTTTCGTGGCCATTTAACTATTTTTCTCATTTCCTTCATTATTGCCACTAAGGGTAGGCATGGGTTGGGTTGGGTTGGGTTGGGTTGGGTTTGACTATACCCAAACCAAACCATTATAAAATCGGTTGTAAGGTAAAACCAAACCAAACCAAACCGATAAAATCGGTTTGGTTTTGTTTGGTTTAACGGTTTAAGAAAATAATTACATTATTTTTTATTTGAATAAATTTAATAATATCTGATCGGACGATAAATGTACCTAATTGAGGTCCCCATTTCCTAGCTTTTGTTCTCGTTTTCGAGCACATTTTTGTATATAATATGTTTTGTGAGCCTTGTGTAGGTATATATTCCCTACAATGGTGTTTGAACGTAAAGTCAAGTTTGGGAGGCAAAAATGAGCTAAAAAGTGAAGAATTGGAAAGTATGCAGAGTTGCCATGGTCTCACCGTTGACCCAAACCGTGACGTGATTTGAGGTCCACCACGGCATGTTTCCGTGGTAAATCCGCCATTGAGCTAGAACGCGACATCGGGACCGCGGCACTGGTTAACTCTGTTTTCCAAAGGTTGATGGGCTGAAATTGTAACATGTCCATGCAGAACACTCAAATTTCGGGGTCCTTATCTCCCTCCTCATATTGAACTGGGCTTCCTACCATATATTTTCGGAAAGCCTCGGAAGTCTACTTTCTAGAGGTTTTTACGGATCGCGATTCCGGGCTTTCTAGAGGGAGTTATGGCCGTTTCCGTAACGGTGCGCGAGGCTGGAAACCTGACCGTGGCAGAGAACATTGTGCAGAGTAGCCAACTTTCGGGGGGCATATCTCCCTCCTCAGATCAAACCACATTTAGCTCTATATATATTCGGAAAGCCCCGGAAGTCTACTTTCCAGCGGTTTTTACGGATTGTAATTCCGAGCTTTCTAGAGGGAGATATGTGTATTTCCGTAACGGTGCGCGAGAAGTTCACCGTCATGGTCGCCCCCGCCAACAGCCAATGTGGCAGCGACCTATTTTTGGCACCAGGGGCAGTGAAGTTCGCCCCCAAAGTGGTCACCCCCGCCCACGGCCAACTTGGCAGTGACCTTCCGTTGCCAGCACTTCGAAGGATCAGTTTCCAAGCTATTTTTGAGGGGCAAATGTGTCCTTTCGCACCCCAATTCATCCCCAAACTTACCCTAACTATATAAACACCTCTTTGCCTCTTCTTTCAAAGATATATACACAGATTTTTCACTCTCAACAGCAGCCATCTTCATCTTCTTCCCCAAACCAAGAGAGAGAGAAGCTTCCAAAGCTCCCATGGAGGTTCTCCTCCATGGGAAGCTCACCACCACCACTTTCCACACATCCTCCACCACATTTGGGAGTAGATTGCAAGGAGATAGGAGTGGTCTATGACCAATTTCGAGCTAGGGATTCATGGAGCTCTTGGAGGGATTTCTTCAAGGGTTGTCTCCTTAAAACTCATTTTCTTTGTATTTCTTGTTTCTCTTATGTGTAACCCCACTTGGGAATATTGTAAACCTATATTTGTGCTCATTTATGTGATGATTGTTCTTAAATCCATTTGGGTTTTGATTTGTTCTTGTTATTATTGCAAAATCTCTTGTCTTGATATGCATGTGTGTAGAGATTGGAAATTGATGTGTGCTCATGGATGAGATTAGGAGTAGATTAACTTAAATGTAGGAGTAGTTGTAATCAAATATCCTATTTGTGTGTGTACATTAATGGAAGGTTGAAATGCCTTGTTTTGATGGGTTTGAGTGTATGTGGGTTAGAATTGTACCTCCATGGATGACCTTCCGGGTATAGTCTTGACTACTTAGCTCTAAAAGAATGGATGAAACTTGTTTTATGCATGACCATGCTAGAATAGGTTTTGGCTACATGTTCATATGCTTAATGGTAGGGACTTGAGGCATAATTGCTCTAGCCATGACCTTTGGGGAGTGATTCGTGTCTCGAATCCCTTAGTTGAGATTACAAGCTCAATTGCTCTAGCCATGACCCTTGGGGAGTGATTTGTGTTTGTGAATCTCTTAACTGAGAGAATAAGCCCATAACTTGAATTGGATGTTTTTAAAGCCTAACAACCACTATTTGTGCACTTATGTATGGTAAACCTATTGAACCTTGTGTGATCATTATCCTACATCTCTCCAAGCCACCATTTTATTGTTTGTCTCTTTAAACACCATTCTCACCATTTTATATTCTCTTTATTTTTATTTGCATTATTTACCTTACATTTTCACACACACCACACCGCAATATGCATACACCTCACATACACCACTCTTATCACATCCGCATTCTATTTAAATGCTTTCAATAAACTCTAAAACTCGAAACGGTTGACGGATGACACCTCCCTGTGGACGATACCCTTGCTTGTTGCTATACTAGTCTCTAGTCACTTGCACTAACAAGGTGAACTTGAAATATAAATGTTTTGACATGCGAAAACGACAGCTTGTCAATATCAAATTATCAATATAAGTAGTTAAACCAATTATCAATAAGATAAACAATAATGCTAATTTATAATACTAAATTTAACTAAAGTGCAGAACGATAATTGTTAAAATAAAAAATAAATAAATAAAATAAAAAATAAATAAATAAACCCTCAAGTGTAGAACGCTTAAAACTTATAAAATAAAACTAAATCGTTTAAACTTCTAAATTAATAATATCTGCCACAGTCTAAGAAACCACTTTGAAGTTTCAAAGTTCACTTCTTGTTGCATTGGGTTAACTTTAGATTTTATTTGTTTTATCCGATAATTTAATTAATAGTATGTATATATATATATATATATATATATATATAAGTATGTAATGGTTTGGGTTGGGTTATACGGTTTAATAAAACGCAACCTACAAACCAACCCAAACCAATTAGGTTGCTAAAAAACAACCCAATCGATTTATTTTATTTAACGAAACCAAACCAACCAACTTAAATTGGTTTGGTTTGGGCGGGTTGATCGGTTTGGCGATTTGGGTGCCCACCCCTAATTACCACGAGGTCAACTGGTTCGATGCTAAGATTATACTCTGGTGCTTCCACCTGTGGTTGATTCGACCTTGAGTTGCCACATCCGTATGAATTTCTCTCACCCTCGTGTCGCCACTGAGTATTCCTTCTGTCGCTTGTTGGATAAGGTTCTGATCTTCTGTCATCTGATCTTCTGTCATTAGATCTTCTGTCGACGCGATCGTTTCGTTGACTTCCATAACTACTGTTGGCTTTTCCAATGAAATCTGCTTCATCTTCCTCCCATTTGATTTGGGCCAATGCTTTTGCCAGTACGTCTTCCATTGTCCTGCATGGATATTTAGTGAGCTCTTTATATAAGTCGAAATTAAACCTGAGGCCTTTTCTGAAGGCGTAGATGGCGGTCGTTTAATTGCAACGTGGGATCTGCACTTTCTCTCTGTTGAAGCGTCCGACATAAGTCCTTAAATTTTCGCCAGGTCTTTGAGTAATTATATAGAGGTCGTCCGACTGTTTTTCTAGCTTGCAGCTGCTTGCAAATTGCTCCACGAATGTATCTGTCAGCTGCGCAAAAGAATTGATAGAATTGTTAGGTAAATTAGTATACCATTGTAAAGTAGGGCCACTAAGGCTAGACCCGAAGGCTTTGCACATGCACGCTTCTCTCAGGTTACATGGAATTGCAGCAGTGAACATTCTTTGTTTGTATTGTGCTATATAGTCGTACGGATCTGCCATCCCTTCGTACTGCTTCATGTTTGGGAAGTTGAATTTTCTGGGCATTTTGGTGAGAGCTATCGCGTCGACAAATGGTGAGTCGGAAAAGCTGTTGGCTGTACTTTTCTTGATTGGAGCTGGAACTCCAGGAATTCTTTGAATGAGAGCTTCCATTTCTATAAACTTGCGAGAAAATTCCAAATTAGCAGATAAAGGTAAATCAGATCCGGGTTTTACCAATCTGTGCGTCGACTGGAGCGATGCAGTCGTTCTGTGGACGTTGTTGGGCTGTTAATCCATTGTTGGATCTTGCTCGTTCAACATCTCATTCCGAGTTGGCATATTGTTGAGGTCGATTTTGACTCGAGCTGTCTGATGGTCGACTGGATTTATATCTGATTTGATGGGGTTACCTGGTGCTCTTGGAGCTGTTCGATCGACAACTTGTTCACCGTTTGGTGCTAAGGTTGGACGCTCCGACGTTGCTAAATCAGGTGCTACTCTGTCGACCAACGCTCTCAATTCTTCATTCGTCGCTCGGATTGCTGCATTCTCCGCTTCAAGCGCCTGTAATTTCTCAGCGTTTGTGGTCATCTGGGCAATCAACGCGGCAATCTGCTTTTCGACGATTGGGGCAGATCCATCTCCAGACATGTTGATTGGTCGTTGAAGTGATTTGATTCGAGTTCAAAAATAGTTGCAATGGGCCCCACGGTGGGCGCCAAACTGTAGGTGGTCGAACTACATGTTATGTGAATTGGGTCGGGTTGTGTTAGACCCAAGGTAACTTGCTTGAACTTGTAGGATGAATGAATTCATCTCCTCGTTTGAACCTGCAATATTACGTCTATTGACCTAGGTCGGGTACCTTGTTGAACCTGCAAATATAATTAGAACAGAAATAAAACAAATAGAATGAAGAAGATGGGTTTAAGTTATTTAGCTTTAGGTGTGCTTGGGCTGAGCAATATTTTGTGATGATCGTGATATTGAATCCGGCCAAATTTCGATGGCTGGAATATGAGCAGAGTTTCAGTACGCCTAAGTAAGCTTTTGATAAGAAAGATTTCAGAGAGCTTTCAAGTGAGGGAGCTCTCTTATTTATAGTGGGAGATGTAGTCCCAACGTCCATTGAAAACTGTAAATCGTGGGCGAGATACTTGGAAGATTGGCCCAGATATTGGGAGAGATTCCCTCTTCAAGTTATTTAGCCGTTTTGACTTGGTCCCCCAAAAGACCAAGTCCTGCTGCTGCTGATATCTATGTTGGATTGACCCAAGATAATGGGCTTGGATAGGATCTTATATTACAAAGTCTGGGTTTTAATACCTTGGGCCTATGGGCAATTTTTTGCTACCACACACCTCATGAAGAAAGGTGAATGAGCAGAAAAAAACATTATACTTTTTTTGAAAATACAGATAAAAACAAAAAAAAAAAAAAACCTTTTACAATTATACATGTACGTTAAATGTTACAATATTTTGAAGACCAAGCCCTTCTTGTTTATGCCAAGGCCTCAGGCTGTCAATTGGGCTGACATTTTGCCACCCTATCTATCTTCATCACAAAATTAACCTTAATTTCCCATAAAATAAACTACTTTAAAAATGTGATTATATATTAATATTTGGATAAATCATATTCATATGCATATCTATAAATGCATCTTCAAACAAATTAATTGAGAGTTATTAGAGTTTGATAAATTATTTTGAAAATGTAGAAAACTCTCCTACATTTTGCAATTAATTTGAAATTTCAATTCTTAATGTGTTTAGAGATGACAATGGGGCCGGTTCAGTGCAGGGTGGCCCTCCCCGCACCCCTCCCCGCATATTTTTTGAAACCCAATCCCCACATAAAATCCCACAATATATGGAGCGGGGCGGGGTATGCTTTACCCATCCCTACCCATTTACCCAATTTGTCTCATTTATCAAAATTATTTATTAAAACAATAAATAAATAACCTAATAAATATGATATGATATATAAAGTAATTCTAAAAAATTATTGAAAATCCTCTAATAAACATTAAAAATAAACATAAATCTCACAATTAAACAAATAAATTCAATAATTTTTAAACATAACATTAAAAGAAAAAAAAAACTATATAATAATAATAAAAAATTATATTTTAAACAAGGCGTGGCGGGGATTATAAAACCCATCCCCACCCCATACCCATTACGAGTTTTACTATCTATCCCCATCCCCGTCTCATCCCTACCCCATCCCTACCAAATTGAAACTCATTCCCATCCCATAAGTGCGCGTCCTTGCGGGGTCCCGTACCCGCAGGTTATTTTGTCATCCCTATTAATATTATACAATATATACATATATGCACATCATATCTTAGCAGAGAGGGTAGTACATATCTCTTCCACAATGGTGATGAAAGGTTCGAGTTCTACCATGTACATTTCAAGGTTAATCACAATTATATATATCTTTTTTCTTTTTTTTTTTTCTTTTTTCTAAGTTAAAGTTAAAAGAAAGTTTTCAAGAGTCGGAATCCATGGATGTTCAGGAAATCTTTTTATTTTTTCTTGATTGTTTTATTTAAAACTAAATCGTTGTTAACTAGAATTCACTTAATTTGTAAGCCCATGGGCAATGACAAACCAAGAAAAGCCCGATATATTGGCCTTGTGAGTCTAAGAGGAGACATTTTTTCGACCCAAGTTACTCGATATTATGGATTTATAACATCATTTAACATAAAACAGAAAATTTTCATTGGAAAAATTTTAATATTTGTGCTACCATACACACTACAATAATTGCTGAAAAAAAAAAAGCTACCATACACACTACAATAATTGCTGGAAAAAAAAAAAACATGACAGATCAATCAAAACATAAAACACAGTAGTCATGGTCAAACTTAAGTTAGTCTTATTATATGCTCATAATTGTTAAAAAAGAAATTTTTTTTTTTTATTAAAAATAGATAGATGAGTCTCCACCGTCCATCTCTAGATGGACGGTGGAGATTAAGAAATTTATTATATATATAAACAAAACAAAAAAAAATAGGCTTTTTTTTTTTTTTTTTTTCATTTAAATGGATCTCCATGGTGAAGATTGATTTTTTTAAAAAGGGATTAGTTCTTAAATTTATTTTCTTTTCTTTTTTTTTTTTAAGAAAAAAAACTTTCTTATTTAAAAAAAAAAATCAGTTTTTTTTTGTTATAAATAATATCGGTTGTTTTAATTTCCTTTCTTTTTTACCTTTTTTTTTTGTTTTTGTTTTCAATTTCTTTTTTAAAATTTATTTATTTATTTTGTTCCTGTTTAAACATTCTAATTATTTATTTATTTACAATTTTTTTATTCGTCAACTTAAAGTTAAAGGGCAAAATAGACTTTTAAATGAGTTTAGGACTGTTGACCATCAAAAATTTAGTCAAGGACCTACATGGGTCATTTTGATAAATGTAAGGACCTGTTTGACAAAAAAAAAAATATGTAAAGATAAATAATAAAGTGACATTCCAAATTATCTAGGGACTCAATTATAAATCCCGTATATATATAATCCCTAATATATTTTTTTCAAAACCCTAACCCTCACACCGACCGCCACTTCTCTGTTTGAATCAATCTAAGTATCTAACTGCCTCTTGCCACCGCTGATTTGGTGAGTAACTCAATTATTTTAGTCACTTGCATATTTTCACTCAATTATTTTAATCACGGGCAAATTTGCTATATTAAAATTGGGTGCCGATATTGCCACACATAAATATGATAAATACACCCTAATAAAAAAATTAATTGTAAAAATATCCCAATAGAAATTTACCAATAAGGACAAATTAGTTTAATTAAAAATAAATCAAATACTATGTACATCCAATAATTACACCCATATCTTAGACTATATCTCTTTATTAAAAAAATTATGATAAACCCTAACTTATGATAAAACCTAATTTTGATGATAAACCCTAATTTATAAATAGGGGGAATTGCACAAACATCTCTCGAGGTTTGATGAAATTGCACAGATATGACAGTTTTGGCAATATATACACAAACTTCCCTCAACATTTGAAAATTGTTGCACAAACATCTCCTATCATTAGATGTATCCGTTAATCAATGGTCAAAAGTGTAAAAAGTCTTAAATACCCTTTATTTTTTATTTTAAATAAACTAATTTTTTTTTTTAAAAAGATAAATTTTTTTATATAAAAAAAATAGATAATATGAATGTATCTTAAATCTGAAACCTATAAAAAATAATTCATCTTTACAAATAAGAAAAATAGTTTTTAAAACAATTTAATAATAAATAAATTTTAAATTTTAAATTTATTTAAAATCAAGGGGGAATTGCACAAACTAAATTTTTTTTATTTTTTTTTTATTTTTGAAGATGAATTTTTTTTTCCAACTTTCTAATTTAATAAATTCATATATTTCTAAAAGATTTTTTTAATATTTTTTTTATCTTATTTTTGAATTTTGAATTTTGTTTAAAATAAAAAAAAATAGGGTATTTTGGACTTTTTACACGTTTGACCATTGACTAATGGATCCATCTAACAGTAGGGGATATTTGTGCAATAATTTTCAAATGTTGAGGGAAGTTTGTGCGTATATGGTCAAAACTACCATATTTATGTAATTTTATCAAACCTTAGGGGATGTTTGTGCAATTCCCCCTTATAAATGATTAGCACTATGTCATATATTAGTAATTTGCTTTTGATCATTTTCAATTTCTTGTTATAAAAGTAACATGCACTTATTGAAATATTTATTCAATTGCAATGCATTTATTCAATTTCATGTTACTTGCATTTGTTCACATCAATCTATATTGAGAAAGTCGGTTTTGCATAGTTTTGCTTAGAGACCTGATTTGATCAATTCCAATTTTATGTTACTTGCATTTGTTCACATCGATCTACATTGAGAAAGTCGGTTTTACAAAGTTAGTTTGCACAAAGACCTGTTTAGATTTTGATCTCAACTCATATAGGCATATATCACCTATTAATTAAGAAATAAAAATAAATAATTAACATAGAAATACTAGTACCACACTACCACTTAATCTAAAACCAAAAATGCAAAAATTATTAACTATTTCAATTTTATGTAGAAATAAAAGTAATTTTATTTTTTTATTAAAAATTATTTACTTGCATTTGTTCACACTGATCAACATTGAGAAAGTCAGTTTTGTGTTGCACATAGACCTGTTTTGATTTTGATCTTTAGCTCACATTGTATTTTAAGAGTGTGCAGGATCCAATCCAATCCAATCCAATACGATCCATTGGATCTGATCCAATCTATTGGATTTGATCCGATCCAGGGAGGTGATTGGATCGGATTGAATCTTAAATTCTAAAATCCATTGGATTGGATCGGATATTTGATTTCCATTTGGAAATCCACCAATCCATCTAAAATATCATGCCTTATTTTTATATTGGGCAATTTATTTTCTTCACTACTTTCGAATGTAAAGGCCCAACCAAAATACAATTTCTAATGTTACTATTTTAAGTTTTCTTTCACTTCTTCATCTGCTTCTTCACGGCTTTTTGAACTATATAAAGTTAACAAGTTATGTTATGTATTTATGTATTTTTGTATTGTTAATTTTATTTGAATTAATTAGTAATGTTTGAATAATTTATTTGATTTAGTTATTTCAGATTATAACTTTTATATATTAAGAACGACTTTATATTAATTATATCCATCAAATCATATTGGGTATGATCGGATTGGATCTAATAGTAATTTGATAGGATCGGATCGGATCCCACTATAAAATTGGATCAGATGAGATTGCAATTTCTTTGATCCAATTGGATTGGATCGGATTTTGGATCATGATAAATCTATTGGATTCGATCTGCCGCACACCCCTATTGTATCTTCACTTGGTTATAAATAAATACATAATTGTTCTCTAGTTGTATTTATGTCAAACTTTAGAAAAGATTAGTGTATTTACCTCTAAATAATATAAACAGTTGGCTCATGTATGAACTAAATGTTGGTAGGATACACTTTTCTTTTCTTTCTTTCTTTTTTGAAATCTTTTTTTCTCCTTAAAAAAAAATATTCTTTCTATTACTTTTTTTTTTTTTTTTTTTTGTATTTTTTTTAACATATACTTAAATTTTCTTTGGCTTTTGTAGCTTATCTTGTCGTGTGACCCAATGTCAACAAGACTACCCTCTCTAAGAGTGACTTATAATGTTATGTTGCTTGTTTGTTGTTTCTACTTCATATAGACTTGGACATTCTATGATTTTCTTACGACCCCTTAGTGATGCTACAACACCTTGAGGATTCATTTCTTTATTTATAAAGAAAAATGAGTGTATGATTTATTGGGCTCCTCTCTTAAGAATAAAACTCGTAATTATCAATAGTTTAATTGATTCAAGAGGACAAACATACATAGATGGACTTGTGAACTCACATGAATGAAATTTTGCTTATTAGTTATTTGTTTTAAAAGAAATTTAGTGCCAAACGTGCTTCTTTCAAAACTATTTAAAGAACAAAATTGGTTTGTGAAATTTGACTGCCCGCTATGAGGATAAAGTGAGCCTAAAAAAAGTATGCAAGAAAAATACAAGTATAAGAGAAATATGTTAAGAATAAAGATACACATTAATGATTTTGGTTAATTGTTATGCGATGTTTAAACTGTGTATGCAAAGGTGTGGTCAAAATCAAAAGTTGGTGTGGTCCTAAGACTTTGATATCTCTCATACACTAATGAAGATGACATAATGATTTGTTAAGCAATTTTAATCAAGACTAACATCTAATCTAATATAATTTAAGTTTTACAGGCAGGAAAGACAAGCGATCCCTTTATCATAAGGGTTGGAGAAGTAACAACAATTATAAGGTACCTGAAGATGCAATTTTATTAGCTACTGTAAATGGCACTATAGTATGCTAACACAAGGTCAACTAATGCATGATGCTGAGGTCAATAATAATCCCTAATTTGTTTTCAAAACCCTAACCCTCACACCAACCGCCGCTTCTCCGTCTGAGTCAATCTAACTGTCTCTTGCCACCATTCATTTGGTGAGTAACTTAATTATTTTAGTCACTTGCATATTTTCACTCAATTATTTTAATCACTCGCAAATTTGCTATTAAAATTGGGTGTGATAT
This sequence comes from Acer saccharum, assembly GCA_030490815.1. Classification (NCBI taxonomy): domain Eukaryota; kingdom Viridiplantae; phylum Streptophyta; class Magnoliopsida; order Sapindales; family Sapindaceae; genus Acer; species Acer saccharum. The sequence goes on along the minus strand of CM059867.1, from coordinate 15,439,614 downwards.
TGCCATACATAAATATGATAAACATACCCATATTTTAATAAAAAAATTAATTACAAAAATTTTTCAATAGAAATTTACTAATAAGGACAAATTAGTTTAATTAAAAATAAACTAAATACTACGTACGCTTATTAATTACACTCATATCTTAGACTATATCCCTTTATTAAAAAAAAAAAAAAAAACTTATGATAAAACCTAATTTTAATGATAAACCCTAATTTAGAAATAATTAGCACTAGGTCATATCATAGTAATTTGCTTTTGGTCATTTTTAATTTCATGTTATAAAAGTAACATGCATTTATTGAAATATTTAATCAATTTCAATGCATTTATTCAATTTCGTGTTGACTTGCATTTATTCAATTTCAATTTCATTTTACTTGCATTTGTTGGTTGACTTGCATTTATTCAATTTCAATTTCATGTTACTTGTATTTGTTCACACCGATCTACATTGAGAAAGTCAATTTTACAAAGTTAGTTTTGTACAAAGACCTGTTTAGATTTTGATCTTCAACTTATATAGTACATTAGTACCTATTAATGAAGAAATAAAAATAAATAATTAACATAGAAATACTAGTACCACCTAATCTAAAACCAAAAATGCAAAAATTATTAACTATTTCAATTTTATGTAGAAATAAAAGTAATTATGATTTACTTGCATTTGTTCATACCAGTCAACATTAAAAAAGTCAGTTTTGCAAAGTAAGTGTTGCATAGAGACCTGTTTTGATTTTGATCTTTAGCTCACATTGTATCTTCAATTGGCTATAAATAAATACATATTTGTTCTCTAGTTGTATTTATGTCAAACTTTAGGAAAGATTAATATATTTACTTCTAAATAATATAAACAATTGACTCATATATGAACTAAATGTTGGTCGGATACACTTTTTTTTTTTTTTTTTTTCTGAAATCATTCTTTCTATTTTAAAATATATTATTTCTACTACATTTTTTTTTTGTATTTCTTTAGCCTATACTTATATTTTCTTTGGCTTTTGTAGCTTATCTTAATAGTGTCATGTGGCCCAATGTCAACAAGACTACTCTCTCTGAAAGTGGCTTATAATGTTATGTTGCATTTTTGTTGTTTCAACTTCATCTAGATTTGGACATTCTATGATTTCCTTACGACCCCTTAGTGATGCTACAACACCTTGAAGATTCATTTTTTTATCTATAAAGAAAAATTAGTGTATGATTTAGTTTAATTGATTCAAGAGGACAAACATGCATACATGGACTTGTGAACTCACAAAAATGAAATTTTGCTTATTAATTATTTGTTTTAAAAGAAATTTGGTACCAAATGTGCTTCTTTCAAAACTATTTAAAGAACACAATTGATTTGGGAAATTTGACTGCCCACTACGAGGATAAATTGAGCCTAAAAAAAGGTATGCAAGAAAAATACAGGTACAAGAGAAATATGTTAAGAATAAAGATATTGTTATGCGATGTCCAAACTACGTATGCAAGGGCGTGGTCAGGGCCGTCTTCAGACATTTTAGGGCCCGAGCGATTTTATGATATTAACAAAATTCGAGACCCTATATAAAATTATTATCATTAATATAAAATAATATTAATAATAATTCAAGTCAAAATCAACATGTAGAAATTAATTGAAAACAAAAATCATACCTTTGATAAGTTCGATTCTTCAAATGGCAACAACTTCAAGAAGAAAACAGAGAGGCAGAGAGAAGAAAAGAGAGAGCAAAGTGAAGGTTTGAATTTTGGTTCGTAATTCGTTTGGCAGGTGTTATATATATATATATATATATATTTAATAGTGCAGTGATGTCATGGTCTTAGAATCAATTGGGCCTTTAAAGTTTTTTTTATTAATTGAGGCCCCAAAGATCATTAACAAATATTGGGTCACAGTGATGTCATGGTCTTAGAATCATAGTAGGTCTTTAAAGTTTTATTTTTATTAATTGAGGCCCCAAAGATCATTAACAAATATTGGATCATGAGGCCCCAAAAAAGAAGAAGAAAATTGCATCAGTTGGGGGCCCCAGCTTTTTGCTGGGTTGGCTACCCTTATGGGCCGGCCCTGGGCGTGGTCAAAATCAAAAGTTGGTGTGACCCTACGGCTTTGATACCCCTCGTACACAAATGAAGATGACATAATGATTTGCTAAGCAATTTTATTCAAGACTAGTATCTAATCTAATATAATTTAAATTTTACAGGCAAGAAAGACAAGTGATCCCTTTATCATAAGGGTTGGAGAAGCAATAACAATTAGGGTACCTGAAGATCCAAATTTATCAGCTACTGTATATGACACTATAGTATGCTAACGCAAGGTCAACTAATGCATGATGCTAAGGTCTTCAATGGAACCCTTTTGTATATAGAAGAAGAGAGAGCAAAACTTTATCTTTCGAATTAAAAGCAATTCTGGATGACACAGTTCTAGTAGCTCAATTGTCTTGCTAGACAATAGGAAATATAATAGCAAAACTTTTATATTTCAGATTAAGAGCAATTCTTGATGACATAATTTTAGTAGCTCAATGTGTCTTTCTAGGCAATAAGAAAATCCTAGATGCTGTTATGATGGATGACACAATTTTCTTTTATTTAAGAGGTGAGTCTAAATTGCAATCTTGGGTGATGGGTGGAATTTTTTTAAATATGTGGGTGGTTAAAATTAATTTGTGTAAGAGAACCATTGTTGCCTTGTTGGCATCAACTTTTTAGGAACACAGGTTAGATCATAGACCAGCCTCTATCATTGGCCATAAAGTCAAGAAATTGCCTAGGAAGTAAATCAAGCTGCCTCTAGCTTTGAATGGTTTGGCCGATGTGTGGTGCCAAACGTGCTTCTTACCAAACAATCTTACAGATTGTTTGGTACTTATAGATTTAGATTTGAAGGTATATGATTACTTTTTAAAATTAGTTTTACTTATAAAATTAATTCAAATTATTACTTAAAAAGTTATTTTATAATATTTTTAAAAAATATTTAAAAAATATTTTGAAATAAATTTATTGTGATTTATTATTTTCAATAAAATAAAATATTCAAAATTATTTTAGAACGAAATAAATTATTCAAGAAAAATACTTATTGTACTTAAAAAATACTCAAATTTTATTCAAAAGTGGATTTCAATGAACTTATTATTCAAAAAATATATATTCATATTAAAATTCTTAAAAGTCGATGTAATTTCATCATATAAATATTAGTGAATCTCTCATGAGACATCCCTCATTTTTTTTATTTGAATTTTTTGTGGATGATAAGTTTAAATGTTCAATGAGATCTATTTGTAAGAAAAAAAAAATTGAAAATTTTTCAATGACTACAATTGTTTTTTTTTTTTTTTTTTTCCTATTTTTCATCTCATTTTTCGATGCTTGATTATCAATAAAATTGGGAAAAAATAGTTGTAGTCCTTGAAAAAAATTCAAATTTTGTTTACAAGTACATTTCATTGAACTTATCATCTACAAAAAAAATAAAAAAATAAAAAAATAAAAAACATCAGATCAAAATTCATTAAAATCGATAGATTTTAAGACGGTCCTTACTTTATGTTAAAATGGAAGATCTCTCATAAGAGACTCACACTATATATATATACAGTCTTTCTATTATCAGTTCGAATTGACAAAAGTTATATCAGTTCTTTGTATGTGGGTCACTGGATTTAAATACTTTGACTGACAAGTGCATACAGCAAAGTCAAACTATTTAAATCCAGTGGCCCACATATAAAGAATTGATATAACTTTTGTCAGTTCGAACTGATAATAGAATTTCTGTATATATATATATATATATATATATATTTATATAAAATATAATTTAATTGTTTGTTTATAAAAAGATTATATTTTTAAAAAATTAATAACTAAGGGCAATTTGGTCTTTATATTAGTTTAATTTTAAAAGTATGAGAGATTTAGATAGTGATTTTTTTCCTTATAATCCAATGTTTTTCTTTATACATTTCATTTCTAAATACACTCCATTCTACAAATTTAAATTTAAAAAAATTCTAAATACTTTATTTTTTTAAAAATTATCCCTTTTATCTTTTAACACTTCTATTCTAAAGACACCCCATTTAAAAAATTAAATTTCTAAAGATACTCCATTTTATTTTTAATATTACCCATTTTGAATATTTTTCTTTAGAAAATTTGAAACGGGAAATGGAAAATAAATGTGAAGTACTCAAATAAAAATAAAATAGAGAATAAAAATGAACAAAAGTGAGAAGATCAAAACAATAAGAAAACTTTTTTGGAGATCAATTTGTGAAAATAGGAAAACAATATTTGTTTTTCTTTTTGGATTTAAAGTTGAGTAAAAAAATTCTATTGAGTAAAAAAATAATTTTAAATATATTTTTCTAGAAAAAAAGAAGAAATTATATATATATATATTCTAGTGACGGTGATGATTGAACATGAGTGGTATTTGCGAAAAAAAAAAATACAGATATCAAATTTGGTTGAACCGGAAAACAGAAAAACTTAATATATATATAGTCCCGTTCAGTGCGTTGCATGTGGGCCATTGATTATGGAGAAGCACTGACAAGTACATACACACTAGGTGGTCCACATGATGTAAGACTTGAAAATATATGTATATATATATATATATATATATATACAGATTTTCTATTATAAGTTCATCTTAACAATAAATATAACATGACAAAGAATGTTGACCACTAGATTTACATAGTTTGACTCAAAATGTATGCACTTGTCAAAACTTCTTCATAATCTGTGGTCAACATTTTTCGTTCTGATATATTTATTGTCAAGATGAATCGACAATAGAAAGACTGTATATATGATAATGATGAAGGGTTTGATAGTGTGTGAGAAAAAAAAAATATATTTTGAAAAGAAAAAGAAAATATTTTAGTGTTTGTAAAATAGGAAAAAAAAAAACACAAAAGTGGGAAAAAAAAACTAGAGATGAAAAAAAAAAGGATTGAAATGTCTTAGAACTTTCTTGTATTATTTAGTAATTTTTAATTTTGATTAAAACTGTCATTAATAAAAAAAGAAAAAAAAAATGGAGTGGAAACATATAATAAATGGATTGTAAATATTATTTCAAATGCATAAAATGAAATAAGTCAACGTGTACATTTTTAGGCGGTGTGCAGTATTTTTTTATAGGGGAATGCTATCTACCTTTCCCATTTGCCTTCCCCATTTGCCTTTCCCACCAATTGCTTGACACGTGTACACTTTTTCATTTAATAAAAAGCTCTCACTTTTTGTTACAAAGTGTGTTTACGTCTTTACCCCTGATAGCTGCTTCTATCATGTCATTAATAAGGGGTAAAGACGTAAACACACTTTGTAACAAAAAGTGAGAGCTTTTTATTAAATGAAAAAGTGTACACGTGTCAAGCAATGGGTGGGAAAGGTAAATGGGGAAGGCAAATGGGGAAGGTAGATAGCATTCCCCTTTTTTATAAATAAAATAAAATAAAAAACAAAATTTTCTTGGTCAATGGATCGATCCAACGGCCTAGACATATCCCGCACGAGATCTCTCCATCTGGATGACCTCACTTGAAAGTTTCTAATATAAAGGTATTGTGGACATTTTAGAAGTCTTTACGGGTTAGGGATCTTTCTATACAGGGGTTCTGTGTTTAGTTTTTGTTTTGTTTGGTCTCATCGTAATCTCGGCAATTCTCTCTTTCCCCAACAAAACGATGGTTGTGGGAGAGGTCTTTCTCTCTGCGTTCCTTCAGGTGTTATTTGATAACTTGGCGTCACCTGATTTGCTCAATTTTGCACGTCGCGAAGGGGTACATTCAAAGATTAAAAAGTGGGAAAAATCACTATTGATGATTCAAGCCGTGCTTAGTGATGCAGAGGAGAAGCAATTGACAGACAAACATGTGAAAATGTGGCTTGATGATCTTCAAGACATGGCTTATGATGTGGAGGACATAGTGGATGAATTTGCTATTGAAGCTTGGGGCGCAAAATGGTGGCAGCAGAACATGATACTACTGGCACTAGCAAGGTTTGTAATCTAATCCCTTTTTGTTTCACTAGCTTGAGTCCAATTGCTGTTGAGTTCAATGTTAGTATGAGTCCAATTGCTGTTTGTGGGAGGGATGAAGATAAATCCAAAATACTTTAAATGGTTTTAATGGATGAGCCAACTGGTGCCAACTTTTCTGTAATACCTATTGTTGGCTTGGGAGGTGTTGGTAAGACAACACTTGCTCGACTTGTGTACAATGATAAGGCAGTGGAAGATTTTAACCCAAGGGTATGGGTTTGTGTCTGTGACGATTTTGATGTTATGAGGATTACAAAGGCAATTCTTGAGTCGATCACTCGTTTGCGATGTGATCTAAAGGAACTAAATCAGGTGCAGGTTCATTTGCAAGAGGCAATAGCCGGAAGAAAATTCCTGATTGTATTAGATGATGTGTGGAGTAAGAATTATGGATCGTGGAAAACCTTGAAGTCTCCTTTTGTGGCTGGGGCACGAGGAAGTAAGATAATCATGACGACAAGAAGCACAGATGTTGCGTTGACAATAGGACCAATTGAATACTACAGCTTGAAGCTTCTATCAGACAATGATTGCTGGTCCGTATTTGTAAAGCATGCATTTGAGGGTAGAGATATTGATGCACATCATAATTTAGAATTAATTCGTGAGAAAGTTATTAGAAAGTGCAGAGGCTTACCCCTAGCAGCGGCTACTCTTGCTGGTCTTTTACGCTGTAAGCAGAGAGATGATTAGTGGGATGATATATTGAATAACAAAATATGGAATTTATCAGAAGAAAGTGATATTCTGCCAGTATTAAGATTAAGTTACTTCCATCATCCTTAACATTTAAAGAGATGCTTTGCTTATTGCGCAATATTTCCGAAAGATTATGAATTCGAGGAGAAAGAACTGATTCTTTAATGGATGGCAGAAGATCTAATTGAACAACCAGAAGACAATAAACAGATAGAAGATTTGGGTAGTGTGTATTTTTGTGATCTATTGTCGATGTCAATTTTTCAAGTATCAGTTAATAATACTTCTAAATTTGTAATGCATGATCTTGTCAGTGATCTAGCTCAACGGGCTTCCGGAGGAACAAGTTTTAGATTGGAAGATGAAATTGGCACCAACAAGCAATGGAAAAAATTAGAGAGGGCTTGTCACACTTCTTACACCCGTGGTTATTACGATGGCAAAAAGAAATTTGAAGTTTTCCATGAAGTTGGGCACCTAAGGACATTCCTACCATTACTCAAAGATGGTTATACTCATTACATAACTAATGTGGTTCTTTCTGATTTGTTGCCAAAGTTTAAAAAACTGAGGGTGCTATCATTAAGTGCATATAACATCATTGGTCTACCTAAATCAATTGGAGGTCTACGACATCTGAGGTATCTTAATCTTTCTTACATTAAGATCAGAAGTTTACCTAAGTCAACAGTTTCACTATTCAACTTGCAAATTTTGATTTTAAGAAGTTGCTCTTGTCTTGTGAAGTTGCCATCCAACTTTAGAAATTTGATCAATTTACGTCATCTTGATATAAGATTTGTAAACTTAATAAAAGAGATGCCATTGGGAATGAAAGAGTTGAAGAATCTTCGGACATTATCTAATTTTGTTGTGGGCAAAGATAGTGGATCTGGTATAGAAGATTTGAAGCACTTAAAGTTTCTCCACGGAGAACTTTGTATTTCAAGATTGGAGAATACCACCTCATAGAAATCTAAAAGAGCTCTTGATAAAATGCTACTGTGGCTCAAGATTTCCGTCTTGGATAGGGGATCCATCGTTCCCTAGCATGGTGACCTTAACATTACAAGATTATGAAAAATGCACAACATTGCCTTCACTTGGGTTGTTGAGCTCGCTTAAACATCTCTCCATCAGTGGGATGATAAAACTGAAAAGCATTAGTTCTGAGTTTTATGGAAAAGGCTGCTTGAAGCCTTTTCAGTCCCTGGAGACTCTTTATTTAGGGTATTTGGGAAACTGGGAGCACTGGGACTCTATGGAAGAAAATGAACTTGTTGAAAGGTTCCCTTGCCTCAGTGATCTTTCCATTAGAAGTTGTCCTAAACTCTCTGAAAGATTATCTGCCAATCTTCCTTCTTTGAAGAAACTTTCGGTAAATGCCTGTCCAATGCTGGTGGTTTCATTCTCAAGCCTTCCACTACTCTGTGAAGTAAATGCATCTCAATGTGAAAGCATTGTGTGGTGTAGCTCAACTGACAATAAGCAGATGAAGTCCATGTCTCTTTCATAAATTTCGAAGTTTGGAGATTGGTTTATGCAAGGGTTTCAAAATGTAGAATGTCTGAAGATTGTTCGTTGTGAAGAACTCTTATATATGTGGCAGAATGAGATTCTCCTTGAGAAGCCACCGCATGTACTGCATAACCTTGCCTCGCTTAGAGAGCTATGCATTTCCAATTGCCCAAGTCTTGTTTCAATTCCAGAGGCTTGTTTTATTTCCACTCTTGGTGAACTGAAAATTAGCAACTGCAAGGCTCTAACATCCTTACCTAAGGGAATGAAGCACAACAATGCACATCTTGAAAGTTTAGAAATAGAAGGTTGTGATTCTCTAACATTTATTGTAAAAGGCCAACTACCTTTGTCTCTAAAATACCTTTCTGTAAGAAATTGTGAGAAACTACAATATTTGTTGGATGATAGAGAGGATGCTTCTACTTCATCATCTTCTGTGACGAACAAGGAGAATATTAACCACCTGAGTACTTCTCTTCTCGAGAACTTGAATATCTACAACTGCTCATCTCTCCCGTGTTTATCAACAAGAGGCCAATTACCAGATGTCAAATGCCTTCAGATTTGTTATTGCTCAAATCTCAAGACCTTATCATCAAGAGGCCACTTACCTGCGACACTTGAAAACCTTGTAATCCGGTGTTGTCCAAAGCTAGACTCAATAGCAGAGAGGTTTTGTAATAACAGGTCTATTGAACGTATTTGTATCAAGAGATGTGCAAATCTTAGATCCATACCTGAGGGCCTGCATAGTCTTAGCAGTCTTCGTGAAATTTACATAGAGGATTGTCCAAGTCTTGTTTTCTTCCCAGGAGGGCTTCCTGATGCCATTATAAGAGTTTCGATCAGTAGATGTGAGAAACTTAATGCCCTACCCAACTGCTTACACAACGTCAACTTTCTTCAAGATTTAAAGTATGCTAATGTCCAAGTCTCATATCCTTTCCAGATAAAAGTTTTCCTTCCAACCTAACATCACTTTCAATTGAGGATCCCGATATCTATACATCACTGATTGCCTGGGGATTGCACAAGCTCACCTCTCTTAGAGAGCTCAATGTTATTGGATGTCCAGATGCAATTTCTTTTCCGCAGGAGGAGATGGGAATGTTGTTACCCACCTCTCTAATCAAGCTGACCATAGCAAGATTCCCAAAATTGGAGTACCTATCTTCAAGGGGTTTTCAGAACCTTTCCTCTCTTGAATTTTTGTGGATTAGAGATTGCCCCTGGCTCACATCCTTCCCAGAGGTGGGCTTGCCATGCTCACTTTTTCAATTATATGCTGATGGTTGTCCTTTGTTGAAAAAACATTGCAAAAAGGATAAAGGAAAAGAATGGTCTAAGATATCCGACATCCCTTGCGTTGAGGTAGAGCACAAATTCATTTATGACATTGAGGGGGAAGAATGAATTCTATTTGATCTCACAAAGGAAGAGTGTAGGATCAGAAATTACCTTATCCAGCCTCATACTCTATTCCAGGTTAGCCAATTTCTTAACTCCTAAACCATTATTCAGATTTTATGATAAAGAGTGTTTGAGACTTTGAGTATATTACACATTTCAATTCTGCAACTTCTGTTCTTCTTTTTAGTCTTTTGTAATTAGTCATCTGCTTTGAATTGAATGTTTCGCTAACTTATTTTCATATTTTCACTCATCAGATGGCCTGTTGAGGCAATTTGAGGTATCAGTGTTGCTTTCAAGAAGATGCTTGTAGGGTTATACAAAAGTTTGAAGTCTGGTAAACAATAGTTCTATGCTTTTTCCATCTCAGTTTGGTTGAAATGAATCTACTACCTTTCATCTGAAACTCAACTTTATTTCATTTTACTTTTTAAACCACAGCAGTATGGTTATCTGATCTATAAGAAGAAGGCCATGGTTGCATTGTATTTCAGGTAATCAAAAATATTTTGTTGCATTCATATATACTTTTCTCTTGGATCTTGACTTTTCATTTGGAGAAGTCTTCTTTGTGCCAGAACATTGCATATAGTTTGTATGATAGATATTGGAAAATCTTCTGGCTATGTATTGCAGCCTTCAGTGTATGTCAGAACTTCTTGAGAGATGTAGGTTTCTCCACTGATAGATATTTGGTTTGCAAAGTTATTTACTACTCTGCTAACGATATCGCGTGATGTTAGGATAATAAAAATGTCTTGGCTTCGAATGTGATTGCTTTCTTAACATTTTGATGTAGAGTTTTTCTTATTCATGTTCTCCACCGGTAGCCTTCCTGGCATTTTGGTATAAACATACTCGAAATTGAAATGTTCATCTCTGCTCATTTATAGCTTCTACTTCTACTTGCTGATTTTTTGAACAGTAGTGGGTGAAAGGTGACCATAAAAAATTGTGAATTGAGTCCAATTATAATATTCTGAAATTTTATATATATATATATTAATAATTATCCAATACATACTAAAGTTCCTTTGGTAAGTTAATTTTTGACTTTTCATATGATTAGTTTATTTCCTGCACAGAGGAGTTAAAGGAAATTGATTTCAAAGGCTTAAATTTTCATGTCAAATTCTTGTTTCGTAATTTGTGTAAGCATATTCAAATTCTTGTTTCGTAATTTCCTTCTTCACTAATTTGTATAAGTATATTCAAATCCCATTTTTATGTCTAAACTTTACAAAGTTTGCCAAATTATCTCTGCACTAACAATCTTACATATATGCTAATTCCTTCAGTGTCATGCATTTGTTGTAGCAATAAGAAATGGTAGCCTAAACTCCATAAAGTTCAAGGAAAACAGCTGTATACAAACTAGCTTTACTAAACTTCACTAAATCTCGAAACCAACTTTCCGTTCACATATTTATGATTCTTCCTTTTGCAGTATAAATCTTCTAGTCTTCACAATCTAGTAGTCGGTTTGTTACTTTATCAACATCAAGAATCTTGCAAACACAGAAGCTGGAATGAGGTAATAACAATGCTCAACATTATATCATGCATCTAGCTTGAAGTTCTAATAAATGATGGATGCATGTCTGTTTTCTGTATCCTCACAGAAAAAAAATGGGAAGATGCTTTGGTTCTCCAGGCACAGGATGGTGATGAAACAGTATGATTAGATGCACAAACCCATATATCTGCAGCAATGGACACCAAAAAATGTCCAGGTTTCATCTCTCTTGATGGGTTCCTCACCCTTTATTAATTGAAATCTACCATCTCGAGATTGTGTTTCAGCCCAAATGATCCATTCAAAAGAGAGCATCTCAGAGTATTCTTGAATTCAATGCACCATAATGCTGTTAGGCTTCCCAATACTTAATTGTCTTGTGTTCCTTATTCTTCTGGATGGAGGTTTGCATTTCGCAAAAGTTGAAAATCTCGGCAGGTACAATAAACTGATGGCTTTGCTTTATTATATGTACGTAAACAGTCATATTTGCAAAATTTGACAAAAAGAAAAATAATCCAAAAGAAATCTACCATCCAAATGCTGGCTCGCATTCACAAGTAATCCAAAAGAAATTCAAATGTTTCGAAAGAGATACCAGAATAATAGGCTTCAAATTCGTTAACTCTCGTAAAGGTATAGAAAATGGAACTAACTCCAATCCCGTTAGGGCATGAGGCATTTAAATAAGAAAACTAAAAACCTAAAATAACTAGAAAAGGAAAGAATTGAGATAACGAAGAAAATTAAAAATACTATAATTCTAAAACATCAAAACCTATCTAATAAGGAAATTATATTTGATTTAATAAAATTAAATCATAACATAATTAATTACCTAATTAAATATATAATAAATGAAAATTAAATAATATGTATTAATTACAATAGTATTTTTAAAATCTAAATCTTCAATAATATCTTATGTATCACTAGTAAAAACCTCTAGGAGTACAGGCCGGCCCAGCCCTTTAACACCTCTAGCTTCAAGCCTGGAATCATTTCATGGGGATATCAAAGTCCATGAAGTTAAAATTTTGCATGAAGATTACTTCAAATGTGAAAATTTACATAAGGTTTTGGCATATAATCTGTTGTGAATTTTTGTAATTGGACTGGATTGGATTGTAGTAATGTAAAATTCAACATCAATCAATTTGTAGATAGATTCAGAACAAAATCTTTATTATAAGGTCAATTTTGGAGACTTTTAAAGCTCAATTATTCAGCTACAATTAATTTTTGTTTATTTATGTCATCGAGTCTTATCAAACCCGAGTGCATGTCCTGGCATACAATGACTCGTAAGTCAAGTCAACCCAAAGTTGAATGTGACATACCATATTGAATGTGACATAAAGTTGATGGCCCCAGTAAGGCCTGTGTATGTCTCATGGCATAAAGTTGAATGTGACATAAAGTTGATGGCCCCAGTAAGGACTGTGTATGTCTCATGACATAAAGTTGAATGTGACATACCATATTGACCAGTTGACTAACTTTGTTAGATTTTTAAAGCTCTGTGTATATTGACTTGGAAGTCAAGTCGACCCACTACAATTTTGATCTTTTAAAAAAAAAAAAAATTGAGGGCCCCAATTGAATGTGATAGAACAATGGACCAGTTGACTATGACTTTGTTAAATTTCATTTCATTTGTGATTTACAGCTGCTCACAACTCACCAGATATCACACTATGAAAATGTTAATTTATGATAATAACATAAATTAACAAGAAATTCTAACCGAATTCTAACCACCGCTCAAGTGATTTGATAGTAAATTGTGTTAATTTAATCCGACAATGTTTTGGGTGTAAATTCGTGCAATATGATATATCAAAACAAACTAAAAATATAAACAAGGGTCATCTTTGGAATATTAACTGTTCACAAAATAGGGTATAGTTGGGGGACAAGTTGTTTCAGTTTCTGTTTTCAATTTTTTTTTCTTTTAATCGTTTCGGTAGTATGTTCGAATCATAATTATTTTAGTATGAATTTTTTATTTATTGTTAATTGCCTTTAGGAGAGTATTTTTAGAATATGTATGTAACTAAAATTTGTCATTTTGTCAAAATATTACTCTTTGGAGCAATTATTTTTTTAGTAATACTAGGCTTTCCAAATTTTTTACCAAAAAACTTCCTAAATTATGTTACACAGTGAGTTATCAACATCACATCTCTCACCATATAAACTCATGATTTATAAGATGTTGATAAAACACTGTACCACATAATTTGAGAAGTTTTTTGATAAAAAATTTAGACTATTAATCATGGAGTCAAAGAGGTGATTCAGCTAGTGCACCATGCGTCCCGTCACAATCACACTACATGGCATAGTTTTTACCCACACGTTGTACTGTTGTAGTGGTCCACCTCTATGCAATGAAGCAATTAATAAGATGTTACATAATAACACTGAACTTTTTTTCTTTTATTTTTTTACCAAGTTTTCATTCAAATTCATTATAGGAATCATGATAAGGGAAAAATCATCAAATTTCTTAGGTGCATTTTGGATCCGCTTTTTAAAACGGTTTTATGTTTTCAAAAATATAAAACAAATTGTAAAGTTGTTTGTTTACATATTTTCGAAAAGTTGTTTTCAGTTTTTGAAAATCACTTTTAACAAACTTTACCAAGCACATTACGTTTTTAAGAACATCGTTTTTAAAACATGATTTATTCAAAAATTAGTTTTTAAAAATGATACCAACCACGTCCATAGCTTTTATTTTTTCTCTATTGATCTTTCAGTTCATCAGGATACAAAGGTAAGAAAACTTCGACAAATACATTGTTCATCCTTGTGTATTTATTGTAAGGACTAGATTTATATAATCTTCTAATTATGTTTGTCAGTTTTTGGTTGCATTGTAACACCCCAAAATTCAAAGAGTAATCAAGCACTTTGATATGAAATGTTCTATCATAAACCATAAACTAATTTACCAAAGAAAATTAATAATTATAAAATACCTTCAAACAAATCATTCTCCAACGTAAATATATCTCCAAATAAAACTAACAATAAGGTCCAAATCGATCTAAAGGAAATTAAAACAATTCCGAGAATCCTAACTTCAAATTCTAAGTAACAAAATCAAAGGGAGTCGTTATATAAAATCTCAATCACTTCCAACTCCAAGTCTATCGCCCTAGCAGTAAACTCTTAAGAATCTCTGTCTACAAAATGTTAAATGACAATGGGTGAGCTGTTAACTCAATAAGCATTGCATAATACGCAATCAAAAACATATATAACAAATACCAAAAGCTTTTAAAGAGTACATAAAAGCAAAAATCAAATATTCTTATACAAGTAAACTTGTAAAGTGGCATTTTCATTGTACGATAACGATTAATAATATTTCATAAAAATAAGCTCAAGTCAAGTAGTGTTACCAATACCCCCGGTGACCCGACCATGTACATTTTAGAAATTGGTACATGACCAAAATCATAACATTTCATTTGTCGCGCGCGCTGCATTTATATTTTCACTAGTGATCACCATTTCATTTACTATTGACATTGAGCTAAAACATTACTTTCAAAATATGTATATAATAATACATTTGCATTACTAAAGCACAAAAGAACGGAACATATAAACTTTTAAAGAAGAGTTTTAGTAAATGCAAAACTCATTTAAATAATTGGATAAATAAAGGTAACGAATATAAAAGTAAGGAATATATGAGTTTACATAAGTATAATCAATTATATATAAATCGTTTCAGAACATAATAATATAATAATTAAATTTGCTTCGTAATGAAAAATTTATATGTATATTTTTTTCTTTTTGCAACCACATACTATGCAAAAACCACTTATCTTAGAAGATAACAAGTTTAATGCTTCACTAGCGATATTGGAAAGTCACACGTGGAACCTAAACATTTAGAATAATAATCCTTCAATCAAACTAACCAAATAAAAGAAATCTGACTCCGCTTCTTTAAAGAAGATGCATTTTTATTCATTTTATTGTAGAAATTCTAGTAAAACAGATTTTAGTGCACAAACGTTAATGATTCGAAAATCTTAAGGGTCTCAAAATATTTCAAAACTTAGTCAATAAACCTAAACATCAGATTACTAACTCCCCTCAAAATATCAGAATTTTATCAAACACCTATGAATTTCTATAATTTTCTAAGCACACAAGGGTCGATCCTGACATCGTAAATTTCGATCCTCCAACCAGATTTCGTATCAAAGTTTAACAACCCTACATACCATGAAAAACTCCAAAATTTTATTTATAGACTAAGATACCAGTATTCTATCTCTATACTGAAAATTAGAATTCTAGCCATCTCCGTTATAGAATTTAAATTCCTACGACACCAAGAGATCATGACTATCAGCCTAACTGTTATGGCTTAAGCATCAAATATACCCATCGAAATAAAATAATTACATATCACCAAAATTCACGCAATTATATATCCTGGTTCAATTATATCTCTACAACCATAGTACCAAAAATCAGAGTACATCCCCAATATCAGTTTAAAATTACTCTAATACCATAAGGTCAGTTTGATGATTCAGAAAATCTGCATAGGTAACCGATTTAGAAATAAAATCTTTCTAAGATAAGCACCACCAAAAATTCCGAAAATTATAATCCAAGTTGATATAAATGTCAATTATTCTCATACTAAAATTTACCATCAACTGCAATCTACAAATATAATTAAAATTATCAACACAATATATTGCTTCACCAATACTAAAACAAATCAAAATTACAACCTATACTAACACTCAAATTTGAACTCTTTAATGAACTCTTTAATGAACTCCAAAATCCATGCATTAAAACATCTCCATCCAAAAACTAAAATCGAACAATTGATAGAGGCCCAATCTTTGTTAACGAGATATTTTAATGTTTAAAAAAAACAAGAGTTTTGAGAGAGATTAAAACTGTAAATGAATATCTAAAGAAAAACAAAGTTTAAGAACTTTACCTTGAAAACAGTACTCTGACTAAATCTACAGAATAGTAGTTTTCTATATTCTTTTGTGAGAGTTATCAATTTTAGAAAAGAAAGCGTAGAAAAGAATATAAAAGTTTTAACGTGAAAACTCATTTATCTCTCTTTAAAGAGAATAAAAATACAATTCAAATTCAATTTTCTATTGAGATAGAGATATTCAGTTTAAGGAGTTAGTGGTTTTGTACAACTAAACCACCTACCAATCTCCTAACTAAATCCAAATATCAAACTAACAGTAATTCTATTTATCTATTATTATTATTATTATTATTAAAGAGGAAAATAAATTTGGGTCTTACATGCATTAACTTTATTCAGTGTCAAAATCCCCTTTGCTTTTAATTCTTAGTTGCTTAGGATTGGTTCTTACTTGAACTTAAGTGGTTTAGCAACTTCGATTTGTAAGCTTATGCCTCGTTTGATTTTTTGTTTGAAGTCTGAACAGTATTAAATGTTACTGAAGACTGAATAGTGACTGAAAACCGAAAACTGAAAAATATGTTTGTTTGTATTTCACTGAAAACTGAATATAAGTGATAAGTTGTATGTTTTTTTAAGTTACAAATACTTGAAATTAAATATTTTTACTTCTATACCCCTCTAACTATTATTTGTTATATATTTACATTTTAATATATTAAGAACAACTATAACAAGTAATTTAATAATTCTAAAACAAAATTATTTACTTATTAATAATATTTCAAATTTATACATATAATAAAACAAAACTTTTTGTTTAGCTATATTATCAAAGGAAGATCTTAGGTTTTTTTTTTTTTTTTTTTTTTTTTTTTTTTTTTTTTTTAGGAACGTACGAGATGAGGTATGTTGATCTTATATTTGAACACTACATTATTTTCCCTTGAAACAATATATATTTTTATTGTAATGATGACATGATGTGCTCAGATGAAGATAAAGTTATTATCAAACATTGGAATTAATTAATTGTAAACATGATTGAATTGCAAAAATGGAGGCAGTAGCCTCCACTAGAAATCCTTGAGAAGAGGTGGCGCAGCCTCCTCACCAGCCATTGTGTTGTGTTTGTCTGTTAGATCTCATAGTTATTTATTCATTAAGTGATCTTATGCACCACCTCATCACAAATACATCTCTCTTTATCACTCAAACTCGAAGAACCCAACACGGGCACGATAATAGGAATGGGTTCAAAAAAAATTTGTCACTATTTAGGGCAGTTTTGTAAGAATATCACCCATTTACTAATTCAAGTTTAAAAGACACTTATTTAGGTGACCAGACAAAAATACCCTTATTTTGTCAGTTCGTGTCTTTTCAAACCTAGAGAGAAAAGTTGAGAGAGAGAGAGAACAGTGGAGAGAGAAAGCATCAGCTGCAAGAAATTTGGCGGAAAATCTCACGGCGAACTCACCGGCGGTGGTGCTACAGTACTGAAGTCGACGAGAACCTACAATTGACAGTGGTAAGTTTATGTTTCTCATGTGTTTTTGTTCTTGATAATTTTGTGCATGTGTTTGATGTTGGGTGTTGTTTAGACATGTAGATTAGGTTTGATTTGATTTGTTCTTGATTAGGTTTGTTTGATGAAGTTAGGTTAGGGTTTAAATTTATGAAAAAATTGTGTTGAAGACGATGAAGATCTGAGTTTCCGAGCCTTTTAAACCTTCATCCGAGCCTTTTCAAACACTCTCTGAGCTTTTTCAAATGTAATTTGAGCTTTATTTTAAGAATATGAATAGATTTTTGAAATTTGAATCTTCGAGCCTTTTACCACTTTCTTCGAGCCTTTTAACACTGGCTCCGATTTTAAAACGTTGTCCAAAACTTTTAAATAGTAATCTGAGTTTTTTGTAAGGAATATGAATAGGTTTGTTAATTTTAAATATCCGAGCCTTTTATCACTGTCTCCGAGCCTTTGAATACACTGTCCGAGCCTTTTCAACAGTAATCTAAGAAAGTGGTAATAATTTTTATGAATAAGTTTGTGAAAATTGAATCTCCGAGATTTTTGACACTGTATCCGAGCCTTTTAATACATTGTTCGAGCCTTTTAAATAGTAATCCAAGCTTTTTAATTTTTTTTAATAGGTTAGTGAAATTTGATTCTTCGAGACTTTTAATACACTGTCCAAGTCTTTTCAACAGTAATCCGAGCTTTTTAATTTTTATGAATAGGTTAGTGAAGTTTGATTCTCTGAGAATTTTGAAACTGTATCCGAGCCTTTTAATACACTATCTGAGCCTTTTCAACAGTAATCTGAGCTTTTTAATTTTTATGAATAGGTTAGTGAAATTTGAATCTCCGAGACTTTTGACAATGTCTCCGAACCTTTTCAAACACTGTCCGAGCCTTTTAGAAAACTGTTCGAGCCTTTTAGTGAACTTATATGCTTTTTTTTTTTTCTATGAATATGTAGATGAGGAATCAACGCAAGGATTCGTTTAAAACCCCAGCGGGTGAATGGTACAAGGGAAAAATAACTCGGCATGACCATTTCAATGACCTTATAGATATCGACAACGCACTTAACAGGGTACCTGAACATCTTAAGATCGAAGACCGACATCGGTATACTGAGTCGTGTTTTGGACATTTCCTTCAGATGCATTGTGAGATGACGTTTTCGGCTGGGATTGTCATCGGCTACTTATGCGTGAGTTGCATCACGATGGGGAGAAAGATGAGATAAGATTTATGTTAGGTCATCATTTGGTCCAGTTCTCGAAGGTTGAGTTCTGTCTAATCACCGGTTTGAAGTTTGGAGTCATTCACAACACGGCGAGCTATGATATGGTAGAGAATGGTATACACCAGTGGTACTTTAAGGGTCGAGATGACATCAAGTATGAACAGCTGAGAGCGGTTCTACGGATTGGTGTTTTTGTGAAGTAGTACGATGCGGTAAAGCTGTGCTTATTGTATATGCTCAACTGGATACTAATGGGGTTGAACGAGAGAGAGAGAAAGTTCCAGTACGGCAGTTTTGCCTAGTCGAGGACTTAGACGCTTTTGATGCATTTTTGTGGGGTGCACACGTGTATATGCAGTTTATTTTTGGTTTCAAGCATGCGTTGGACAGTCGACGGGAGCGGTTCGAACAACGACATCGATGAAAGGGTGTTGACGTACACACCGTGGAGACATACAACGTATACAGTCTATTTCAAAAGTGATTAATTGATAATCTGACAAGTTTTGACAGTGATTTTGAGAAGTAGGTGGGGGGTTACTTTTCGAAAGTGATTATGGAATAATCTATTTCAATATTTAATGAATCTTTTAAAATATCATTATTATCCTTATGAAATCAAATTAAAATCATTTATATACCTTATTTCATCTAAAAATTAAAGATTCTAATTAAATATTGATTTGATTTATAAAATTTTTAAAAAATATTTTTATTGTTCTTATGAAATGTTTTTTTTTTTTCCAATTTAAATATTCTACTTAAATATTGATTTAATATAATATAATTAATGAAAATAAAATAAAATAAGGTTCTAAAATCATGTCTATTTTAGTCATTATAACTAATTTCAGCACTTTTGAAATAAAATTACCAAACATATGCATACTGCTTTTGAGCTATACAGTAGTTTTAAAAGTATAACTAACCAAACATCTACTGATTAACTTCGCAGCTGATTATTCTTTCAGCACAGCTAACAGTGATTATTATAAAAGTTACAGCAATACCAAACTGGCCCTTAATATATATATATATATATATATATTATAAAGCCTTCTATTTTACAATAATTACTTAATTTCATATTTACAATGATAAAACAGAAAATTATTAATACATCTTAATAAAATCAATGAATGTGTAAAAGAATTATAATATGTAATATAATATTTATAAAAATAAAATAAAAATAAAAATAAAACCATAATTTTAATACATATGTTATCATCAGTAATGCAATATGAATAGGTAAAATGATGGTTACTGCTCCATTAGATAATCTTATTCTTAACCATCTCTTGTTGAAGCAAAAATGGTAGTATTTGACAATACATGTCCTTAGCAAAATTGAAATGCTTATCCAAGTTTTGGAACCAAATTTACATAAGGGAGTGGGGTGCTATTCACAATCATTGTATGATACAACTTATGCTGTTTACATCTAATACTCAACCAAAACTTTCTGGATATGATCTTGGAGGCAAAGTCATGATATGCTTGGAGCCAAAGTCTTTTACTTGGAACCAAAGTAATTCCAAGACTTTTCCAGCAAGAAAACCAAGGCACATATGCTCCCAACCCCCCTTCTAGAAGCTTCACGCGTCCCGAACGTTTCTTCCGAAACTCACCCAAACCAATCTGATTCCGTGTTTACCACTTCCGCTCAGTTGAATTCGTTTGGATCACATGGGAATACAAGCCAATTCCCAACACATTTAACTTAAAATCATTCCTCATCTGTCAAACAAGGGTTGAAAGAAAAAAAAAAAAAAAAAAAAAACAGAATTTCCAGATGGCGTAAGTCATGTTTGCTCTGTCATTTAAAACAAAACTATTGATTAAAAGAGGAACATCACACTTTAAATGCATATGACCATATGAGAAATTTCTTATGGTCCACGGGCCTGTACTTACTATATGTCCAAGTCCGTCGAATCATGCAGGGTAGGTATGAACTCAAGCCCTAATTAAATATGACAGGTCAGGTTGGGCACACTTGTACGGAAATTGGTTGATGTAGTAATGTAAAATTCAACATCAATCAATTTGTAGAGATTCAGAACAAAATCTTTAATATAAGGTCAATTTTGGAGACTTTTAAAGCTCAATTATTCAGCTATAATTTATTTTTGTTTTTTTTGCTACAGTTGATGACTCGAAAGTCAAGTCAACCCAAAGTTGATGGCCCCAGTACGGCCTGTGTATATTAACTTGGAGTGTGATCTGATGGCCCCAATTGAATATGAGATACCAATGGACCAGTTGACTATGACTTTGTTTAATTTCATTTCATTTGGTTATGATTTACAGCCGCTCACAACTCACCAAATATCAAGAGATTTGATAATAAATTACGTTAATTTAATCCGACAATGTTTTGGGTGCAAGGTTATTTGCTCCATATCTTAAACGGTGTGGTGGGTCATCTCTGAAATATTAATTGTTCACAAAACAGGGTATAGTTGGTGGACAAGTTGTTTCAGCTTTTGTTTTCAATTTTTTTTTTTCTTTTAATCGTTTTGGTAGTATGTTCGAATCATAATTATTTTAGTATGAATTTTTTGTTTATTTGTTAATTGGCTTTAGGAGAGTATTGTTAGAATATGTCATTTCATCAAATATTACTCTTTGGAGCAATTATTTTTTTAGTAATGTTAAGCTTCTCAAATTTTTTACCAAAAAACTTTCCAAATTATGTTACATGGTGAGTTGTCAACATCACATCCTTCACCATATAAATTCATGATTTACAAGATGTCGACAAATCACCATAACACATAATTTGGGAAGTCTAACATTACATAATTCATGTATGTGTTAAAAAAAAAAAAAAAAAAAAAAAAAAAGTCTTCATATATGTGTACATAGTCCCATAGATAAAAATAATATCTAATATCACAGAAAACTGGACAAAAGAGAAGACGCAGGACTTAATAAATAAATAAATAAGATTTAAATATATTGTGATATCCTATTATCCCATATAACTGGATTAACTGCACAAAAGAGAAGACACAAGACTATTCCACTAAAAAAACAAAACAAAAAAACTTTTTTGGTTTTCAGTTTTTGGAAATCACTTTTAACAAACTCTACCAAACACATTACATTTTTAAGAACATCGTTTTTAAAACATGATTTTTCATTTTAAAAATTAGTTTTGAAAAATACAATTTTAAAAATGATATCAACCACGCCCATAGCTTTTATTTTTTTTCTCTATTGATCTTTCAGTTCATCAAGAT
The DNA here is from genome assembly GCA_030490815.1 of Acer saccharum. Classification (NCBI taxonomy): domain Eukaryota; kingdom Viridiplantae; phylum Streptophyta; class Magnoliopsida; order Sapindales; family Sapindaceae; genus Acer; species Acer saccharum. The sequence goes on along the minus strand of CM059867.1, from coordinate 15,417,425 downwards.
ACAAAGGCAAGAAAACTTCGACAAATACATTGTTCATCCTTGTGTGTTTATTGTAAGGACTAGATTTATATAATCTTCTAATTATGTTTATTAGTTTTTGGTTTGCATTAACTTTATTCAGTGTTAAAATCCCCTTTGCTTTTAATTCTTAGTTGCTTAGGATTGGTTCTTACTTGAACTTAAGTGGCTTAGCAACTTCGATTTGTAGGCTTATGCCCCGTTTGATTTTTTGTCTGAAGTCCGAACAGTATTGAATGTTACTGAAAACTGAATAGTGACTGAAAACTGAAAACTGAAAATTGAAAAACATGTTTGTTTGTATTTCACTGAAAACTAAATATAAGTGATAAATTGTTTGTTTTTTTAAATAACAAATACCTGAAAATAAATATTTTTACTTCTATACCTCTCTAACTATTATTTGTTATATATTTACATTTTAATAATTCTAAAACAAAATTATTTAGTTATTAATAATATTTCAAATTTATACATATAATTAAACAAAACTTTTTGTTTAGCTATATTATCAGAGGAAGATCTTAGTTTTTTTTTTTTTTTTTTTTTTAAGAATGTACAAGATGAGGTATGTTGATCTTATATTTTAACACTACATTATTTTCCCTTGAAACAATATATATTTTTATTGTAATGATGACATGATGTGCTCAGATGAAGATAAAGTTATTATCAAACATTGAAATTAACTGATTGTAAACACGATTGAATTGCAAAAATGGAGGCAGCAGCCTCCACTAAAAATCCTTGAGAAGAGGTGGCACCGCCTCCTCACCGGCCATTGTGTTGTGTTAGTCTATTAGATCTCATCGTTATTCATTCATTAAGTGATCTTATGCACCACCTCCATCACAAATCCATCTCTCTTTATCACTCAAACTCGAAGAACCCAACACGGGCATGATAATAGGAATAGAGAGGATTGCAGGAACGATATCAACTGGGTGGGGATTGTTAGGTTTTGACTTGTATTCCTAAGAAAACAAATGTGAACCAAACAAGACTCAACTGATGTGGTACTTCTTAGAAGACGTGGGATAACATTTGGAAGTTGAAAGCAATGTTTGAGGGAGGATGAAGAACAAAAGGAACGAAGAACCGTCATGATCGCTGTCATAGCCGTTCTGGCTTTGGCAACGGTCATGGCAGCGATATAGGGCTATGAAGAACGCTGTGGGTTTCGGCAGCGGTAATAGTAGCGGTCCTTGTCCAGTGGAGAGCACTGCGAGTGGCGCTGTAAAAGCCACAGCGGTGGCGGCAGCGGTCGTGGTAGCAGCAGCCAGATTTGTTTCAGCGTATGGATCGAGGTTTTCTAAACGATGTAATTTAAGGTGACTTGTAACGGTTTGGGAAGCATGTGTACAACCATGACTCGAATCGTAGTCAATAATAAGCATACGTGAAACGGGAAATCTTCAGCGGAAAAGGAAGTAGTTTGTTTCTGGAAGTTCTTGTGCTTGAAGGAAAAAGGATTTACTCCTTACAAGAAGACTTGTCATAAAAGGAAATAGTATTTATGTGGAACAAGTAAGTTTTGTACGTGTAGGAGTAGGATTTCCTTTTATATTATACTCCCTGTAACTAGTATAAATAGAACCTTGTAATTAGGTTGAAAGTGTGAGTTGAACACCATGTAACATCAGAGAGTGTGAGTGAGATCCAGGAGACCCAAGGGAATATCCGGGGAGGGATCCAAGGGAATATCGGTGGATCACGTATGAGATCCGTGGGTGATATTTAGGGGAGACCTAGGGGATATTGTGGGGTTCTTGGTGAGGATCTTGTGAGAGTGGTTTGGGGTTAGGTGTGAGAGAGAATCCTGAAGTATATGGTTGTAATAATTTTTTCATATAATGGAACTTTCTCTGTCGTCCTGACGGCCCATGGTTTTTTACCCGTTTTGGGTTTTCCACGTATATCTTGTGTTGTGATTGTTTTATTCTCTCTCATCTATTGTTCTACTTATTGACGTTATTAATTGCTATAAGTTATGAGCATATATTAGGCACGGCGTTTCCGCGTTCATCGGTTCTAGAGGAATTATCCCCAATAGGGATCAGGTCACGGGCATTGATTAATAGTTTTCTAACCTTCCAATAGTTGTGATGATAAGCTTATAATAATTTTCTAACGTTACATTCATCTTTCCATATAATTTCAATTTAGTTTTTGCAGTTTGTATAGGGTTCTTCACCATGAACAATTTGGAACCAAACAATTTCAATTTCATTAATAATCTGATCAAAATCCTAACTACCTTAATTAACCCAACCATAAATTTTATCACAACCTAGTGAAACCAAAGTCTTCATGTATGTGCACATAGATATAAATAATATCTAATATCCCAGAAAAGAGAAGACACAAGACTATTCCAAACAAAAACAAAACAAAAACAAAAACAAAAAAAACAAAAAAAAAAATCATTTTTGGTTTACAATCGCATGTTATACAGCACAAGAAAAACCATAAAATTTATAGTCATCCGGATTAAATTAGATCTTGCATGACAGAGAAAAAAAAAATGTCAAAAGTTTGTTTGATTTATGATTCTTCATCCAAATTTGATTTTATGTTGGTTTGAACAGAAGAAATTAATTATGATATGGTTATTAATATTTAAGATTAATCATGACATTTTGAGCTTACAAAGAGTAAATTTTTAAATTTCAATTTTTTTATATTAAGTGTGAGAAGAACTATTTTTAGTACGTACCTTGGTATTGGGCGACCTTCCACGATATGATAAGAATTGCCTTCCACGATATGAATTTGTAATAATCCTACCATAATGTAATTTTGTATAGAGAAGTTTACTGTACGTAATATGTTTTACTTCTTTTTTTTTTTTTTACTAGTTTCTTGAAGTAAAATTAATTTTGTTGGTAGGGAATTGGGGACTCAATAGAATTACTATGTGTAAGTATATATGAAATCACTCAAAAACTGTATTCCAATTAAGTTATATAAATAATTAAAAAAAAAAAAAAAATCAAAAACTGTATTCCAATGGAGTTGTTTGAGTTTTGAAGCAACTAATTTTGTAGTGCTAAAGTTTTTTTTACGGTGATAAGAATAAAAAATGTATTAATACAGTAAGGTTTTAGATAGAAGATAAACTTGGAAAAAAGTTAGATGCATATGAGTAGTTCTTATGAGTAAATGCATCACACATTAAATGCCTATGAGTAATTCTTATGGTCCACGGACCTGCACTACTGTCGACCATAATGTATGTCCAAGTCCGTCCAATCATGCAGGGTAGGTATGAGCTCAAGCCCTAATTAAATATGACAGGTCGGGTAGGGCACACTTCTACAGAAATTGGTTGATGTAGTGAAAGGGAAAAACTCACATGTATGGACTGGATTGTATTGTAGTAATGTCAATCAATTTGTTGATAGATTCAGAACAAAATCTTTATTATAAGGACAATTTTGAAGACTTTTAAAGGTCAATTATTCAGATACAATTAATTTTTGTTTCTTTATGTGATCGAGTCTTATCAAACCCAAGTGCATGTCCCGGCATACAATGACTTGAAAGTCAAGTCAACCCAAAGTTGATGGCCCCAGTAAGGCCTATGTACATTTACTTGGAAGTGAAGTCGACCCACTATAATTTTGATCTAAGGGTCCCAATTGAATGTGAGATACCAATGGACCAGTTGACTATGACTTTGTTAAATTTCATTTCATTTGGTTATGATTTACAAATTACAGCTGCTCACAACTCACCAGATATCACACTATGAAAATGTCAATTTATGATAAAAACATAAATTACCAAGAAATTCTAACTACCGCTCAAGTGATTTGATAGTAGATTGGGTTAATTTAATCCGACAATGTTTTGGGTGCAAATTCATGCAATATGATATATCAAAACAAACGAAAAATATAACCAAGGTTTTTTGCTCCATATCCTTAAACAGTGTGGTTGGTCATCTCTAAAATATTAACTGTTCACAAAATAGGGTATAGTTGGGGGACAAGTTGTTTCAGCTTCTGTTATATTGGATAAATAATATCTAATATCTCATATAACTACACAAAAGAGAAGATACAAGACCACCGGTTTTTTTTTTTTTTTTTTTTTTCTAGTAGGCACGCAACTTATAGCATACTTATTTTATAGCACAAGTGTCACATCATCAATTTTTACCATATGCATACAGTCAGGTGTGGTTGATAATTTAAAAAGGGATGAGGTGGCACTTGTGCCATAAGTTGCGTGCCCACCAGAGAAAATTTGCACCAAAAAAAAAAAAAAAAAAAAAATCTTTTTTGGTTTACAATCGCATGTTATAGAGCACAAGAAAAACCATAAAATTTATAGTCATCTGGATTAAATTGGATCTTGCATTACAGAAAGAGAAAAAAAAAATTGTCAAAAGTTTGGTTGATTTATGGTTCTTCACCCAAATTTGATTTTATGCTGGGGTACGGATATTGACACCCATAAAAATAATAAGCGCACCCATACTTATAAATACACTAATGTCTAAAATTTAAAATTAAAAAATTACTAGAACCACTTATCTTAATGCCAATAGTACCCTTATTTAAATGAATGTTTTCATTTTAATACAGTTTATTTATAAACTCTCATAAGTTAATAACACACCCTACAATTCTAACTAGTATTTCCATCTCTCTATAAAAACACCATTAAGCTACAAACCCATCCCAATTTAAGTCAATAGAGTAGAAGGATGTATCTACAAATCTTTGGAAATGGAGTCCCACACAAAGGTTAGAAATTGGACTCTATCCCACAAACAACCGACCTCCTTTTCTCTTAAATTTTCAATTGTAAATAATTCAATTACGCAGTAGTAAATTAATTTGATTGCCAAGCACCAAAGTTCATGGAAATCAATCATGCTTGTTTTCTCTTAATATTTTTCCTATTCTGTGTTAGTAATGCTGTTCTCCCCGTGTTTGGGGCTTGTTTTTACTTATCTTAAAGTTTGAAACATGTTCAAGAAATAATTAATATGTGTTTTGAGAATATCAGAGAAGTGTCATGAATACTTAAGCATATACAATATGAATACAGTTGTTGGACAGCAGAAGCTATATACATGGATTTTATCATATCCAAAAGATAAAAACAGTTATATATAGTGATCAATAAAGTAAACTGCATAGCCTTTGGTTATAAAGAATTTGATAGGCGAAACACATCTAGTGGTAGATCTGTAGCACCATAATGTGCATACAAATCTGCTTAAAACAGTTAATAGTCTTCTCTGAACTCTAAGCATATTCAAACGGCATTCTGGTGGCGACCGACCACAATACATGCAGCTAACCTAAATTAGGGTGTTGCCACGTGCCTTTTTTCTTTTAATCTTTTATATTTATCTCCTTGTATTTATCACAAATTGGCTGCGTGACAAAACCTTATTGGTTAGTCAATACCTTGGGTACTGGCCAGTCAGTACCTAAGCATTGTCCTATTTTGAATACCTCTAAACTTTTATAGACTTCTAAAAGTTATAATTGAATACCCCATAACTTTATAGGCTTTTTAAAAGTCATTAAAATACTATATTGAATTCATCCAAACTTTTTAAATCCATAAAAGTTTAATTTTAGGGTAAATTGCACAAACTTGCCGCCAGTTTTGTATAAAAAGCATAATATCCAACAAATGTCTTTAATTACATTAGGATCCCCTACCGTTAAGTGTGTTCTGTCAGTAATTAACGTTTGAAGGGTAAAATAGTCATTGCATGTATTAAATAATAAAAATTAGTAAAAAAAAGGTTGAGTATCCATACACGTCTGGATCAAGTCCCATCTCCATCAATTATGCACTATTCATCTGAGTGCCTATTGCACATCCTCTTTTCGCGCCAGAAAAATAAAAAAATAAAAAAATTGGACACTGTCGTAAAAGGCATGTATGGCTTTCTTTTTCTTTTTTCGTTTTTTTAATATTTTTTCCTTAAGAGTGAATGTTCAGATGGAAAACATGTTTCGATTTTGCTTTGTGAAACAATTAGTGTCTTCAAAACAAATTGGGGATTTTGTCGGTACTTGTTGTAACATTAATTCGTTTGGTTTATTGCAAAAGAGTGTGATCTAATTGATACGAAATCAACTTTTACGTAAAGATTTGGATATTTTGAGAAAAAAATAAAATAAAATTTGGGGCTTTCGTACAGATGTCAATTTAGTTTTACTAAATTTCTTGCATAATACCAACTAATTAAAAATAAATAAAATGGATTTTTTTTTTTTTTTTTTTTTTTTTTTTTTTTTTTTTTTGTATTTAGAGTCACGAACTACAATTATTGTTCAGTTCTGTTTTTTTTTTTTTTTTTGGGGGGGGGGGGGGGGGGTCTGAATGACTATTGTTATGTTCTTGATTTCGCCTTCTATTATTTGCTTTTTGCCTCTTCATTGATGATAATTACAATATTTTTATTATCATGGCAATTAAGATTAATCTATTCTTTTATCCTCTTAGTCTCTGATCTTCTCTTATCACATTCATTAAATTTATCTCATTTTTCACTTTCAATTTTTGATTTTTGGGTTTTTCGTGTGGGTGCTTTTTGAAATTTGTTGGATTTTAAAGTGTTGGTTCAGTTTGTTGATTATTTATTTATTATTGTTATTATGTCTGTGATCTACACCCATTTGAAGCAACATGAGCCTTGCAGATGATATTTTGCCACGGAAGATTGGGAAGATAAAAATGAAAAAAAGAATCCACCAAAAAAATAATAATAATAAAAAAAAACAAAATAAAAGTGTCTTTACAATGATGCCAGAATCCCCCACAGATGACTTGATGGCAGGAGGCCAGGAGTTGAGCTAGCTAGGATGAAGATTGAAGAAGCTTAAAAAAAGGAAAAAAAAAAATTCAGATGTATACTTTAAAATTTAAATTCATGGCAAAATGCCTATTAAAAAAAGAAAATCAGAACTTTCCATTAAAAAAAATGATAATAAGATGAATGCTCTATATTATCATGGCAAACTATCTTTAAATAGACCAAACCAATGTGACGGTAGAAGAACGTTGATATTCAACCAACAGTCAAAAAGAATACCAAATTTGTAATATTGTAAAATGTTTAAAGGTAAAATGGGTATTAACTAGTTTTAATAGTAAACAAATATACTTAAAATGTCAAGTCACATCAGCTTCAAATGCAGTCAACAGTTAAGAGTAACGATTGTTGACTAACTGCAGGGGATCTTAGTGTAATTAAAGGCATTTGTCTAATATTATGCCTTTTAGCCAAATCCAGGGTAAGTTTATAAGAGTTCAGTTTGAATACACTCCCTTGACTAGATTATCTTGTTGAATTATTACATTGTGATTGTATGGAAGACGTGGAACTATTACGTTGAGGAAAGAAGGTGTGAATATGCATTTTCCTTGAAATTTCTGAGTCGAAGAAAGAAAAAAAAAAACATGTGGGCCCACTGCTCTTGAATAGAACAGGTGCTTCTTTTCACGCCATCGAAATTTATCTACTTAATCCACAGTGAAAGACGATGGAGCCAAGTGCATCGTTTGATTAATTTTGTTACTTCCAGAAATCATCTTCAATTAAAAATGTATTCTCTCTCACTCTCCATGTCCATTTGTTCTAGTATAATCCTCCTCTTCCTTTTCTCGCCTTACTCAGAATCCCAAAGCAACTATGGTGTTAACCAGATTGCTTATGAATTCTGGTCTAATCCTACTCTTCCTTCTCTCACAAATATTACTTATGAATTCTGTCGACCAACAAAATGCGGCAGAAAAGGCCCAGTAATCAGATTTCCCTTCAGACTCAACACTCAACCAGTCTTTTGTGGTTTTGAAGGTTTTGAATTATCATGCTCCTCCAATAACAACACACTTTTGCATCTTCCTTCTTTCAACAGCAGTACTAACGATTTCTATGTGCAAGAAATTTCTTATCTTCACAGCAGTATTGCCTTTACTGATCCTAATGAAACCACATGCCCAGTAAAAACTCTTTTCTCTCTAAACTTCACAAGCTTTGAATCTCCTTTTTTAAATATCTCGTATTATTATTGGGATATCGCTACATTGAACTGCACTGAAAAGATTGAACAGAGCAGCAGATTGTTGATTGATCAATACGGTCCTGTGCCTGTAGTAGGGCCGATTGATTGTATAATTGATGATCAAAAATTTGTTTATGTAATTGATGCTTATACGGTAATGTACGAACTGCCTCCAAATTGCAGCATATTATCTCGATCAAAACGGATTCCAGGTCTAAAAAACACTTTTAAGGATTTTTTGAAAACTGGAAGGATGGGGATGGCATGGGAAGCTCTCGATGGATGCCATAGCTGTGAAAAATCTGGAAATTTTTGTGGGTTCAACTTTACAAACAATTCAACCGTCTGTGTCAAAAACAAAGGTAACATCATCAGTTTTTATTTGAATTGATTATCAGTACAAAAGTGTATATAAAATTGTTAGGTTGATCGAATATATTATTTATCAAAAAAGAAAAACATTATAGTGTTTATTTATTTATTAATTAATTTATTTTTAAAAAAAAATTCAAATATCCAAGGAGACTGTTATACAAGAAGCATTACAATTTGAAAATGTTTTTATGCGTACTTCAAGCCTTCTCTGTATTATCAGTAATGAAAGTAGACAATGCTTTAAACCAACTTCGTCTTTTTCCTGATTTGCAGATCCTCTTCCAATTTTTGTAATAATGGGTACAAGTATTGGAGGCACAATCTTCTTTACTTTGGTAATACTCCTTATTTACAAATCAATAAAGTCTGACAAGGAAAAAGAAGTTCAACAAAGAGTAGAGAAGTTCCTGGAAGACTACAAGACCCACAATCCAACAAGATACACTTACACTGATCTTAAGAAAATAACCGGCAAATTTAAGCACAAACTCGGTCAAGGAGGCTATGGAAGTGTCTATAAAGGAAAACTTTCCAATGGAATTCCTGTTGCTGTCAAGATTTTGGAACATTCAAAAGCAAATGGAGAAGATTTCATCAATGAAGTTGCTATTATAAGTAGAATACATCATTTTAATGTTGTTCGCCTTTTGGGATTCTGCTCAGAAGGGACTCGACGTGCTATCATTTATGAGTTCATGCTAAATGGATCTCTTGAAAAAATCATCTTCTCAAAGATGCAGAAATCAGATCATCGACTTTTGAGTTGGGAGAAGTTGCGAAAGATTGCATTCGGTGTTGCCCGTGGAATAGAGTACTTGCACCAAGGATGCAAACAAAGAATCCTTCATTTTGACATCAAGCCTCACAACATTTTACTAGACCATAATTTCCAACCAAAGATTTCAGATTTTGGGCTTGCCAAGCTATGCTCAAAGGAGATAAGTATTGTATCAATGACAGCTGCTAGAGGAACTGTTGGCTATATTGCACCAGAGCTATTCTCGAGAAATTTTGGAGAGGTTTCTTACAAGGCTGATGTTTTCAGTTATGGAATGATGTTGTTAGAGATGGTTGGATGTAGAAAGAACATTGATCATACAATTGAAAATCAGAGCCAAGTTTATTTTCCCGAGTGGGTTTACAATAGAGTAGTGAACCAAGGAAGAGAGATCAGTTTAGAAATTGAGGAAGATGGAGATGAGAAAATTGCTAAGAAGCTGGCAATCGTGGGACTCTGGTGCATTCAATGGAATCCAACAGACAGGCCTTCCATGACAATGGTGATGCAAATGCTTGAAGGTGACTTACAAAGCCTGGAGATGCCTCCGAAGCCCTTTATATCTTCGGATGTTGAAATGGTTGAAAATTCTTAGATTTTTCTTTTTTTTAGGCGTGGTTTTGTGTGTTTTTGGTGTCACTGCTGCTGGTTTCTTCTTTTTGTTGTCTGTTCTCTGATTTGGTTCCTGCTTAGCCTTTTGGTGCCTTAATAAATTATGTTGTTAAAAAAAATAAAATAAATGGTTCAAATATTGAATGTATTTATAAAATCAATTCATTATATGCTTCTTCTGCTAAAGGAATGGAAATATGCTTTTGTATTAGTTTTTTTTTTTTTTCTCCTAAATGTGTTTTTCAAAAATTTGATAGAGAGTTAGAGATAAGCACATATGAAATAAAAAATTTGAGATAAATCTCAGTCAAAAGTCCCTGTATCATGCAAACAAAAGAGCTTTAATGGTCGGTTGCCGCGAAATGGTTATGAAAGCAGTAGAAATGGTTACTGGAACCATAAAAATGGTTACCAAAGCAGCGGGGGTGGTTACCAAAACTATAAAATTAAAGTGGTTACCCGATAAGTGAATTTCTTACGTGACGTATTGTGTTTTTAAATGAGTATATAGTATATAAGTAAATTCATTCATGACGTATTATTCAATTTTACCATTAATTTGTTTTTTTGTTGACTCAAGTTAAGTTGACTGTAGGCCTAGTAAGACACAAGTGGAAGATGTTGCATATAATTTTTTTCACAACTCATACTACCATTGGAGATACTCTAAACACTTGAATGATGAATGTGACATTCCAAATTGAGCAGTTGAATAACTTTTTTTCCCTTATTATCTTTTTTCAATAAATTATTATTATTATTATTATATTAACATAACTAAAAGGGTTTTTTTTTTTTTTTTTTTTCAATAGAAAAATATTATTCAGTAGACTATCCACAAATGAATGGATATTTAGGACCATATAAAGGTAAAAGATATCACAACCTAGATTTTCGTCGAAGCAGTCAACCAACACATCTTCGAGAAGTGTTCAATCAAGCACACTCTTCTCTTTGAAGAGTTATTAAAGGCTATTTTGGGGTATGGAAGAAAAAGTGGAAAATTTTAAAGACCATGCCTAACTTTTCATTTAACAAGCAAGTAAAAATAGTCATTGGTATCATGGCACTCCATAATTACATAAAGAGACATGATTAGCATGATCGTCATTTTAAGGAGAGCAAGAATTATCAAGATGAGTTACAGTAGAGGAAATGGACACCGAGGAAGAAAGTCATGAGACCAATGGTCTTGGAGCCCAAGAAAATGAAATATTAAGAAACCAGATAATTGCTAGTTTACTAGGAGATTGATGTTTATCATTTAAAATTTTTACTCATCATGTATTTGTAATACAATACTTTATTATGTTTTCATTTTACTTTTTATAGTCAGTTTGAAAAAAAAAAAAAAAAAAAGTAAAAAGGGAATATATGAAGAAAGAAAAAAGAAAAAAAAACCTGGTAAAAAGAGAGAACAAGGAAAAAATAAATAAATAAGTTGGAAAAAAGAAAGAAAGAAAAAGGAGAAAAAAAAAAGCTGGAAAAAAAGATTGATAAAAGAAAAAATAAAGAAGCTGGAAAAAAAAAAAAAAAAGCTGTAAAAAAAAAAAAGAGATAAAGGAAAAAAAAAAAGCCGAAAAAAAAGAGGAAAAAGAGGAAAAGGAAATTAAAAAAAAAAAAAAAGGAAAAGAAATACTTGAATAATATATTAGATTTTAATAATCATATCCATTTTAGTCATTTTCCATAATCAATTAAAGTTTACCAAACACTTTTTACTTACTTTTTTCTTAAGAGTGGTGCTATTGGCACACCCCTAGTGGTTTATTTATGCCCCGCTTTTTTAATTATGCAGTATTCTTTTTCTTTTTTTCCTTTATCGAAATTATTTAAGAGACATACAATTTAAGGAAAAAAAAAAATCTTCTACAAAATAAATCTATTAAAACCCACCCCCACATTCCTTTTCTTAAAAATAAAAAAAACCAGTAGTGGTAGTTTTGGAAATAAATCAAAAAAATTAATAAATATATTTAATTTTATTTAATTAAATCAAAATTTTAAAAAGTGGGGTATAAATAAATCAATAGGGATGTACTAATAGCACACTCTTTTCTTAAATTGATTATTTATAAAAGTAATTTACAAAATACCGATCAACTTATCTTTAATATCGATTATTTTTTAAGTTAAGTTAAAAGTAGATTATTTCCTAAATAAAACAATCACAAAAATTACCTAATTTATTTGTAGATGGATTCAGAACAAAATCTTTATTCCTTTTCAAACTCAATTATTCAGTTATCAATTTATCATTAATTTGTTTGTTTGTTGACTCAAGTCAAGTTGTTTGTAAGCCCAGTAACAACTCACAAGTGGAAGATGTGTGAATCTAATTCTAAACGCGTGAACTTTTCAAATTGAGTTGACTGACATTTTTTTTTTTTTTTTTTTTGTCTGAGTGGGTCAACTATAAAGTATATTTCAACGATCTAATCAACTAATAAAATGTTATATAATAACAGACAACTTTCATTTTAAATTCATATCAGGAATCATGAGAAAGGAAGAATCATCAAATTTCTTAGCTTTTCTTTTTTCTTTGTTCATCTTTCTCTTCGTTAGAGATGTACAGGCAAGAAAACTTCAACAAATACAGTGTTCTACTTCTTCATGTGGAGACATCAAAAACATAAGCTACCCTTTTCGGCTTAAAGGCGATCCAGCTCGATGTGGTGATTCCAGCTTTGAACTTTCCTGCGAGAGCAACAAAACCATCCTGGAATACCATTCAGGGAAGTACTATGTCAAAAGAATTTCCTATGATGATCGTATAATCACGGTTGTTGATGTCGACTTAGCCGATGGAAGCTGTGGCCTTCCGCAAAAATCTCTATCATTTCACAAAATGTTTGAATATAATGATTATCGTTATTATATAGGGGCTTATCAAGCCGATTTTGTGAGGTGCTCTAGTAAGATCAGTGATCCCACCTATAGAAGACTTCCTTGTTTGAATATTGGAAATCAGTCATACGTTTATGTTATTTATGATGACCACGAATACATGGACGCAGCCGATCTTCTGGAGTCGTGTTCGTTCATTTCAATGGTTCCTATACCGGAGATACATAAAGCATCTGCGGATGATAATCCTTCGTATGAAACCATCCAGAAGTTGCTGCATTCAGGTTTTGATCTTCAATGGTCACTCACGTGCCAGCATTGCAAATCAGCCGATATATACTCTTACTGTGATTGGGATCAGGATAAATGCATCAAATATGATGGTAAGTAAGAGCTTATATATCTTATCATTCTGCATATGCTTTGAGTGTCAAATTGAGTTTGTTGATTGGTTCATATTTTTTGCAATATATGCTTCATGTATTTATTTATTTTATATAGATTTTTGTGAAATTATTTTTACCATATATCCTTACACTGCCTTAATATAAATTTATATTTCTTATGCAATCAGGCACAGATCCGCCCATTTACGTAATCTTATCATTGATACTACCACTCCTAGCAAGTTTTCTGTTGCGTTTCATTTGCTCCCTGCTGGAACTCCTCTTCTTACTCCTGTTCTCATTGTTTTCGTTTTATCCAGTTGTCTCCTTGATGTCTGACAATCTGTTGGGATTTCTCACGGATAACTATCTATTTAACCATCTTAGACATAACCCTCTAAGCCCCTATCTAAATCCCTATGTCGTTTACGAATTCATTGGTGAGTTTGCTTTAATTCTTATAGCAAGGCTTATTCTTGTTATAATTTTAGTTGTGTTTCTTATACACAAATATAAAAAAACCAAGATGACAGTCGATAACGTGGAGAAATTCCTGTACAATCAGCAATCCTGGATGCCTAAAAGATACTCTTTCATTGAGATCATTGCAATAACTAATCACTTTGGAGACAAATTAGGACAAGGTGGCTTCGGATCAGTTTATAAAGGACAACTTCTTAATGGCACCTTAGTTGCCGTTAAGGTGCTTGCAAACTCCAAGTTCAATGGCGAAGAATTCATCAACGAAGTCTCAACGATCGGTAGAATTCACCATACCAATGTAGTGCGGTTATTAGGATTCTGTTCCGAGGGATCGAAACGTTCACTTGTGTATGAGTATATGCCTAATGGATCTCTTGATAGGCATATCTTCTCCAAGAAAGGTAATGATCAAGCATTCGGATGGGAGAGACTTCACAAAATTGCTTTAGGAACTGCTCGTGGTATCGAGTACCTCCACAACGGATGTGATGTATGCATTCTTCATTTTGACATCAAGCCTCACAATATCTTGCTAGACCACAATTTCATCCCAAAAGTTGCAGATTTCGGCCTTGCAAAATTTCATCCCAAGGAAAATGATTTCATATGCATGAGCGCCACAAGAGGAACGATTGGATACATAGCTCCTGAGTTGATTTCAAGAAATTTCGGCATAGTTTCTTGCAAATCGGATGTTTACAGTTTTGGGATGTTGTTGTTGGAAATGGCTGGAGGGAGACGGAATTCTTTTGCAAAGGCGACTCGTTCAAGCAAAGCGTACTTTCCTTCATGGGTATATGATCAAATGATTAAAGGAGGAGATTTAGAGCTCCGGAATGTGAGTGAAATTGAAGGAGTGATAGCAAGAAAGCTCTGCATAATTGGGTTATGGTGCATTCAAATGAAGGCAACAGACCGTCCATCGATAACAAAAGTTGTGGAAATGTTGGAAGGAAGCATTGATGATCTGCAAATGCCTCCCAAGCCTTGCTTTGCTTCTTCTTCTTCTAAACAGAGTTCTATAAGGGAGATCCAATCAGATTCTTCAACAGAAATGCTGGAGTCTGAATCAATCGAGGAATGCTCAAATGATGATACTTATGATGTTTAGTTCCACCATCAATTCTGAACAATCAAGCTTAGATATGTTTAATAAATCCAAGTTCCAACTTGTAGTATTACATATTTGTTGAATTGAGTTTAGTTTTATAAAAATCCCCTGTTCCTATATTATTAAAAAGCAGAGATTGTATCATTTTATTCAAGATTATATATTTTCACATTTCACTAGAACTGCACTGCATTTAAAAATCCTCTCATTGGGTTGTTTTTCCTTGACTTTCCATAATCCAATGACACCTAAACAAAATACAAAATACATGGTCAAGATTGGTTCACTTTTTTCTCTCTTATACAACTTGATATTTGAATTACATTTGAAGAATGCGAAGAAAAAACAAGGACCAAGGAGAGGATTCCAACTCATTGGGAACACATGTATCATTTAATCCCGGAAGTTGAAAAACATTTGAGACCTTATAATTATGTTCATGATAATAATAAGAATGTGACATGATCCGAGAACTAAGAAATTGAAGTTGTATGTATGCGTTTGGTGTAATATGTAGTGAGCAAAGCACATGAATCAAACACAAATCTTATCATCTTTTCACTTTGGCCCACAAATGGAAACCCATTTATCATTCTTACAACAACAACATTGGATCAAGGGTGACGGTGGGTTGAATCCTAACAACACTCATGTTTATCACAAATAACCACTGACCAGTACTCATGACTAAAATTTAATAATATATATGTGCAAATAAATCCACTTGGAATATTAATTTATCAGCATGCTCATGTTCATGCCGTGTGCAAATAAATCGATTTGTCGTTTTGATTTTGATGGGTTCATAACCAGCCCTTTTTAGGCCTTCAAAACATTACTTTTGAGTGACTCTTCCACTAAAAATAGCCTTTTTGATTCATTTTTTAAGCATATTTTGTTTCACTTTTTGGTACTTTGGTTGGAAAAGATGAAAGCTGTAGCAGAAGCAGATGTTCTATTTTTTTTTTCTTGGGTGGTGAAGAAGATGACCAAAAGATCATCTTGTGTGTTCAACTACCAAAAATGCCTACTTCAAACATTAATGGATCTTAGCATTTGGCCAGTAGTGGTTTCCAACACAGTTGTTGGGAATTGATACTTGTGGAGCCATGTAGGTCAATCAGGATCAGGAGATGAAGACTATTGTAATTGCAACAATCACATGGGTGCAGAGGAGTATGGAGGAGTATATGCATCAAAAATCGTTTCATCGACCGAAAAGACTCAAGAAGGGTATGAAGATATTAACCTCTCACTCTCACTCTCACTTCCAAGTCCATCAACCAATCTTTTCTGCGGAAGAAAGAATATCGATTTCGGAAAGGAAACTCAATTAGAAAAAATGTATAGTGTGGTAGTAGAAGGATAGGTTCAGGTTTCACTGCCCACAAGTAACAAAAAAGCAAGAAAAAGAAAAAGAAAAAAAAAGACAGTAGATGAATATATATAGTTGTAAATCCTTATTGGTATGATTTCACTGCTTGTTATAACATTCCAAAACATCTGACTATCATCATATACCTGTCAGTTTCTATATATTTTCCTATCAGAAAATCAAAACAACTTGGATTAAGCTTTCCTTTCCATATTTCTATATAAAACCACCACGAAATTTTCAATGCATGCTCCCACTTTGATGCATACTTGAGAACTGAATCTGGACGGATTATCCGCTCATCCAATCTGTGATTCACTGGATCATCGGAATTAGACTCTACAAGAAGTGGCGCCCAAAGAAATTCCACTGTGGCATTATACTCCTGCAGATGACTCAAAAACCAAACAATGACACACATTACCATGAGAGTTTCTAGATTGACCATACACAAATGGCATTCTACAAGGCGTAGTGTAGACAAACTTGGCGACATTTCCCACTGGGAGAGAGTCTCCAACGAGACAGGAGTGTTCCATTGAAGAATTTCTCTTCCCGCGGATATTTATCTACATGTTTACTATAATATCTATCCACACTAGTCTCTAGAAAAGGGTTCTGGTTTACCTCAGCTCGGAAATCTGTAAGCTGCGCATTGGGCGTCATGGATCTCTTATTCTCCAGAATCAGTGACTGTAACAAACACACCACTGATATCCACTGCCCTCTGTTCAGTGAATCCCCTACAAACATTAGCCTCTTCCCCCTCAACTTCTCCCACATCTCCGTCGCATTCCATCTATAAACTCAAACAGAAATTTAATAAGTAAAGAAATCCTTTCGACATGAAACATCAACAGTGTACAAATTCATACACCATATTATTATACATAACATTAGAAGGGCTGCATTTGTGTCAATGCATAATCAAAATTGATCCCAAATTTCCAATTCTGTAGGATCAAAAACTCATAATTCACTTCCGACTCCTTTTCCAAATTCACTTGTATTAAAGAGATGAAATTGTGTTGGAAACCACTACTGTCATCCATCCCCGATCCCTTCTTTGCCAAACTGTCAGCCAACAAATTCCTAAACCTTGGGTTGAACACAACCTTGATTCCACCCATCATAACTAGATATCTACGAAATACTTGCAATTGAATTCAAAGAACATATTAAGTTTCATGAAAATGACAATCAAACTTCATACACAATCTAGCATACAATTATTATAACAGAACACAAAATTGCAAGTATAAAAGCCCCAATTTCCTCATCATTCTACAATTTACATAGGGAACATCAAAGTTTGAATTTTGACAGCAAAAACTCAATTGATTGGTGTTTTTCAAAATAAAATAAAATTAAAAAGTAATTTTCTCTTGCTTTCTGACACAAGTTTGAAGTTTGAAGTACTTACCTTACAAGCTTGCTTTATTATTTGAACTTGACAGAGAATTGATGAGGATATGAGATCAAAGCACTTAAAAATCAAACCTTTATTATTTCAATACAATGAGAATCCCTATTTATATATAATGTAACATAAAAACAGGATACATGTATGAAGATTTTTGGATTTGGATTTGGATTAGATAAAATCCCAAAAACTCCAATTAAAAATCAAACCCTAAAACAGGAACACATTACCCAAAGCTTTCGAAACTTAATCGTTCAAAGGAATTCCCTGCAAGTAATTGCTTTGAGATAACGAAATTAGAACGGAAATTAGAAAATACCTTGGATAGTTCGAACCGAATACAGAGGCTGCTGGAGAAGAGAAAGCGAGAGAGAGAGAGAGAGAGAGAGAGAGAGAGAGAGATGAGAATTGGAGATGAGGTGAGAATGAAGGTCGAATGAATCGTGGCTGTTGGTTGGTAAATTTCATGAAATGCAAAGGATAGAATAAGAAGTTTGGTAAAATTTAATTAAAAAGATCACTTAGCGAGTTTTGAAAATCGCTTCCCCAGGAAGCTGATTTCCAAAAGCTACAAATTGTAGCTTTTTAAAAACTCAGTTAGGAGAAGCCAAAAGTGCCCAAGCAGCCAAAATCACTCCCTGAAATTTTACTAAACACCCTATCACTAGTCCAGGATAACTTTTGGCCTCAAGAGCAGCTTGAGAAGCAACGCCAAACTGGGCCTTAGAGTGCATGTTGTTAAAAACTTAAAGTTTTACAACTAAGAGTGCTTGTTATTAAAAGTTTATAAACAACAACTTTCAATGAAAGTTGTACAAGACTAGACCTTCGTAAATTCATTATATATCATCAAAAGACAAAAAATACTAAAATCAATATTTTTTAAAATAACCAACCAAATTGCAATACAACATTTTCAAATTAAGACAAAATCACAAGTAAACCAAACTTTCGAATTTACGATTTTATAATATATTCTAATATTCCAACTCCATTTCTATATCATATCCAAACTTAGGCTAATAAGAATGGCTTAAAGAACAGCCAACATGCTGCAAGTACCACAACTGCAGCTCTTGATCTGTCACACTGCAAATCTGCAAATGAAAGCTTAGCACTTCTGGGATACAGTGGCAGCATCATTGTTGTTGCCATAATCATATAAGAACCAAAAATTCACCATCTGTTAAGATATATGTAAGCTTTTCGCAATCAATCAAGATCGTAAGCTTTTTGCAACCTAGATACACAACTAAATTTTATGAGAATATCAAACTGCAAATCTGAGTATACCTTAGTAAGGGTAAACAAGAAATTGAGAGTAAGTTAACTACAGCCATTCGTGCAACTATCACATGCCAGCAGATCAATAATATGGCACTCCAACACTACAATTTTTAAACCCAATTTTGTAAAACTACACTACAATTTTTACTCTGAAGTGTATATGGTGATATTATAGCATTTCATGTTTTCACATTCATTACGTTCACATAGAATTAATCCATCAATAAGCAGGTTTTACAAATAATTTCATATTATCTATAATAATAAGGTAAATAAACAGCAGAAACAAAATAAATTGCAAAGCTTGATAACCAAAACTTCAATTTTCTGTTCCTTAATTTAAAATGACTTGAATTAACAGAGATGAGATTTCAGTTTTGATTTTGGTACCTATGAAGCGACGTTTTGGGGATAATCCCACTTCATCCAAGACTGTCATATTTGTTGAATCATAAGTGATCTTGCTCATTTTAAACGCTTGAACCTATGAGTGTTTGCCCTCCTGATCGACCTTTGCAGGGCTTTCAACCTGTGCCATGTAGCTTCCAAATTCACACTCGAGTCTTGATTCCGATGAACCAAACACTTCTTCATAATGGGTGGACGCGATTGCCAAAACACATAAGCCGCCATCTATCTTTAGGAGACAAGTGTTACAAGAATATAGAGAATACATCTATTTCAAGATTGAAGGGGTTACTTGACCCAGTAATGTTATCCATTTCATACTTAAATGAATCCAAGAAGAGACCGAGAGAGAGCCCCGCCTTCCAATAATTAAACACGGTGATCAGACTCCTAATCTTGTTTAGTAAAGGAAAAGAACCCTTGTACATCAAAGCCCCAATCCCCTCAACAAGAACTAATGCCAATGCAGCAAAAAGACTGTCCCAATCACCTGTTTGCCCAATAACAGTAGCAAAAGCAGTTGCACAATAAAATCCCACCAAGAAGAACACTTTCATCAGTAGATCTTTCCTCAACTCCTTTATTTTTGCACCTAACTTGGTTTGAAAAGCTTGGATGGCCCTAATTAATCGTGTGCCGGTGCCCCCATTAGGGCTGTCAGCAGAAGAAGGATCAATTGTACCGCCACCTACAGTGCTCCCAATAGACCAAGTCATCCTCCTGTGCAATTCAAACAGAAATTGTGTCATGTTCAGGGTGCATTCAGTTTTAGAGAATATTGAAAACTTTATATTCAGATACTGTCATTTTCTCCAAAAGAAGTATATATGTTCTCTCTACGATAGCAACTAGAGTTTGTCTAGTTAATCATCGACTCCTTATTGTGTCATCGCTCTAAAAGCAAGTTAGGACCTGGACATCCAACTAACTTACAGAGTCTAAACAGAATGAACAAAGCTCACCCTATACACATACTCATTCTCTAGAGTGTTTGTACTAGCAAACTGCGGGTGAAGATACTTAGAAGTACAGCTGTCAATTGAGAGAATCTAAACTATCATTTTCATGGTACCATTGAGCACCACAACCACATCACGACATTGCAGTCAAATGTCAATTAAAATCTGTAAAAGTTTAACAATTTTTCATTAAAAGATAACAGTAGTGTGACTCAATTGTTAAATGTGTAACATGATTCTTGAGATACAATACTGGAAATATATATTTAGAATTCAAACCCTAAGTTTCATTTTGAAAATAAGTTCCACAGAATAATAACAAATGCTACTCAAAAGGTGTACCAACTCCGCTCATCAGCTTCTCTGAACTGCTCTATGTTCACTGATCAAACTTTAAGCTTGAATGACAACCTAATACTTCACTTAATCCTACATACTCTATAGTAATTTTACACCTCAAAGTTTGTGTAATAAACAATGATTTTACAATATGCAAAAAATGATTCAATATGCAAAAAATGATCAAATAACTTTAAACAAACGCCTAGCAATGATTTTACACCTCAAAGTTTGTGTAATAAACAAAATCTGATTGCCAAAAAGATGAGGTCAGGGCTTCATTACCTTCTTATCAATACATTACCCATGTTTTAAAAAACGCATTGAGGCTAGCCTTGAGGCGCGCCTCTGAGGCTAAATGGGAAAAATCGCACTGAGGCTTAAGCCTCAATGCTTGGTTGTGAGGCTTACGCCTCAATTTACGCCTCAATACGCCTCGCCTCTATGCCTCGAGGCTTAATGAGGCTATACGCCTCAATGACAGGCTATTTTCAATTGGGTTTTAATAGTTTTGAAGGCCCAATTTGACAATTTTGATTAGCCCATTGAAAATTATAAACCAATGGGTTTTAAATTGTATTTAAAGACCAAAAAAGAGGCCCATCAGTCAAAAAAAAAAAAAAAAAAAAAAAAAAACCCATTGTGTTAGGGTTTGTTAAGTTACTATTGGTCTTCACTAAGTCACTAATTCGTATTTTTCTCTTCTGCTCTGCTACCTGCTGCTGCTCTTCTTCTTTCTTCTTTCTTCTTTCTTCCTTGTTTTTTTTTTTTGCCTTTTTTTTTTTTCTGATTTGCCTATGTTTTGTTCTTTCTTCTCTCTTCATTTTTTTTTTGCCTATTTTTTCTGATTTGCCTATTTTTTGTTCTTTCTTCTTTCTTCGTTTTTTTTGCCTATTTTTTCTGATTTGTTTTTGTTCTTCTGATTTGCTACTGTTTTTTTGTATTTAGTATGTTAATAACTTAATATATATGGAGTATGGAGTCTATGGACTGCTATGGACTGTTAATAAATAATAAGTTAAATAGTTAATAACTTAATATATATGGTAATATTATGTACAATGTACTAATATGGACCAAGGACTGTTAATATATGGACTGCTATGGACTTTTTTTTTTTTTTTTTTTTTTTGTATATTTAATATTTGTATGCAGTAAGCCAGTAATCAATAATGCAATATGTATGTATGTTAAATTATTATGCTTATGCTCTGATGAGTGATGAATTATGAACTTATGGGTTGTTTTATGAATTATGAATTTTATGTGCTTTATTTTTTTACATACCTATATTTTTACGTATATTTTACTCTCCCTAGTGAGGCTTACGCCTCGTTACGCCTTGAGGCTTACGCCTCGCCTCAATAGAGGAAAACGCCTCAATGCTAAAAACGCCTTTTAGAACATTGTACATTACATAAAAGTACAATCCGTTCATTAGGCAGAAGGGAAGTCAGGATGCCACCAACAACATTGGAAATATTTTTCTTCCTCTGCTCTAGTGTAACCCCATTTTCATCAATCACCCGACCAGTAAGAATAGGCTTGTATTCTTTACATTCCAGTACAGACTTCACCATTACCATACACTGAATCAGGAATTGCTCAAATGAAAATATATCTGGCTCAGGATCTGTTATCTTATTTAATTTCAATTTCTGTGCTAACATAAAGACTACTAAGCTCTCTAAAACACATAAACAGGTTTCCATTAGTTTCCTCATTGGAACTCAGAGGTTTGTTAACATTTTGCAGCTGCTTTCAAATTAAATATTACAACAGCTACTCTAAAGTTACCTTTAGGTTTCCCATGAGTTGCCAGCCAACCATCATTGTCCACCAAAATTTCTCCTCCAGCACCCTTGTAGTACTCTTCCTCTATCAATGCAGCTCTCCATAGACATGGAACCGAAAAGAAATTTATTGATCCGTTATTCCAAGTTGACCGGTTTTGGCACTAGCAGCTAAAAATTAAGTTAAAAATAAAAAAACTAACCAAACTCTCAATCGAATTTCAGCACTAGCAGAAATCGAATCCCTAACTCTCTAACAATTCGAATTTGAAGATTTTCTAAGGCTTACCTACATTAATCGATCGCTTCAAAAAAGTCTTCTCGTTCCACGAACTGTAAGCAGCTTTGTTCTTCGGCTCTGAACAACATCAGAAGCAGCAAACGATTAACCGACTTTGATTTTAACGTGATAAAATGTGAAACGAAGAAGAAGAACAACTTGGATTTGTTTAACTTACTTGAGAGTAACAATCAACTCCGAATTTCAAACAACCAAAAAATTGATACGAACTCACCTTCTAAGACAAAATGGCGGTGGTTGTGGTCGTCGCGGAGCCCACGGTGGAGGAGCCTTTCATTGTTGAAGTGAGAGAGACATCAACTGAAATTGGGTATTTGTATTCACAACTTTTAAAATTGGGTATTTGTAATTTTGTATTCGACTCTTGAACACGTTACGAATAAACTCGTTGCGTGTAATATAATGATCTGAGTCAATTCAGAACATACAAAATCTTGCAACGAGTCAACTCGTGATGGGTCCAATCCAACTCCAGAAAAGCTCAAAACAATTAGTCTTGGACTGGGAGTCTGGGCCTACCAAGCACTAAAACGAATGGGCTAATGGGTGGCCCAAACCCGAAGCCTATCTAAATATATATAATTATTTTTGAAACCTTCTGTTTTACAATAATTACTTAATTTCATAATTTCAATGATAAAAACAAAAATTATTAATATATCATAATAAAATCAATCAATGTGTATAATAATTATAAGATGTAATATAATAATTAGTCTCTTGTTGAAGCAAAAATGGTAGTATTTGACAATACAGTCTCTTGTAAGCATGTCCTTGGCAAAATTGAAATGCTTATCAAAGTTTTGGAACCAAATTTACACAAGGGAGTGAGGTGCTACTCACAATCATTGTATGATACAACATATGCTGTTTACATCTAATACTTTCTGGAGAGAGAGAATCTCTCAACTGGTACTTCAGTGGACAAGTAATTAAGGAAAGAGAGACATCAACTGATGATGATTGGTGAACACTGTTGATCACTTGTTTCAATCAGATTTTGCTGGAAACCCCTTTGCTTTTCTCTGTATATCGGTGTTCTTTAACGAGGCTGTAACATTGATATAGTGACTTCATTGGTTGAAGATGATAAATGCTTGCTTGATGATGACTCTGATTCATGCACATTTCTTTCTGAAAAAAATCCAGGTTGTTTTGGTTGAGGTAATGAACCTTCACTGCCCAACATTAGAACCACAGTTGACATGTTTGGTCTATCTTCTGGTCCTTGTTGCACACATAACAAACCAACATGAATGTATCGTAATATTTCAGATGAGGCAACAAAGTAATCTAATGATTTATCGATTAGTTCCACTGCCCTTTCTTCATTCCAAAGTCTCCAAGCCTGAAACAGATAAAAACCAATAGTTATTGTCCAATTCTTCAAGTCCATACAAAGAAATGGGCTTGGCATCAAATCAATCCTTCTATAAGCTTACATGTCCAAGAAGATTAAGATTGTGGTCACTGTGGGAAAATCCTCTATTTCTCTTCCCACTTATTATCTCTAGTACTAAAACACCAAAGCTGTAGATGTCAGATTTCACTGAGAAGATCCCATCTATTGTATATTCAGGAGACATATATCCACTGCATATAGAAAATGGGGTTAATGGTTAATGTATTAATGTGATATGATTAAACAATCACTAAGTGTACTTACTATGTTCCAACAACTCTATTGGTTTCTGCCTCAATTTGATCTCCCCCAAATGACCTAGCCAAGCCAAAGTCTGAAATTTTCGGATTCATATCATTATCTAATAAAATATTACTGGCTTTGAGATCTCTATGTATAATCCTCAATCTCGAGTCTTGATGAAGATAAAGAAGCCCTCTAGCAATCCCTCTAATAATTTGGATGCACTTGCTCCAATCCAGAAATTCTCCTCTTGTTATATCTGAAACATTTCTCATCTAAGTTAGTACTCAGACCTTTGACAAAATTCTCAAAAGAAACTATAAAGATAACTAGAACTAAACAAGCAGTGTGGAGAAATTCATCAAACCAAAAATAAAGTAGTCCAAGCTTTTGTTTGGCATGTATTCATATATTAACATTCTCTCATCTCTTTCAGCACAACATCCCAGAAGCTTTACGAGGTTTCGATGCTGAAGTTTTGCAATCAGAATAACTTCATTTTTAAACTCATTCGTTCCTTGTCCAGAACATTTTGAGAGTCTTTTAACAGCAATTTCTTGTCCCTCAATCAACATACCCTATAAATCATCACTCAAAATATTAAGCATAGTTTCAACCGGAAATAACACAGCCTTAATTAGTTGCTTATCGTTATGTTACCTTGTAAACAGGTCCAAATCCTCCTTCTCCAAGCTTGTTTTTGTCAGAAAAATTGTCGGTGGCACTAGCTATGGTCTTCAAACCATACATTGTTAGTCCACTATCATCTTTTCCGCTACCTTCACCATTCTCATCCATTTTGCGATTGTCATATGTATTTCCTAAAAGTGGGGTGTAAAGAAATAAGTATGCATTTTCATTATTAGGCATTAGTATCAATCATTTCCTATCTTTTAAGATATTAGTAGAGCTAAATTACAAGAAATGAAATCAACAATGAGTTCGATTGAGCTTTTATTTACCTTCATTCCTACGTTTTATCTTCCGCGCATACATGATCCAGACTAATACAAGCACTCCCATGACTGAAACTATAGACACGACTATGATGATCACATTTTTCTTCCAACTGTGTTGTCTCCTTGATTCAATTTTACCTGGAAGATTACATTGATTAGAGTTATCAAACATATTCATGTGATTGTGATTAGGGAAAGAAAGATACCTAGCTCTGAAGCAGCTATTCGCACGTAAAGATCCTGACCGCCCAGAATTTCCTTGATGTCCATCAGATCAGTAAACAAGAGCAAACAGCCGGATCCACTTATGATATCTAAAGTTGCATACGCGGTACAGGAGCAATTTTTAAGACACGATTTCTCACATTCTACAAGGCTAATGTTTTTTTCAGCCCTGGAATGACTTGTGTCTGGCAATTTTAATGCTTCAATCTTTAGAAAGCCATCGTCTCCACGCTGACAATCCAATAGAGCCTTTCGAACACACCCAGCAGTCCAATTCAAGACATTCCATTGCTGTTCTGATTTAGGCTTGAATGTTTCAAAACATGTGCATACAGGAAAGTTATTGATGTTGCAAATAGCATATGCACCACACTGAGCATAATTGTCACACTCATCGCGCATTTTCGCATAGAATTCTGCCCAAGTCCTGGTTTGATTTATCCATGTGAAACGCTGCGCAAGACCTGATTGGTTCATCACAGTTCTTGAAAGTACTGAACTGTCATGGATGTAATAAACGTAAGAAACCTCTTTCTCATTCGACACAAAGTCGTATGAATATACAGAATTCGCTTTCAACGTAGGTGCTCCAGTCCAGTGAAGTCCATTCCAAGAACCTGCTCTGAGCACCAATTCAGGACCCTTTTTAAGAACTAGTTGCGGCGACCCATGAGGATCAATCCGCATTGTGAAGTCACCCTGAGAAGGGTCATTTGAGCTCTTCCAGGAAGATAAAAACCACTCCTGACCAGTTACCAAGTTTACTCCAAGCTTCATGCCTGGTAATAAGGTATCACCAGGATGATCAAAGCTCTGCCACAAAAAGTTATCTGGGTTGTTATCATTTCCATCTTTCACAACCAAATTACCTGAACCTAAGAGCATTGCAATCGGATTCTGGGGAGTTCTCGATGCGTTCGAAGACCAAACAATGTTGTTTGTGCTATTAAGAAGTACAAGATTTCCTCTGGAATTGATACGTAGAATTCCTGAAGGATCAGAAATTGGAGCATCTCTATTAGCAACCCATACAGTTGTCACTGGAGCTATATTCTTGTACCAAATTCCCAGGTATCGGCTTATCGATGTGCCGGGACTGAAGAATCCCAGCTCATAGCGTCGATCTGCTGAAATTACTGTCTCACCATCTCTGATGGATTGGCCAAGTGTGATTGTGTCCAGTGTAGTGGTGGCGATTTTTATGGAAGAAAATAGAAAACAGTATAGAATAAGAAATCTGAAGCATTCCATTATTGACTCTCTCATGCTTGCAATTGCATCAGTACAGATATTAGGGAACTTGGAATTTAATGTGTTGGTTATATGGAGAAAAGAAAATTCAAGGGCATTAGACTCCACGAGTGACTTTACCTGTCAATCTGTCAAAGTGGCATTTCATTAATGTTTCTGGGTAAATATTTATGACATTTCATTAATGTCTTGATCCACCTCTTACATCGGTCTTCAATGCAACCCCTAGTGCTTTCATTTTTGTTTTTTTGTACACAAGGGTCTTAGGAGATGGGACAAAGACTAATATATCTGTTATGTTGTTCCTATAAACTTAAGCTTTTTGGTTGGTTGATTCCAGTATTGGAGCTTGGTTTAATTTAAGTCCCCACATCCGATTGAATTTGTTCTAATTTTGAATATGTGTTTAGGGTCCCCACACATGATTAAATTTGTTGGAGTTTGAATATGTGTTTAGATTTAAGCTACGTGGCAAATCTATTGGTTTACGCATAACGTATCGGTGCTTAAATACTAGTATTGGACCCTTTCGTGTAGGCCTAACCTTTTAAGTCTGTTGGTTTCCAAAATAATCACCAATAATTAAGTTGAACCATCTTCATCCTTACAAGTCAATTATAATTGTGACTTGTGAGGTAGTACAAAATTAAGGTAATCACACAAGCCACAAAAAAGTCTAGTGGTTCAAATTCCATTTTTGGTCTAAATCCACAGATGGATATGACAAAAAAGTTCACTATTGAATCCAAATTTCTCCGTTGTTGGGAGAAATTTGACAAACTTGAGGAAAGCTATGAATGATAGATTGTACATGGCCTATGCATTTCTTTGGTTTATATTTGTTTGATAAAAACAGATGCATAAATTAGCAGAAGAAAACAATAAAAAAAGCAAACAGTATCCCTATAATCTTATTTTTTGGTTCATTATTTCAAAGGGAGTGAAATACTATTCACAAGCAAACAGTATCCCTATGTGTTGTTTAGATCTAATAGTCAAGCAATATTTTCTGAAGATGATCATGGACAATTAATTAAAGAAACAGACATCACTGAGGATGATTGGTGAACACTATTGATTACTTGTTTCAATCAGATTTTGCTGGAAACCACCCCTTTGCTTCTCTATATATTGGTGTTCTTTAACGAGGCTGTAACATTGATATGGTGACTTCATTGGTTGAAGATGATAAATGCTTGCTTGATGATGACTCTGATTCAGGTAGATTCCTTTCTGTGAAAAAACCAGGCTGTTTTGGTTGAGGCAATGACCCTTCACTGCTCAACATTACAACCACAGATGACATGTTTGGCCTATCTTCTGGTCCTTGTTGCACGCATAACAGACCGACATGAATGCATCGTAGTATTTCAAATGAAGCAGAAGAGTAATCTAACAAATTGTCTATTAGTTCCAATGCCCTCTCTTCATTCCAAAGTCTCCATGCCTGAAACATATAAAAACCAATAATTACTCTCCAGTCTCCAAGTCTCCAAGCATCACTGTCGAAAGGAGTTTCTAAAAGTGTCGAAAGAATTCCATTTTAAGGCTTACATGTCCAAGAAGATTATGTTTGTGGTCAGCATGACAAAATCCTCTGTTTCTCTTCCCACTCACGATTTCTAGTACCAAAGCTCCAAAGCTAAAGACGTCGGATTTCATTGAGAAGATCCCATCTACTGCATACTCAGGAGGCATATATCCACTACAAAATTTCATTGCAAAGAGAGAATTAATGGAATTAAAACTTGGAAGACAAAAAGTAATAAAACAAATGCAAATTTACTTACTATGTTCCAACAACTCTATTCGTTTCCGCCTCAGTTTGATCTCCCCAAAATATCCTAGCCATGCCAAAGTCAGAAATTTTCGGGTTCATTTCATTATCTAACAAAACATTACTAGCTTTGAGATCTCTATATATAATCCTCAGTCTAGAGTCTTGATGAAGATAAAGAAGCCCTCTAGCAGTTCCCCCGATAATTCGGATGCGCTTTTTCCAATCCAGTAATTTTCTTCCCATGTTATCTGAAAGGTTTCTCATCCAAGTTAGTCCTCAGCCCCTATGTTTTATAGAATAAAAGAGAGTGAGTTTGGAGAAGATTATCAAACCAAAAATAAAGTAGTCCAAGCTTTGTTTTGGCATGTATTCATAAATCAACATTCTTTCATCTCTATCAATGCCGCAACCCAGAAGCTTTACAAGGTTTCGGTGTTGAAGTTTAGCAATCAGAACAACTTCGTTCTTGAACTCCTCCATTCCTTGTCCAGAACATTTTGAGAGCCTTTTAACTGCAATTTCTTGTCCATCCATCAATGTACCCTAGAAACCATCATTCAAAGTAATAAAACATTGGTTCAAATAAATAAAAACACTACACCTTAATTGTGTATTGTTATATTACCTTATAAACAGGTCCAAAACCACCTTCTCCGAGCTTGTTTTTGTCAGAAAAGTTGTCGGTAGCATCAGCTACGGTGTTCAAATCATATATCGGTAATTCCATATCATCTTCCCTACTCCCTTCTTTGTTGTCATCCCATTTATATGAAGCAATCAATGTGCATTCTTTACAGTTAAAGAACAATAGATATTTCAAATAAATCACTTCCTGTTTTTAAAATAGTTTACAGTTGATGAAATTAAGAGCAAGTTTGATATTGAGCTAACTTACCTTGACTCATAAGCTTCTTTTTCCACATATAAACGATCCATCCGAACACAAGTACTCCGAATATAGCTGAAATTATACATGTCACTATAATTATCACCTGCTTCTTCTTACTGGGATGTCTTCTGGCCTCAATATTATCTGAAATATCGAAATATTTGTAGTTGTTAAACATAATCTTGAATTTGAACACTGTTACTTCAATTCAAACCGATAAGTTTAGTTATGGAGTAGTATAGGAAGGTACCTAGTTCTGAAACAGCCAACCGTATATAGAGGTCTTGTCCTCCCTCAGCGAGTTCTCTTATGTCAATGAGGTCACGAAACCAAAGCAAACAGCCACTTCCTCCTTCTCGGACATCTAGACTTGCATATGCTATACAAGAGCAATTGTTTGAACATAATTTTTTACATTCAATGAGGTTGATGGACTTATTAAACCAGACATAACTTGTGTCCGGCAACTTCACAGCTTCATACTTCAGAAAACCATCTCCATTCTTACAATGTAATGGCATACGCCGAACACACCCACCAGACCAATCTAACTGATTCCATTCTCCGAGAGATTTTGGCACGAATCCTGTCAAGCATTCACATCGAAGAGTGTTACTGATGTTGCAGCCAGCATTCGAACCACACAGCGCGTAATTATCACAACCATCAAGCACCACTGCATTGATTTGTGCCCAACTTGATGTTCTATATCTCCATGTGAAACGCTCCACAATACCAAATGGATCCAGCACCAACCTTACAAGAAGTGAACTGTTCTGGATCACATACTTGTGATACACTTCTTTTTCATTCAACACAAAGACCAATGTATTATCCGGGTCTCGCTTCAGTTGAGGAAGCCCTGTGAAATGAAGGCCATTCCAGGAACCTAATCGAATTTGTGTCGAAT
The DNA here is from genome assembly GCA_030490815.1 of Acer saccharum. Classification (NCBI taxonomy): domain Eukaryota; kingdom Viridiplantae; phylum Streptophyta; class Magnoliopsida; order Sapindales; family Sapindaceae; genus Acer; species Acer saccharum. The sequence continues at coordinate 15,387,226 of CM059867.1, read as the reverse complement.
TTCCCTTTTTAAGAACCATTTGTGGAAACCCCTCAGGATCAATCCGAAGAGTGAAATCACCTTGCGAAGGATCATCTGCACTCCTCCATGATGATAGAAATGAGTCCAGACCAGTAACAAAGTTTCTTCCGATTTTCATACCAGGTAATAAAGTATTACAAGGATAATCAAAACTCTGCCACAAAAAGTTATCTGGATTGTTATTATCACTATCATTACCATCTTTTACAACCAAATTTCCCGAATCTAAAAGCACTGCAACTGGATTCTTTGGAGCTCTTGATGCTTCGGTTGATGACCAAACAATGTCATTTGAGCTATTCATCATCAGGACCAGAATTCCTTCACCGTTGATACTTAAAACTCCTGAGGAACCAGAAATTGGAGTATCTCTATTGGCCACCCATACAACTGACCGCTCAGTAGTATCTCTCTTGTACCATATTCCCATGTATCAGCTTCGCAATTTACCAGGACTAAAAAATCCCATCTCAAAAACTTCACCTGCTGAAACCACCATCTGACCATCTCTGATTGATTGGCCAAGTGCAATGGTGTCCAGTGTGGTGGCAGCGATTCTTACAAAAGAAAACAGAAGAAAGTAGATGACCATTAGCATTGTGAAACCCTATAGTGATTCTCTCATGCTTGCACTCACAGAGTCACAGTATCTTGATATATTTTTGAACTCAAAACTCAAAAGGCAATAGGCTGCACAAGAGACTTGACCTGTCAATTTGTCAAAGTAAGCGCAGCTTTATAGCATTGCATGATACACTGTGATTACATTAATGTCTTGATCTACCTTTTTACATCAGTAGTCTTCAATGCAGCCTAGTGGTTTCATTGTTATTACTTGTACACACAAGGATCTTGAACCATCTTCATCTTTAAGTACACAATAATAAATGAGAGCTTTTAGGTAGTAAGAAAATATGGGAATCATACAAGACACAAAAAATTCTAGTGGTTTGAGTTCGATTTTTGGTCTCAAATCCACAGATAGAAATCAAAAAAGTTCATTATTAATACCACCTGATCAAACCAGTGAAACAAATAGGGATCAAAGGTAACATTCAATTCATAGATAAAATATACAGAAAAATCTTCATAATCAGTAAACAAATCTAGATTATCTATCATTTCATCGATAAAATATACAGAAAAATCTTTATAATAAATTTCACTTCAACATAAGTACCAATTTAGATGAAACAGAAAAGTTCCAGTTCCATATTGAAGGAAGAGCATCCTTCAAATTATCAACATGAAGTGGCTTTTGACCTTCTCGGGCGTGGTGGTGCCCTCGTCTTCCTCTCTTTCCGTCGCTGCCACTCGGAACCGTGGCTGCAAATCGGGACTGTTGCCTCCTCTCGTAACATCGCCGCAGCTCAAACCTTCTCCGCCCCTTGGATCCCTCGCCGCCGGTCCAACAATCTTCAAACACGAGCTCCTCTTCACTCTTTTTCCAGTTGCCAGAAACGTGACACTGATACTGTGGAGATGGATTTCAGATCCATCAGTTTTTCATTTTTGTAAAAACAATTTCTTTCTTTCAATTTTTTCATTTATATTTTATTTTTTAAAATTCGATCTCTATTCTCCACCTTCCATCTCATAGATGAAGGATGGAGATCCATCTAATTATATATATATTTTTAAACAAATTCTTTTAATTTTTAATAATAAATATGTGATAAGACTAAAATACCCCTCACACCGTTAGTTTTGACTTATAGTAGGATTAAAATGAAACTATTTGTAATTAAATAAGGACCGATTTGAAGACAAATTAAATAACAAGTAAAAACAGGTGTTTCTCAATTATATAAAGACCCGATTATTTGATCATTTATATAGTTTTCTATCTCTGGAAATTGGTGAGAAAAACAAAATATCACGAGTCACGAAACACAATTTTTATAGTCGAGCAAGAATATTGCGACACATGGTCTCCGGACAAGCGAACAGGATGTCGTGGAAATTGGTACTAAATATTCAATACACTTTTGAGTCTCCACCTTCGATTCCGCCCCTCGACCACTTTCCAGTTTCCACATTTTTATTTCTCGGTCACACTCCTCTTCCCCCGTTCCCACAACAGCACCCTCCATCACCCAACAGAATTCCGCCACGCGTTTTATCATAACAATCCACTCATCTTCACAAATAGTGGGTTCCCCATCACACCGAATCATATCCCAAATGCAACGTGTACCTCGTACTTGCCTGATCACAAATCATAAAATTTAAAAAACTTTCTTATTAAAAAAAAAAAAAATCAGTTTTTTTAAATAATATTGGTTTTTCAATTTCCTTTCTTATTTACCTTTCTCTGTTTTTGTTTTCAATTTCTTTTTTAAAATTTATTTATTTATTGTTCCTTTTTAATCATTCTATTTAATTTTATTTTTTTTACAATTATTTTATTCATCAATTTAAAGGTCAAGGACAAAATAGAAGTTTAAATGAGTTTAGGACATTTGACCATCAAAAATTTAGTCAAGCACCTAAATGGACCACATTTATAAATCTAAGGACCTGTTTGAAAAAAAAACGGTAAAAGATAATTAATAAAGTGACATTCCAAATATCCAAGGACTCCATTGTAAAACTCCAATATATTATACATATATATAGAATCCTTAATTCTTTCAAAACCCTAACCTCACGACCGCCGCTTCTCAACCGCCGCCGCCGCTGTCTTCCTTCCATTTGGTGAGCAATTTAAAATATTTAATCACTTGCAAGTTTAAATAATGCATTTATTGAAACATTTTAATGCATTTATTCAATTTCACGTTTTACTTACATTTATTTAATTTCAATTTCGTACTACTTGCATTTTTACAATTTCATACTACTTGCATTTTTATTCACCGATCTACATTAGAGAGTCGGTTGATTTGATCAATTCCAATTCCATTCACTTTCACCGATCAGACCTGTTTTGATTTCACCGATCTACAGTTTTACAAAAAGTTTTGCACATAACTGTTTTGATTTCGATCCTAAACTCACATAGCACCTATTAATTACCAATAAAAATAAATAATTAACATAGAAATAAAAAAAATTATTAACTATAACATATAAATACAACACCTAATCTAAAACTGAAAATACAAAAATTATTAACTATTTCAATTTTATTTTTTATTTAAAATAATTTGAATCATATAATTGTGAGCTATTTTTGTGAGTACTGACTTTAAATCATTTCAGAAAGAAATGTTTACACGAGCTCTCACCCGCCGTCGACAGCGTCGCCGCGACCCTGAACCTCGAACAGCTTACGATGTATTTGTTACCTTTGTTACGAAACAAAAACAGACTCGCATCATAGCATCATGGCATCAGGATTCGGAAATTAAAATTCGTGTAAGTAATACAAAATTTGTGATTTGGATCAAGGTCATTTCTGGTTTTAACTGGATTGTTTTATGTAATAGCTACGATGCACAAAGGGAGAGGGTCACGATTTCGGGTTCAACACAATCGGTTTGCCACGTCCAACTTCCCACAATGATGACAAAGTGAGCCTAAAGATGAAGGTATATCATGCAACTCCTTTTATTAATTGTTATGCATCAATGTACACATTATACTAGTTGTATGTGATGCTTTTAATTAATTGTTGTGTAGTGTCCAAATTGTGGATGCAAAGGAGTTGTGAAAGTCCTGAGTTGGTGTGGCCCTCAAACTCTTATGGACAGTGGTACACCGACCAGGATTGCGAACATAGAAATATCTGAATTTGAACCGGTACCGGGACCTGATCAAATTGAATTATTGAATAAACTGCAGGCAGTTGTGGTAGTAATTTTATTGGAATCAATTTGTTTACACCTATTTGTTAAGGAAACTAGCTTCTAAATCTAATCTAATCTAATCTAAACTGAATTTTGCAGGATGGAAAGATGAGTGGGTCCTTTATCTTACCGAAAGGAATACCAATAGAAGTTATGGAAGCCGGAGCCCCAACCTTATTGGATACGGTATATGGAGCTACAGTTACCTACCTGAGATCAGCTAATATATGATTTACAAACTGTCTTTAATAGTCTAATTCCAAATAATATAAAATGTTATTTTGAAGGATTTTATTAGCATATTATCTTACAATATAATATAGCATTTACAATATATTTGCAATCTTGGTTGATGTGGAATTGTTATTCAAATTATCCTTTTAAGCATGCCTACTTACTAACTAGTTTCATTTCCATATTCATGTAAAGTTGCTAAGGAGTAGGAAAAACTTATAAGAGATTTCTTGCTGGAAACAGTAGTGCAAGGCAAGAGGGTATTGTGCCAACCTCCTCCTTGAGGTTTAGGTAAACTAGTGTAGAAAAATAAAGTTTTATCTGGTGAATGGTTGTGGAGATATTCTTGCTGCAATTTAGTCTCTTTGGGCACATTGCCATAAAAAGTACAGGCTTCCATATGAATGGTTCAAATTCATAGAATCTCTATAGATAAAAGTCATAACACATGGATTTTTATTTCTGTAAAGAAACCTTCCCATTGCAGATTTTGTAGGATTTAAAGATAACCAACCAGTGGAGTTGGGTACCTTTGGTAGACTATACAAAAGGGAAGATTATCAAATATGCCAATATCCAACAAGTTCAAAACGGTGCTTTTTTCTATAGGAGATAAAGGAGGACAGTATGGTGTGGATCCTTGACTAATCAAGGGAATTTAAAGTTAGATCTGTGTTTCGTGCTCTAACAAAAGATTCTGATTCAGCCAACTTTACTAGGAAAGCCTAAACACAAATAAGGTTAAAAACCCAGGTTTGGTCTATGGTACAGTAAATACAATGATTAGGCCTTTCATGTGTATATCCAAACAATGGTGTATCCTAAGCAAATGAGAGTCGGAGAGTTAAAAGCCATCTATTTGCTTCATTGCCCCTAGATCTCTTGGTTGTAAAGACAATCATCCTTTTAAGCTGATATTGGCAGCAGTGCCAGGCCCAGCAACTTGTAGGAACTTTTTGGCTGAATCCTAAGGCTTTTGGAGAGGGCAAAAATGCTATGGCCTTGAGAAAATGAGTTTTTTAAGATTCTAATAGGGTTGATGCTCAGTCCATTTCGAGGGATTAAGTTTTAGCTTTTAGGGACAGTTTTTATAGCATCCATTTTTATCTATCTATGGATAACGGTCATATACCATATAACCAACCGATGGATTTGGGTAGACTATAAAAAGGGGGGATTATCGACTTCCAGAAAGTTCAAAAATGTTCTTTTCTTCTAGAGGAGATGAAGGAAGACAGTAGGGTGTGGATCCTTGACTAGTCAAGGGCATTTAAAGTTAGATCTTGCATCATGCTCTTACAAAAGATTCTAGTGTCCCTCTTCTGGATTCAGCCACCTTTACTAGGAAAGCCTAGATCACAAATAAGGTTAAAACACTTGGTTTGGGCTATGGTAGAGTAAATACAAGGATAGAATTCAAAAGAATAGATCTTTCATGTGTCTATCCCAACAATGGTGTATCCTAAGCAAATGACAGTCGGAGAGGTACGACCATCTATTGCTTCATTGCCCCTTGATCTCTAAGCTTTAAAAGTCAATTATCCTTTTAAGCTGATCTCGGCTCGGCAATGCTAGCATCTTGTTGGAACTTTTTGGCTGAATCCTAAGTGCTTTGGAGGGGGGCAAAAAAGCTATGGTCTGAGAAAAGGAGCAGTAATTGCTGTTTTCTGGGTTGTTAAATTAAAGAAATAATATAATTTTTTGAGATTTTAGGGGGGTTGATGCTCGTTCCATTTTGGAGAGGATAAAGTTTCTAGCTTTTAGGGACAGTTTTTGAGGTTATCTAGCTTGCCTTATGGCTGCCAATTTTTTTGTAAATGTCTTGTTCACTGGCTTTGTGGATATTTTTCTTTAATTGTAACCATTTTATAATTATATGTGTTTACTTTCTAAACCTATCCAACTCAATTATGAGATTAAACACATGGTAAACCTTTGATATTATTCAGAAATCTAAATCAAAACATACAATACATTATGAATTTACATCATTTAACATAAACAGAAATTTTTCATGGTAAAAATTTAATCTTTGTGTTACCACACACACAAAATAATTGCAGAAAAAAAATACAGAACAGTTCAATCAAAAGATACTTGTATGGGTTTATTTTCTAAACCTATTCAACTCAAACATGAGATTAAATACATGGAAAACCTTTGATATTATTCAGAAATCTAAATAAAAACATACTAAAACATACAGTGTATTATGAATTTACATCATTTAAGAAATTTTTCATGGTAAAAATTTAATCTTTGTCCTACCATACACAATATTTGCATGAAAAAAAAAAAAAAACAGAACAGATCAAAAGATACAAATGTGTTTACTTTCTAAACCTATTCAACTCAATCATGAGATTAAATACATGAAAATCTAAATTAAAACATCTGAAAACATACAATACATTATGAATTTACATCATTTAACATAAAACAGAAATTTTTCATAGTAAAAATTTAATCTTTGGCCACCATACACACACAATAATTCCAGAAAAGAAATGGAACAGATCAATCAAAAGATATATGAGTTTATTTTCTAAGCCTATTCAACTCAATTATGAGATTAAATACATGGAAAACCTTTGATATTGTTCAGAAATCTACATCAACAAATTATGAATAAACATCATTTGACATAAAGTACAAATTTTTCATGGAAAAAATTTAATCTTTATGGTAGCATACATACACAATAATTCCAGAAAAAAAAAAAGAGGAAAAACAAAAGAGATCAATCATCACAGAAGAAATCTAGGGAAAAAAAAAAGATGAGATAGATAGAGTTCATCATCACAGAAGAAAAAAAAAATCAGAGCTTTACTAGTTTCATATCTGATACATGATAGTGAGAACAAAAGGTAACTGAGAATCATGTGATTTAACCACACACACGCATAATAATTGCAGAAAAAAGAATAAATAAATAAATAAATAAGATCAAACCAGCAAACACAAACATAATAATTGCAGGAAAAAAAAAACCCAGAACAGATCTAAAACAGAACCCAAGGAAAAAGATGTTATCAACAGATAAGAAGAAGAAGAAGAAGAAGAAAAATTAGAGATCAGGGCCTTACTATGTGATTTAACCACCATACACGCATAATAATTGCAGAAAATAAAAACCCCAGAACAGATCTGAAACAGAACCCAAAGAAAAAGATGTCATGAACAGAGCAGAAGAAGAAGAAGAAGGAAAATTCAGAGATGAGAGGCTTACCGGTTTCAGATCTGATATGGAATGGTGATAACATAAAGCGACGGCAGACTGCGAACATACTTTGGGTTAGGTTTAAGAAAACGGAGCTTTTAAACTTTTTAAAAATAGTAAAATCTAAAAAGTAAAATCTAAAATGTAAAATCTAATCTAACCAGTAGGATTCTGTAATAAGTAATAACTACATGAATGGGTGTGACGTCAACCATCTGTAATTAACAGTGACTTTTACGAGAAATAATTCAGTGCGACCGGGCGTATACAATTCACCCAATCCTATCATGTGATTGAATATATCAGCTACATGGCATCATATCAATGGCTAAATGTGGTCAACTGTATAGCTTTCGATGACGAGAAAATTTTGTGTGGGACAGCCACACTAAGTTAACGGTGAGACCACTAATGTGTTTGTGAGTTGTGACATATCATAAACCTTTAAAAAAAGTTTTTGTTTTGTTGAAGCTATTTATGAGGACATATTGTTCGGTAATGCTTTAGTTTTTCATTTTTTGTTTTATATAATTTCATTTGAAAATAAGAGATTGATTTTAATGTTTTCAAAAGTTGAAAAATGCTAAAAATACGGTAGAAATAATTGAAAACGGTATTTTGAAAATATATATATAGTTGAATTGTTTTAAGAAAAAAATATAATATGTACATATACTAATTTTAAGGAAATATATATATATATATTCATCATTCTATTATTAATTTATTACGACAATCAACCATATAGTAATAATGCTAGACATGAGACATCTCATCCACAATCCAACATTTTCAATCACAACTCATGTTACAATTAACGTGTCACTTTGTGAGTGGATACACATTATCAATTATTTATCTCGCTTACTTTTTCTCCACCAATCAAATAATGACACGTAGCTAAGTTTTTTAAATAATTATAAACCTAGTACATAACATAAACGTAAAACAGCCTAAACCTATTTTCTAACATTTGATTGGTTCATCTCTTCCTCTTTTCATAACAAAAACTTGCGCCTCACACTCTCAACTCATTTTATTTCCATTTTTCGGTTCCAAAGATTTCTTCTCGAAGTTAATCTTGACTCTTAAGTTCTTAAACATCTTTTTTTTTTTTTTTATCTTACTCTCAAATCTCAACTTCATCCTTAACTTAGAAAATAATTTAGGTTATTTATTTATTACTATTTCTTTAAATGAAAAAGGGAAAGAGTTATGAGTTTTGAGAATAAATGAATAATCTAGTGTTTGTAAATTGTTGATCTATTGTTTTGGTTCTCTAGTTCTCAGCGGATGTGGATGTAGATGCATAATGCATTTAACAAATTTAAAGACAAAATTAGCAAATTGACTTTGTTATTGTAAGATATATATAAACCGATGAAAAAATATTATAACTTACCATTTAAATATCTTCAATTTTCAAAAGATTTAAAGGAATGAGAAATTAAACGAAATTGTGGAGATGAAAATCTCATGACTCATGAGGTAAAGGAAGATGAACAGATGCTGAAAGAAGGTCAAATAAAAGGGAAAAATACAATTGTAGTCAATCGGATCTACAATTAATTCGAGCCGTCGAGGTGGGCATTGGCAACCTATAAAACATAAGAAAAAGCAGAGCAATGGTCGAACCACATGAGGGGGTGTTCCCTTGGGGGGACTCTCCGACGCTCAAGTCAGAATTTGGTCAGGCCCTTCCGGTTTGAGCCCTTTTGGCTCAAGGAAGAGGAGCTTAGCCGTGTTATTAAGGCTGCATGGTCAGAACCAGGTCCTTCTCTTTCAGTGACTGATCTTAAGGGTAAATTAGAGGGGTGTGCTGCGAAGTTGGGTGCTTGGAGCAGACTCAAATTTGGTAACATCCGAAGACAAATTGCGGCAAAAAACAGGGAGATAGACAGGCTTTACAAGAATTGTGGAAAACTGGGAGTTATGAACACCATTAGAGATCTTGAGAAAACAGTTGAGGGTCTTCTTGAGAGTGACGAGGTTTATTGGAAGCAGAGGTCTAGGGCATATTGGTTACAGGCAGGAGACCGAAACTCAAAATATTTTCATACAAAAGCTATTATAGGGAGGAAAAAGAACTATATCACATGTTTAGTTGATGCTGATGGCTGTAGGCAAGACTCAGAGGAGGGTATGGCCAAAACTGTTAGTGATTATTTTAATCCATTTTTCAGTCCTCCAGCCCATCAACGCAGGACAATGAGAATGCCATGTTGGGTATCAAGACTTTCTTGAATGATTACAGTAGGAAGGGGTTGAGTGTGGCCTTCACGGTGGATGAGGTCAGAGCAGCATTATTCAGCATGAATCCAACCAAGGCTTCCGGCCCAGATGGGTTCCAGGCTATTTTCTTCCAGAAGTTCTGGGGCTCCATTGGGGAGAAGGTTTCCAGGGTGCGTCTCCGGATTCTTAATGGTGATATGTCCATTAGGGAGTTTAATAATACAAATGTGGTTTTAATTCCGTAAAAAGAAAAATCCCTTAACCTTATCCGACTTCCGTCCTATTTCTTTGTGTAGTGTCATCTATAAGACAATGATGAAGACGGTTGCTAATAGGCTGAAATCGAGCCTCTACGACCTTATTTCTCAATCCCAATCAGCTTTTGTTCCAGGTAGGCTTATTCATGATAATGTTCTTGTTGCCTTTGAGTCTCTCCACTCTCTAGCCAGCAAGAAGTAGGGGAAAAGAGGTTTAATGGCTCTAAAATTGGATATGAGCAAAGCATACGACCATGTCGAATGGTCTTTCATTGAGGCAATTATGGTAAAGATGAACCTCCCCCTAATCTGGTTTCGCTTATAATGGACTGCATATCATCGTCGTCTTTTGCCTTTTTGTTAAATGGACGGGTTGTCTGCTCGGTGTCTCCTTCCAAAGGCCTAAGACAAGGTTGTCCCCTATCTCCATATATGTTCCTCTTCTACGTTGAAGCTTTTTTTTGGGCTGATTTCGAGTTATGAGAGAGACGAAAAAGTGCTGGTTACACGCTATGTTAGAGGTAGTCCCTTGGTGATGATTGGAGTTGACCCCTTGTAAGGTTGAGGTGGACCACGATCGGACCGTCGAAGCTGACTGGTCTGGACCGATCAAGGCCTTTGGTCTTCCCGCTTTCTTTTTAAAATGTCAATTGGGCGAAATTAATGCCCACATACCCCCATGTCTTCTACTTGGACCTTTCCCCATATAGGCTGGCTTCCCAGCAAAGGCTTGCATCACCCTCCTCACGGGTTCACTTGTACTTATAGGGTGGTTCTAGATTATTCTAGCGGGATTAGGGCAACGGTGGTCCCACCTCCCAGGCTTCGGCTTCGACTTCGGCTCCGGCTCTAGCTCTGGTTTTGGTTTTGATTTTGATTTTGATTTTGACTCCGGTTCCGACGGTTTTGGGACCGTGAATTCTCAGAGGTCCCCGACGAAGGAGGAGTGGGAGACTGCTTGCCTCATAGTCGAGGCGCCCTGCAAGGGAATTTACGTCCCCGCTCCCGTTCTTCTTTGGTGCGCCAGGGATGGTTCTCCTTTGATTTTCTTGAGCACCCCCCACTTCTATCCGCGGGCCTTTAGAAGTGGTTCTAGTTCAATTGCTTGTGGCATAAGCAACCTTAGCCATCAAGTCTTAATTCTCAATGAAGAGAAAATAAAACATATGTGAATATGTATGAATATCCAAAATACAAATAGAGCTAGGTAACCCTATATGCTTATCTAGGATGATGATATTGCAATTAATTCAATCATAAATATCAATAGTTAAATGGCATGTCAAATAGCTTAGCTAATCATAGATTAGAAAACCCTAGATAGCTATCACAAAAATAACACTCAATCAATATCAACACAACAATATCTATCTTGTATATAAGAATATAATCTAAGAACATACAAGTAATTAAAGAGATGCCTTGATAAATAAAACACTAATTATATATGATAATAGTGAAGAACATACAAAGGGATGTGTGTTGAGCAAGACCCATGCAAACAAGCATCCTAGATATGCTAGAAAATGCTTAGATGATGTTTTGATGCATATGGGAATGGGTTTGAGTGTTTAAATAAGCAATCTTGATTGCTTTTTCTCTCAAAAATCTCTCTATCAAAAATAGGGTTCTTGATAATCAAAGAGTCACACCAGAGAAGAGAGAAAGTGATGTATTTATAGAGGCCAATAAAAAGCATGTTGAAAAGACAATATTGCCCTTGAAAACGCACGATTGGTGGTTTCATTCGTTGGCCACTGACCACCGATTAAATTACCGAATTGAGCCCAAAAGAACAAGAGACCAATCGGCTGTTTCAAAACCGTCGATCAGAACCGCATAATCAAAACCGAGAAATTAAATCGATCAGGTATGAATGGCGGTTTCGAACGATGGTTGTGGCAGCCGATCATAACCTCCAAATTGCTCCAGAACCTTCTGGACTCAAACGACGGTTTCATTTGGCGGTCTTGGCCGCCGATCAAACCGTCAATTCACCAGGTGTGGTGAAATCAAAGGAGAAGCCAAGACATTCTCCAAAGGCAATCCTCGCACTTAACCAAGCACACCATCGTGCATGCATAAACGTTTCCAAACTATATTCGGGAAACGAATTATACGACACACAAACACACAAACACACAACAAGATACAACACAAAAGTGCAAGTGTGAAATGTGACATGTGAAGAGAATGCACACAAGATCAATGAGCATATATGCAAGCATGACAAGTGTGTGTGTGCAACTAAATCTCTTTAAAGAAAATTAAGCACTAGAGATATACCTTTTGAGTGCTTGTCCCTTGAGGTCTTGAAAGGGCTTCGAGCTTGATCACCATTCCTAGGCTACCCTTACATAAACCCCACATATGGTTTGTTCACGAAATAAGCCAATCAAATTTGAGGAACTTACAATCTTCAATTTTCAAAAGATTTAAAGGAATGAGAAATTAAACAAATTTGTGGAGATGAAAATCTCATGACTCATGAGGTAAAGGAAGATGAACATATGCTGAAAGAAGGTAAAATAAAAGGGAAAAATACGGTTGTAGTCAATCGGATCTACAATTAATTTGAGTCATCAAAGTGGGCACTTGCAACCTATAAAACAAGAGAAAAAGCAGAGCAGTGGTCGAACCACATGAGGGGGTGTTCCCTTGGGGGGACTTTTTGACGATCAAGTCGGAATATTGTTTGATAAACAAAGTGAAGGAAATGGTTGAAGATGACAAACCTTGTCACTCGATAGGTCGATTTGGTTGGATCGACACTAGGTATCAATGATGTTGATGCGTCGATGCCCTGTGGTTCTTTGGATCATCATGGGTCGATCAAAGACTGGGTCGACGCTAGGTATCGATGAGTTTTATAGATCGATGCCTAGGTTGGTTCCTTGACTTGACGTGGGTCGATCGAGGATTGGCAAAGAGGCGTCCACAAATTTGAAAACTCGAGCTCACAAAACCGAACAAGAGAAGCGTCAACAAATTTGATGAATTTACGTAAATTTTTACAAAACTTTTTAGTTAAGTGATTGGGGATAAAATTTATAGGATTTATAAAATTTATAAAGTTATCTTCTCCCATTAAGTGTAAGATTCATGAAAATCCAATACAAGGAATGATGTGTATAGAGCCTTCTATCTCTTTGAGCAGCCTCTTTAGTAGAGAGACGAGACATAATATGATGAATGATAAAATGAGGCAACTTAGATAATCTATCCATGGAATCAACTGTCGTTGTCTCTCCCATAATTATAATTAATCTCCAAACATGTATTGTTCAAATTAAAAATAAAGAATAAATTAAGAATTTAATCAAACATCATACGACATATAAACAGGGTGATATAATTGGAATTCAACATAATATGTAGCGAAAAGATTGAATTTTTCTGCCTGAGATTTAGCGGTTACTCATATCAAGGAATCTAAACATAATTTGCACTAATTAAAACAAGAATATATAAAAAGAAGTTAAAGATGGAGAAACTAGAAAATATAACATATTTGAAGCACCAAAACAAATATTTGAGATTGAATTTGATGATAGATAACCAATGAAAAAGAGAAAATCAGACAATACTTACTGGTTAACATTGGATGGTTATGATGAAACAATACAATACAACACAACAGGACCTGACTGAAGTGTATTTGAAGAATCACTTATGGCGTGTTTACTAATCAGGAATCCTATCTAGGAAAGGGAATTAAGTTTTTGATTTTCGAATTCGTGTGTTTACTAAATTTTTTGGGAATTAAATTCCACGGACCTAACACAGATATCAGGAATTAAATTCATGATTGAAAGGAAGCATGATTCCCCTCATTCACCTAAGAATCAAGTTCTCTTTCTTGATTAAAAAGGGAATTTATATGTTTCTACTAAAATATCCCCAGTTATTTTTTTTTAAAATAAATATTTATATATTTATTTATTTATACGTCGCAGTTGATTTTTACTTTATATAAATATATTGCTTTTGCTTTTGATTTTTTTCCTTTAAATATACACTTTTTTATTAGTTACGGTCATACATCTCATACATACACACACACACACACACACACACACACACACACACACACATATATATATATATTGTACACAAGGGTATTTTTGTAATCAATTTTATATAAATTTGATTCCATCTCTAATTCTAAGAAAGTTAGTAAACACAGTAATGAAATTTAATAACTTAATTCCAATTCCCTTCCATTCCCTTTCCAATGGAATTTGTTTCCGATTCTTCCCATTCTCGATTAGTAAACGTGCCCTTTTTATAGATATTTATACTGTTGTAAAAAATAAGAAACAGTCTTAATCCAAGTATGTTTAGGAAATCTTTTTTATCCAGTTTTTTTAATTACTATAATGCTAAATATCACAACTATTCTAACACAACATATGTGGCACATGAGGTGTCAATTGGTAAGTGGATACACATTAATAATGATTTATCTCACCTATCTATGTATCTACTCACCAATGGACACCTCATGTGCCATATGTGTTGTGTTGGAATAGTTGTGATATATATCATTATTCTTTTAATTATTGTATTGGACACGTGTAAAATCTAATCTAACTTTTATAGGATTCTACAATAAGTGAGTGGGGACAGGTGTTTAACGAAGGAAATAATTCAATGCTACCTGACGTATACAATCCACCCACTCCTATCACGTGATTGGATGTAGCACAGCTTCATGACATGATTTCAATGGCCAAATGTGGTTTAGCTGTATATGCTCGAATACATCGCACCTTAGAGGATTTTTACATCTAAGTGTCATGTAGCTTTCACTGACGGACAAAATTTCGTATGGGACGGCCACACTGAGTTAACGGTGTAACCACCAATGTAATTTTGAGTGTCAAAATCTATTAGGTACTGACCACTAATGGGGCGTTAACATGTGGCCATTTTGGCACAATTTAATTGAATTATTTCATTGCCAATTACCGAAACCGTTACACACAGGTTCTCTCTCTCTCTTTTGGTATTTTGTCAATTAGAAATATATACTTATAATTATTTTTTGATAATTTCAAATAAACTTAATTATTTTAATGAATATATATTTAGAAATATATGCAGACTGTCTAGAGAAAGAATCATGATTTTTTTATTATTAATTAAATAAATTTTTAATGATTTTTTTAAAAATAAATACTATTGTTCCTTAAAAATATATAAATATTATTATAATAATAAAATAAAAGTGATGTTAGTAACAATCCATCAAAATCTTTCAACTTCTTTTTTTATAATTATTATAAAACAATTTTGTCATAATTCAAATTACTTAAAAAATAAATAAATTCTAATTAGATTACAAAACAATTTGAGTGTCCATATTGACTCGCATAAATACCATAAGCACAACATATTTTAATAAGAGAGCTTCTTTTGACAATCCAATTTTTCCTTTTTACACTTCTTTTCTAAAAACACTCCATTCTCAAAATTTAAATTTTAAAAAAATTCTAACGACACTTTATTTTGTTACAAAATTATCCTTTTTATCTTTTTTTTAATTAAATTATTAAAAAAAAATTATCTCTCCTAAATCATTAGATTAATTATTACATATTAAATACACTCTCCTAAATTTTTAACTACCATATTAAACTCTCTCTCCTCCAATACATATCTCTAATTTTAGAAAAAAATATATATACTAATGATTTTTAGGAGATATTAAAAAAAAAAAAAAAAAAAAAAAACTCAAAAATCAAGTACCATATACATTTTTTTTTAAAATTGAAATATGAAAAATGTTTTTTGTTACTCTTGTAGGTATGTGATTGCCTATAGAACTTTAATTCTTTCATTTACCTTAGAAATTCTGAGTTTAACTGAATATAGTTGCAACAATTCAAACTTTCATATATATATATATATATATTTGTTTGAAAATTGACTTTATAATATATAATATAATATATATATATATATTACTGTTAGTAAAAAAACCAAAATATTCATAAGTTTTTTTTCTTTAACTATTAATCAGAGATTGATCAAGAATATATGGAAATATTATTTATTTATTTATTTATTTTTGAAAAATGTAGAGAGATTAATTAGGAGAGAGTGTTTAATATGGTAATAACAGATTTAAGAAAGAGAGTTTAATACATAATATTTAATCTAATGATTTAGGAGAGAAAATTTCTTTTTTTAATAATTTAATTAGTTTGGATTGTCTTTAATTTTTTTTGTCTTGTTTAGTAATTTTAATTTAGGTTAAAATTGTCATTAATAAAAAAATTTAAATTGGAGTGTAAATAGATAATTTATGGATTGTAAGGAGAAGCTCTCTTTTAATAAAAAAATTAATTACAAAAATATCTCAATAGAAATTTACCAATAAAGACAAATTAGTTTAATTAAAAATAAACAAAATACTTTATACACCCATTAATTACACTCATATTTCTTTATTAAAAAAAGAAAAACTCTACTTGAAGTTGTACTCAATAAAAGTTAACTACCGTCCAATGTGGGAGCCTTTTTAATATTCAAATAGCAAAAAAACATACGACTTTTTGTTAGAAGTTGTACTCAATAAAAGTTTTGCTCGTAAAACATCTACTCCAAGAGCTCTACTTGAAAAATCATCATAAACACACATTTAATGAAAAAAAAAAAAAAAAAAAAAAAAAAAAAGTTCATCCAATCATGTGATAGTTAAATAAAAATAAAATAACTTGAATGTAGCTGATTTGTAGCTCCACATATACAGAGATTAAGAGTTCTGCTACAGCCATGATCGGTTTGTTGAAAGTAACTAGATATTTGTGGACTGAAAGGTAACCAGAAAAGTTACATATACTTGCATAGTTGCATTTGACATTATTCATTGAAAAAATAAGAGGAAATATATATACAGCCGCGGTTGTGGCACCGCTTTGGAAAAAAGTGGTAAAACACATAGGACCCATGTGCTTATTATGTGGGTCCCATGTGTTTTTCCAAAGCGATGCTGCAACCGCGGTTGTACGTAGAATTACTCAAAAAAATGAACAAATACTGAACATGTACAAGAAGATTTATAAACAAAACTTAGACTACGATAAAATATATGGAAAAATCTATATAATAAATTTCACTTTATTACGTGTACTTGTTCAAAAGATCATTCAAAAACGCATTGCACTTCAACAAAAAAAAATAAAAATCTTAAGCCTTCTTAAGGAATTTGGGAAAACACCAATTGAGATGAAACAGAAAAGTTCCAGTTCCATATTGATGAGGAGTATCCTTCAAATTATCAACAAGAATTGGCTTTTGATCTCCAATCTCAGGCACTAAGAATCCCTTAAAATCTTTCAAGTAATGCCGCCAACACTTGATATCATGTGAATCACAACAGCTAGCATCCACATTCATTAGATTCTCACATAGCCACTGTCATTCATAAAAAATAATAAGAAAAAGAAGAAATCAATGAGAACCTAGATTGAAAAGAATTTAGAGTGACAACTATTATTTATTTTTGCATAAAGAGTGAGAACCTTTTAGTATACTAAAGATGAAAATTTACAAAATTTAAATTCTACTACTCTCATTCTCATACTAATTTAGATGCACAAACTATGTATTAGTAAGAGGAATTAACATACCTCAATAAAATAAGAGTCTTCGTATCTTAAAATAGACAAAGTTCTTGGATAACAAACTTCCAAAAGACCATCCAGCAACGCTGCATAATGTTCCGATGGTTCATATATGAACACACGCAAATTTCCAATTTCACACGGGAATGAAGGTGATCTTTCTTTGCATTCGTCGAAATTGAATGAATTCTGGATAAATTACAACAAACCAGAAGAAGAAGAAAAATGTGATTTAAGAAACATAAACAAATAGTAAAGGATGATAATAATCAACTATATGCAATTTATAGGCATACCTTTTTCTTTGAACTAACAGTTAGGATTACATCTTCAATCTGCTTAGACCCCGCAAGAAATTCCTTTACATTAAGATACCATCGAGTGTCTGGATCAACTTCACCGGTGCTTAATTTAACTTTCCATGGACATGGTACATTCATCGAAGAAACGGGAATTGGATTATCATAATAACGAAAGGACAATAAATTCGGAGCATCAATGTCAATTGCCATCAAATTGAGGCAAAGACTAATACTTAAGTTCTTAAGGAGAGTACTTGAAATAGTAATCCGTTCGAGGAGAAGACAGAATCTCACATTAAGATCCTCAAGCAAGGGAAAACTTGAGATAAAAACACGAAACTCATGATCCGTAAAAAGAACTCCTGTTAATTCGAGCACCATCAAATTTGGACACTCAACCATGTCAATTAGAATTGACTCTTTACAGATAAGACTAAACTGTTCAAGACTTGGAACAACGATTTGAACACTTTGAAGCTCATCTGGCGACTCCATAATCGAAATAATTTTGAGTCTCTGAGGTTTGGAGATATAAATATGTTTCAAAGCCAAAAAAGATAAATGCAAATCTTCAAGCAATGAGCACTGACTAATGAGCTTCTGGAGCATCTCTTCAGTTATGCACACTTTGTCAAGAGAAAGACTCTTGAGAGCATATAACCTTATATCACCACAGGGTAGCTCCAACTTACAACCACTTAGCTTTAAACTAGTAATTGATTTTGCAAAATATATTGTTTGTGACAAGGTGTAGACTCTATACCTTCTTGTCTGGACTTCGAAATCTAACTCTTTTACTCTGTTTTCTACCACCAATCCTAACCATCTATCAAGAACAGAAGACAATTGTTTAACATCAAGAAGACCTATAATTAGTCTAAATTTCTGCATAGAAAACTCGAGCTCACAGAAACGAAGCAGAGAAATGTCAACAAATTTGATAAATTTACGTAAATTTTTACGAAACTTTCTAGTTAGCTCATAGGGGATTAAAAATGAAGGATTTTTAATGTGCCGATTTTCTCCCGTGAAGTAAGTATAAGATTCATAAAAATCCAATATGGGGAATGATGTGTATAGATCCTTCCATCTCTTAGACAAAATACTAGTTTGAGCTGACTCTTTAGCAGAGAGACAAGACATAATATGATGAATGATAAAAGGAGGCAGCTCAGATAATTTATCCATGGAAACAACTGTCGTTGTCTCACTCTCTCCCATAATTATAATCAATCTCTAAACCTGTATTGTTCAAATTAAAAATCAAGAATAAATTAATAACTTTAATCAAACATCATAAAACATATGAACAGGATGATATAATTGGAATTGAACATAATATGTAACCAAAAAGATTGAATTTTTCTGCCTGAGATTTAGCTATCAAGCAATCTAAAGTTTTAAACATAATTAAAATAATTAAAATAACAATATATAAGAAGAAAGATGGAGAAACTAGGAAACAGAACATATTTGAAGCACCCAAAAAACAAATATACATATGATGAAAAAGAGAAAACCAGACACTACTTACCAATTAACGTTGGATGGTTATGAATTATGATGAAAGAACACAACAGAACCTGACTGAAGTGACTTTGAGGAATCGGTTAATAGATATTTATACCGTAAAAAATATAATCAAAAAACAGTCGGAATCCATGGTTGTTTAGGAAATCCATTTAGGAATCCATGGATGGTTCCATGAGGTGTAGATTGCCATAAAAAAGTATGTGTTAAAATTCAGAAACCTAAATCAAAACATCCTATAAAACATACCAGAAAAACAGAACAGAGCAATCAAAAGAAATCCAAAAAAAAAAACATATGAGATAGATAGAGTTCATCATCAAAGAAAAAAAAAAAAAGATCAGAGAGCCTTACTAGTTTCAAATCTGATATGGAATGGTGAGGACACAAATTTACTGTAGACTGCTGCGAGCAGACTTTAGATTAGCCGATTAGGTTTGGGAAAACAGAGTTTTTAAACTTTCTAATTATTGTTTTTTTTTTTTTATATTTTTAATTATTGTTTTTGACACGCATAAAATCTAATCCACCTTCTCAGATTCGGTGACGACAACCATCTGACTTTCAGGGAAAAAATTCAGTGAGACCTAGCTTATACAATCCACCTACTCCTATAACGTGATTGGTAGTAGTAGCTATATGGCATCATATCAATGGTCAAATGTGGTTATCTGTATACGCTCGGATACACAGCACCATAGAGGATCTTTGCGTCCTTATGTGAATGTAGCTTTAACCGACGATAATATTTTGTGTGGGATGATGGCCTTGTGACATCATAAAACTTAAAGTGTCAAAAATCTAAGTTAACGCTGAGACAACCAATGTATAACAAAACTTTTAATGTCAAAATCTATTGACTTCCTAAAGCATACATGGCAGTACTGGGTGGGTGGGCAAAGTTCGGTTCGGATTAATTTTGGGTAAAATTGGATTGAACTGAAAATATGTCGGTTTACACACAGTGACATAGATAAGAAAGAGAAAGAAAAAAAAGATAAACATAGGGGTGGAGATCATCTATATCATTACAATGGGGCTTTTGCATTGTGAATGAGACATTCAAAATTGCTGATGGTCTTCAGACCGCTACCATAACCCACCATCGATTCCAATTTGTATTTGAAATTAGTATGTAGAAGAGAAGTTGGGGTTTGAGAAAATAGAAAATATTTTATGGTATATGTGAAAATCAAACAAATAATAGGAAATAATTTGTGGGTGTACTTATAATTGTTTAGTCATTTTAGTAAATTTAGTCACAGGTAAGACCATCTCCAATGCATGTGCTATTGCCAATGTCAAATTTGACATAAAAAAGTGTAAAATACTATATTTGGCACAACAATTTAGCATTGTGCTCCGATGCACAATTTCGATTAAAATGCTATTTTTATTATTTTATTAATTAAAATTATAAAAGTCAAATAATACCATTAATGCAATCATTAATTTTTTTTTTGGAATTATTTCCATTCTTTATTTTCGTCTCTTTCCCCTTTCTCATTGTCTTCTCTGAGATTTTTGTTTTTTGCTTCAGACCAGATTCTAAAACACAAATTAGGTTGCCATTATTTTCGTCTATTTCCCCTGCTCCCATTGTCTTCTCTGATATATATATATATATATATATATATATATATATATATATATATTTTTTGCTTCAAACCAGATTCCAGAACATGAATTAGGTTGCCATTATTTTCGTCTCTTTCCTCTAATCCCATTGTCTTCTCTGAGATTTTGGGTGATGGCCAACCAAGCATTGCAGATGGCTACGTCTTGGTTATTTGTAAATGATTTTCCACGTTTTGAAAGATTTTGATTCTCTTCTATTGAAAAAATATTTTTGTATATACAAATGGAAGATATGAAATTTGGAGATGAATAAAAAAAAATGAAAAAACAAAAATGGAAGAACATTGAATTTCTATAGAATTGTTACAGATGATGATTAAAATATCATTAATGTAGATTAAATTTAAATTATTTTAATGATATTTTTATAATTAAAAAATAAGCATTTATTGCTGTACTAAATTTGGCATATGCTATATTATGTGCCAAATAATATGCTATATTATGTGCTAAATTTGGCACAAAGTGTAGCATATGTCAAATTTGGCACATCATTTGGCACTACATTGGAGAAAGTTTTTTTTTACTTTGTGCCAAATTTTAGCATTGGCACAACAAAACAGCACAGCATTCGAATAATTTGAGGTGTATATACCGATTTTGAGAGGTACAAATATTGTTACTCCTTTTTAATATGTTCTGGAATTCCATGGCATGTTGGATATTAGTTTTGGGCCAATACTTGATAATTTTCATAAATTTTAATAGCCCATAACCAAAAACCCAAATGAAACCTAACTAATAATATTCACTTTATTATTTATTTAAAAAAAAAAATAGTGTTTTTTATTTTATTTTTAATACTTTTATAGTGTGGTTTATCGGTTCAAACCGGTTTTGGATATTCAAAACCGATCCGAACCGAAAACTATTCAGTTTTCCAAAATCCAAACCGATTTGAACCGAAACGAACACCATTTTTTTGGTTCGGTTCCGAATTTTATGCCCACCCTTACATGGCATAGTTTAATTGGACTATTTCACTTCCACTTACCGAAGCCATTTCACACGGGTTTTTTTTTTTTTTTTTTTTTTTTTGTCGATTATAAATATATACTTATATTTATTTTTTGATAATTTCAAATAAACTTAACTGTTTTTCAAAAACTTCAAAAAAAATATGAGTTGATGTTGGTTTGATGGTAAACCTTACAGGTTTGAGTCATCTCCCTTCTAAAAAACCACGAATTTATAATGTAATACTTAAAAAAAATAACTTCAAAAAATTCAAAAACAAAATTATAAATAATAAATGATTAAATTTTTTTTTTCTGACAAATATAAGACGTTCCTCTTGTAGGGCTGCAAATATAATTTAAAACCTTTTATTATTAACATACCAGAAAAAATGAATTGACATTATAATTTTTTCATGGAAATTTTTTAATCTTTATGGTACCATACACACAGTAATTTCAAAAAAAAAAAAAAAAAAAAAAAAAACCATAGAAAAAGTTCATCATCACAAAAGAAAAAAAAAAATTACGTGATTGGATAATGCATGGAATCCTATCACGTGATTAGATATAACATAACATGGCATCATATCAATGGTAGCTATAAGAGCATCTCCCACCCATTCTCTATCTCTATCTCTATCTCTAAAATAGAGAACCAAAAAGGAATATTCCTTCCAGATTCTATCTCTAAAAAATTTTCACTCCCACCACACTCTCTATCCTTATCTCTATCTCTATCCCTATTTCCATTTATATCTTCAATAATCTTCAATAACTTATATTTTCATTATTATTTTTAGTTTCTTTAATAAATTATTGTTCAACTAAATTTTAACAAATATTATTTATAATAACATTTGTAATTTTTTTTTAATACTTTTTTTAAAATATAATGTTTTATTAATTTTCCCAATCTACTTATTTCTTTTATAACATTTATCAACTAATTTTCCTAATCTACTTATTTTTTTTTCTAACTTTTTCAATCAACCATTTTAAATATAATTTTTGTATCGGACTTTTTTTTTTTTGATGGTATTTTGTATCAGACTTTATTGCTATATAAATATTAAGTACATAAAATCATAAAAGGGAGAAAAAAGAAGAGTCGGAAAAGTATGGTCAACTCCAAGTGTTACAAGCTCAAAATAAGGCAACAAAATTAGAGATTTTACGTCAACGTGAAGTGATTCGATGTGAACGTGAAGAAAATAAAATTATAATGATAGATTTGGATTCCATTAAAAATCCCAACGACCGTGAATTTTTTCGAAGGAAAAAGATGCAAATTTTAGAAAAAAAAAACACTCACAATTCCCAAATACAAGGTGGATCATTTTCAGGTGAATATGGAAGTCATTTGGATGGCTTTCCAAAATTTTAAATGTATCTCGACATTATGTTATGTTATTATTATTTCAGTTTTTTTTTTCCTATCCTTATTTTAATGTTTTTATGTTATTGTAATTTTTAATATTAATATTTATTATTTTCGAGTATTTGGTTTGGGTTTTTATTTTATTACTAACTTATAATTATCAATTTCTAATAAGAAATTTGCCCAAATGATAAAGTATGGTAAAACATGGTAAATAAAAAATTATTAATTAATATTAAATATTAGACTCATTTTAAAGATCTAAATGAGACATTTCTAATGGTATAATTTTTATGTTAATAAAATGTATAAATTAAATTTAATTATACATTAATTGAATTTAATGAAAAAGTTAAAAGGATATAATTGGAATAAAAAAAAGTTAAAAAGTGGTTTTAGAAGATTGAAGTTGGTTCTCTAAATTTAGAGAATGGAGATGGGCTTCTCTAAATTTTGTCTTGGAAACAACATTTTAGAGGATGGGTGGGAGTAACATTTTCTCTCCAATTCTCTAAATTTTATTGGAGTCATAAATTAAGAGGATGGGTGGGAGATGCTCTAAACACCCAATACACTGGACCCTAGAGGATCTTTACGTGTTTAAATGCATGTAGATTTCATTGTGAGAAAACCTTGTGTGCGATGATCACACTAAGTTAACAGTGAGACCACTAATTACATTGTGAAATATCATAAACCTCTTAAAATTGTCTATTATGTTCTCAAAGCAAACGTGGCACAATTTAATTGGACAGTATCATTGCCACTTGATGAAACCGTTCCACACAAGTTTTTTTTTTGGGGTTAATTAGAAGTATATACTTATATTTATTTATTTTTTCAATAACTTCAAAAAATTAAAACTCTAAATTCAAAAAATTAAAATCTGTAATAAACTTAAATTGATTAATTGTTTTCAGACAAATGTAGGACGTTCCTCTTATTTGACTGGCAATATTATTTAAAATCTTATAGAGATCAATTAGGTATTTACCTACTCATACATTCCATACTCTTAAAATTTAACTAATAAAAAGATTAAATTGCCCTTAGTTACAAAATTTTAAAATAAAGATAATCGTTTAATAAAAATATATAATTAAATTAATTAAAGATAATCATTTTGATGGAATATAAATTTTCAAAAAATAAAATAAAAAATGATTTAAATAAAAATTATCTTTCTCTAATTATCTTCATTTTTAAATTAAATTTTTTGTTTGACGGTAATCAAAATATTATTTTATGAGTTATTAAATTATTTTCTTTTTTATTAACTAACCTTTACAAATTGTACCCAAAAAAAAAAAAAATCAAGACAATTTAAAAATTTTAAAATTGTTTTTTATTTTTCCATTTAAAAATTATATTCTTTTGAAATGATTATCTTCAATTAAGTTAATTTAATTGTTTTGTATACAGATATTATCTTCATTTTTAAATTTTAATAATTAAGGGTAATTTGATCTTTTTATTAGTTTAATTTTAAGAGTAAGGGATAGATGAGTATATTATTGCATACTTTTAGAGCTTATTTGGTTGAGTTTTTGAAAAACCTCTATTAGTAAAAGATATACTTGCAGTAGATCTATTAGAAATAGAGTTTTTGAAAAAAAATAATTATAGTTGTTTAGTTGGTAGACTTTTTTTTTTTTTTTTTTAAATGTCTATTTGGAGAAGTACCTCCCCATGAGCTTTTGCTTAATAGAGGTTTAAACTCTACTAGCCTCAACTCAATTTAAAATAAACAATCTCAAAAATCTAATCAAACAACTCTAAAAAACTCAAATAGACATTGGTAGACCTTTTGAGGCAGTAGAAAGTTCAACCAAACAAGCACTTACTCTCTAACTGTATTTATGTCAAACTTTAAGGGAGATGAATGTATTTATCCCTTTTTTTTTTTAGTTTTATTTAATATATTAAATATATTTCTTAAATTTTAATACCATAAGGGTTCTTTGGGTGTGCAAGATAAGATATGATCATTGTCATGAAATTGGATTAGATTAGATGGAATAGGATTATACTAAAATTAGTATTGTGATGTATTTGGTGCTATATGAAATTGGATTAAAATAGTCATATCTCATCTTTGATGTGGTATGTGATTGGATAAAAAAATAATTTTATCATATATTTTATATAGTGTGAAATTGATTAATATAAAATAAAATCAAATTATTTTTAATGAACTAAAATTTGAATTTTTTAAAAAATAAATAAAATATTTATAATTAATATTAAAGAAAATAGCATTTTTAGTTAATATTAATATTTTTTAAATATTATAATAAGATATAGTAAATAAATATAAAATTTGATAGTTAAATAAAAAAAATAATAATAAGAAGATTTTTTTAAAAAAAAAATATGGAACTAAATAGCCCCACCTCATTTGGATAAAAAAGTTGCATAAAATTGGATTGGTTAAAAATAATTATTTAAATTAAATTTAGAAAAAAAAAATTAAATATTTAAAACCAATTGTAAGCAAACTAATATTTATTTTTATTTGTTAATGTTGAAATTTATTATTTTAAAAATGTTTAAAATAAATTTTTTTATTAATTATTAAAATATATTTATATTTTAATCACATAAAAAATAAAATAAATTGAAAAGAGAAAAAAAAATGATTTAAGTATAAATTTGTGGGATAAGTTGCTAACATGAGATTAAATAATCTCATCTCGTCAAGCAACAAACATAGAATATCAAACTAAAATTAGTTATATCATAACCTATCTCATGTAACAAACATAACCTAATAGTTATAAATAAAAATTTCTTGAATTTTCCTATGTATCACCCATTTTTTCGATGCCTTAATATTAAAAAAAAAATTTAAAAAAAAAAAAAAAAAGTAATATGGAGTCTCTCATAAAGGATCCTTTATTTTAATTTCGGTAAAGATCTTGATGAAATCACATCAATTTTATGAATTTGATAAGATTTTTTTTTTAATTATTATTATTATTATTATTTTTTTTTTTTATGGATGATAAGTTCATTGAAATCTACCGATGAATAAAATTTGAAATTTTTTCAATCACTATAACTAATTTTCTTGAATTTTTCTATATTTCGCTCATTTTTCTAATGCTTTTATATTTAATAAAATCAGGATAAATAGTTTTAGTGATTAAAAAAAATTTCAAATTTTTTTCATATGTACATTTCATTGAATTTATCATTCATAAAAAAATTTCAGATCAAAATTCATAAAAATCGATGTGATTTCATCAAGGTCTTTAATAGTGGCATAGCTAGGATTTTTTGTTTGACCAAGCTAAATCATCACTTGTTATCGATGTAAAAAAAAAACATGAAAATATTTAATTTAAAATTTTTTTTTTTTCCAAAAATAAGTAAAAGTGAATAACTTATTATTTATATTTCACTGAATTATAACCATACATAATTTCAATGGTAAGGAAATTGAGTTTTATTTAATGAATTTTATGTGTGATGAGATTTTGCATTTAAATTTAGGAATTTGAAGTGTATAATTCGTAAGTAATTAAAGTCTAAATCAATATTTTAAAGTAGAATAAAGAGTATTTTACAATTATTTTTAAAACATTTTTTAAAAATCATAATATATATATATATATATATATATATATTATTTTTAAAACATTTGTTTTTTAAATCATAATATATATATATATATATATATATATACATTGGTTTTCTAGTCAGGACGTCTTAACTTTATAATTTTAGGACGTCCAATCATAAGCACACATTCACATTGAGCTCTCTAATCAGGACTTCCTGACTTTATAATTTCAGAACATCCAACCACAGCCACGTATTCACATTGGGCCCACAGTTCCACATTAACAAATACCCACACTCAATGTGAATATGTGACTGTGGTTTGACGTTTTTAATTTATAATTTTAGGACATCCTTACTAGAGAACCACCATATATATATATATATATATATTGTCGATAGTTTCAAACTAGCTTTACTATTTGTGGATTGTTACAAAAATTAAAGAAAGAAAGAAAAAGCTAGCTCTCTCTCACGTGCCATGTACTTGGTCCATAATTACTTGGCTTGTTAATTGACTTGTGTGTGTCACCCCCGCTACTTATCCTCCCATCTCCTTCTTCATTTACGTGAAAGCCCAGTACTGTAGTGTTACTAGTGTATATGACCCAGCAAAGTTCACATACACACTTCACATCAATTGGGCACTTAATTGTTAGTGGTTAGCTTAACATGATTACTGAATTCTTGCTTTGGGATAATTAGCTTTACTTTTTAACTTTATTAACATTAGCTTTGTATAGTTAATTCTTAGTAAAACCGGTTTGGCCGCTAGTTCATAGCCAGTGTGTTTGGCCCTCCTACTGGATCCCTCCATCACCAGAGAGCCATGGTTTTGCTAGGTTGTAGTTCAAGTCCCACCTTTGTGTGTGGGTTTTTCTTCCATTTGTGGGAATTTCGTCTGGGCTGTGCTTGAGTGTCATTTGCTGTAGAGTCCCAGTTGCAGTTGTAAACATGTTTTTCATGTTTCTTGGCCTGGATATGAATTCCAGGAGTTGTAACCCTTTGGTTATATCCATAAAAAAAAAAAAAAAGAAAAAAAAAAAGCTTTACTATACTTGTTCTTAATCGACTAATTAACCTCATAGAACTGGACAAGAAATTTGAGCAGCAGTGATTGTTTTTTCATCTATCTTTTTGACTAAAACAAACAAGTTTTTCCAAATTACTACTTATCTTTTATTATTATTATTGTTTTTTTGATTATAATGATTATAATCACTAGTAATTAACATAAACATAGCTGACCATTCAAACAAATTATCACCTTTCATCATGAGGTCAAAAAGACTTTCATTTTTGAAAAATCCCCAAAAATCAAAGTCTTTTTGACCTCATGATGAAAGGTGAATAAGCAGAAAAAACCTTATACTTTTTTTGAAAATACAGAAAAAAACCTTATACAATTATTCATGTACGTTAAATGTTACAATATTTTGAAGACCAAGCCCTTCTTGTTTATGCAAAGGCCTCACGCTGTCAATTAGGCTGACATTTTGCCACCCTATCTTCATCACAAAATTAACCTTAATTTCCCATAAAATAAACAACTTTAAAAATGTGATTATATATTAATATTTGGATATATCATATTCATATGCATATCTATATATGCGTCTTCAAACAAATTAATTGAGAGTTATTAGTGTTTGATAACTTATTTTGAAAATGTAGAAAACTCTCCTACATTTTGCAATTAATTTGAAATTTCAATTCTTAATGTGTTTAGAGATGACAATGGGGCGGGTTCGGGGCGGGGTGGCTCTCCCCGTACCCCTCCCCACATATTTTTTGAAACCCCATCCCCACATAAAACCCCACAATATATGAAGCGGGCGGGGTATGCTTTACCCATCCCTACCCATTTACCCAATTTGTCTCATTTATCAAAATTATTTATTAAAATAATAAATAAATAACCTAATAAATATGGTATGATATATAAAGTAAATCTAAAAAATTATTGAAAATCCTCTCATAAACATTAAAAATAAACATAAATCTCACGATTAAACAAATAAATTCAATAATTTTTAAACATAACATTAAAAGAAAAAAAAACCATATAATAAAAAAAATAAAAATTATATTTTAAATGTGGCGTGGCGGGGATTATAGAACCCATTCCCACCCCATACCCATTGCGGGTTTTACTATCTATCCCCATCCCCGTCCCATCCCCACCCCATCCCTACTAAATTGAAACCCATCCCCATCCCATCCCTACTAAATTGAAACCCATCCCCATCCCATAAGTGCGGGTCCTTGCGGGGTCTGTTTTGTCATCCCTATTGATATTATACAATATATACATATATGCACATCATATCTTAACAAAGAGGGTAGTGCACATCTCTTCCACAATGGTGATGAAAGGTTCGAGTCCTATCATGTACATTTCAAGGTTAATCACAATTATACATATCTTCATCTTTTTTTTTTTTTCCTTTGTATAAGTTAAAGTTAAAATAAAGTTTTGAAGAGTCGGAATCCATGTTCAGGAAATCTTTTTATTTGTTCTTGATTTTTTTATTTAAAACTAAATCGTTGTTAACTAGAATTCACTTAATTTTTAAGCCCATGGGCAATGACAAACCAAGAAAAGCCCATGGCCTTGCAAGTCTAAGAGGAGACATTTTTTCCACCCAAGTTACTCGAGAGTCGAGACATTATGAATTTATAACATTGTTTAACATAAAACAGAAATTTTTCATGGAAAAATTTTAATATTTGTGCCCACAATAATTGCAGAAAAAAAAAAAAAAAACATAACAGATCAATCAAAACATAAAACACAGTAGTCATGGTCATCTAAGGACATGGTCAAACTTAATTTTTAGTCTTATTATATGCTCATAATTGTTAAAAAAGAAAAAAAAAATTAAAAATAGATAGATGAGTCTCCACTGTCCATCTCTAGATGGACGATGGAGATTAAGAAATTTATTATATATATAAACAAAACAATAAAATAGACTCTTTTTTTTCATTTAAATGGATCTCCATGGTGAAGATTGATTTTTAAAAAAGGGATCAATTTTTTAATTTATTTTCTTTTTTTTTAAAGAAAAAAAACTTTCTTATTTAAAAAAAAAAAAAAAATCAGTTTTTTAAAAATAATATTGGTTGTTTTAATTTCCTTTCTTTTTTACCTTTTTTTTTTGTTTGTTTTTGTTTTCAATTTCTTTTTTAAAATTTATTTATTTATTTTGTTCCTGTTTAAACATTCTATTTATTTACAATTTTTTTTTTTCGTCAACTTACAGTTCAAGGGCAACATAGACTTTTAAATGAGTTTAGGACTGTTGACCATCAAAAATTTAGTCAAGGACCTAGATGGATCATTTTGATAAATGTAAGGACCTTTGACAAAACAAATGTAAAGATAAATAATAAAGTGACATTCCAAATTATCTAGGGACTCCATTGTAAATCCCCTATATATATGATCCCTAATTTTTTTTCAAAATCCTAACCCTCACACCGACCGCCGCTTCTCTTTCTGAGTCAATCTAACTGCCTCTTGCCACCGTTCATTTGGTGAGTAACTCAATTATTTTAGTCAGTTGCATATTTTCACTCAATTATTTTAATCACCGGCAAATTTGCTATTAAAATTGGGTGTCAATATTGCCACACATAAATATGATAAGCACATCCTAATAAAAAAATTAATTATAAAAATATCCCAATAGAAATTTACTAATAAGGACAAATTAGTTTAATTAAAAATAAATCAAATACTATGTACACACATTAATTACACCAATATCTTAGACTATATCTCTTTATTAAATTTTTTTTTTTATGATAAACCCTAACTTATGATAAAACCTAATTTTGATGATAAACCCTAATTTATAAATAATTACCACTATGTCATATAATAGTACTTTGCTTTTGATCATTTTCAATTTCATGTTATAAAAGTAACATGCACTTATTGAAATATTTAATCAATTGCAATGCATTTATTCAATTTTGTGTTGACTTGCATTTATTCAATTTCAATTTCATGTTACTTGCATTTGTTCACACCGATCTACATTGAGAAAGTCTGTTTTGCATAGTTTTGCTTAGAGACCTGATTTGATCAATTCCAATTTTATGTTACTTGCATTTGTTCACATCGATCTACATTGAGAAAGTCAGCTTTATAAAGTTAGTTTTGCGCAAAGACCTGTTTAGATTTTGATCTCAACTCATATAGTACCTATTAATTAAGAAATAAAAATAAATAATTAACATAGAAATACTAGTACCACACTACCACCTAATCTAAAACCAAAAATGCAAAAATTATTAACCATTTCAATTTTATGTAGAGATAAAAGTAATTATGATTTGCTTGCATTTGTTTACACTGATCAACATTGAAAAAGTCAGTTTTGCAAAGTTAGTGTTGCACAGAGACCTGATTTGATTTTGATCTTCAACTCACATTGTATCTTCAACTGGCTATAAATAAATACATATTTGTTCTCTAGTTGTATTTATGTCAAACTTTAGGAAAGATTAGTGTATTTACCTATAAATAATATAAACAATTGGCTCATGTATGAACTAAATGTTGATAGGATTCACTTTTCTTTTCTTTCTTTCTTTTTTGAAATCATTCTTTATCCTTAAAAAAAAAAAAATTCTTTCTATTACTTTTTTTTTTGTTGTATTTTTTTTTAACATATACTTATATTTTCTTTGGCTTTTGTAGCTTATCTTGATAGTGTCATGTGGCCCAATGTCGACAAGACTACCCTCTCTAAGAGTGACTTATAATGTTATGTTGCTTTTTGTTGTTTCTACTTCACATAGACTTGGACATTCTATGATTTCCTTACGACCCCTTAGTGATGCTACAACACCTTGAAGATTCATTTCTTTATTTATAAAGAAAAATGAGTGTATGATTTATTGGGGTCCTCTCTTAAAAATAAAACTCGTAATTATCAATAGTTTAATTGATTACAGAGGACAAACATACATAGATGGACTTGTGAACTCACGTGAATGAAATTTTGCTTATTAGTTATTTGTTTTAAAAGAAATTCAGTGCCAAACGTGCTTCTTTCAAAACTATTTAAAGAACACAATTGGTTTGTGAAATTTGATTGCCCACTACGAGGATAAAGTGAGCCTAGAAAAAGTATGCAAGAAAAATACAAGTGCAGGAGAAATATGTTAAGAATAAAGATGCACATTATTGATTTTGATTAATTGTTATGCGATGTTCAAACTGCGGATGCAAAGGCGTGGTCAAAATCAAAAGTTGGTGTGGCCCTAAGACTTTGATATCTCCCATATATCTCCCATACACCAATGAAGATGACAAAATGATTTGTTAAGCAATTTTATAGAGACTAACATCTAATCTAATATAATTTAAATTTTATAGGCAGGAAACACAAGTGATCCCTTTATCATAAAGGTTGGAGAAGTAACAACAATTATAAGGTACCTGAAGATCCATTTTTATCAGCTACTGAATATGGCACTATAGTATGCTAACGCAAAGTCAACTAATGCATGATGTTGAGGTTAATAATAATCCCTAATTTGTTTCCAAAACCCTAACCCTCACACCGACCGCTGCTTTTGAGTCAATCTAACTGTTTCTTGCCACCATTCATTTGGTAAGTAACTCAATTATTTTAGTCACTTGCATATTTTCACTCAATTATTTTAATCACTGGCAAATTTGTTATTAAAATTTGGTGTCAATATTGCCACACATAAATATGATAAATATACCTATATTTTAATATAAAAATTAATTACAAAAATATCTAAATAGAAATTTACTAATAAGGACAAATTAGTATAATTAAAAATAAATCAAATACTATGTACACTCATTAATTATACCCATATCTTAGACTATATCCCTTTATTAGAAAAAAAAAAAATTATGATAAACCCTAACTTATGATAAAACCTAATTTTGATGATAAACCCTAATTTAGAAATAATTAGCACTAGGTCATATCATAGTAATTTGCTTTTGATATTTTTAATTTCATGTTATAAAAGTAACATGCATTTATTGAAATATTTAATTAATTTCAATGCATTTATTCAATTTTGTGTTGACTTGCATTTATTCAATTTCAATTTCATGTTACTTGCATTTGTTCACATCGATCTACATTGAGAAAGTCAATTTTACAAAGTTTTGTACAAAGACCTGTTTAGATTTTGATATTCAACTCATATAGTACCTATTAATGAAGAAATAAAAATAAATAATTAACATAGAAATACTAGTACCACCTAATCTAAAACCAAAAATGCAAATATTATTAACTATTTCAATTTTATGTAGAAATAAAAGTAATTATGATTTACTTGCATTTGTTCACAGGATCAACAGAGACCTGATTTGATTTTGATCTTCAACTCACATTGTATCTTCAATTGGCTATAAATAAATACATATTTGTTCTCTAGTTGTATTTATGTCAAACTTTAGGAAAGAATAGTGTATTTACCTCTAAATAATATAAATCTTGAAGTCTCCTTTTGTGGCTAGGGCACGAGGAAGTAAGATAATCATGACGACAAGAAGCACGGATGTTGCATTGATAATAGGACCAATTGAATACTACAGCTTGAAGCTTCTATCAGACAATGATTGCTGGTCCATATTTGTAAAGCATGCATTTGAGGGTAGAGATATTGATGCACATCATAATTTAGAATTAATTCGTGAGAAAGTTATTAGAAAGTGCAGAGGCTTACCCCGAGCAGCAGCAACTCTTGGTGGTCTTTTACGCTGTAAGCAGAGAGATGATGAGTGGGATGATATATTGAATAACAAAATATGGAATTTATCAGAAGAAAGTGATATTCTGCCAGTATTAAGTTACTTCCATCTTCCTTCACATTTAAAGAGATGCTTTGCTTATTGCGCAATATTTCTTAAAGATTATGAATTCGAGGAGAAAGAACTCATTCTTTTATGGATGGCAGAAGATCTTATTGAACAACCAGAAGACAATAAACAGATAGAAGATTTGGGTAGTGAGTATTTTCGTGATCTATTGTCGATGTCAATTTTTCAAATATCAGTTAATAATACTTCTAAATTTGTAATGCATGATCTTGCCAGTGATCTAGCTCAATGGGC
Source organism: Acer saccharum (assembly GCA_030490815.1). Lineage (NCBI taxonomy): Eukaryota > Viridiplantae > Streptophyta > Magnoliopsida > Sapindales > Sapindaceae > Acer > Acer saccharum. The sequence goes on along the minus strand of CM059867.1, from coordinate 15,353,346 downwards.
TTCTGGAGGAACAAGTTTTAGATTGGAAGATGAAATTAGCACCAACAAGCAATGTAAAAAATTAGAGAGGGCTCGTCATGCTTCTTACACCCGTGGTTATTATGATGGCAAAGAGAAATTTGAAGTTTTCCATGAAGTTGGGCACCTAAGGACATTTCTACCATTACTCGAAGATGGTTATACTCATTACATAACTAATGTGGTTCTTTCTGATTTGCTGCCAAAGTTTAAAAAACTGAGGGCGCTATCATTATGTGCATATAACATCATTGGTCTACCTAAATCAATTGGAGGTCTACGACATCTAAGGTATCTTAATCTTTCTTACACTAAGATCAGAAGTTTACCTTTGTCAACAGTTTCACTATTCAACTTGCAAATTTTGATTTTAAGAAGTTGCTCTTGTCTTGTGAAGTTGCCATCCAACGTTAGAAATTTGATCAATTTACGTCATCTTGATATAAGATTTGTAAACTTAATAAAAGAGATGCCATTGGGAATGAAAGAGTTGAAGAATCTTCAAACATGATCTAATTTTGTTGTGGGCAAAGATAGTGGATCTGGTATAGAAGATTTGAAGCACTTAAAGTTTCTCCATGGAGAACTTTGTATTTCAAGATTGGAGAATACCACTGATTCACAAGATATAAAAGAAGCCATATTAAATGATATAAAAGATCTAGAAGTGTTGCTTCTCAACTTGATGGCTTTCGAAATGAGACCGTTGAAGAAAATGTGCTTGACATGTCATAGAAATCTAAAAGAGCTCTTGATAAAATGCTACTGTGGCTCAAGATTTCCGTCTTGGATAGGGGATCCATCGTTCTCTAACATGGTGACCTTAACATTACAAGATTGTGAAAAATGCACAACATTGCCTTCACTTGGGTTGTTGAGCTCACTTAAACATCTCTCCATCAGTAGGATGATTAAACTGAAAAGTATTAGTTCTGAGTTTTATGGAAAAGGCTGCTTGAAGCCTTTTCAGTCCCTGGAGACTCTTTATTTAGGGTATTTGGGAAACTGGGAGCACTGGGACTCTATGGAAGAAAATGAGCTTGTTGAAAGGTTCCCTTGCCTCAGTGATCTTTCCATTAGAAGTTGTCCTAAACTCTCTGGAAGATTATCTGCCAATCTTCCTTCTTTGAAGAAACTGCATAACCTCACCTCGCTTAGAGAGCTATGCATTTCCAATTGCCCAAGTCATGTTTCAATTCCGAGGCTTGTTTTATTTCCACTCTTGGTGAACTGAAAATTAGCAACTGCAAGGCTCTAACATCCTTGCCTAAGGGAATGAAGCACAACAATGCACATCTTGAAAGTTTAGAAATTGAAGGTTGTGATTCTTTAACATTTATTGTAAAAGGCCAACTACCTTTTTCTCTAAAATACCTTTCTGTAAGAAATTGTGAGAAACTACAATATTTGTGGGATGATAGAGAGTATGCTTCTACTTCATCGTCTTCTGTGACGCATAAGGAGAATATTAACCACCTGAGTACTTCTCTTCTCGAGAACTTGAATATCTACAACTGCTCTTCTCTCACGTGTTTATCAACAAGAGGCCAATTACCAGATGTCAAATACCTTCAGATTTGTTATTGCTCAAATCTCAAGACCTTATCATCAAGAGGCCACTTACCTGCGACACTTGAAAACCTTGTAATCTGGTGTTGTCCAAAGCTAGACTCAATAGTAGAGAGGTTTTGTAATAACAGGTCTATTGAACGTATTTGCATCAATAGATGTGCAAATCTTAGATCCATACCTGAGGGCCTGCATAGTCTTAGCAGTCTTCATGAAATTTACATAGAGGATTGTCCAAGTCTTGTTTTCTTCCCAGAAGGAGGGCTTCCCGATGCCATTATAAGAGTTTCAATCAGTAGATGTGAGAAACTTAAAGCCCTACCCAGCTGCTTACACAACGTCAACTTTCTTCAAGATTTAAAAGTATACCAATGTCCCAAGTCTCATATCCTTTCCAGATAAAAGTTTTCCTTCCAGCCTAACTTCACTTTCAATTGAGGATCCCAATATCTATACATCACTGATTGCCTGGGGATTGCACAAGCTCACCTCTCTTAGAGAGCTCAATGTTATTGGATGTCCAGATGCAATTTCTTTTCCGCAGGAGGAGATGGGAATGTTGTTACCCACCTCTCTAATCAAGCTGACCATAGCAAGATTCCCAAAATTGGAGTACCTATCTTCAAGGGGTTTTCGAACCTTTCCTCTCTTAAAATTTTGTGGATTAGAGATTGCCCCAGGCTGACATCCTTCCCAGAGGTGGGCTTGCCATGCTCACTTTTGCAATTATATGCTGATGGTTGTCCTTTGTTGAAAAATCATTGCAAAAAGGATAAAGGAAAAGAATGGTCTAAGATATCCGACATCCCTTGCGTTGAGGTAGAGCACAAATTCATTTATGACATTGAGGGGGAAGAATGAATTCTATTTGATCTCACAAAGGAAGAGTGGAGGATCAGAAATTACCTTATCCAGACTCATACTCTATTCCAGGTTAGCCAATTTCTTAACTCCTAAACTGTTATTCAGATTTTATGATAAAGAGTGTTTGAGACTTTGAGTATATTACACATTTCAATTCTGCAACTTCTGTTCTTCTTTTTAGTCTTTTGTAATTAGTCTTCTGCTTTAAATTGAATGTTTCACTAACTTATTTTCATATTTTCACTCATCGGATGGCCTGTTGAGGCAATTTGAGTTATCAGTGTTGCTTTCAAGAAGATGCTTGTAGGGTTATACAAAAGTTTGAAGTCTGGTAAACAATAGTTCTATGCTTTTTCCATCTCAGTTTGGTTGAAATGAATCTACTACCTTTCAACTGAAACTCAACTTTATTTCATTTTACTTTTTAAACCACAGCAGCATGGTTATCTGATCTATAAGAAGAAGGCCATGGTTGCATTGTATTTCAGGTAATCAAAAATATTTTGTTGCTTTCATATATACTTCTCTCTTGGATCTTGACTTTTCATTTGGAGAAGTCTTCTTTGTGCCAGAACATTGCATATGGTTTGTATGATAGATATTGGAAAATCTTCTGGTTGTGTATTGCAGCCTTCAGTGTATTTCAGAACTTGAGAGACATAGGTTTCTCCACTGACAATCACACTGATCACAATCTGTGCATATAGAATAGAAAAGAAAGCTCACAACTTTTCTTTATCTGCTAAATTTATGCTATTTGGTTTGCAAAGTTATTTACTACTCTGTTAACGATATCACTTGATGTTAGGATTATAAAAAATGTCTTGGCTTGGAATGTGATTGCTTTCTTAACATTTTGATGTAGAGTTTTTCTTATCCATGTTTTTCACTATTTTAATCAAGAATTGTAGTATGGTCTCCGGTGGCCTTTCTGGCATTTTGTTATAAACATACTCGAAATTGAAATGTCCATCTCTGCTCATTTATAGCTTCCACTTCTCCTTGCTGGTTTTTTGAACAGTAGTGGGTGAAAGGTGACCATACAAAATTGTGTATTTAGTCCAATTATAATATTCTGATATTTTCTATATATATTAATAATTTTCCAATACATGTAAAAGTTCCTTTCATAAGTTAATTTTGACTTTTTAGATGATTAGTTCATTTCTTTCCCAGAGGAGTTAAAAGGAAATTGATTTCAAAGGCTTAAATTTTCATGTCAAATTCTTGTTTCATCTAATTCCCTTCTTCACTAATAATCTTACATATATGCTAATTCCTCCAGTGTCATGCATTTGTTGTAGCAATAAGAAATGGTACCCTAAACTCTGTAAAGTTCAGGGAAAACAGCTGTATACAAACTAGCTTTACTAAACTTCTCTAATTCTCGAAACCAACTTTCCGTTCACATATTTATGATTCTTCCTTTTGCAGTATAAATCTACTAGTCTTCACAATCAAGTAGTCCGTTTGTTACTTTATCAACATCAAGAATCTTGCAAACACAGAAGCTGGGATGAGGTAATAACAATGCTCAACATTATATCATGCATTTAGCTTGAAGTTCTAATAAATGATGGATGCATGTCTGTTTTCTGTATCCTCACAGAAAAAAATGGGAAGATGCTTTGGTTCTCCAGGCACAGGATGGTGATGAAACAGCATGATTAGATGCACAAACCCACATATCTGCAGCAATGGACACCAAAAAATGTCCAGGTTTCATCTCTCTTGATGGGTTCCTCACCCTTTATTAATTGAAATCTACCATCTCGAGATTGTGTTTCAGCTCAAATGATCCATTCAAGGGAGGGCATCTCAGAGTATTCTTCTGGATGCAGGTACAATAAACTGATGGCCTTGCTTGATTATATGTACGTAAACAGTCACATAAAATGATTTTGTGGAGCTTGTGGAATAAGAGAGGTGCCTTCCCTTCAACCAACTTAATAATTAAGTGAAGAATGCCATACATAATTCAAAGAGCAAGGAAAAAAAAAAAAAAAAAAACTTTAATAAATTTTAGTTATTTGAAAAGATTATTCATTAATTCATATATAAAATAATAGCAGTTACTCAACAAAGAGAATCAAAATATATACCAAACTTAAAGGTAAGAAAATGTTGTTGGTAACCATTTAATTGGATAAGTGCAGTTAAATACAATCCAATGATCTTTTCAAAAAAAAAAAAAAAAAAAACAAACATAAGACAACAATAACAATATGGGAACCGCTCTTCAAGTCTCGGTTTCTTATGGATCAAGTTGTTACCTTCTGAGAACCCGGGAAGGAAATAGGTCGAACACTTACCTTGACTAGTTGACCGCCTCCCTAAGTCCGGCAAATTGGCCACCCCCGGTACAGTATAGCAATCCTATTGCCGCCTTCGTCAATTGCTCTTCTATGTGCTAACCCTGGCCAGAATTATGATAGCAATCCTATTGTAGCCTTCGTCAATCCTATATGCTGATAATTATAATGTTTAGTTCCACCATCAATTGTGAACAATCAAGCTTAGATATGTTTAACCTTATTAATAAATCCAAATTCCAGCTTGTAGTATTACATATTTGTTGAATTGAAGTCCTGTTGCTATTAATTATATGGTTTTTGTAGTGCAAAGCTCTCTTACAGCTTTGGCTGTTTGTAGTTTGTGCAGCCTTGGTGTGCTTAAGACTCCTCCAGAAAAAATCTTTGTATTTTCTTTCCATCTTTCACAATGAGATTTCCAGATCCGAAGAGCACTGCGACTGGATTCTGGGGATTTCTTGATGCGTTGGACGACCAAACTATGTCGTTGTTCTTAAGAAGGACAAGAATACCTCTGGAATTGATATGTAGAACTCCTGAGGGATCAGAAATTGGGAAATCTCTATTGGCTACCCATAAAGTTGTCATTGGAGCTACCAAATTCCCAGGGGATTGGCCAAGTGTAATTGTGTCTAGTGTAGTGGTAGCAATTCTTATGGAAAAAAATAGAAAACAGTATAGAATAAGAAATCTGAAGCATTACATTATTGACCGTTTCATGCTTGCACTTACAGTCCAGTTTGTCTCTTATGTTTTGTTGCAAAATTCAGCTTAGTGCGAATCGCATCAGTACAGGTTTTATGGAACTTGGGATTTATAGTGTTTGTATGTTTTATAGGCTGCACAAGTGACTCCACTTGTCAACCTGTCACACTGTCACAGTAACCTCAGTTTCTGGGCAAAGGCTACTAGCAATCTAGCATTGCATGATCTACTTGCAATACGTTCATTTGTTGCTCTGCCTTTTACTTGAGTCTTCAATGCAGCCCTCTGATTTCCTTTCCATCATTTCTTCAAAAGAATCTTGTCGAAGGTAGTTCAACTCAAACAGCAACCTTTAAGTGCAGCTCAGTACATCTCAAGCTCCTACAAGTACTGGTACACGTCCCAGTACGTACCACAGCTAACTTTGGCAAATATACATTCTACTATGCTTGCCTTCCTAGTTTGTTATCAATAAATCAATCATAGGATTTACTTGCACAAGTAGTTAGATTTGTTAATTACCAGATTTACTAGTAGTAAGCTGACACCACTACTGGCAGCCAGAGATTAGTGAACAGTTAATTAGGTTGTTAAACTGTAAATTAATGTCTATATTAATTAATAAAAAGGTTTAATTTCTTATCTAGGTGAGTTAGTTCTTCAAAGTTGTCTCTAATGAAGGTTTAGCTAACTAAAAGCATTTCATCAAACACTTTCCGATTATAATCAAAAACCTGTAAATCTTACAGTCTAACTTCTGCTATCCTCAGTAATGCAATATAAGCCAGTAAAAATGATGTTTATTGCTCCATTAGATAATCTTATTCTTATCAATCTCTTGTTGGAAAAAAAAAAAAAAAAAACTTTACAATCAATTTTTAATGATATAGTTACACAAATTCAAATGTGCAATGTCACAAATCAAACAAAATTAAAAAGAAGCATGTCACGAGTCAAATCAGAGTGTGTCGTATAACGTTCTGAGTCAACTCGTGACTCGTGACGTGCCACGTCACTAGTCATTTCAGGGGTACAAAATCTTACAACACGTCACGAGTCAACTCATGATGGATCCAACTCCAGAAAAGCTCAAAACAATTAATCTTAGGATTCTGTTCCGAGGGATCGAAGCGGGCACTTGTGTATGAGCATATGCCTAATGGATCTCTTGATAGACATATCTTCTCCAAGAAAGGAAATGATCAAGCATTTAGATGGGAGAGACTTCACGAAATTGCTTTAGGAATTGCTCGTGGTATCGAGTACCTCCACAACGGATGTGATGTCTGCATTCTTCATTTTGACATCAAGCCTCACAATATCTTGCTAGACCACAAATTCATCCCAAAAGTCGCAGATTTCGGCCTTGCAAATTTCACCCCAAGGAAAATGATTTCATATGCATGAGTGCCACAAGAGGAACGATTGGATACATAGCTCCAGAGGTGTATTCAAGAAATTTCGGAATAGTTTCTTGCAAGTCAGATGTTTACAGTTTTGGGATGTTGTTGTTGGAAATGGCTGGAGGAAGATGGAATTCTTTTGCAAAGGCGACTCGTTCAAGCAAAGCGTATTTTCCTTCATGGTTATATGATCAAATGATTAAAGGAGGAGATTTAGAGCTCCGGAATGTGAGTGAAATTGAAGGAGTGATAGCAAGAAAGCTCTGCATAATTGGGTTATGGTGCATTCAAATGAAGGCAACAGACCGTCCATCGATAACAAAAGTTGTGGAAATGTTGGAAGGAAGCATTGATGATCTGCAAATGCCTCCCAAGCCTTGCTTTTCTTCTTCTTCTTCTTCTAAACAGAGTTCTATAAGGGAGATCCAATCAGATTCTTCAACAGAATTGCTGGAGTCTGAATCAATCGAGGAATGCTCAAATGCTGATACTCATGATGTTTAGTTCCACCATCAATTCTGAACAATCAAGCTCAGACATGTTTAACCTTATTAATAAATCCAAGTTCCAACTTGTAGTATTACATATTTGTTGAATTGAGTTTAGTTTATATTATTAAAAAGCAGAGATTGTATCATTTTATTCAAGATTAAATATTTTCTGAACCAGATTAAAGTCGATACGGGAACAGTAATTAGTCTCATTAAAAATGTGGTTCAAACCAACAAAATAAAATTTCTAATTGCAAAAGAACAAAAGGAAGAAAAGCAGTGTAGAAAATACGTATATACAATGTTTCAAGCCTTAAGTTTTGCATGAAAATTACTTCGGTTGTGATGATTTATGCTATTGAAAATTACTTCGGTTGTGACGGTTCTAAAAATAGCCTACTGTACACATATACAGGGGCGAAGCCAAGACTTATGGTCTGGGTGGGCTAGATTAACTATAGTTTTTTTTTTATTTGTTTTTTATTTTATTATATATATATATATATACCGTCTACGGTGCAGCCACTCGAATCGTAGGACATTATCATGCTAAATTAATGTAATTTTCTAGCCAATCCACACTGAGCGGTAGTACAAAGTATTTTTTAAAGCAAACCTAAAGGGAAAAAATTAGCAAGCAAAATAAACTTAAATAGTTGTTCACACAAGCAAACGAAGTAAGGAATTCAAAATTTGTTTCGTTAATTTATCTAAGGAAGAACAGACAATGGAGAGGAAAATGAAACTTTACTGTGTTCGAGTCTCAATAAAATATTGAATATATCACTCTAATGAATCTATTGAGATTATCTAAATTAAATAAAATTATAAACTAGAATATTTTTATGAATTATCAAGCAGTATTAATATTGTAATTGTCTTTTATTTGTATTATACCTATTATTAAAAAATAAAAATGCAAAATCATTAATTTTTTTTTTTTATTGAAAAAGCTAGCCTGGGCTTCAGCCCAGGCTAGATTGTACATTCCTCCACCCCTGCACATATATATATATTTTTTAAAGACCTACTAATAGAAACTCATTTATCATTCTTACAACAACAACATTTGATCAAGGGTGATGGTGGGTTAAATCATAGCAACACTCGTGTTTGTCACAAATAACCACTAACCAGTACTTTTGACTAAAATTTAATAATATATATTACGCAGTGTGCAAATAAATCCACTTGGAATATTAATTTATCAGCATGCTCATGTTCATGCCGTGTGCAAATAAATCAATTTGTCGTTTTGATTTTGATGGGTTCAAAACTAGCCCTTTTCAGGGATTCAAAACATTACTTTGAGTGACTCTTCCACTAAAAATAGCCTTTTTGATTCATTTTTTAAGTATATCTTGTTTCACTTTTTGGTACTTTGGTTGGAAAAGATGAAAGCTGTAGTAGAAGCAGATGTTCTATTTTTTTTTTTTCTTGGGTGGTGAAGAAAATGACCAAATGATATTAACCTCTCACTCTCACTCTCACTTCAAAGTCCATCAACCAATCTTTTCTGAGGAAGAAAGAATATCGATTTCGGAAAGGAAACTCAATTAGAAAAAATGTATAGGGTGGTAGTAGAAGGATAGGTTCAGGTTTCACTGCCCACAAGTAACAAAAAAGAAAGAAAAAGAAAAAGAAAAAAAAAAGACAGTAGATGAGTAAATCCTTATTGGTATGATTTCACTACTTGTTATAATATTCCAAAACATCTGACTATCATCATATACCTGTCAGTTTCTATATATTTTCCTATCAGAAAATCAAAACAACTTGGATTAAGCTTTCCTTTCCATATTTCTATATAAAACCACCACGAAATTTTCGATGCATGCTCCCACTTTGATGCATGCTTGAGAACTGAATCTGGACGGGTTATCCGCTCATCCAATCTGTGATTCACTGGATCATCGGAATTAGACTCTACAAGAAGAGGCGCCCAAAGAAATTCCACTGTGGCATTATACTCTTGCAGATGACTCAAAAACAAAACAATGACACATTACCATGAGAGTTTCTAGATTGACAATACACAAATGGCATTCTACAAGGCATAGTGTAGACAAACTTGGCCACATTTTCCACTGGGAGAGCTTCTCCAACGAGACAGAGTGTTCCATTGAAGAATTTCTCTTCCCGCGGATATTTATCTACATGTTTACTATAATATCTATCCACACAAGTCTCTAGAAAAGGGTTCTGGTTTACCTCAGCTCGGAAAACTGTAAGCTGTGCATTGGGCGTCATGGATCTCTTATTCTCCGGAATCACTGACTGTAACAAACACCCATTGATATCCACTGCCCTCTGTTCAGTGAATCCCCTACAAAAATTAGCCTCGTACCCCTCAACTTCTCCCACATCTCCGTCACATTCCATCTATAAACTCAAACAGAAATTTAATAAGTAAAGAAATCCTTTCAACATGAAACATCAACAGTGTACAAATTCATACACCATATTATTATACATAACATTAGAAGGGCTGCATTTGTGTCAATGCATAATCAAAATTGATCCCAAATTTCCAATTCTATAGGATCAAAAACTCATAATTCATTTCCGACTCCTTTTCCAAATTCACTTGTATACAAGAGATGAAATTGTGTTGGAAACCACTACTGCACCCATCCCCGATCCCTTCTTTGCCAAACTGTCAGCCAACAAATTCCTAAACCTTGGGTTGAACACAACCTTGATTCCACCCATCATAACTAGATATCTACGAAATACTTAACAATTGAATTCAAAGAACATATAAAGTTTCATGAAAATGACAAGCAAACTTCATACACAATCTAGCATACAATTATTATAACAGAACACAAAATTGCAAGTATAAAAGCCCCAATTTCCTCATCATTCTACAATTTACATGGGGACCATCAAAGTTTGAATTTTGACACCAAAAACTCAATTGATTGGTGTTTTTCAAAATAAAATAAAATTAAAAAGTAATTTTTCTATTGCTTTTTGACACAAGTTTGAAGTTTGAAGTACTTACCTTACAAGTTTGCTTTATTATTTGAACTTGACAGAGAATCGATGAGGATATGAGATCAAAGCACTTAAAAATCAAACCTTTATTATTTCAATACAACACACACTTTCCCTATTTATATATAATGTAACATAAAAACAGGATACATATATGAAGATTTTTGGATTTGGATTTGGATTAGATAAAATCCCAAAAACTTCAATTAAAAATCAAACCCTAAAACAGGAACACATTACACAAAGCTTTCGAAACTTAATCATTCAAAGGAATTCCCTGCAAGTAATTGATTTGAGATAACGAAATTAGAACAGAAATTAGAAAATACCTTGGATAGTTCGAACCGAATACAGAGGCTGCTGGAGAAGAGAAAGCGAGAGAGAGAGAGAGATGAGGTGAGAATGAAGGTCGAATAAATCGTGGCTGCTGGTTGGTAAATTTCATGAAATGCAATGGATAGAATAGGAAGTTTGGTAAAATTTCATTAAAAAGATCATTGTAGCGCGTTTTGAAAATCGCTTCCATAGGAAGCTGATTTCCAAAAGCTATAAATTTTAGGGCACGTTTGGTATCGTTTTTAAAATGATGTTTTTAAAAACTTTTTTTGAAAATGGAAATCATGTTTTAAAAATGATGTTTTTAAAAAGGGAAAATACCATTTTAGTCCCTATGGTTTACCCTATTATCCGTTTTGATCCCCGTCGTTCCAGTATTAGCCCGTTTAGTCCTTCTGTGACGTTTTCCGTGAAAATCTGACGACTGACATGTGCAGAAGGTCAAATGACCGTTATGCCCCTAATAACGATTTAAAAATAATAATTTTGAAAATAATAATTAAAAATCCGTTTTAATTAAATTTTAAAAAATAAAAAATTTAAAATTTAAAATTATATAAAACAAATTAAAACAATAATAAATAAAATTAAAAACCTCACTTTCTCTTTTTTATTTTTTATTTAAATTTAATAATAATAATAATAATAATGATAATAATAATAATAAATATATTTAAGAAAAAGAAGATGGATCTCCACCGTCCATCTTTGAGATGGATGGTGGAGATATCTTTTATTATTATTTATTTAATTTTAAAAACATAAATTAAATTATTATCTATTTTTTTAGGGAAAAATATAAATTAAATTATTATCTAAAGAACAAAACACACAAACCCACAAAATTCCAGCACAATAATTCAACATATACACTACAATTCCCATAGATATGGATGGATTAACATATCATCATCATCACTAACACTAGATTAATCAATTTTTCTTCCTGCAATATATCAATACCAACAAACAACATTCAACAATTTTCATACAACAATCGACCCAAATTTAAATCAAATCGAAACCGATTCACCACACACATACACAACACACCCATGAGATCAGTGAACCCCAAACCGTGAACCACCCATCACCACCCCCAAACCAGCCACCGCCGTGAACCACAACCCACCCAAAATCCAGCCACCACACACATACACAACACACCCATGAGATCAGTGAACCCCAAACCGTGAACCACCCATCACCACCCCCAAACCAGCCACCGCCGTGAACCACAACCCACCCAAAATCCAGCCACCACCACATTTGAAACCAAATCGCCCAAATTTATCATCATCATCTTCCACCATCAAACCTTCAAAAACCACCACACCCCCAAATCAAAAACCCCAAACCCCAAATCAGAAAATTCAAATCGGTACCCCAAATCATCAACTTCAAATCGGCACCAAAGTGTTTAGAAGAGAAGAGTCGCTGCCGATCGATCTGCACGAGGGACGGTGGTCGCTGCCTCGTCTCCGACGGTCGCGCCGACAAGCTTCTTGGCTTCGCCACAGCCACAGCGCCGTCGTGATTCTCCGTCGCACTTCATGCCCAGCCATCGCCGTCGTCGTTCTTCGCTGCTGCTTCGTGCGTAGGTCGTCGTCGTGGTTCACGTCTTGGTCGTCGTCGTCGGAGCCCCCCTCCGCCGGCGATTTGATCTGAAAAAAAGGGAGACAAAAACCTAATTGAATTTTGGGAATTTGGGGAAGAATGGAAATTGGGGAAGGAAAAGGAAGAATGAAATGTCGTGGTTCACGTCTTGGTTTCCACTTTTAATTTTTTTTTTTAAGTTAATTTTTTTTATTAACTTAATAAATATTTAATATTACATTTTAATTTTTTTTAATATTAATCTTTTATTAAAATATTTTAATTTGTATTATTTAATTTAATTATATTTATTAATTTGATTAAGTAATTAACTAACCATTTACCAATATACCCTCATTTGTTTAACGAAACCCTAACAGAACCTGACGGTAGGGATCAAAAAAACGATTAAAGTAAACGACGAGGACCTGCATGGCCAATACCAGAACGACGGGGATCAAAACGAATAATAGGGTAAACCATAGGGACTAAAATGGTATTATCCCTTTTAAAAATGTAATGTGTTTGGTAGTGTTTTTTAAAAGTAGTTTTTTGAAACGGAAAACGATGTAAAAGTGTTTGGTTGTTGTTTTTAAAATGGTTAAAGTAGTTGTTTAGAGGGAAAAGTTGATTTGTTTTGAAATGATGTTTTTGAAAATGATGAAAAACAATAAAAAGTTGTTTTTAACTTTTTAGTTATAACTTTAAAAAAGTTGTTTTTTATTTTCAAAAATAATTTTGTAAAACATGATACCAAACAACATTAAAGTTGTTTTTTGTTTTTAAAAACAGAAAATGGTTTTTAAAAACACTTCCAAACACCACCTTAGCTTCTCAAAAACTCAATTAGGAGAAGCTAAAAGTGCCCAAAAGCACTTCCCCTTAATTTTTACCAAATACTCTATCATTAGTCCAGAATCACTTTTGGCCCTAAAAGCAGTTTGAGAAGCAATGCCATACTGGGCCTAAGAATGCTTGTTGTTAAAAGTTCATAAACAACAACTAGCAATGAAAGTTGTACAAGACCATACCTTCGTAAATTCATTATATTTCATTATATATCATCAAAAGACAAAAAATACTAAAATCAATATTTTCTAAAATAACCAACCAAATTACAATACAACATTTTCAAATTAAGACAAAATCACAAGTAAACCAAACTTTCGACTTTACGATTTTATAATATATTCTAATATTCCAACTCTATTTCTATATCATATCCAAACTTAGGCTAATAAGAATGGCTTAAAGAATAGCCAACATGCTGCAAGTACCACAACTGCAGCTCTTGATCTGTCACACTGCAAATCTGCAAATGAAAGCTTAGCACTTCTAGGATACAGTGGCAGCATCATTGTTGTTGCCATAATCATATAAGAACCAAAAATTCACCATCTGTTAAGATATATGTAAGCTTTTCGCAATCAATCAAGATCGTAAGCTTTTCACAAACTAGATACACAACTAAAATTTATGAGAATATCAAACTGCAAATCTGAGTATCCCTCAGAAAGGGTAAACAGGAAATTGAGAGCAAGTTAACTACAGCCGTTCGTGCAACTATCACACGCCAGCACTTCAATAATATGGCACTCCAACACTACAATTTTTAAACCCAATTTTGTAAAACTACTCTACAATTTTTACTCTGAAGTGTATATGGTGATATTATAGCATTTCATGTTTTCACATAGAATTAATCCATCAATAAGCAGGTTTTAAAAATAATTTCATATTATTTAAGAGCATTTGGAGAGGTTTTGTTCCTCCAAAGATTGAGGTTTTTGGGTGGCAAATTCTTCATGGTAGAGTGTTGGTGAGGGAGGTGTTGAATCGCTTTGGTATGAACGTGGATAATAATTTAGAGTGTCCTATGTGTGGTGAGTTTGAAGAATCCATTGATCACCTCTTTTTGAAGTGTAAATGGTCGTGGAAGCTCTGGGCAAGTGGCATGAGCTGGTGGAATTTGAACTGTTGTGTGCAGAATTCTGTGTTACAATGGTGGAATGAATGGATAGGCCTTTCTCCCAAGCGCAAGTCGGAAAGAGCCTGGTGTTCTTTGTTTTTTGCAACAGTCTGGACCATTTGGGAGTCTAGGAATGAGAAGGTTTTCAAAGAGGTCACCGTTCAGTTTGTGCAGGCTACGGATATGGTGCGTTTTCGGGTGGCTTGGTGGTTCAAGAATTTGGGAAAGGGCACTGAGGTTCCTGTCACTTTCCTTCTTCTGAACATTGCCGAGCATTGTATAGATAGTAAGAAGGTGAAGCTTTCTAGAGCGAGAGGGTGGATTCCGCCAGTGGCAGACTCCTTGAAATTTAACGTTGACGGTTCGTTTAGGTTTTTGAAGGGGCAAGCGGGGATTGGGGGTGTCTTGAGGGATTGCAAAGGCAAAGTTCTGTGTTTATTTTCAGAAAAGGTTGGGAGTTATAGCCCTATTTTAGCTGAGATTTTGGCAATAAGCAGAGCGTGTCAGCTGTGTATTGCTAGACCAGAAGTGAAGTTCAAAAGCATTGTGATTGTCAGCGACTCTAAGACGGCGGTGTCTTGGATCAACAGTAGTGGGGTGGGGAGTTGGGCTCATTCTCATTTGATTTTGGAGATCCGAAATATGTTGGGGACTTTGGGCAAGACTCAAGTGGAATATGGTCCAAGAGACTTCAATACTTTTGCAGATCTATTGGCGAAAAAAGGAGCTGATGGAAATGAGGAAATGCTGGAATGGAGGCTGTCCTGAATGGGGTCGTGTGTCTTGCTTGCTTTTCTTGTTGCTGTTTTGTGCTTTCCTTGTTGCTTTGTTTTGGGTTTGTGCCACAGGTTCTGGGGTTGTGTCAGCTAGCTTCCTTTTCTGTTGTTGTGGGCGTTTTTTTTTTGTGTGGCTTTTCGGTTGTTGGGGTGTGTCTTCAACCTGCTGTGACAGTGTTGCAGTTTTAGACACTGTCGCTAGTGGTTGAAGTTGCTGGTCTGTTTGGCCTTGTCTTGGCTGGTGGTTGTGCTCTTTTGGCTTTGCCTTCTATAAAGTTTGCCTTTCAAAAAAAAATATAATAATAAGGTAAATAAACAGCAGAAACAAAATAAATTGCAAAGCTTGATAACCAAATCTTCAATTTTCTGTTCCTGATTCCTGAATTTAAAATGACTTGAATTAACAGAGGTGAGATTTCAGTTTCGATTTTGGTACCTATGAAGCGTCGTTTTGGGGATAATCCCACTTCATCCAAGACTGTCATATTTGTTGACTCATAAGTGATCTTGCTCATTTTAAACGCTTGAACCTAGAGAATATATCTATTTCAAAATTGAAGGGGTTACTTGACCCAATAATGTTATCCATTTCATACTTAAATGAATCCAAGAAGAGACCGAGAGAGAGCCCCACCTTCCAATAATTAAACACGGTGATCAGACTCCTAATCTTGTTTAGTAAAGGAAAATAACCCTTGTACATCAAAGCCCCCATCCCCTCAACAACAACTACTGCCAATGCAGCAGAAAGAATGTCCCAATCACCTGTTCGCCCAATAACAGTAGCAAAAGCAGTTGCACAATAAAATCCCACCAAGAAGAAGAACACTTTCATCGGTAGATCTTTCCTCAACTCCTTTATTCTTGCACCTAACTTGGTTTGAAAAGCTTGGATGGCCCTAATTAATCGTGTGCCGGTGCCCCCATTAGGGCTGTCAGCAGAAGAAGGATCAATTGTCACTGCTCCCAATAGACCAAGTCATCCTCCTGTGCAATTCAAACAGAAATTGTGTCATGTTCAGGGTGCATTCAGTTTTAGAGAATATTGAAAACTTTATATTCAAATACCATCATTTTCTCCAAAAGAAGTATATATGTTCTCTCTACGATAGCAACTAGAGTTTGTCTAGTTAATCATCGACTCCTTGTTGTATCATCGCTCTAAAAAGCAAGTTAGGACCTGGACATCCAATAACTTACAGAGTCTAAACAGAATGGACAAAGCTCATCCTATAGACATACTCATTCTCTAGAGTGTTTATACTAGCAAACTGCAGGTGAAGATACTTAGAAGTACATCTGCCAGTTGAGAGAATCTAAACTATCATTTTCATGGTATCATTGAGCACCACAACCACATCACGACATTGCAGTCAAATGTCAATTAAAATCTGTAAAAGTTTAACAATTTTTCATTAAAAGATAACAGTAGCATGACTCAATTGTTAAATGTGTAACATGATTCTTGAGATACAATACTGGAAATATATATATAGAATTCAAACCCTACATTTCATTTTGAAAATAAGTCCCATAGAATAATAACAAATGCTACCCATAAGGTGTACCAACTCCGCTCATCAGCTTCTCTGAACTGCTCTATGTTCACTGATCGAACTTGAAGCCTGAATGACAACCTAATACTTCACTTAATCCTACATACTCCTCTATAGTAATTTTACACCTCAAAGTTTGTGTAATAAACAATGATTTTACAATATGCAAAAAATGATTCAATATGCAAAAAATTATCAAATAACATTAAACAAATGCCTAGCCTAGCAATGATTTTACACCTAAAAGGTAGTGTAATAAACAAAATCTGATTGCCAACAAGTTGAGGTCAGGGCTTCATTACCTTCTTATCAATACATTACATAAAAGCACAATCCATTCACTAGGCAGAAGGGAAGTCAGGACGCCACCAACAACATCGGAAATATTTTTCTTCCTCTGCTCTAGTGTAACCCCATTTTCATCGATCACCCGACCAGTAAGACTAGGCTTGTATTCTTTACATTCCAGTACAGACTCACCATTACCATACACTGAATCAGGAATTGCTCAAATGAAAATATTTCTGGCTCAGGATCTGTCATCTTATTTAATTTCAATTTTCATGCTAACACAGAGACTACTAAGCTCTCTAAAACACATAAACAAGTTTCCATTAGTTTCCTCATTTGAACTCAGAGGTTTGTTAACATTTTGCAGCTGCTTTCAAATTAAATATTGCAACAGCTACTCTAAAGTTACCTTTAGGTTTCCCATGAGTTGCCGGCCAACCATCATTGTCCACCAAAATTTCTCCTCCAGCACCCTCGTAGTACTCTTCCTCTATCAATGCAGCTCTACATAGAAATGGAACTGAAAAGAAATTTATTGATCCGTTATTCCAAGTTGACCCGTTTTGGCACTAGCAGCTAAAAATTAAGTTAAAAATTCAAAAACTAACCTAACTCTCAATCGAATCCCTAACTCTCTAACAATTCGAATTTGAAGATTTTCTAGGCTTACCTACATTAATCGATTGCTTCAAAAAATCTTCTCGCTCCACGAACTGTAAGCGGCTTTGTTCTTCGGCTCTGAACAACATCGGAAGCAGCAAACGATTAAACGACTTTGATTTTAACATGATAAAATGTGAAACGAAGAAGAAGAACGACTGGGATTTGTTTAACTTACTTGAGAGTAACAATCAACTCCGTATAAATTATTTTTTTTTGGGTAAGAAGGAGGGCTAACAGCCCAGAAACAACAGAAAGAAAACAACTAACTAGTGAGGACCAGCCTAGCAGCAGCTAAGCCATTAACATCATCCTCGAAAGAACCTAAAATCTGAGATGGTGGGTCATCAAAGGTCGTGATACCCAAACCTAAAGAGTGACCCGGCTTAGCTAGGCCATCAGAACTCCGTATAATTTTTAAATCAATCAGAGGATTTACTTGCAAAAGTAATTAGATTTGTTAATTACCAGATTTACTAGTAGTAAGCTGACACCACAAATGGCAGCCCGAGATTAGTGAACAGTTAGTGATGAGTCAACTCGCGATGGGTCCAATCCAACTCCAGAAAAGCTCAAAACAATTAGTCTTGGACTGGGCCTACCAAGCACTAAAACGAAGCACGAATGGGCTAATGGGCAGCCCAAAACCGAAGCCTATCTAAATATATATAATTATTTTTAAACCTTCTATTTTACAATAATTACTTAATTTCATAATTACAATGATAAAACAAAAAATTATTAATCAATAATTAGAAGATGTAATATAATAATTTTTTGAAAGAATAAAAAAACCATAATTTTAAGGGTAATACTACCCATCCCAACAAATTGTCCTAAAAATATGTACATGTCCGACATGTACATATTTTTAGGACAATTTGTTGGGATGGATAGCATTTTCCTAATTTTAAACCTTCTGCTGTAAAAATGTGAAAAATAATACCGAGGGAAGAGTGAAGGTGTTGACAGGGTATCTAGCACCTTCTTCAATTGTGAGAAGCTAAGCTTTGAAGATTCTTTAATGGTGAAGAACCAGAAAAGCAAGAGAGAGAAATGTAAAATTTTAGCTGAGAATTTTCTAGATTTCTTATTGATTGATCGATCGATTACAATTGATGTTATTTATATAAATACAAAATTTAATCTCAGCCCTTGATACTAAACCAACAAAGACAATCTCAGCCTCTTATCTCTAACTGTTTTCCTGATAATCATCAAGATCATCAGACTTTATGATCACACTTTAGTAATGTGCAGCTACACATGAGATAGATAATAACATTCCTTTTTTGTAACTGTCTTTGACTTCAGCTAGAATCTTCTAACTGCCTTGCCACCTTAGCCTACAGTTGCAACCTTGATGTCTCTTGACCAGGTTATGTGTAATAACATTCTTTGTAACAATGATATGGTGACTTCATTGGTTGAAGATGATAAATGCTTGCTTGATGATTCAGGCACATTTCTTTCTGGAAAAAAAAAACCAGGCTGTTTTGGTTGAGGCAATAAACCTTTAATGCCCAACATTAGAACCACAGTTGACATATTTGACCTATGTTCTGGTCCTTGTTGCCAGGCCCGGCCCTAGGGGGAGCCTAGTGAGGCTACCGCCTAGGGCCCCCAAAGTTAAAAATAAAATAAAATTGATTTCAGATATAACTCATATATTAATTTAATCTAACAAGTCCATAAATGTGTTTAAAATATAGGCCCACTGAATCTCTATTTTTTTTAAACTAACAAACCCATAAAGTTTGTTCAAAATAGGCCCACCAAACATATTTCTTTTTAAGAAAGGCCCACAACCCAATTATCATTCTAAAAAACGAAAAACAATAGTATAATACTACTCTTATCAGAGTAAGACAACCAGAAATCGAAATTGAACAAAAATCAAATTAGGATCTTAAATCTTGCTATTTGCTACGAAATTTTAGATTTCAGATCCATAATCTGAACTTGAAGTCGTTCACCTATTCTTGAAGTCATTGTTTCAAGAATCAAAGGTAATTAATAATTAAATCAATTGTTATTTTTTTTTTTATAAACCTTTTTTTGTTAGATTGTTAGAATTCAAATAGGAAAAGATCAATAACTTTGTAAGTGAGTCTGGTGGTGATGATTTTGGTTCAAATTGGTTGTGGATTTTCCATAGCACAATCAAAAATCAAATTAGGGTTATTCAAAACTCTCTTAAATCTTGCTACGAAAATTCAAAATTCAAATACAAAATCTCAACTTGAAATCTCAGGGGCCCTGTAAATTCATTTTCTATAGTTTGCCTTGGGCCCCGAAAATCTCAGGGCCGGCCCTGCTTGTTGCACATATAACAAACTGACATGAATGTATCGTAATATTTCAGACGAGGCAGCAGAGTTCGTATGATTTTTTTTGTATTTTCGGACCAATACAGATGCTGCTAGAATCCCCTGTTTTGACAAACCAGCCAGGGTTCATAAAACGCATATTGAGTTGGTTATTTATTTTTGAAAATTATGAAAATTTACATATAGGTATCGTTGGGAAAACTTGGTCTCAAATACCTATTTTGAGGCTTAAATTTGAGTGAGAACAATTTCATAGAAATGATAGATCGAGGTTGATTCGTGTTCTTCTCCGTGATGACATCAAAATGGTATATACTCAAATGCCCAAAATGGTGATCGGGTGTGTAAAATCTAAACAAAGTAGATTAAAGCAAATACACCTAAGTGTTTGATGAAAAGTTTGAGAGAGAATTCAGAGAGAAGAGAACTCCATCAAAGGAGTTTTGATTCTGATTCTCATTAATTACGACAATAGAAGATACAAGAATATTTATACAATGATGAGCTACACGCATTCTTGCAGTCTCTAACTGATTCCGTAATTCACGGAGTTTAGTTTATTACAAATTATAACTAACTATGCCAGCTCATCACAAGTACCTGTACATGTTCGGCAAGTATTCTACAATGCTTACCCTCCCAGTTTTTTGACAAAGACATGAGACATTGTGTTGTTGTTGCCATTTTCAAAAGCAAATCTTTCTTTGATCTCTCTTTCTCAATTCTCGTAACCAGGTTCATTCGATGATCACAGCCATTTCTTGCTCTGCGCTCACCCAAGTCGACTAGTGATGTGCCTGGTCAAGTTATGAGTCAACTCGAGGCATGGCTTATAACCCTTGAGTTAATTCGTTAGGTGTCCCGAGTCGACTGGTGATGGGTCTAACCTATTTGGATTCCAACCCGACTCCAGAAAAGCTCCAAACAATTGGGCTTGGATTGGGCCTACCAAGCAGGAATAAGCTAATGGGCAGCCCAAGCCCAAATCATATCTAAATATATATATATATATATATATATATATATATAATTTAAACAAAAACAAATATAAAGCCTTTTGTTTTACAATAATTACTTAATTTCGTTATTACAATGATAAAACAAAAAATTATTAATACATCTTAATAAAATCAATCAATGTGTAAAAGAATTATAATATTCACTCGTCCTGAATGTTTCTTTCAAACCTCACCCAAACCAATCCGATTCCATATTAACCACTTCCGCTCAATTGAATTAGTCTGGATAACATGGGAATACAAGCCAATTTCCTACACATTTAACTTAAAATCATTCCATATCTGTCAAACAAGGGTTGAAAAATAAAAATAAAAATAATAACGAATTTCCAGATGGCATAAGTCATGTTTGCTCTGTCATTTAAAATAAAATTATTGATTAAAAGAAATACATCCAAAATCACACTTTAAATGACATATAACTATGTGGGTAATTCTTATGGTCCATGGACCTGTACTACCGTCGACCACCGGCTTCTATCAATGTCCGCCCAACCAAGCCCTTTATGAGTACAGGCATGTTTGTACAGAAACGGTACAACCCTCTATGAGTACAGGCCAGTCCAGCCCTTTTAACATCTCTAGCTTCAAGCCCGGAATCATCTCATGGGGATATCAAAGTCCATGCAAGTTGAAATTTTGCATGAATAATACTTCAGTTGCGAAAATTTACATAAGGTTTTGGCATATGAGTTGATGTGAATTTTTTTAAACCGACTAGATTGGATTGTAGACTTGTAGTAATGTAAAATTTAACATCAATCAATTTGTAGATAGATTCAAAACAAAATCTTTATTATAAGGTCAATTTTGGAGACTTTTAAAACTCAATTATTTAGCTACAATTAATTTCTGTTTCTTTAAGTCATCGAGTCTTATCAAACCCGAGTGCATATACCGACATACATCGACTCGAAAGTCAAGTCAACCCAAAGTTGATGGCCCCAATAAGACCCGTGTATGTCACGGCATCAAGTTGATCTTGTGTGGAAAAACAAATGGAAAATGTGTCCCTGAATGCGACATACCAAATTGACCAGTTGACTGACTTTGTTAAATTTTTAGTTTGGACCGGCTAAGCTATGCTCAAAGGAGAAAAGTATTGTATCAAGAGGAAGCTTGCAATTGTGGAACAACGATGTATCTAACATTCTAACAGATAGGCCTTCCATCTACAAATTGATTGATGTTAAATTTTACATTACTACAAATTGTAGTAACGTAAAATTTAACATCAATCAATTTGTAGACGGATTGAAAACAAAATCTTTATTATAAGGTCAATTTTGGAGACTTTTAAAACTCAATTATTCAGCTACAATTAATTTTTGTTTCTTTAAGTCATCGAGTCTTATCAAACCCGAGTGCATATACCAACATACATCGACTCGAAAGTCAAGTCAACCCAAAGTTGATGGCCCCAGTAAGACCCGTGTATGTCACGGCATCAAGTTGATCTTGTGTGGAAAAACAAATGGAAAATGTGTCCCTGAATGCGACATACCAAATTGACCAGTTGACTGACTTTGTTAAATTTTTAGTTTGGACCGGCTAAGCTATGCTCAAAGGAGAAAAGTATTGTATCAAGAGGAAGCTTGCAATTGTGGAACAGCGATGTATCTAACATTCTAACAGATAGGCCTTCCATCTACAAATTGATTGATGTTAAATTTTACGTTACTACAAATTGTAGTGACGTAAAATTTAACATCAATCAATTTGTAGATGGATTGAAAACAAAATCTTTATTATAAGGTCAATTTTGGAGACTTTTAAAACTCAATTATTCAGCTACAATTAATTTTTGTTTCTTTAAGTCATCGAGTCTTATCAAACCCGAGTGCATATACCGACATACATCGACTCGAAAGTCAAGTCAACCCAAAGTTGATGGCCCCAATAAGACCCGTGTATGTCACGGCATCAAGTTGATCTTGTGTGGAAAAACAAATGGAAAATGTGTCCCTGAATGCGACATACCAAATTGACCAGTTGACTGACTTTGTTAAATTTTTAGTTTGGACCGGCTAAGCTATGCTCAAAGGAGAAAAATATTGTATCAAGAGGAAGCTTGCAATTGTGGAACAGCGATGTATCTAACATTCTAACAGATAGGCCTTCCATCTACAAATTGATTGATGTTTTATTTTACATTACTACAAATTGTAGTAATGTAAAATAAAACATCAATCAATTTGTAGATGGATTGAAAACAAAATCTTTGTTATAAGGTCAATTTTGGAGACTTTTAAAACTCAATTATTCAACTACAATTAATTTTTGTTTCTTTAAGTCATTGAGTCTTATCAAACCCGAGTGCATATACCGGCATATATCGACTCGAAAGCCAAGTCAACCCAAAGTTGATGGTCCCAATAAGACCCGTGTATGTCACGGCATCAAGTTGATCTTGTGTGGAAAAACAAATGGAAAATGTGTCCCTGAATGCGACATACCAAATTGACCAGTTGACTGACTTTGTTAGATTTTTAGTTTGGACTGGCTAAGCTATGCTCAAAGGAGAAAAGTATTGTATCAAGAGGAAGCTTGCAATTGTGGAATAGCGATGTATCTAACATTCTAACAGATAGGCCTTCCATGACAAATTGACAATTGCACCACAAATGCTGGAAGGTGACTTACCAAGTTTGGAGATACCTCCAAAGCCCTTAAAACTATAGATTTTAAGAAATTATTGAAAACAATTCTTTATAAATACAGCGTGCATCTTTAAATAAATGCATTTGAAACAAATTTTGCGCTTGTAATTATTTTATTGTAAATACGCAGAAAAAATAAGACCCTTAAGCTTCAAGTAAGAAGCAGACAAAACGTCCAAGATCAATCAATTACGTACACAATGGAAAACTTAAACCACTTCATTATTCAAATAAAATCAAAACCAAATATATTGAATTGGAAGTAAAGCCGACACACTAGAATTTTGTTCTTTGTGAAAAAAAGCTGAGGACGTCAATCGAATGCGAGATACCAATGGACCCAGTTGACTGACTTTGTTAAATATCATTTGGTTATGATTTACAGCTCCTCACTACTCACCGGATATCACACTATGAAAATGTCAGTTTGTGATAGAAACATAAATTACCAAGAAATTCTAACCAAAGTAGTAAGGTACCACCCCTCAATGCGATTTGATAGTAAATTGTGTTAATTTAATATGACAATGTTTTGGGTGCAATAATAAATATCAAAAGTCGAAACAAACAAAAAACATAACTCACCATATAAACTCATGATTTACAGAATATTGACAAGTCACTATGCCACATAATTTGGTAAGTTTTTTCATAAAAAGTTGGGAGAATTGTAAACCCCTAACTTTTGATTAAATATCAAATCAAACCCTATGGTTTGAACAATCAGTAAAAAAAAAAAAAAAAAACCCTACCATTAATTGACTGTTAATTGACTGTTAACATATTGAAGAGGATTATCAATGTAGTCCCTATCTTTTGTTGAAACATTCGGAATTGTGATTCGTAATGATTCTGGCTCTGTGATGGCTTCTTGTTCTCAGATTTTTGATGCTAACTATGATGCTAATGTTGCTGGGATTATGGCTATATACAGAGGAATTTTATTTAGCAAAGACTGTGGTTTGGAGCCATGTGTTGTTGAATCTGACAAAGATGTTGCAGTTTTTCGTGTCTGTAATGATAATTTTCAGAATGCTAGTTTTGGTACCATCCTGGCTGAGATAAACGATTTGAGAGTGAGTGTTGGTGGGTTGAATATCAGGGCTATTCCCTCTCAAGCTAATGGAGTTGCACAGAGTCTCGCTAAGTACGCGCTGGTGATTATGGAGAACAATTTCTGGATGGAGGACTTCCCCGATTGTATTAGGGGCTTGGTGGAAGCTGATATTCCTAGTTAGCTTCTTGTTTGATTTGCTTTTTGTGGTGTTTTGTTGTGTTGGTTGTGTGGTTGTTGCTGCAATGCAGTTGTCAAAAAAAATAAAAAATAAAATAAAATAAAAATAAAAATAAAAAAATCAGTTTTTTAACTGTGTTTGTTTTTTTAGCTCGCATGGTCCCTGTGTTTTCTAAAATATACCAACCCCAACCTCAGATAAAAAATTTAGTAGTCAAACTATTTGAATAGACGATTTTACCCTTTACTTTAATTGCATGAGGTCAAAGTACATATTTGACCCTGACCTTTTAAACTTTACTTTTACCTTTTATCCAATAAAAACTTAACAACTCATCAAAATTAAACTTTTTTAACCAAAAAAAATACTTAAAGAAATAAGATAAAAAAATAAAAGTTAAAATAAAAAATAAAATGAAAAGAAGAAAGAAAAATGGAAGCAGCAGCCTCCACTGGAAATCCTCGAGAAGAGGTGGCACCGCCTCCTCACCGGCCATTGTGTTGTGCTAGTCTGTTAGATCTCATCGTTATTTATTCATTTAGTGATCTTACCACCTCCATCACAAATCCATCTCTCTTTATCACTCAAACTTGAAGAACCCAACACGAAACCTAAGATGATAGGAATAGCGAGGATTGCGGGAACGATCTCAACTGGGTAAAGAAGGCAAAGAGGGTCTGCTCGGTTTAGGGATTTGGGAAGGTTTGGTTCCTATTAGTTCTCCATGGTTGTGATTCAAGCGAATCAAGTGCTTGAAGACCAGAGCCAGATTGAGAGTCTTTGTTAGCTTGTGTTTTGATTTTGGGTTCCTTTTATTACATCTTCTGGTCTTGAATTATCAATTTGTTTATTTATTCTAAAGTAGATTTGTTTTAACTTTTTAAAGTTTGAAGCCATTGTAGCAATTGTTTTAAAGTCTTAATAATTTTGTTTTAAAGTTTCAATTTTTTAAATCAAATTGTTTTTTATTTTCCTATATTTATATTAATTTTTTTATGTGTTTTATGTTATAATAAAATTTAAAGATGGTAGATGATGATGATGATTAATTATAGAACAAATAAATAAATAAATAAATAATAGAAAAACATGAGAAAGAAACGAGAGTGGAGGAGAGAATATATATATTGCCTTTTATTAATTGATTGAGTGGTATCAAATTTTCTCTCTACAACAACAACTTTTTGTAATTACAATGAAGCCATATATATAGGCAAGAAGAGAGGGGTGATTGATGTAATATTTCACTCTTAAACATGAAGCAAACCATATGGACTTGCCACGTTGCATGGATTATTCAAGAAACTAATGGGTTCATGTGGTGTAAAAACCACCCACGTGTAACACTCACCCTTGGATTTTTCACCACTTGTATTTTAATTTGCTAGGAAAAACCCAGTGGGACAAAACCTTAGCAAAGTATATACAATGATCTTCTGGATCAAGTGGTGTGAACGGGTTCAGAACTGCCTCATTAAAACCTTTCCGGTAAAACCCAATGGGACAAAATCCGGTAAAGGAAAAAGAGTACAGTATACAAATATCTATTCAAAAATTTTGCTCCCCCTGAATGAAACTTCAATATCAATCATGTAATTTACAAAGCCGACGCATGCCAATTCCGTATACCAGTTTCTCAAAAGTTGATGTAGGCAATGTTTTGGTAAACAGATCTGCAAGATTATCTGTAGACCGTATTTGTTTAACATCAATTTGTCGGCTCTGTTGAAGTTCATGAGTATAGAAGAATTTAGGAGAAATATGTTTGGTTCTATCTCCCTTGATATATCCTCCTCTAACTTGAGCAATACAAGCCGCATTATCTTCGAATATTGGTGTTGGCATTTCTGTAGATAATGGAAATCCACAAGTATTTTGAATATGATAAATAACTGACCTTAGCCACACACATTCTCGGCTTGTTTCATGAAGTGCAAGGATCTCAGAATGATTAGAGGATGTAGCAACAAGAGTTTGCTTTGTGGAGCGCCAGGAGATTGCTGTGCCATTATATGTAAAAACATATCCCGTTTGTGAACGGGCTTTATGGGGATCAGATAAATACCCGGCATCAGCATAACCAATTAAACCTGAAAAGTTGTTGGATTTTGAATAATATAATCCCAAATCTTTCGTTCCACGAAGATAACGAAATAGATGTTTAATCCCATTCCAATGTCTCCGAGTTGGTGCTGAACTGAATCTAGCAAGCAAATTTACTGAAAATGAGATATCTGGTCTAGTACATTGAGCCAGATATAATAAAGCACCAATTGCATTAAGATATGGTACTTCAGGACCAAGTATCTTTTCATCATCTTCAAGTGGCCGGAATGGATCTTTCTTAGGATCAAGATTTCTAACAACCATGGGGGTACTTAATGGATGAGCATTATCCATATTAAATCTTTTCAGGATTTTTTCAATATATGCTGATTGATGGATAAGTATTCCGTCTGATTTATGCTCAATCTCTAGGCCGAGACAATATTTTGTTTTCCCTAAGTCTTTCATTTCAAATTCCCTTTTCAAATATTCAGCAGTTTTCAGGAGCTCTTCAGGAGTTCTAATTAAATTCATATCATCAACATAAACTGCTATAATAGCAAATCCAGATTCTGATTTCTTTATGAATACACATGGGCATATGGGATTATTGATATATCCCTCTTTAGTTAAATATTCACTGAGGCGGTTGTACCACATGCGCCCAGATTGCTTTAATCCATACAAGGACCTTTGTAATTTAATTGAATATAAATTCTGAGGTCTCGAGTTGTATGCTTCTGGCATTCTAAATCCTTCAGGGATTTTCATGTAAATATCAGAATCGAGTGAGCCATACAGGTAGGCAGTTACTACGTCCATAAGACGCATTTCAAGTTTTTCTGAGACAGCCAAACTTATCAGAAATCGAAACGTAATTGTATCCATTACTGGTGAATACGTCTCATCAAAATCAATACCAGGTCTTTGTGAGAAACCCTGTGCTACGAGTCGTGCCTTATATCGCACCACCTCGTTTTCCTCATTACGTTTCCGTACAAAAACCCATTTGTATCCAACAGGTTTGACGTCTTCAGGTGTCTGGACTATTGGTCCAAATACTTTACGTTTGGTTAATGAAGTCAATTCTGCTTGAATTGCTTCTTTCCATTTAGGCCAATCAGATCTTTGCCTACAATCGTCAAGGTTATAAGGCTCACAATCATCATTTAAAATTTCAGTAGCCACTGTGTACGAAAATATATCATCAATGATTGTTTCTTTACGATTCCACATTTCTCCTGTATAATTTATAGAAATTTCTTCATTTCTAGGTTCTTGTATCTCTTCAGAGATTTCTTCCCCTGCGGGGGTTTCTTGTGTCCTTTCAGGGACATCTAACTCTTGTGGAGTTGATTTAGAGAAAGTGGATTTATTTATAATTTCAGGAGTATGATCCTGATATTTTGTTTTCTTCTTTCGGGGAACAGTATCTTTTGAACCAAGTGGCCTACCACGCTTCTGGCGTACAGTAGATGATTCTTTTGCTATTATTTGTTTAGATTGTTCTCCTGGAACAATCACCCGTGCTGGTACATTAATAGCTGGGATGTGTGATTTTGTTACCCTAGTAGCATCTGTAAATGCATCTGGTAACTGATTTGCTATTGTTTGAAGGTGAACTATCTTTCGTACTTTATTCTCACATTGAGATGTGTATGGATCAAGATGAATTAGACTAGGGACTTTCCAAGAAAATTCACGCTTCTCTTCAGGAGAAGTTTTTCCCTTCCCTAATGATGGGAAATTTTTCTCATCAAAATGACAATCTGCAAATCGTGCAGTAAAAAGATCACCAGTTAAAGGTTCTAGATACCTAATAATTGATGGTGAATCTAGACCAACATATATTCCCAAACGCCGTTGGGGTCCCATTTTATTTCTATGTGTAGGTGCAATTGGGACATATACTGCACAGCCAAAAGTACGCAGATGAGAAATATCTGGCTGATGGCCAAATACGAGTTGCACTGGAGAATATTGATGATAAGAAGTGGGACGAAGACGAATTAATGCAGCAGCATGCAAAATAGCATGTCCCCAAACAGAAATTGGTAATTGTGTTCGTAATAATAAAGTTCTTGCAATTACCTGGAGACGCTTGATAAGTGACTCTGCCAATCCGTTCTGAGTATGAACGTGTGGAACTGGATGCTCAACATCAATCCCAACTGATTTGCAATATTCATCAAATGTTTTGGAGGTAAATTCACCCGCATTATCAAGGCGTATTGATTTAATCGGATGATCGGGAAAATGTGCCCGAAGCCTGATAATCTGTGCGAGTAACCTTGCAAAAGCAACATTACGTGTTGATAATAAGCAAACGTGTGACCATCTGATGGATGCGTCAACTAGGACCATAAAATAGCGGAACGGTCCACTTGGTGGATGGATAGGTCCACATATGTCCCCTTGAATCCTTTGTAGGAATGATGAGGATTCAAAGCCAACCTTAGAATGTGATAGTTTTATTACTAATTTTCCTTGTGAACATGCAGTACATAAATTTTCATGGGATAAAAGAATCTTCTGGTTCTTTAATGGATGTCCATGAGAATTTTCAATGATTTTTCGCATCATTGTAGATCCTGGGTGACCAAGACGGTCATGCCAAAGCATAAATATTTTTGGATCTGAGAACTTCTGGTTCATAACTGCATGGACTTCTACATCTCTTATAAGAGTGTAATATAATCCAGATGATAAAGCACACAGCTTTTCCATAATAAGTTTCTGGCCTGAACTATGAGAAGTAATGCACAGATACTCAATATTCTCATCACTTATAGTTTCTATGTGGTATCCATTATACCGTATATCTTTGAAACTGAGCAGATTTCTTTTGGATCTGCTTGAATATAAAGCATCGTTGATACATATTTTAGTATTGTTTGGTAACAATATCATGGCTCTACCGGAGCCTTCTATCAGGTCTGCTGGACCTGATATTGTATTAACATTTGCCTTAAGCAAAGTTAAATTCAGAAAGTATTTCCGATTTCGTAGAATCGTATGTGTCGTCGCACTATCGGCTAGACATATATCTCCTGTATTTTGCTTTTCAATATCACTCATCTTATTGTTTAAAGACATATCTATTAACAAAAACAAAAATAAAATAAATAAAGTGCATATCAGATATAGTGGTAAACAAAAGACATATATATATATATATACACATGGAATATTTACATAAACATAATAACAAAAAGAATATACAAGCAGTACTCAATTGGTGTGGACATTTCCATCACCAGTTGAAGTGGTCACTTTTTCAGTCGGATCATTTAGAAAATCAGAAACATCAAACTGGACATCCATAAAATCTGAATCTTCCAAGAAATTGGTTTCAGGATTCTTTTCCTTTCCTTTTTCTTTGATTGAAGCCTGATAAAGCTCAACTAGATGTTTAGGCGTGCGGCATGTCCTTGACCAATGGTTATGACATCCACATCTGAAACAAACATTATCATCCTTCTTGGGCCCCTTCTGGATATTCTTTCCTTTATCTGGTTTTACCTTATAAACATTCCACTTCTGGGGAGTGTTTTGATTATGACCTCGACCCCGACCCTGACCATGGCTAGGACCACGACCACGACCACGACCACGACCACGACCACGACCACGGTAGGAACCGCGACCGCGACCGCGACCATGACCGCGAGTATGTCCTCCGATAGTGTTGGTATTCACTTCTGGGAATGCTGTAGAGCCGGTCGAGCGTGATTCATGATTCTTTATTAAGAGTTCTCGGCAACCAGGAGACATGAGATAAGTTCTGAATATTTTGAGAATCGCCGTTCTCGATACTGCTGTTGTAATATCATGTTAGAGGCATGAAAGGTTGAAAATGTTTTTTCCAACATGTCATTTTCTGTCACATCCTGACCACACAATTTCAGCTGTGTAGTGATTTTGAATAAGGCAGAATTGTATTCAGACACTGATTTAAAATCTTGGAAGCGTAAATGTTGCCACTGATATCTAGCATTTGGTAACGCAACATCAGGTTGGTTATCAAAACGATCTTTCAGTTCCTGCCAAAGAACATCTGGTTCCGTGACAGTTAGGTACTGAGTTTTTAGATCTTCATGTAAGTGGTGGCGGATAATAACCATGGCTGTAGATTTGTCATGTTCAGATGCATCAGCCCCATTTTCAATAGTATAATACAATCCTTCTGATTTCAGGAGTAATTTTGTATCAATAACCCATGACATGTAATTTTCTCCTGACACTTCTAGTGCAGCAAATTTTAGACTTGCAAGCTTTGGCATGGTTATAGCTTCTGATTATCTGAAAAAATTACAATCGGAGTCAGAACTTCTGGTCTGATAAAAATCCGAGGAATTTAAATATTTGTAAGTAAATAAATTCAGAACTTCAGGTTCCGTTAATGATAAATAAATCCATGAACTCCAGGTTCTGGATGAGTGACCAAATTGTTTAAATAAATAAAAATTGCATAAAAGTAAATAAAGTGCGATAAAGTAAATTGCGTAAAAATAAAATGCGGGAAAGTAAATTCAGAACTGCAGGTCCTGATATTAATAAATAAAAGTCTAGAAACTTCAGGTTCTAGTAATAATAAATTCAGAACTTCAGGTTCTGGTAATAGATCTAAGAACTTCAGGTTCCAGTGATAATAAATTCATAAGCTTCAGGCTTTAGTAATAAATTCAGAACCTCAGGTTCTGAAAATAACAGCATCGTGCTGATAACGTGTTATAATAAAATTTAAAGATGGTAGATGATGATGATGATGATTAATTATAGAACAAATAAATAAATAAATAAATAATAGAAAAACATGAGAAAGAAACGAGAGTGGAGGAGAGAAAATATATATTGCCTTTTATTAATTGATTGAGTGGTATCAGATTTTCTCTCTACAACAACAACTTTTTGTAATTACAATGAAGCCATATATATAGGCAAGAAGAGAGGGATGATTGATATAATATTTCACTCTTAAACATGAAGCAAACCATAGGGACTTGCCATGTGGCATGGATTATTCAAGAAACTAATGGGTTCATGTGGTGTAAAAACCACCCACGTGTAACATTTTATGCGTTATATGAGTATCTAATTTTTGTATTGAAATTTTTGACAGGACTTTTTTAATTTTTTGTTGTTGTTTTCAGTTTTTTTTTTTTTTTTTTAATTCGTAATTACTATTAATTTTATTTTGTGTTGTATAAATATTTTTTAAATACTTTTATATAAATATTTAATTATTATTTTTGACAAGTGGCATGTTTTTTGTTTAAAGACAAAAAAAAAAAAAAAAAAAAAAAAAAAAAAAAAAAAAAAAAACCTTTGAAACCATTAAGTTTGAATAATGGTGGATTAATAGAAGGATCAAATTGATGTATTTTAGAAAGAGTAACGTTACATTGTCTAAATACGGTGCCCAAATGATGTGGCAACACTGTAGACCATTCATTTCAATGTAGCATTACTCTTTTAAAAAACATAGTGACCAAGCGATCTAAAAATGCAAATACATTTAAAAACTGATGTTTCGAGGACTAAATTGATAATACCCTATAATATATTAACGGTCAACTAATAGTTAACTAATGGTAGGGATTTTTTTACTGATTGTTCAAATCAAAAGGTTTGATTTGGCATTTAATCAAAAGTCGGGCAACTCTCCCTAAAAAATTTGGGAAGCCTAACACACAAAATATTTCTCCCCACACCTATTTACTTCCAACACCCGCCGTAAAAATTTGAAATTTAATAATTTACTTTTTACGATCTCTAAAGTGTCAAGATTAACCCTATATATTAATAATTATTTTAATTAAATTGTTTTTCTTTAAATCCATACAAAATCAAATTTGGATGAAGAACCCTAAATTATACAAATTGTGGACATTTAAAAAAAAAATTGATAAGCTTTTAGTACTTTTCTAACCTTCCAATAGTTGTGATGATAAGCTTATAATCATTTTCTAACATTCCATTAACCTTTCCATATAATTTCAATTTAGTTTTTAGTTCGTTTAGGGTTCTTAACCGTGAACAAATTGGAATCAAACAATTTCAATTTCATTAATAACCTAATCAAAATCTGTCAGGTTTGCATTTTTGTGAAGGATTTAGCTAGGAAGAAAGAGTGTTTTATGAAAGTTCTAGAAAGAGAGAGGAGATCACAGAAGCTGCGTTAGGTTTGGACTGTGGAGTTCTTGTCTAAACTCTAAAGAAGAAAAGGCTTTTATAGTGCTTGTTTGAACTCAAAACGCAAGTCGTTTAAGTGTCTAGATAAGGTTTAATTGCTTTCCAAAACGGCACCGTTTGGTAGCCTGATGAACTTAGTTAAACAACACCGTTTTGGTAGCTGCAGGTTCATGTTATTAGTGTGTCTAGGAGCAATGGATCACTCCACTTTGTCCTATTATTAGTTTGTCTTTTGCTGAAAGGAATTCTGTTATAACAAAATGGAAGGAACATTTACAGATCAGCAAATGAAATACAACTATTCCTAAATTCTCAATTCTTCTCTCTGTCTCTCTCTCGTCCTATTCTATCTTCTACTTTCCAGACTTCAATCTTTGCGCTTCCAGGAGTTTTGAGCTTGCAATGAACCAAATCAGCTAGCATTAATTGATTATAGAATTGGTTTTGATTTGGAAATAACCAGATCATTACAAGTGGTATCAGAGCATTTTTTCAGGGCCAAATAAATACTCACCATCATCTATTTCCACAGATCTACACCCAACCTTTCTTCCTAATCTACAAGTTTACCTAATTTTGCAAAACAAACCAGGAAACACTCAATTACCAACCATTAACAACAGATCTCATTTCTCCATAAGTAGTCACTTCACAACATTCACAAGTACTCAACTATGGTCGAAGGAACCAAACAACATATTGATGGACGATTTACTGAAATTGAAAGCAAGTTACAGAAGTTTGAAGATGGGTTTGATTCATTCAAGATTGAGATAGCAGGACAAATGGCAAGTCAGATGGCACAGACATAGGAGTTACAGCAGGGCACAATAGGGTGGATCTAGAAGACACAAATGGGATGGGAAAAGGGATTCTCGGTTCAACCCCTGTGTGAAGAGTGTATCTTTGCTAGCTTTAGTAACAGAACAAAGTAACAACATCAACTGTCAGCTGCAAGCTTAGTCAACAGAAGGTCAACACAAGCTAGCAAAGGCAAGGACAGGAAATGATTCAATACAATGTAGCAATCAGTTCAACATGTTGATCAATAGATCACAACCACACTTCCGCACAATATTGAGAGAAATGCCAACCGTACGATCGAGTCTTGTTAAGCACAAAAGACTGGCTCGAGAGTACAAAACACAAAACAGAATTTGGCGCCCAAAATGAATCTGTTATGGCTGAGTTGGCAAAATGATTTGCTCTCATTTATTCTGATAAAAGTTTGTTAGAAAAGTTGTTAGAATGTAGATGATTCTAGAAACATGAAAGTGTGTATATATATGTAAGTTCTCTGTAAAGCAAATTCAATGAATCACAATTCTTTGATACCAGACTCCATTAGAGTTCTGGTTAGAAATTCTCTCTAAGTATTTTTCTCAAACACCTGGTCTATACAATTTTACATGGTATCAGAGCTTTGCTCTTGATCAAATCAACATGGTTCAATTACCTACAACTGTTCATTTTTCTCCATCATCATCTCAACTACCTCTAGCTGTTCATTCATCTCCGTCGCCGTCTCAGCCTTCCTTTTCGACTCTTCCGTCGATTGAGTCACTAGTGATTGCTAAATCACTTAACCACAACCTTCCTATCAAGCTCAACAGAGATAATTATGTTCATTGGAAAGCGTTGGTGTTGCCTGCCATAAGAGCTTTGGAGCTCGAAGACTTCATCAATGGAGTCCGTTTGTGTCCAAATAAGTTTGTTGCAAATACAGATCCAAACGATAGTGAGAAAGATATGGCAATTAGTAGCGATTTTCTTGCTTGGAGGCTTCTGGATCAGTTCTTATTGGTGTGGCTTTTGTCAACTGTAAGTGAAAGTTTGATTGGACATGTAACATAATGTTCTTCTGCTCTTAAAGCCTGGAGAACACTTGAAGAATCGTTTGCTCAACAATCTCTGGCCAAAACCATGCAATTGAGACAACAGCTTGGTAGTGTAAAGAAAGGATCGAGTACTGTAGCTGAGTTTGTGATGAAAGTCAAAAGTATAGGTGATAATCTGAGAGCAGTAGGTGACAAAGTTTCTGATCGTGATTTATTTCTTAGTGTGGTAAATGGCGTAGGCCATGAATTCGATGTTGTGGTAGTTTTTGTCACGTCTCAAAAGAATGCAATATCTCTTCATGAAGCTCAGTATCTACTCATGCTTCATGAGTAGAGAATCGAACATCTGAATACTACTTCGCAAGTGGATGTTAATCCATCTGTAAATTTTGTGTCAAACAACAATAATACAAACGGTGGCAGAGGTGGACACAACAGAGGAAGTGGCAATTCAGGAGGCCGAAATAGTGGAAATCGGGGTAGACGCGGTAGAGGAAACTTGAATAACAACAATGATAGACCTTCTTGCCAGATATGTGGCAGAGTTGGACACATTGCTTCTCGATGCTACAATAGATTTGATAGGAACTTTCGAAGTCCAACTTCTGGTCATGCAAATTTTTAATAGAAATAGTTCTGGATAGGCAAATTTTAATGGAAACAGTTCTGGACAGGTTCAAGGTCATGGTCAGATTCATAATCAAGGCCACTTTGTCTCCACCGATTTCAATCCGCAAGCTCATTACAACCAGACCTCTGCTTATATTGCCTCTCCTGAAACCATGATTGATCCGACTTGGCATGCGGACAACGGTGCCTCTAGCCATGTTACGCCTGATCTTGGTAAACTCTCTACCTACTCTACTTATGCTGGTATTGAGAAACTTGCAGTTGGTAGTGGAGAACAGTTAGACATAGCTAACGTTGGTAACATGTCAATTATTTCACACACACAGCCAAATTGTGTCTTGCATTTGAAGAATGTGTTGCATGTACCTCATATAGCTAAGAATTTACTTAGTATATCTAGGTTCACATATGATAACAATGCTGTGGCTGAATTTTGTGATGGTTATTGTGTTATCAAGGACAAAGTTTCCAAGAAAACTCTACTCAAAGGTATACTTAGAGATGGATTATACAAGCTTGATTTGAAAGCAAGTGCTGGTGGCTCTTCACATGATGCTATGTTGTTTGTTTCAAATGCTTTTCTTTCTAGTTGTAATAATATGCAGTCGCTTGGTGAAGCTGCTGTTAAGTCTTCATCAATTTGTATACAATCCTTTCCTTGTGTAAATATTGTAGCCTTGGATAGTGTACAAGAAACTGCTGTATCTCCCAAGAGTAGTGTTGCTTTGTGGCACTCAAAACTTGGTCACCCTTGTGATCGAATTCTAAGGGAAGTTTTGAAGAAGTTGAATGTTTCCTGTGTTAATGCATCTTTTGATTGGTGTGACTCATGTAAATTAGGAAAAATGCATCAATTACCATTTAAGAGATGCTCCATACAGTCAAAATCACCATTGGCATTGATATACTCTGACATTTTGGGTCCATCCCCAATGGTATCACCAGTTGGTCACCGATATTACATATCGTTTGTGGATGATTTCACAAGATTTACTTGGTTGTTCCCTATTGTTCTGAAGTCTGATGCTCTCCCAGTATTTCTAAACTTCAAAAAGCAAGTTGAGCTGCAGTTTAACATAAAAATACAAGCCTTACAAACTAACATGGGAATGGAATATTAGTCCTTTTCTTCAACACTCAAGCAGTTTGGTATTACATAGCGTTTTTCGTGTGCTTACATGCATTAGCAAAACGGTGTGCCTGAGCGCAAACATAGGCACGTTGTCGCAACTGGCCTCACCTTGTTGGCACATGCCAAGATGCCACTGAAATTTTGGTCAGATGCTTTCACTTCTGCTGTGCTGGTCATCAACAACTTACCTACTCCAGTCTTAAATGGCAAGTCTCCTTTTGAAATTCTGTACAAAAGACAACCAAACTACTCTTACTTTAAAGCTTTTGGGTGTGTTTGCTTCCCTTGCCTTCGGCCATACTCAAAACAAAAATTCAACTTCCACTCATCAAATTGTATCTTCATAGGTTATAGCTCCCAGCACAAAGGATACAAATGTTTGAGTCCATCGGGGAGGATCTTTGTTTCTCGAAATGTTCTCTTTCATGAATTCGAATTCCCTTATTTGGAGTTGTTTCCATCTGATAAGAATGGTCTGCAGCCTTCAACTTCAGGTCCATCTATAAGTATCATACAGAATCACATGTTGTTGCCAATATCAATGTCTACAGCAGGTCATTCGACCTCTCCAATGGCTACTTCAGCTGCCATTCCTGTAGTTATTCCAGGTGCTGGTCCAACAAATATTTTTCCTTCCACAAGTTCTTCAGCTGCTGTTCCTATAGGTGTTCCAAGCACTGATCCAATTAATGTTCTTCCTGTCACAAGTTCTTCAGTTTCTCCACCAGTATGCTCTACTCATAACATGGTTACTAGGTCCAAGACAGGTTCTCTTAAACCCTGGGTCTATTCAACTTTGTGTCAATCACCTTGCACAACCTTGATTCCTGAACCCACGAATGTCAAAACTGCGCTTGCTGATCCGAAATGGAAACAAGCCATGATTGAGGAATATGGTGCTTTGATGAAAAATGACACTTGGTCATTGGTCCCATCTACAGCTAATATGAACATTGTTGGTCACAAATGGGTTTTTCTAGTGAAATATAAGCCCGATGGTTCAGTTCTTAAGTACAAAGCTAGGTTGGTCGCGAAGGGCTTTCATCAAACACCCGGAGTTGATTTTTCAGAAACGTTCAGCCCTGTAATCAAGCCTTCAACCATTCGTGTCATATTCACTCTTGCTGTAAGTTTTGGCTGGCCTATACAACAAGTGGATGTCAATAACGCCTTCTTGAATGGTAACTTAACGGAGGTTGTTTATATGGAATAACCGGCTGGTTTTGTTGACAATTCGAAGCCTAAGCACGTGTGTCGATTACATAAAGCATTATACGGTCTCAAGCAAGCACCACGTGCTTGGTTCCATAAGTTACGAGGAGCTCTAATAGAAAAGGGGTTTCAGTCATCTACCTCTGATGTCTCCTTGTTTATCAGACGTTCTGCAGCTGGTGTAGTGTTCCTACTCATATACGTTGATGATATTTTGGTTATAGGCAGTAGCTGTTCTCTCATTCAGTCTACCATTTCTGCTCTCCACTCCAGATTTGCTCTTAAAAATTTGGGACAAGTTAACTATTTTTTGGGGTTTGAGGCTTCACGGGACAAGTCAGGTATTTACTTGACTCAAACTAAGTACATTCATGATCTGTTGTCAAGAACTTCTTTGCTGAATTCCAAGCCCAGCTCCACGCCTCTCTGCTCCAGCCTAAAGCTATCATTGAAGTCTGGTGTTCCCTTCTCTGATCCTACCTTGTATCACAGCACTATCGGTGCCCTTCAGTATGTCACATACACAAGGCCTGATATTTCCTTTGCCGTAAATAAACTTAGTCAATTTTTGGTTGCTCCAACTGACCAACATTGGCAAGCTTGCAAGAAAGTCCTTAGATATCTTAAAGGCACTTCCACTCTTGGTCTTCACTTTCAACATGTCAAGGAGCTGTATATTGAAGCTTACAGTGATGCTGATTGGGCCTCACGTATTGATGATAGGTGTTCCATAAGTGGCTGTTATTTGTACCTAGGATCCAATTTGATCACTTGGTTTTCCAAGAAGCAGAAAGTGGTCGCCAAGTCGAGCACTGAGGCTGAGTATAAAGCACTGTCACAGGCTGCTTCAGAGGTATTGTGGCTTAAGTCTCTTTTTGTTGAACTTGGGTTTCCAGTTGCAGGTGTGCCTACGATCTGGTGTGATAACACCAGTGCTGCTTCTCTTGCTCAAAATCCTGTTTTTCATTCACAAACGAAGCA
Organism: Acer saccharum; assembly: GCA_030490815.1. NCBI lineage: Eukaryota > Viridiplantae > Streptophyta > Magnoliopsida > Sapindales > Sapindaceae > Acer > Acer saccharum. The sequence continues at coordinate 15,314,522 of CM059867.1, read as the reverse complement.
TATTGAGATTGATGTGCATTTCGTTCGTGAAAAGGTTTCATCTAGATTGCTTTCTATCCAATATATACCCTCTGAGAATCAAAAAGCTGATATATTGACCAAGGCTTTGCCTATGGCTCGTTTTGAATTTCTTTGTGCCAAACTGAGCTTGTCAATTGATCCCAAGCTCATTTTGAGGGGGAATGTGACGAGCGTATCTTTACTAGCTTCAGTTACAGAACAAAGTAATAACATCAACTGTTAGCTGCAAGCTCAGTCAACAGAAGGTCAACACAAGCTAGCAAAGGTAAGGACAGGAAATGATTCAATACAATGTAGCAATCAGTTCAACATGTTGATCAATAGATTACAACCACACTTCCACACAATATTGAGAGAAATGCCAACCGTACGATCGAGTCTTGTTAAGCACAAAAGACTGGCTTGAGAGTACAAAACGCAAAACAGAATTTGGCGCCCAAAATGAATCTGTTATGGCTGAGTTGGCAAAATGATTTGCTCTCATTTATTCTGATAAAAGTTTGTTAGAAAAGTTGTTAGAATGTAGATGATTCTAGAAACACGAAAGTGTGTATATATATGTAAGTTCTTTGTAAAGCAAATTCAATGAATCACAATTCTTTGATACCAGACTCCATTAGAGTTCTGGTTAGAAATTCTCTCTGAGTATTTTTCTCAAACACCTGGTCTATACAATTTTACACCCTGGAAGCTCTTATGAAAGTCAAAAGTTTCAAGGCCAACCTAGTACCAGCAACAAGGCATTTACTGAACCAACCCTAAGGCCACCTAAGCTATATTTCCCTAAGTTTGATGGAAATGACCCAAAGTCTTGGATCCGAAAATGTGATAGGTTTTTCATAATTCATCCTATCCCACCCGATCAAAAAGTAGTAATGGCATCCATATACACTTTGAAAAAAGAGCTGAAACTTGGTTTCAGACTTTTTATGCTCTCAAGGAAGGGGTGACTTGGAAGGAATTTACAGAGGCCTTATTGGTTAGGTTCTTAGATGTTGGCCAAGAGGATGTGGTAGGGGAATTCCAACGAATGAGGCAAACATCCACTGTGATTGACTATCAAGATAAGTTTGAGGAAATCAAGCCTAGGTCCCTAGACAAGAACCTTAGGTTGAGTGAAGAATTTTTCCTTGAGAGTTATATTAGTGGGCTTAAAGGAGAAATCAAACACATGGTCAAAATGTTTAAACCTCCTGATCTAAAATATGCCATTCACCTAGCTAGACTTCAAGAGGCTTCTATAGAAGCCAAGAAGACCAAACCTTGGCCTGCCAAACCAAACCACACCCAAAATCAACCCTCATTTAAAGGAAACACACTTACCACAAAGCCCATGATAAGCTTCGACAAGTACATTGTTCATCCTTGTGTATTTATTGTAAGGACTCGATTTATATAATTTTCTAATTATGTTTGTTAGTTTTTGGTTTGCATTAACTTTATTCCATGTCAAAATCCCCTTTGCTTTTAATTCTTAGTTTCTTAGGAATATTGGTTCTTACTTGAACTTAAGTGGTTTAGCAACTTCGATTAGTAGGCTTATGTCCCATTTGATTTTTTATCTGAAGTCTGAACAGTGCTTAATGTTACTGAAGATTGAATAATGACTGAAAACCGAAAACTGAAAAACATGTTTGTTTGTTTTTCATTGAAAACTAAATATAAGTGATAAGTGGAGGAAAAAAAAAATGGAATTGAATCTCTTGTCTTTATGGCTTAATTGGTGGGGAACGGTTTTATTTTATATAATTTTTTAGTTTAACATTTTTTTTTTTGTTATAGATCGCTAATCTTTGTATGATTTATTTATTTTTTGATAATTTTTTTTAAAAGTTGAAAAAAAAAAAAAAAAAAAAAAGATGACCACTTTATTTTATGTGTGAATTTTGTTAATAAGAATGAATGTGTTCTTTTTTATTTATTAGAAAATAAAATGTCATATTTTTTCAATGAGTTTTATGTTTTTTTTTTTTTTTTTTCTCAAGTAAAAGTCATTCAAAGTCTATGATGAGAATGGAAGAGAAATTGTAAGGTTTGATATAACTAAAACTCATTAAATGTCATTGACATTTTAAAGTCATTGTCATTAAAAGACATTGATATTTTGAAGGAAATTGCTTGGGTACTGATTGGTCAATACCCAAGGTACTGACCCCGCTAATAGGGTGTTGTCACGTGGCTTTTTTCTTTTAATCTTTTACATTTATCTCCTTACATTTATCACAAATTGGCTACATGGAAAAACCCTATTGGTTAGTCAGTACCCAATCATTGTCCTATTTTGAATATCTCCAAACTTTTATAGTCTTCTAAAAGTTATAATTGAATACTCCATAATGTTATAGGCTTTTTAAAAGTCATTAAAAGAATATATTGAATTCATCCAAACTTTTTAATTCCATAAAAGTTTTTAGGGTAAATTGCACAAACTTGCCCCCAGTTTTGTCTAAAAAGCATAATATTCAACAAATACCTTTAAGTACAATAGGATCCCCTACCGTTAAGTGTGTTCTGTTAGTAATTAACGTTTGAAGGGTAAAATAGTCATTGCATGTATTAAATAATAAAAATTAGTAAAAAAAAGGCTGAGTGTCAATACACGTCTGGATCAAGTCCCATCTCCATCAATTATGCACTATTCATCTGAGTGCCTATTGCACATCCTCTTTTCGCGCCAGAAAAATAAAAAAATAAAAAATTGGACAGTGTCGTAAAAGGCATGTATGGCTTTTTTTTTATTTTTTCCTTAAGAGTGAATGTTCAGATGGAAAACATGTTTCGATTTTGCTTTGTGAAACAATTAGGGTCTTCAAAACAAATTGGGGATTTTGTCGGTACTTGTTGTAACATTAATTCGTTTGGTTTATTGTTCAGAATTTATTGCAAAAGAGTGGGATCTAATTGATACGAAATCAACTTTTACGTAAAGATTTGGATATTTTGAGAAAAAAATAAAATAAAATTTGGGGCTTTCGTACAGATGCCAATTTAGTTTTACTAAATTTCTTGCATAATACCAACTAATTAAAAATAAATAAAATGGATTTTTTTTTTTCTTGATTTCGCCTTCTATTATTTGCTTTTTGCCTCTTCATTGATGATAATTACAATATTTTTATTATCATGGCAATTAAGATTAATCTATTCTTTTATCCTCTTAGTCTCTGATCTTCTCTTATCACATTCATTAAATTTATCTCATTTTTCACTTTCAATTTTTGATTTATGAGTTTTTCGTGTGGGTGCTTTTTGAAATTTGTTGGATTTTAAAGTGTTGGTTCAGTTTGTTGATTATTTATTTATTATTGTTATTATGTCTGTGATCTACACCCATTTGAAGCAACATGAGTCTTGCAGATGATATTTTGCCACGGAAGATTGGGAAGACAAAAATGAAAAAAAGAATCCACCAAAAAAATAATAATAAAAAAAACAAAATAAAAGTGTCTTTACAATGATGCCAGAATCCCCCACAGATGACTTGATGGCAGGAGGCCAGGAGTTGAGCTAGCTAGGATGAAGATTGAAGAAGCTTAAAAAAAGGAAAAAAAAAATTCAGATGTATACTTTAAAATTTAAATTCATGGCAAAATGCCTATTAAAAAAAGAAAATCAGAACTTTTCATTAAAAAAAATGATAATAAGATGAATGCTCTATATTATCATGGCAAACTATCTTTAAATAGACCAAACCAATGTGACGGTAGAAGAACGTTGATATTCAACCAACAGTCAAAAAGAATACCAAATTTGTAATATTGTAAAATGTTTAAGGGTAAAATGGGTATTAACTAGTTTTAATAGTAAACAAATATACTTAAAATGTCAAGTCACATCAGCTTCAATACAGCTCAGGGGCACTTTGGACCTTTCAGCCACCAAATGCAGTCAACAGTTAAGAGTAACGATTGTTGACTAACTGCAGGGGATCTTAGTGTAATTAAAGGCATTTGTTTAATATTATGCCTTTTAGCCAAAACCGGGGGTAAGTTTGTGTAATTTGCCCAAGTTTTTTGAGAGTTCAGTTTGAATACACCCCCTTGACTAGATTATCTTGTTGAATTATTACATTGTGATTGTATGGAAGACGTGGAACTATTACATTGTAATTGTCTTTGAATTTGTCATACTACACAAACTTGAGGAAAGGTGTGAATATACATTTTCCTTGAAATTTCTGAGTAGAAGAAAGAAAAAAAAAAACATGTGGGCCCACTGCTCTTGAATAGAACAGGTGCTTCTTTTCACGCCATCGAAATTTGTCTACTTAATCCACAGTGAAAGACGATGGAGCCAAGTGCATCGTTTGATTAGTTTTGTTACTACCCAAAATCATCTTCAATTAAAAATGTATTCTCTCTCACTCTCCATGTCCATTTGTTCTAGTATAATCCTCCTCTTCCTTTTCTCGCCTTACTCAGAATCCCAAAGCAACTATGGTGTTAACCAGATTGCTTATGAATTCTGGTCTAATCCTACTCTTCCTTCTCTCACAAATATTACTTATGAATTCTGTCGACCAACAATATGCGGCAGAAAAGGCCCGGTAATCAGATTTCCCTTCAGACTCAAAACTCAACCAGTCTTTTGTGGTCTTGAAGGTTTTGAATTATCATGCTCCTCCAATAACAACACACTCTTGCATCTTCCTTCTTTCAACAGCAGTACTAAAGATTTCTATGTGCAAGAAATTTCTTATCTTCACAGCAGTATTGCCTTTACTGATCCTAATGAAACCACATGCCCAGTAAAAACTCTTTTCTCTCTAAACTTCACAAGCTTTGAATCTCCTTTTTATGGGTGGCATATTGATACATTGAACTGCACTGAAAAGATTGAACAGAGCAGCAGATTGTTGATGGATCGCGACAGTACTGTAGTAGGGCCGATTGGTTGTATAAGTGATGATCAAAAATTTGTTTATGTAATTGATGCTCATACGGTAATGTACGAACTGCCTCCAAATTGCAGCATATTATCTCGATCAAAATGGATTCCAGGTCTAAAAAACACTCTTAAGGATTTTTTGAAAACTGGAAGGATGGGGATGGCATGGGAAGCTCTCGATGGATGCCATAGCTGTGAAAAATCTGGAAATTTTTGTGGGTTCAACTTTACAAACAATTCAACCGTCTGTGTCAAAAACAAAGGTAACATCATCAGTTTTTATTTGAATTGATTATCAGTACAAAAGTGTTATGTGCTTGTATATAAAATTGTTAGGTTGATCGAATATATTATTTATCAAAAAAGAAAAACATTACAGTGTTTATTTATTTATTAATTAATTTATTTTTAAAAAAAAATTCAAATATCCAAGGAGACTGTTATACAAGAAGCATTGCAATTTGAAAATGTTTTTATGCGTACTTCAAGCCTTCTCTGTATTATCAGTAATGAAAGTAGACAATGCTTTAAACCAACTTCGTCTTTTTCCTGATTTGCAGATCCTCTTCCAATTTTTGTAATAATGGGTACAAGTATTGGAGGCACAATCTTCTTTACTTTGGTAATACTCCTTATTTACAAATCAATAAAGTCTGACAAGGAAAAAGAAGTTCAACAAAGAGTAGAGAAGTTCCTGGAAGACTACAAGACCCACAATCCAACAAGATACACTTACAGTGATCTTAAGAAAATAACCGGCAAATTTAAGCACAAACTCGGTCAAGGAGGCTATGGAAGTGTCTATAAAGGAAAACTTTCCAATGGAATTCCTGTTGCTGTCAAGATTTTGGAACATTCAAAAGCAAATGGAGAAGATTTCATCAATGAAGTTGCTATTATAAGTAGAATACATCATTTTAATGTTGTTCGCCTTTTGGGATTCTGCTCAGAAGGGACTCGACGTGCTATCATTTATGAGTTCATGCTAAATGGATCTCTTGAAAAAATCATCTTCTCAAAGAAGCAGAAATCAGATCATCGACTTTTGAGTTGGGAGAAGTTGCGAAAGATTGCATTCGGTGTTGCCCGTGGAATAGAGTACTTGCACCAAGGATGCAAACAAAGAATCCTTCATTTTGACATCAAGCCTCACAACATTTTACTAGACCATAATTTCCAACCAAAGATTTCAGATTTTGGGCTTGCCAAGCTATGCTCAAAGGAGATAAGTATTGTATCAATGACAGCTGCTAGAGGAACTGTTGGCTATATTGCACCAGAGCTATTCTCGAGAAATTTCGGAGAGGTTTCTTACAAGGCTGATGTTTTCAGTTATGGAATGATGTTGTTAGAGATGGTTGGATGTAGAAAGAACATTGATCATACAATTGAAAATCAGAGCCAAGTTTATTTTCCCGAGTGGGTTTACAATAGAGTAGTGAACCAAGGAAGAGAGATCAGTTTAGAAATTGAGGAAGATGGAGATGAGAAAATTGCTAAGAAGCTGGCAATCGTGGGACTGTGGTGCATTCAATGGAATCCAACAGACAGGCCTTCCATGACAACGGTGATGCAAATGCTTGAAGGTGACTTACAAAGCCTGGAGATGCCTCCGAAGCCCTTTATATCTTCGGATGTTGAAATGGTTGAAAATTCTTAGATTTTTCTTTTTTTTAGGCGTGGTTTTGTGTGTTTTTGGTGTCACTGCTGCTGGTTTCTTGTTTGTGTTTGGTTTGCTGGGGTGCCTTCTTTTTGTTGTCTGTTCTCTGTTTTGGTTCCTGCTTAGCCTTTTGGTGCCTTAATAAATTATGTTGTTAAAAAAAATAAAATAAATGGTTCAAATATTGAATGTATTTATAAAATCAATTCATTATATGCTTCTTCTGCTAAAGGAATGGAAATATGCTTTTGTATTAGTTTTTTTTTTTTTTTCTCCTAAATGTGCTTTTCAAAAATTTGATAGAGAATTAGAGATAAGCACATATGAAATAAAAAATTTGAGATAAATCTCAGTCAAAAGTCCCTGTATCATGCAAACAAAAGAGCTTTAATGGTCGGTTGCCGCGAGATGGTTGTCAAAGCAGTAGAAATGGTTACTAGAACCATAAAAATGGTTACCAAAGCAGCGGAGGTGGTTACCAAAACTGTAAAATTAAAGTGGTTACCTGATAAGTGAATTTCTTACGTGACGTATTGTGTTTTCAAATGAGTATATAGTATATAAGTAAATTCATTCATGACGTATTATTCAATTTTACCATTAATTTGTTTTTTTGTTGACTCAAGTTAAGTTGACTGTAGGCCTAGTAAGACACAAGTGGAAGATGTTGCATATAATTTTTTTCACAACTCATACTACCATTGGAGATACTCTAAACACCTGAATGATGAATGTGACATTCCAAATTGAGCAGTTGAATAACTTTTTTTCCCTTATTATCTTTTTTCAATAAATTATTATTATTATTATTATATTAACATAACTAAAAGTTTTTTTTTTTTTTTTTTTTCAATAGAAAAATATTATTTAGTAGACTATCCACAAATGAATGGATATTTAGGACCATATAAAGGTAAAAGATATCACAACCTAGATTTTCGTCGAAGCAGTCAACCAACACATCTTCGAGAAGTGTTCAATCAAGCGCACTCTTCTCTTTGAAGAGTTATTAAAGGCTATTTTGGGGTATGGAAGAAAAAGTGGAAAATTTTAAAGACCATGCCTAACTTTTCATTTAACAAGCAAGTAAAAATTGTCATTGGTATCATGGCACTCCATAATTACATAAAGAGACATGATCAGCATGATCGTCATTTTGAGGAGAGCAAGAATTATCAAGATGAGTTACAGTAGAGGAAATGGACACCGAGGAAGAAAGTCATGAGACCAATGGTCTTGGAGCCCAAGAAAATGAAATATTAAGAAACCAGATAATTGCTAGTTTACTAGGAGATTGATGTTTATCATTTAAAATTTTTACTCATCATGTATTTGTAATACAATACTTTATTATGTTTTCATTTTACTTTTTATATAGTCAGTTTGAAAAAAAAAAAATCATGTAAAAAAATAAAGTAAAAAGGGAATATATGAAGATAGAAAAAAGAAAAAAAAAACCTGGTAAAAAGAGAGAACGAGGAAAAAATAAATAAATAAGTTGGAAAAAAGAAAGGAAGAAAAAGGAGAAAAAAAAAGCTGGAAAAAAAGATTGATAAAAGAAAAAATAAAAATAAAATAAAAATCTGGAAAAAAAATAAAAAAAGAGATAAAGGAAAAAAATAAAAAAGCTGAAAAAAAAGAGGAAAAAGAGGAAAAGGAAAAAAAAAAATAGGAAAAGAAATACTTGAATAATATATTACATTTTAACAATCATATCCATTTTAGTCATTTTCCACAATCAATTAAAGTTTACCAAACACTTTTTACTTACTTTTTTCTTAAGAGTGGTGCTCTTGGCACACCCCTAGTGGTTTATTTATGCCCTACTTTTTTAATTATACAGTATTTTTTTTTTTCCTTTATCTAAATTATTTAAGAGACATACAATTTAAGGAAAAAAAAAAAAATCTTCTATAAAGTAAATCTATTAAAACCAACCCCCACATTCCTTTTCTAAAAAAAAGAAAAAAAAAAAAAAAAAACCAGTAGTGGTAGTTTTGGAAATAAATAAAAAAAATTAATAAATTTTTTTTTTAATTAAATCAAAATTTTAAAAAGTGGGATATAAATAGATCAGTAGGGATGTGCTAATAGCACATTCATTTCTTAAATTGATTATTTATAAAAGTAATTTACAAAAGATCAACTTATCTTTAACATCGTTTATTTTTTAAGTTAAGTTAAAAGTAGATTATTTCTTAAATAAAACAATCTCAAAAATTACCTAATTTATTCGTAGGTAAAATCTTTATTCATTTTTATAGACTTTTCAAACTCAATTATTCGGTTATCAATTTATCATTAATTTGTTTGTTTGTTGACTCAAGTCAAGTTGTTTGTAGGCCCAGTAACAACTCACAAGTGGAAGATGTGTGAATCTAATTCTAAACGCGTGAACGTGACTTTTCAAATTGTGTGAATCTAATTTTTTTCTTTTTTCTTTTTTTTGTCTGAGTGGGTCAACTATAAAGTATGTTTCAACGATCTAATCAACTAATAAAATGTTATATAATAACAGACAACTTTCATTTTAAATTCATATCAGGAATCATGAGAAAGGAAGAATCATCAAATTTCTTAGCTTTTCTTTTTTCTTTGTTCATCTTTCTCTTCGTTAGAGATGTACAGGCAAGAAAACTTCAACAAATGCAGTGTACTACTTCATGTGGAGACATCAAAAACATAAGCTACCCTTTTCGGCTTAAAGGCGATCCAGCTGGATGTGGTGATTCCCAGTATGAACTTTCCTGCAGCCCGAGCAACAAGACCATCCTGGAATTCTATTCAGGGAAGTATTATGTCAAGAGAATTTCCTATGATGATCGTATAATCACGGTTAATGCTGATGTCAACTTAGCCAATGGAAGCTGTGTCCTTCCGCAACAATCTCTATCATCATATTATATTAGTTATGATAAGTATCGTATGTCTGATTATGGTCCCTTTACAATTGCAAATTTTGTGAGGTGCTCTAGTAATATCAGTGATCCCACCTATAGAAGACTTCCTTGTTTGAATAATGGAAATCAGTCATACGTTTATGTTATTTATGATGACCACGTTTATGTTATTTATGATGACCACTACTACCACAAGGAGGCAGCCGATCTTCTGGAGTCGTGTTCGTTCATTTCAATGGTTCCTATACCGGAGATACATAAAGCATCTGCGGATGATAATCCTTCGTATGAAACCATCCAGAAGTTGCTGCAGTCAGGTTTTGATCTTCAATGGTCAGTCGGGTGCAAGGATTGCAGACCAACCAATAGTCACTCTCACTGTGATTGGGATCAGGATAAATGCATCAAAGATGATGATGGTAAGTAAGAGCTTATATATCTTATCTTTCTGCATATGCTTTGAGTGTCAAATTGAGTTTGTTGATTGGTTCATATTTTTTGCAATATATGCTTCATGTATTTATTTATTTTTTATAGATTTTTGTGAAATTATTTTTACCATATATCCTTACACTGCCCTAATATAAATTTATATTTCTTATGCAATCAGACAAAGATCCGCCCATTTACGTAATCTTATCATTGATACTACCACTCCTAGCAAGTTTTCTGTTGCGTTTCATTTGCTCCCTGCTGGAACTCCTCTTCTTACTCCTGTTATCATTGTTTCATAATCCACTTGCCTACTTGATGTCTTACAATCTGATGGTATTTCTCACGCATAACTCTCTATTTAACCATCTTAGAAATAACCCTCTAAGCCCCTATCTAAATCCCATTGTCGTTTACGTATTCATTGGTGAGTTTGCTTTAATTCTCATAGCAAGGCTTATTCTTGTTATAATTTTAGTTGTGTTTCTTATACACAAATATAAAAAAACCAAGATGACAGTTGATAACGTGGAGAAATTTCTATACAATCAGCAATCCTGGATGCCTAAAAGATACTCTTTCATTGAGATCATTGCAATAACTAATCACTTCGGACACAAATTAGGACAAGGTGGCTTCGGATCAGTTTATAAAGGACAACTTCTTAATGGCACCTTAGTTGCCGTTAAGGTGCTTGCAAACTCCAAGTTCAGTGGGGAAGAATTCATCAACGAAGTCTCTACAATCGGCAGAATTCACCATGCCAATGTAGTGCGATTATTAGGATTCTGTTCCGAGGGATCGAAACGTTCACTTGTGTATGAGTATATGCCTAATGGATCTCTTGATAGGCATATCTTCTCCAAGAAAGGTAATGATCAAGCATTCAGATGGGAGAAACTTCACAAAATTGCTTTAGGAACTGCTCGTGGTATCGAGTACCTCCACAACGGATGTGATGTATGCATTCTTCATTTTGACATCAAGCCTCACAATATCTTGCTAGACCACAATTTCATCCCAAAAGTTGCAGATTTCGGCCTTGCGAAATTTCACCCCAAGGAAAATGATTTCATATGCATGAGCGCCACAAGAGGAACGATTGGATACATAGCTCCAGAGTTGATTTCAAGAAATTTCGGCATAGTTTCTTGCAAGTCAGATGTTTACAGTTTTGGGATGTTGTTGTTGGAAATGGCTGGAGGGAGACGGAATTCTTTTGCAAAGGCGACTCGTTCAAGCAAAGCGTACTTTCCTTCATGGGTATATGATCAAATGATTAAAGGAGGAGATTTAGAGCTCCGGAATGTGAGTGAAATTGAAGGAGTGATAGCAAGAAAGCTCTGCATAATTGGGCTATGGTGCATTCAAATGAAGGCAACAGACCGTCCATCGATAACAAAAGTTGTGGAAATGTTGGAAGGAAGCATTGATGATCTGCAAATGCCTCCCAAGCCTTGCTTTGCTTCTTCTTCTTCTAAACAGAGTTCTATAAGGGAGATCCAATCAGATTCTTCAACAGAAATGCTGGAGTCTGAATCAATCGAGGAATGCTCAAATGCTGATACTTATGATGTTTAGTTCCACCATCAATTCTGAACAATCAAGCTTAGATATGTTTAATAAATCCAAGTTCCAACTTGTAGTATTACATATTTGTTGAATTGAGTTTAGTTTTATAAAAATCCCCTGTTCCTATATTATTAAAAAGCAGAGATTGTATCATTTTAAAAAGCAGAGATTATATATTTTCCCGTTTCACTAGAACTGCATTGAACCAGATGAAGTCCCGTTGCTGTTAATTAAATGGATTTTGTAGTGTGCAAAGCTCGCTTACAGCTTTTCCATTTTGGGTTTTACAGCATCCAAAGATCAAGGACTCGAATTTTATTTGATTTTGCACTGATTGATGTTGAGAATCATATTGTTATATCATCGAGTTTCTTTATGGAAATTTCATTTCTTTTTAATGTAAGTTTGCTTTCAAACACGAGTGTCATATTTATGAACTGATTTGTATTTGAGATTCAAACACAAGTGTCATAATGAAAATTTAAGACATCAAAATCTGAGTGATGATTAGATTTATTTATTTGTAAATTTGTATTGTTACAAAGAAATTCATTTAAAAAATGTAGATTAATTAACACGGATAATTACCAAATCATGTAAAAATGGAAAACTTTAAAAATCACCCTCCCATAAAAATGAATTCGGCTTCACTGTATCTACTTATTATAAAGAAAGAAAACCCTCCCATAATATTTACACCAATGATATATATATGTGTGTATTTGTGTGTGTATATATATATATATATATAAACCAGTAAACCACTTAAAACACAATGAATAAGAACTTAAGAAACTTGAATTTTCCGGTGGAGTTACCAAAACCTCTCGATCTGCCGCTCAATTTTTCGACTGCTAATCTTTAAGAGAAAATCATAATGAAAACTCCAAGGTCGTTGTTTTTGTTGGCAACATCAATACAAACACAAATGTTGGCCGGAGAGAGAATCACAATTTTAACACAATTTATTTTTTATTATATTTTTTTAAGAATCAAATCTAATCATTGGATGAATCCAACTCTCATATTTGAATGTTCTAACTTTTCTTTTTATATATATCATAAATAAAGAACATAATAATTAAATCCCATTTTAACACAGTTTAGAGGAACGTTAAACTTGTTTAACCCACGTTGAACTTGTTCATTAATATTTACGTAAACTTGTTCACTAAACGAGTATAATGTTGAGATGAACGTTAACCTTGTTCAACCACGTTAAACTTGTTAATTAAGGTTTACGTTAACTTGTTCAACATACGTTGAACTTGTTCTTGAAAATTTACGTTGATTTGTTCACTGAACGAGTTTAACATTTAAAGGAATATTAAACTTGTTCAACATACTTTGAACTTGTTCATAAAGGTATACGTTGTCTTGTTCAATGCACGAGTTTAACGAATAGAGGAACGTTAAACTATTTCAACCTATTCTTGAACGTATACGTTGACTTGTTCAATGAGCGAGTTTAACATTTAGAGGAACGTTAAACTTAATCAACATACGATGAACTTGTTCATGAATGTATACGCACGTTGACTTGTTAAATCGCTATTTAAAGATGATTTGTCAGTTGATGAGGAGTTAGATGATGTTATAGATGCTGTAGGTGCTGTTTAATAAAAGTTATAATTGATTTTTAATGTATGTAATTGATACATATTGTGCAGCAACCGTTTGCTGCAGTTGGTTTGTATGATACAAACCACCTTCTTCAGGCTTCTTGGGTTGTATCATAGCCAACTCAAGTCATGAAATGCATCAGTACAGATATTATGCAACTTGGAATTAAAATCTTACTATCATCGCCAAAAAGAAATGAAAAGTCTATGCAGCACAATTGACTTGACTTGACCTATCAACCTTTCAAGTAGTCTCATTTTCGCGGAAGGCCAACTAGCATTCCACAAACCACTTGCATTACATTGATGCATTGTTCTACCTTTTCATCAATCTTCATCATGAGTAAGATCTTTCATTTGTAGAGACCATTATTTACACGGAATTTAGAAGACTAACGTTTTGGGGAAGTTCCACATATCGTGACAAATTTGATGCTAAAAGTAAAATTATCACCAATTAAGTTGAACCATCTGCATCCTTACAAGTCAATTATAATTGTGAGGTAGTACAAAATTATGGTAATCACACAAGCCACAAAAAATTGTAGTGCATCCCCAAAAAGAAATGAAAAGCCTATGTAGCACAATTGACTTGACCTATCAACCTTTCAAGTAGTCTCATTTTCGCGGAAGGCCAACTAGCATTCCACAAACCACTTGCATTACATTGATGCATTGTTCCACCTTTTACATCAGTCTTCATCATGAGTAAGATCTTTCATTTGTAGAGACCATTATTTACACGGAATTTAGAAGACTAACGTTTTGGGGAAGTTCCACATATCGTGACAAATTTGATGCTAAAAGTAAAATTATCACCAATTAAGTTGAACCATCTGCATCCTTACAAGTCAATTATAATTGTGAGGTAGTACAAAATTATGGTAATCACACAAGCCACAAAAAATTGTAGTGCATCCCCAAAAAGAAATGAAAAGCCTGTGCAGCACAATTGACTTGACCTATCAACCTTTCAAGTAATCTCATTTTCGCAAAAGGCCAACTGGCATTCCACAAACCACTTGCATTACATTGATGCATTGTTCTACCTTTTACATCAGTCTTCATCATGAGTAAGATCTTTCATTTGTAGGGACCATTCATTTGTAGGGACCATTGTTTACACGGAATTTAGAAGACTAACGTTTTGGGGAAGTTCCACAAATCGTGACAAATTTGATGTTAAAAGTATTCAAATATTCCTTGTCTATGGACCGCAGAGAAGTGACACTGATGTTCGCTGAAATTAGCATACACCGATGTGCTAAAAGTCTATGCAGCATCAACCTTTCATGTAATCTCAGTTTCACGGAAGGCCAACTAGCATTGCACAAACCACTTGCATTACATTGAAGCATTGTTCTACCTTTTACATTAGTCTTCATCACGAGTAAGATCTTTCATTTATAAAGACCACTGTTTACAAAGAATTTAGAAGATCGACCATCTTTGAATTGTAGAGACCATTGTTTACACGGAATTTAGTATACTAACATTTTAGTGAAGTTCCACAAATCGTGAAAATCTGATGATAAATGTATTCAAATATTACTTGTCTATAGACCACATATTGTGACGTGTCAACTCATGATGGATCCAATCCAAGTCCAGGAAAGCTCAAAACAATTAGTCTTTGACTGTACCTACAAAGCACTAAAACAAAGCATGAATGGGCTAATGGGCAGCCCAAACCCAAAGCTATCTAAATAATTATTTTTAAAATCTTCTGTTTTACAATAATTACTTAATGGACAATGCTTGGGTACTAACCCCACCAATTGAATGTTGACACACGACTTTTTTTTAAAAATCCGCAGCTACAATTATAATAATTTCATAGTTTCAATGATAAAACAAAAAATTATTAATACATCATAATAAAATCAATCAATATGTATATTAAATACGGACCGATTTAATTAGTATATCATCAATCTAAAACTGTACGGTAACATGATCATATCATACGGTGTTTATGATTGGATCACTTCAAAATCCATCAATTTTAGATTCAATCATATACTGTTTTCTTCCTTGAAAGGTTTGGTGGTAAAAATCTTCTGTTTTAAAAATCTTTTATTTTTATATTAAAAATGATTTACTTGCAAGTTATTGTTGCAAATAGACCTGATTATGATCTTCCGCACGGATACAAAGCTCACATTGTATCTGTTAATTACAAATAAAATAATTAACATATAAATACAAGCACAACACCTAATCTAAAACTGAAAATACAAAAATTATTAACTATTTCAATTTTATATAGAAATAAAAGTAATTTTATTTTTTTATTAAAAATGATTTATTTCAAAAATAATTTGAAACATATAATTGTTTACTAATAACAATACTAAGTACTGACATTAAATCATTTCGGAAAGAAATGTTTACACGAGCTCTCACCTGCTGTCAACGGCGTCGCCACGAACCTAAACCTCGAACTGCTTACGAGGTATTTGTTACCTTTCTTATGGAAGAAAAACAGACTCGCATCATAGCATCATGGCCTCAGAATTCAAAAATTAAAATTCGAATAAGTATTACATAATTTGTGATTTGGATCAAGGTCATTTCTGGTTTTAACTGGATTGTTTTATGTAATAGCTACGATGCACAAAGGGAGAGGGTCACGATTTCGGATTCAACACAATCGGTTTGCCACGTCCAACTTCCCACAATGATGACAAAGTGAGCCTAAAGATGAAGGTATATTATACTAGTTGTTTGCAACTCTTTTTATTAGTTGTTATGCATCAATGTACACATTATACTAGTTGTCTCTGACGCTTTTAATTAATTGTTGTGTAGTGTCCAGATTGTGGATGCAAAGGAGTTGTGAAAGTCCTGAGTTGGTGTGGCCCTCAGACTTTTATGGACAGTGGTACACCGACCAAGATTGCGAACATAGAAATATCAGAATTTGAACCGGTACCTGAACCTAATCAAATTGAATTATCGAATAAACTGCAGGTAGTTGTGGTAGTAATTTTATTGGAATCAATTTGTTTACACCTATTTGTTAAGGAAACTAGCTTCTAAATCTAATCTAATCTAATCTACTCTGAATTTTGCAGGATGGAAAGATGTGTGCGCCCTTTATCTTAAAGAGAGGAGTACCAGTAGAAGTTATGAAAGCCGAAGCTCCAACCTTATTGGATACGGTATATGGAGCTACGGTTACCTACCTGAGATCAGCTGATATAAGATTAAAGTCTAATTACAAATAATATAAAATGTTATTCTTGAAGGATTTTATAAGCATATTACAATATAATATTTTTAAGCATGCCTACTTACTAACTAACTAGTTTCATTTCCATATTCATGTTAAGTTGCTAAGGAGTTGGAAAAACTTATAAGAGATTTCTTGCTGGAAACAGTTGTGCAAGGCAAGAGGGTAGTGTGCCAACCTCCTCCTCGAGATTTAGGTAAACTAGTGTAGAAAAATTAAGGTTTATCTGGTGAATGGTTGTGGAGATATTCTTGCTGAAATTTAGTCTCTTTGGGCACATTGCCATAAAAAGTATAGGCCTCCATATGAATGGTTCAAATTCATAGAATCTCTATAGATAAAAGTCATAACACATGGATTTTTATTTCTGTAAAGAAACCTTCCCATTGCAGATTTTGTAGGATTTAAAGATAACCAACCAGTGGAGTTGGGTACCTTTGGCAGACTATAAAAAAGGGAAGACTATCAAATATGCCAAAATCCAGCAAGTTCAAATCGGTGCTTTTTCTAGAGGAGATAAAGGAAGACAGTATGGTGTGGATCCTTGACTAATCAAGGGAATTTAAAGTTAGATCTGTGTTTCATGCTCTAACAAAAGATTCTAGTGTCCCTCTTTTTGATTCAGCCAACTTTAATAGTAAAGCCTAAACACAAATAAGGTTAAAAAAACCCAGGTTTGGTCTATGGTACGGTAAATACAATGATAGAGAATTAGGGCTTTCATGTGCATATCCCAACAATGGTGCAAATGAGTCGGAGAGTTAAGACCATCTATTGCTTCATTGCCCCTAGATCTCTCAGTTGTAAAGACAATCATCCTTTTAAACTGATATTGGCAGCAGTGCCAGGCCCAGCAACTTGTAGGAACTTTTTGGCTGAATCCTAAGGCTTTTGGAGAGGGCAAAAATGCTATGGTCTTGAGAAAATGAGTTTTTTAAGATTTTAGTGGGGTTGATGCTCAGTCCATTCCGGGGGATTAAGTTTTAGCTTTTAGGGACAATTTTTTCTTCAATTCCTAAACAGTTTTTATAGCCTCCATTTTTATCTATCTATGGATAATGGTCATATACCATTGATTTTTATTTCTCAAAAAAGAAAAAAAAAAAACTTCATTGCAGATTTTGTAAGATTTAAAGATAACCAACCGATGGATTTGGGTAGACTATAAAAAGGGGGGATTATCGACTTCCAGAAAGTTCAAAAATGTTCTTTTTTTCTAGAG
Organism: Acer saccharum; assembly: GCA_030490815.1. Lineage (NCBI taxonomy): Eukaryota > Viridiplantae > Streptophyta > Magnoliopsida > Sapindales > Sapindaceae > Acer > Acer saccharum. Next base: position 15,296,971 of record CM059867.1, on the reverse strand, counting down.
GAGATGAGGGAAGACAGTAGGGTGTGGATCCTTGACTAGTCAAGGGCTTTTAAAGTTAGATCTTGCATCATGCTCTTACAAAAGATTCTAGTGTCCCTCTTTTGGATTCAGCCACCTTTACTAGGAAAGCCTAGATCACAAATAAGGTTAAAACACTTGGTTTCAGCTATGGTAGAGTAAATACAAGGATAGAATTCAAAAGAATAGGTCTTTCATGTGTCTATCCCAACAATGGTGTATCCTAAGCAAATGACAATCGGAGAGGTAAAACCATCTATTGCTTCATTGCCCCTTGATCTCTAAGCTTTAAAAGTCAATTATCCTTTTAAGCTGATCTCGGCTCGGCAATGCTAGCATCTTGTTGGAACTTTTTGGCTGAATCCTAAGGGCTTTGGAGGGGGCAAAAAAGCTATGGTCTGAGAAAAGGAGCAGTAATTGCTGTTTTCTGGGTTGTTAAATTAAAGAAATAATATAATTTTTTGTGATTTTAGGGGGGTTGATGCTCGTTCCATTTCGGAGAGGATAAAGTTTCTAGCTTTTAGGGACAGTTTTTGAGGTTATCTAGCTTGCCTTATGGCTGCCAATTGTTTTGTAAATGGCTTGTTCACTGGCTCTGTGGATATTTTTCTTTAATTGTAACCATTTTATAATTAAATGTGTTTACTTTCTAAACCTATCCAACTCAATTATGAGATTAAATACATGGTAAACCTTTGATATTATTCAGAAATCTAAATCAAAACATAATATACATTATGAATTTACATCATTTAACATAAACAGAAATTTTTCATGGTAAAAATTTAATCTTTGTGCTACCATACACACACAATAATTGCAGAAAAAAAATACAGAACAGTTCAATCAAAAGATACTTGTATGGGTTTACTTTCTAAACCTATTCAACTCAATCATGAGATTAAATACATGGAAAACCTTTGATATTATTCAGAAATTTAAATAAAAACATACTAAAAATACAGTGTATTATGAATTTACATCATTTAAGAAATTTTTCAAGGTATAAATTTAATCTTTGTCCTACCATACACAATATTTGCATGAAAAAAAAAAAAAAAAAAAACAGAACAGATCAAAAGATACAAATGTGTTTACTTTCTAAGCCTATTCAACTCAATCATGAGATAAAATACATGAAAATCTAAATTAAAACATCTGAAAACATACAATACATTATGAATTTACATCATTTAACATAAAACAGAAATTTTTCATAGTAAAAATTTAATCTTTGTGCCACCATACACACAATAATTCCAGAAAAGAAATGGAACAGATCAATCAAAAGATATATGAGTTTATTTTCTAAGCCTATTCAACTCAATTATGAGATTAAATACATGGAAAATCTTTGATATTGTTCAGAAATCTAAATCAACAAATTATGAACAAACATCATTTGACATAAAGTACAATTTTTTCATGGAAAAAATTTAATCTTTATGGTAGCATACATAAACAATAATTCCAGAAAAAAAAAAAAGAGGAAAAACAAAAGAGATCAATCATCACAGAAGAAATCTAGGGAAAAAAAAAACAGAAAAAGATGAGATAGATAGAGTTCATCATCACAGAAGAAAAAAAAAATCAGAGCTCTACTAGTTTCATATCTGATACATGATAGTGAGAACACAAGGTGACTGAGCATCATGTGATTTAACCATACACACGCATAATAATTGCAGAAAAAAGAATAAATAAATAAAAAAGATCAGATATCAGGGCCTTACTATGTGATTTAACCACCATACACAAACATAATAATTGCAGGAAAAAAAAACCCAGAACAGATCTAAAACAGAACCCAAGGAAAAAGATGTTATCAACAGATAAGAAGAAGAAGAAGAAGAAGAAGAAAAATTAGAGATCAGGGCCTTACTATGTGATTTAACCACCATACACGCATAATAATTGCAGAAAATAAAAACCCCAGAAGATCTGAAACAGAACCCAAAGAAAAAGATGTCATGAACAGAGCAGAAGAAGAAGAAGAGGGAAAATTCAGAGATGAGAGGCTTACCGGTTTCAGATCTGATATGGAATGGTGATAACATAAAGCGACGGCAGACTGCGAACATACTTTGGGTTAGGTTTAGGAAAACGGAGCTTTTAAACTTTTTAAAAATAGTAAAATCTAAAATGTAAAATCTAATCTAATTTGTAGGATTCTGTAATAAGTAATAACTACATGAATGGGTGTGACGTCAACCATCTGTAATTAACAGTGACTTTTACGAGAAATAATTCAGTGCGACTGGGCGTATACAATTCACCCAATCCTATCATGTGATTGAATATATCAGCTACATGGCATCATATCAATGGCTAAATGTGGTCAACTGTATAGCTTTCGATGACGAGAAAATTTTGTGTGGGATAGCCACACTAAGTTAACGGTGAGACCACTAATGTATTTGTGAGTTGTGACATATCATAAACCTTTAAAAATAGTTTTTGTTTTGTTAGACAAAAAATTTGATTAAAAATTTAAATGACTTGGCTTGTTTGGTTGAAGCTATTTATAAGGACATATTGTTCGGTAATGCTTTAGTTTTTCATTTTTTGTTTTATATAATTTCATTTGAAAATAAGAGATTGATTTTAATGTTTTCAAAAGTTGAAAATGCTAAAAATACGGTAGAAATAATTGAAAACGGTATTTTGAAAATATATATATAGTTGAATTGTTTTAAGAAAAAAATATAATATGTATATATACTAATTTTAAGGATATATATATATATATTCATCATTCTATTATTAATTTATTACGACAATCAACCATATAGTAATAATGCTAGACATGAGACATCTCATCCACAATCCAACATTTTCAATCACAACTCATGTTACAATTAACGTGTCACTTTGTGAGTGGATACACATTATCAATTATTTATCTCGCTTACTTTTTCTCCACCAATCAAATAATGACACGTAGCTAAGTTTTTTAAATAATTATAAACCTAGTACATAACATAAACGTAAAACAGCCTAAGTGTCCGTTTGGGGGAGCTTGTCTACTGGCTAAAAGAGCTTATTTAATTAAAAAAGCTCTTTTCAATTTTTTTTGTATCGTTTGGTTGTCACTCAGTAGAGCTTTTAGATGATTAAAAAAGCTGTTTTACGTCTACTTGGAGAAGCCCAAATTTAAAGCTTTCCCAAGTAGATCTTTTGGAGTTTTTTTAATAACACTAAAATCTCCAATATAACCCTATAATTTAATATTTACTAGAGCATTTTAGTAATTCTATCATTAAAAAAGCTCTTTTTTAATTGACAACCAAACAACCAACGACTTTCATTTAAAAGCTCTACCTCTAAAAGATCTACTTCTAAAAGATCTACTGCAAAAAGATCTACTCGAGAAGCTCCCCCAAACGTACTCTAAACCTATTTTCTAACATTTGATTGGTTCATCTCTTCCTCTCTTCATAACAAAAACTGGCGCCTCACACTCTCAACTCATTTTATTTCCATTTTTCGGTTCCAAAGATTTCTTCTCGAAGTTAATCTTGACTCTTAAGTTCTTAAACATCTTTTTTTTTTTTTTTTTTTTTTTTTATATTACTCTCAAATCTCAACTTCATCCTTAACTTAGAAAATAATTTAGGTTATTTATTTATTACTATTTCTTTAAATGAAAAAGGGAAAGAGTTATGAGTTTTGAGAATAAATGAATAATCTAGTGTTTGTAAATTGTTGATCTATTGTTTTGGTTCTCTAGTTCTCAGCGGATGTGGATGTAGATGCATAATGCATTTAACAAATTTAAAGACAAAATTAGCAAATTGACTTTGTTATTGTAAGATATATATAAACTGATGAAAAAATATTATAACTTACCATTTAAATATCTTCAATTTTCAAAAGATTTAAAGGAATGAGAAATTAAACGAAATTGTGGAGATGAAAATCTCATGACTCATAAGGTAAAGGAAGATGAACAGATGCTGAAAGAAGGTCAAATAAAAGGGAAAAATACAATTGTAGTCAATCGGATCTACAATTAATTCGAGCCGTCGAGGTGGGCATTGGAAACCTATAAAACATAAGAAAAAGCAGAGCAATGGTCGAACCACATGAGGGGGTGTTCCCTTGGGGGGACTCTCCGACGCTCAAGTCAAAATTTGGTCAGGCCCTTCCGGTTTGAGCCCTTTTGGCTCAAGGAAGAGGAGCTTAGCCGTGTTATTAAGGCTGCATGGTCAGAACCAGGTCCTTCTCTTTCAGTGACTGATCTTAAGGGTAAATTAGAGGGGTGTGCTGCGAAGTTGGGTGCTTGGAGCAGACTCAAATTTGGTAACATCCGAAGACAAATTGAGGCAAAAAACAGGGAGATAGACAGGCTTTACAAGAATTGTGGAAAACTGGGAGTTATGAACACCATTAGAGATCTTGAGAAAACAGTTGAGGGTCTTCTTGAGAGTGACGGGGTTTATTGGAAGCAGAGGTCTAGGGCATATTGGTTACAGGCAGGAGATCGAAACTCAAAATATTTTCATACAAAAGCTATTATAGGGAGGAAAAAGAACTATATCACATGTCTAGTTGATGCTGATGGCTGTAGGCAAGACTCAGAGAAGGGTATGGCCAAAACTGTTAGTGATTATTTTAATCCATTTTTCAGTCCTCCAGCCCATCAACGCAGGACAATGAGAATGCCATGTTGGGTATCAAGACTTTCTTGAATGATTACAGTAGGAAGGGGTTGAGTGTGGCCTTCACGGTGGATGAGGTCAGAGCGGCATTATTCAGCATGAATCCAACCAAGGCTTCCGGCCCGGATGGGTTCTAGGCTATTTTCTTCCAGAAGTTCTGGGGCTCCATTGGGGAGAAGGTTTCCAGGGTGCGTCTCCGGATTCTTAATGGTGATATGTCCATTAGGGAGTTTAATAATACAAATGTGGTTTTAATTCCGTAAAAAGAAAAATCCCTTAACCCTATCCGACTTCCGTCCTATTTCTTTGTGTAGTGTTATCTATAAGACAATGATGAAGACGGTTGCTAATAGGCTGAAATCGAGCCTCTACGACCTTATTTCTCAATCCCAATCAGCTTTTGTTCCAGGTAGGCTTATTCATGATAATGTTCTTGTTGCCTTTGAGTCTCTCCACTCTCTAGCCAGCAAGAAGTAGGGGAAAAGAGGTTTAATGGCTCTAAAATTGGATATGAGCAAAGCATACGACCATGTCGAATGGTTTTTCATTGAGGCAATTATGGTAAAGATGAACCTCCCCCTAATCTGGTTTCGCTTATAATGGACTGTGTAACACCCCAAAACTCAAAGAGAAATAAGGTACTTTGATATGGAATGTTCTATCATAAACCATGAATTAATTCTCCAAAGAAAGTTGATAATTAAATAATGCCTCCAAATAAGTCATTCACCAACTAAAATATATCTCCAAATAAAAATCAATAAAAGGGTCCAAATTGACCTAAAGGAAAAAAACAATTCCGAGAAAACCTAAACTCAAATTCTAAGTAACAAAATAAAAGGGAATCGTTACATAAAATCTCAATCACTTCCAATTCCAAGTCTATCGCCCTAGCGGTAAGCTCTTAAGAATCTCTATCTGCAAAATGTTAAATGACAAGGGGTGAGCTGTCAACTCAATAAGCATTGCATAATACGCAATCGAAAACATTTATAACAAATACCAAAAGCTTTTAAAGAGTACATAAAAGCAAAAATCAAATATTCATATACAAGTAGACTTGTAAAATTAAAGTAACATTTTCATATACAAAAATACATTTGCAAAAGTAACATTTTCATTGTACGATAGCGATAAGTAATATTTCATAAAAATAAGCTCAAGTCAAGTAGTGTCACCGATACCCCTGGTGACCCGGCCATTTACATTTCAGAAATTGGTACAAGACCAAAATCATAACATTTCATTTAGAAATTGGTACAAGACCAAAATCATAACATTTCATTTGTCGCGCGCGCTGCATTTACATTTTCACTAGTGATCACCATTTCATTACATTACATTTCATTTACTACTGACATTGAGCTAAAACATTACTTTCAAAATATTTATATAATAATACATTTGCATTACTAAAGCACAAAAGAATGGAACATATAAAATTGTAAAGAAGAGTTCAAGTAAAGGCAAAACTTATTTAAAGAATTGGATAAATAAAAGTAACGAATCTACAAGTAGAAAATTATGAGCTTACATAAGTATAAGCATATATATATATAAATCATTTTAGAACATAATAGTATAATAATAAAATTTATTTCATTAGAAAAATATATTTCTTTTTGCAATCACATACTACACAAAAACCACTTACCTTGGAAGATAGCAAGTTTAATGCTTCACTAACGATATTGGAAAGTCACACGTGGAACCTAAACATTCAGAATAATGATCCTTCAATCAAATTAACCAAATACAAGAAATCTGACTCCACTTCTTAAAAGGAAAATACATTTTTATTCATTTTATTGCAGAAACTCCGGTAAAACAGATTTTAGTGTGCAAACGTTTGTGATTCGAAAATCTTATGGGCCTCAAAATATTACAAAACTTAGTCAATAAAACTAAACATCAGATTTCTAACTCCTCTCAAAATATCGGAATTTTATCAAACACTTATGAATTTCTATAATTTTCTAAGCACCCAAGGGTCAAACCTGACAGCATAAATTTCGATCCTCCAACCAGACTTCGTATCAAAGTTTAACAACCCTACAGACAATGAAAAATTCCAAAATTTTATTTATAGACTAATAGACCAGAAATATATCTCCATACCAAAAATCAGAATTTTATCTATCTCCGTTTAAGAATTAAAATTCCTACAACACCAAGAGATCATGACTGTCAGCCTAACTATTATTGCTTAAACATCAAATATACCCACAGAATTAAAATAATTATATATCACTAAAATTCACGAAATTTAATATCCTGGTTCAATTATATCTCTAGAATCATAGTACTAAAAATCAGACCTAGATACATCCCCAATATCAATTTAAAATTACTCTAATACCACAAGGTCAGTTTAACGATTCAGCAATTCTGCATATGAAACCAATTTAGAAATAAAATCTTCCTAAGATAACCACCATCAAAAACTCCGAAAATCATAATACAAGTTGATATACAAGTCTATTGTTCTCATACTAAAATTTACCATCAACTGCAACCTACAAATATAAATAAAATAATCATCACTAAGTTGCTTCACCAATATTAAAATAACTCAAAATTGCAACCTACACTAACACTCAAATTTGAACTCTTTAATGAACTCCAAACTCCATGCATTAAAACATCTCCATCCCAAAACTAAAATCGAACAATTGATAGAGGCCCAATCTTTGTTAATGAGATATTATAAAAAAACAAAGAGTTTTGAGAGAGATTAAAACTGTAAATCAATATCTAAAGAGAAACGAGGTTTAAGAACTTTACCTGGAACACAGACTCAATATATGAAACGGTGGTTTCTATATTATTTGCTTTGTTATCAAAAGAGAAGTATGCGTAGAGAATAGCTAAGAGTTGGATGTGAACATATAAATATGCTAACAATTTGATAACCCTACACGTTAGGTAAGGAGTTTGTGGTTTGCTTCTAATAAACCACCTATCAATCCTAAAAGAATTGAACAATCCTAAATGAATTAGACTATCTATTATCTATTATTATTATTATAAATATTCTGAACAGCCAAATTCATTAAATGAGGGCCTAACAAAACACAACCAACTTGTCACGGTATGGCCAGCTAAAGTACAAAGAAACAGAGCACTAGCACACAGCCCACAAACAAAAAATAGCAAAACTGAACACAGGGCAAAAACGCAACAGCCCAGATTAAACCAACACATACACGAATCATGAAAACAAGTTCAAGTCTTACAACTCTTTCCCCCTAAAAAAAAAATTTCGTCCTCGAAATTTAACGTTACCTCAAGTATCGAAGAGTTTGGGGTACTTTTCTTTCATTTCAACTTCTCGCTCCCAAGTGGACTCCTCTTTTGAATGGTTTCTCCAACGTACTTTCACCAACACTATTACTCTTGACCGCAAGGTTTGTTCTTTCCTGTCAATAATCTCCACTGGTTGCTCCTCATATGACATATCTTGTGATATTTGAATTGGTTGGTAACTCAACACATGCGATGGGTCCGGCACATACTTCCTCAATACTGATACATGAAAAACATTGTGAATTCTGGCCAAGTCTGGTGGTAAAGCTACTCTATATGCCACATTACCAATTCTTTGCAAGACTTCGAAGGGTCCAATAAACCTTGGGCTGAGCTTTCCCTTTTTCCCAAATCTGAATACACCTTTCCATGGTGACACTTTCAAGAATACATAATCTCCAACTTGAAACTCCAAATCACGTCTGCGCTTATCGGCATAACTCTTTTGTCTACTATGTGCCGTAAGAAGACGTTCCTTGATCAACCTGATCTTCTCTGTAGTCACCTGTACCAACTCCGGTCCCAACAGTTTCCTTTCACCAACTTCATCCCAGCAAATCGGCGACCTACATCTCCTTCCGTACAAAGCTTCATATGGAGCCATATTGATGCTAGCATGAAAACTATTATTATACGCAAACTCGATCAAAGGTAGATGTTCTTCCCAATTCCCTCCTAAGTCCAGTACACAAGCTCGCAGCATATCCTCCAACGTTTGGATAGTTCGCTCCGACTGGCCATCCGTCTGAGGATGAAAAGCGGTACTAAATTTCAGTTTAGTGCCCATCTTTTGTAGCAAACTAGTCCAAAATCTAGAAGTGAACCTAGGGTCTCTATCAGAAACAATTGATACCGGTGTGCCGTGCAATCTAACTATTTCCTGAATGAATAACTTGGCCAACTTATCTAGATTGTCGGTTGTCCTCACAGCAAGAAAATGTGCCGACTTCGTTAATCGATCCACTATAACCCATATAGAATCACAACCTCGTTTAGTCCGAGGTAAGCCAACAACGAAATCCATTGTGATATCTTGCCATTTCCATTCTGAAATCGGCAAAGATTGGAGTAGTCCTGTTGGCCTTTGATGCTCAATTTTTACTTGTTGGCAAATAAGACACCTGCCTACGAATTTAGCAATTTCCTTCTTCATACCCCTCCACCAGAAAGTATCTCTCAAATCTCTATACATTTTAGTACTGCCAGGGTGCACAGTATAAGCTGACATATGAGCCTCCTCTAAAATCTCCTTTTTCAACTCAATATTATCAGGTACACACAATCGTTTTCCCAACCATAACACTCCTTCACTAGAAACTCTAAACTCTAGTCTTCCACCTTTTTCCACCTCACCAATGATCTTAATAAGCTCATGATCTTTCTTTTGGATCTCCTTGATTCTATCGATGAGAGATGGTTGAACTTTCAAGTGTGCCAACAATTCTCTCTGTCCATGGGTAATTATCTTAATACCATATTTCTCTAAATCTCTAAGTATAGACTTTTGTGTAGTGACCAACATAGCCAAACATCCCGATGATTTTCTACTTAACGCGTCGGCCACTACATTAGCTTTTCCTGGATGATAATTAATGGTACAATCATAATCCTTCACCAGTTCCAACCACCTCCTTTGTCTCATATTTAACTCCTTCTGGGTAAACAAATATTTCAAGCTTTTATGATCCGTAAAGATCTGACATGTCTCACCATAAAGATAGTGTCTCCAAATTTTCAACGCAAAGACTACTGCTGCTAACTCTAGATCATGAGTGGGGTAGTTTTGTTCATGAACTTTCAATTGTCTTGAAGCATAAGCAACTACCATTCCATTTTGCATCAACACACACCCCAAACCTTTCCTTGAAGCATCACTGTAGACAACATATCCGTCTCCACCAGACGGAATGGTCAAAATTGGAGCAGTAACTAAACAGTTCTTGAGTTCTCGGAAACTCTTCTCACATGTTTCATTCCATTCAAACTTGACATTTTTTCTCGTCAATTGAGTTAATGGGGCAGCCAGACTAGAAAAATTCTTTACGAAACGCCGATAGTATCCTGCTAGGCCTAAGAAACTTCTAATCTCAGTGACCGTCGTCGGTCTACTCCAATTCGCGACAGCTTCCACCTTAGCGGGATCGACGGAAATTCCTTTTTCTGATACTACATGCCCCAAAAACACCACTTGATCCAACCAAAACTCACATTTCTTGAATTTCGCATAAAGCTTCTTCTCTCGAAGAGTCTGCAGTACAATATTCAAATGCTTTTCATGCTCCTCTTTGCTTTTAGAGTATATAAGGATGTCATCAATGAATATAATAACAAACTGATCCAAATATGGCTGGAAAACTCTATTCATTAAGTCCATGAAAGCCGCTGGAGCATTAGTTAATCCAAATGGCATAACTAAAAACTCATAGTGACCATATCGAGTTCGAAAAGCGGTCTTTGGTATATCTCCACTTCTAACTTTCAATTGATGATACCCTGATCGTAAATCAATCTTGGAGAACACCTTCGCACCATGCAATTGATCAAAAAGATCATCAATTCGAGGAAGGGGATACTTGTTTTTAATGGTAACTTGGTTCAACTGGCGATAATCAATACATAACCTCATAGTACCATCCTTTTTCTTCACAAATAATACAGGAGCTCCCCAAGGGGACACGCTCGGACGGATATAACCTTTATCTAACAATTCCTCTAGCTGGGTTTTTAACTCCTTTAACTCCACAGGTGCCATCCTATATGGAGCTTTAGAAATAGGGGTTGTACCAGGGATCAATTCTATAGTAAATTCAATTTCTCTATCAGGTGGTAAACCAGCCAAATCTTCAGGAAAAACATCAGAAAAATCCCTAACTATGGGAACCTCCAAAACAGAATTCTCCTTATCACTGACCGTCACTATATTAGCCAGAAATCCCTCACAACCTCTTGACAACATCTTAGAGGCTTTAATCATAGAGATAAATCCCCTAACATGCGATTTTCGTGCATCCCGAAACCGAAACTCTGTTTGACCAGGAATATGAAATACAATGTCCTTGGTGAAACAATCTACACAAGCATGGTAAGCTGACAACCAATCCATTCCTAGAATTACATCGAAATCATGCATATCCAAGGGTAATAAATCCACATAGAACTCTCTACCATCAAAACTTATGACACAAGCTTTATAAACTATTTTCACTGCCACACTATCACCCAAAGGCGTAGCAACCGACAAATAATAATCTAGCAACTCAGCAGGCTTATCTGAAAATAAAGCAAATTTGCTAGAAATAAAAGAATGTGTAGCACCAGGATCAAACAATACTTTAGCATCCCTAGAAAACAAGGATAAAATACCTGACGCCACATTATTAGAAGCATCTACATCCTGCTGCGTAATGGCAAAAACTCGCCCCTGAACCTTCTGCCTTTTCGCCTGACCTCCATCTGTTGAGGTGCCGTTACTAGTACTGCGATTCTTTGGGCAGTCCCTAACAGAATGCCCCACCTGTCCACATCCAAAGCAAGCCCCTGAAATACGGTAACATACCCCAGGATGCGCTTTGCCACAATGCTGACAAGGTGTATATACTCTCTGAGAAGATCCACTCTCATTTCCAGATCTTTTTTGACTAGCTCCATTGTTGCCTTGCTTCTGCGGTTGTTTTCCCTGTTTGCTATAGTCTCCTTTGTAAGGTCCCCCTGACTTCTTCTTTTGATGTTGATCTCGAACTGTTTGAGACTCAACTAGGTACCTTTCAGCAATCATGGCTCGATCCACTAAGTCAGCATACACATTCAACTTGAGGATTGACAACCGAGATTTAATGCCCGGGCGAAGTCCTTCAAAGAACCTTCTACACCTACTAGTTTCAGTAGCAACCAATGTAGGCACGTGACGTGACAATGAGTTGAATATTTCTTCATATTCAGTCACTAACTTTGATCCCTGTGTAAGGCTAAGAAAATCTGATTCCATCTTATCACGCACACGATCTGGGAAATATTTTTCGTTGAAAGCTACCAAAAACATGTCCCAAGTGATGGGTGCATTGGCAGTATCAGGTGTTGTATCCAATCGTGCTCTTATAAGGCGAGAAGCAGCATCCCACCAGTGATCTGCCTCATTCTGAAGAACAAACGAGGCAAAAATGACTCTGCGATTATCATCACAACCTATCGCTACAAATATCTTCTCCAGATGCTTCAACCAAGCTTCGGCCACTAAAGGGTCAGAACTCCCTTTGAATGTAGGGGGTCCCAACTTCTTGAAACGCTCCAAAGTTATCGCTTGCGCTTCGTTAGCTGGTTGAGCAGGTAATTCAGTATTGGTTCCTCGTCTTGGAACTTGCCTATCCCGAGCTAAATCCTCAATCAATCTGTTCTGATTCTCCAAGATCCTAGTTAACATTCCCATTGTCGGATTAGCCGCCTCCCCAGCCATCTGACGAATAGTGGGGTTATTGTCCTCAGCAGCAGCCTGAGTGGCATCTGAGTTCCTAATCGTACGGCGTGACATCTTTGTCTACACGTGACAAGACCAACACTTACGGAATAGAATTACGAGGATTTATTATCCAAAAAAAACATTCGGCATCTTTAAAATGCCAAATTAACATGAAGCATAACAACTTTAATTTTTTTATAAATAACATTTCCAGAACCTTTTACAACTAACCATAAATAATAAATAAATAAATAAAAATTTATCATATCAAGACAAAATACCAAATCATTTAACAATAAGTTTGCAGACCAATTTCATTCTAAGTACTAATAAAGTTTGTCTTCACATTTCTCTCAGCGGAAGCTTTACCAAATATAAGAATCTCCAACCTAAAAGGTAATGGGTCCAAGCTAAAAAGTTTTATCATCATTTGTACTAGCATTATATCATGCCTTAAAATATTGATAGTAAGGAACTAAAAATTTTAAGCCTAGCAAAATACAGATCAAAAGTTTTAGAACCTAACAATTCTGATCGTAAAATATTAGAACCTAACTATTATCTATAACTAACACCCAAAAGTCCATAGAATCCCAAACCTAATGCTCTGATACCAAGTTGTAACACCCCAAAACTCAAAGAGAAATAAGGTACTTTGATATGGAATGTTCTATCATAAACCATGAATTAATTCTCCAAAGAAAGTTGATAATTAAATAATGCCTCCAAATAAGTCATTCACCAACTAAAATATATCTCCAAATAAAAATCAATAAAAGGGTCCAAATTGACCTAAAGGAAAAAAACAATTCCGAGAAAACCTAAACTCAAATTCTAAGTAACAAAATAAAAGGGAATCGTTACATAAAATCTCAATCACTTCCAATTACAAGTCTATCGCCCTAGCGGTAAGCTCTTAAGAATCTCTATCTGCAAAATGTTAAATGACAAGGGGTGAGCTGTCAACTCAATAAGCATTGCATAATACGCAATCGAAAACATTTATAACAAATACCAAAAGCTTTTAAAGAGTACATAAAAGCAAAAATCAAATATTCATATACAAGTAGACTTGTAAAATTAAAGTAACATTTTCATATACAAAAATACATTTGCAAAAGTAACATTTTCATTGTACGATAGCGATAAGTAATATTTCATAAAAATAAGCTCAAGTCAAGTAGTGTCACCGATACCCCTGGTGACCCGGCCATTTACATTTCAGAAATTGGTACAAGACCAAAATCATAACATTTCATTTAGAAATTGGTACAAGACCAAAATCATAACATTTCATTTGTCGCGCGCGCTGCATTTACATTTTCACTAGTGATCACCATTTCATTACATTACATTTCATTTACTACTGACATTGAGCTAAAACATTACTTTCAAAATATTTATATAATAATACATTTGCATTACTAAAGCACAAAAGAATGGAACATATAAAATTGTAAAGAAGAGTTCAAGTAAAGGCAAAACTTATTTAAAGAATTGGATAAATAAAAGTAACGAATCTACAAGTAGAAAATTATGAGCTTACATAAGTATAAGCATATATATATATAAATCATTTTAGAACATAATAGTATAATAATAAAATTTATTTCATTAGAAAAATATATTTCTTTTTGCAATCACATACTACACAAAAACCACTTACCTTGGAAGATAGCAAGTTTAATGCTTCACTAACGATATTGGAAAGTCACACGTGGAACCTAAACATTCAGAATAATGATCCTTCAATCAAATTAACCAAATACAAGAAATCTGACTCCACTTCTTAAAAGGAAAATACATTTTTATTCATTTTATTGCAGAAACTCCGGTAAAACAGATTTTAGTGTGCAAACGTTTGTGATTCGAAAATCTTATGGGCCTCAAAATATTACAAAACTTAGTCAATAAAACTAAACATCAGATTTCTAACTCCTCTCAAAATATCGGAATTTTATCAAACACTTATGAATTTCTATAATTTTCTAAGCACCCAAGGGTCAAACCTGACAGCATAAATTTCGATCCTCCAACCAGACTTCGTATCAAAGTTTAACAACCCTACAGACAATGAAAAATTCCAAAATTTTATTTATAGACTAATAGACCAGAAATATATCTCCATACCAAAAATCAGAATTTTATCTATCTCCGTTTAAGAATTAAAATTCCTACAACACCAAGAGATCATGACTGTCAGCCTAACTATTATTGCTTAAACATCAAATATACCCACAGAATTAAAATAATTATATATCACTAAAATTCACGAAATTTAATATCCTGGTTCAATTATATCTCTAGAATCATAGTACTAAAAATCAGACCTAGATACATCCCCAATATCAATTTAAAATTACTCTAATACCACAAGGTCAGTTTAACGATTCAGCAATTCTGCATATGAAACCAATTTAGAAATAAAATCTTCCTAAGATAACCACCATCAAAAACTCCGAAAATCATAATACAAGTTGATATACAAGTCTATTGTTCTCATACTAAAATTTACCATCAACTGCAACCTACAAATATAAATAAAATAATCATCACTAAGTTGCTTCACCAATATTAAAATAACTCAAAATTGCAACCTACACTAACACTCAAATTTGAACTCTTTAATGAACTCCAAACTCCATGCATTAAAACATCTCCATCCCAAAACTAAAATCGAACAATTGATAGAGGCCCAATCTTTGTTAATGAGATATTATAAAAAAACAAAGAGTTTTGAGAGAGATTAAAACTGTAAATCAATATCTAAAGAGAAACGAGGTTTAAGAACTTTACCTGGAACACAG
Organism: Acer saccharum; assembly: GCA_030490815.1. Lineage (NCBI taxonomy): Eukaryota > Viridiplantae > Streptophyta > Magnoliopsida > Sapindales > Sapindaceae > Acer > Acer saccharum. The sequence goes on along the minus strand of CM059867.1, from coordinate 15,281,726 downwards.
ACTCAATATATGAAACGGTGGTTTCTATATTATTTGCTTTGTTATCAAAAGAGAAGTATGCGTAGAGAATAGCTAAGAGTTGGATGTGAACATATAAATATGCTAACAATTTGATAACCCTACACGTTAGGTAAGGAGTTTGTGGTTTGCTTCTAATAAACCACCTATCAATCCTAAAAGAATTGAACAATCCTAAATGAATTAGACTATCTATTATCTATTATTATTATTATAAATATTCTGAACAGCCAAATTCATTAAATGAGGGCCTAACAAAACACAACCAACTTGTCACGGTATGGCCAGCTAAAGTACAAAGAAACAGAGCACTAGCACACAGCCCACAAACAAAAAATAGCAAAACTGAACACAGGGCAAAAACGCAACAGCCCAGATTAAACCAACACATACACGAATCATGAAAACAAGTTCAAGTCTTACAGACTGCATATCATCGTCGTCTTTTGCCTTCTTGTTAAATGGACGGGTTATCTGCTCGGTGTCTCCTTCCAAAGGCCTAAGACAAGGTTGTCCCCTCTCTCCATATATGTTCCTCTTCTACGTTGAAGCTTTTTTTTGGGCTGATTTCGAGTTATGAGAGAGACGAAAAAGTGCTGGTTACACGCTATGTTAGAGGTAGTCCCTTGGTGATGATTGGAGTTGACCCCTTGTAGGGTTGAGGTGGACCACGATCGGACCGTCGAAGCTGACTGGTCAGGACCGATCAAGGCCCTTGGTCTTCCCGCTTTCTTTTTAAAATGTCAATTGGGCGAAATTAATGCCCACATACCCCCATGTCTTCTGCTTGGACCTTTCCCCATATAGGCTGGCTTCCCAGCAAAGGCTTGCATCACCCTCCTCACGGGTTCACTTGTACTTATAGGGTGGTTCTAGATTATTCTAGCGGGATTAGGGCAACGGTGGTCCCACCTCCCAGGCTTCGGCTTCGGCTTCGGCTTCGGCTCCGGCTCCGGCTCCGGCTCCGGCTCCGGCTCCGGCTCCGGCTCTAGCTCTGGTTTCGGTTTTGATTTTGACTCCGGTTCTGACGGTTTTGGGACCGTGAATTCTGAGAGGTCCCCGACGAAGGAGGAGTGGGAGACTGCTTGCCTCATAGTCGAGGCGCCCTGCAAGGGAATTTACGTCCCCGCTCCCGTTCTTCTTTGGTGGGCCAGGGATGGTTCTCCTTTGATTTTCTTGAGCACCCCCCACTTCTACCCGCGGGCCTTTAGAAGTGGTTCTAGTTCAATTGCTTGTGGCATAAGCAACCTTAGCCATCAAGTCTTAATTCTCAATGAAGAGAAAATAAAACATATGTGAATATGTATGAATATCCAAAATACAAATAGAGCTAGGTAACCCTATATGCTTATCTAGGATGATGATATTGCAATTAATTCAATCATAAATATCAATAGTTAAATGGCATGTCAAATAGCTTAGCTAATCATAGATTAGAAAACCCTAGATAGCTATCACAAAAATAACACTCAATCAATATCAACACAACAATATCTATCTTGTATATAAGAATATAATCTAAGAACATACAAGTAATTAAAGAGATGCCTTGATAAATAAAACACTAATTATATATGATAATAGTGAAGAACATACAAAGGGATGTGTGTTGAGCAAGACCCATGCAAACAAGCATCCTAGATATGCTAGAAAATGCTTAGATGATGTTTTGATGCATATGGGAATGGGTTTGAGTGTTTAAATAAGCAATCTTGATTGCTTTTTCTCTCAAAAATCTCTCTATCAAAAATAGGGTTCTTGATAATCAAAGAGTCACACCAGAGAAGAGAGAAAGTGATGTATTTATAGAGGCCAATAAAAAGCATGTTGAAAAGACAATATTGCCCTTGAAAACGCACGATCGGTGGTTTCATTCGTTGGCCACTGACCACCGATTAAATTACCGAATTGAGCCCGAAAGAACAAGAGACCAATCGGCTGTTTCAAAACCATCGATCAGAACCGCATAATCAAAACCGAGAAATTAAATCGATCAGGTATGAATGGCGATTTCGAACGACGGTTGTGGCAGCCGATCATAACCGCCAAATTGCTCCAGAACCTTCTGGACTCAAACGACGGTTTCATTTGGCGGTCTTGGCCGCCGATCAAACCGTCGATTCACCAGGTGTGGTGAAATCAAAGGAGAAGCCAAGACATTCTCCAAAGGCGATCCTCGCACTTAACCAAGCACACCATCGTGCATGCGTAAACGTTTCCAAACTATATTCGGGAAACGAATTATACGACACACAAACACACAAACACACAACAAGATACAACACAAAAGTGCAAGTGTGAAATGTGACATGTGAAGAGAATGCACACAAGATCAATGAGCATATATGCAAGCATGACAAGTGTGTGTGTGCAACTAAATCTCTTTAAAGAAAATTAAGCACTAGAGATATACCTTTTGAGTGCTTGTCCCTTGAGATCTTGAAAGGGCTTCGAGCTTGATCACCATTCCTAGGCTACCCTTACATAAACCCCACATATGGTTTGTTCACGAAATAAGCCAATCAAATTTGAGGAACTTACAATCTTCAGTTTTCAAAAGATTTAAATGAATGAGAAATTAAACAAATTTGTGGAGATGAAAATCTCATGACTCATGAGGTAAAGGAAGATGAACATATGCTGAAAGAAGGTAAAATAAAAGGGAAAAATACGGTTGTAGTCAATCGGATCTACAATTAATTTGAGTCATCAAAGTGGGCACTTGCAACCTATAAAACAAGAGAAAAAGCAGAGCAGTGGTCGAACCACATGAGGGGGTGTTCCCTTGGGGGGACTTTTTGACGATCAAGTCGGAATATTGTTTGATAAACAAAGTGAAGGAAATGGTTGAAGATGACAAACCTTGTCACTTGATAGGTCGATTTGGTTGGATCGACACTAGGTATCAATGATGTTGATGCGTCGATGCCCTGTGGTTCTTTGGATCATCATGGGTCGATCAAAGACTGGGTCGACGCTAGGTATCGATGAGTTTTATAGATCGATGCCTAGGTTAGTTCCTTGACTTGACGTGGGTCGATCGAGGATTGGCAGAGAGGCGTCCACAAATTTGAAAACTCGAGCTCACAAAACCGAACAAGAGAAGCGTCAACAAATTTGATGAATTTACGTAAATTTTTACAAAACTTTTTAGTTAAGTGATTGGGGATAAAATTTATAGGATTTATAAAATTTATAAAGTTATCTTCTCCCATTAAGTGTAAGATTCATGAAAATCCAATACAAGGAATGATGTGTATAGAGCCTTCTATCTCTTTGAGCAGCCTCTTTAGCAGAGAGACGAGACATAATATGATGAATGATAAAATGAGGCAATTTATATAATCTATCCATGGAATCAACTGTCGTTGTCTCTCCCATAATTATAATTAATCTCCAAACATGTATTGTTCAAATTAAAAATAAAGAATAAATTAAGAATTTAATCAAACATCATACGACATATAAACAGGGTGATATAATTGGAATTCAACATAATATGTAACGAAAAGATTGAATTTTTCTGCCTGAGATTTAGCGGTTACTCATATCAAGGAATCTAAACATAATTTGCACTAATTAAAACAAGAATATATAAAAAGAAGTTAAAGATGGAGAAACTAGAAAATATAACATATTTGAAGCACCAAAACAAATATTTGAGATTGAATTTGATGATAGATAACCAATGAAAAAGAGAAAATCAGACAATACTTACTGGTTAACATTGGATGGTTATGATGAAACAATACAACACAACAGGACCTGACTGAAGTGTCTTTGAAGAATCACTTATGGCGTGTTTACTAATCAGGAATCCTATCTAGGAAAGGGAATTAAGTTTCTGATTTTCGAATTCGTGTGTTTACTAAATTTTTTGGGAATTAAATTCCACGGACCTAACACACATATCAGGAATTAAATTCATGATTGAAAGGAAGCATGATTCCCCTCATTCACCTAAGAATCAAGTTTTCTTTCTTGATTAAAAAGGGAATTTATATGTTTCTACTAAAATATCCCCACTTATTTTTTTTTTAAATAAATATTTATATATTTATTTATTTATACGTCGCAGTTGATTTTTACTTTATATAAATATATTGCTTTTGCTTTTGATTTTTTTCCTTTAAATATACACTTTTTTATTAGTTACGGTCATACATCTCATACATACACATACACACACACACACACACACACACACACATATATATATATATATATATATATTGTACACAAGGGTATTTTTGTAATCAATTTTATATAAATTTGATTCCATCTCTAATTCTAAGAAAGTTAGTAAACACAGTAATGAAATTTAATAACTTAATTCCAATTCCCTTCCATTCCCTTTCCAATGGAACTTGTTTCCGATTCTTCCCATTCTCGATTAGTAAACGTGCCCTTTTTATAGATATTTATACTGTTGTAAAAAATAAGAAACAGTCTTAATCCAAGTATGTTTAGGAAATCTTTTTTATCCTGTTTTTTTAATTACTATAATGCTAAATATCACAACTATTCTAACACAACATATGTGGCACATGAGGTGTCAATTGGTAAGTGGATACACATTAATAATGATTTATCTCACCTATCTATGTATCTACTCACCAATTGACACCTCATGTGCCATATGTGTTGTGTTAGAATAGTTGTGATATATATCATTATTCTTTTAATTATTGTATTGGACACGTGTAAAATCTAATCTAACTTTTATAGGATTCTACAATAAGTGAGTGGGGACAGGTGTTTAACGAAGGAAATAATTCAATGCTACCTGACGTATACAATCCACCCACTCCTATCACGTGATTGGATGTAGCACAGCTTCATGACATGATTTCAATGGCCAAATGTGGTTTAGCTGTATATGCTCGGATACATCGCACCTTAGAGGATTTTTACATCTAAGTGTCATGTAGCTTTCACTGACGGACAAAATTTCGTATGGGACGGCCACACTGAGTTAACGGTGTAACTACCAATGTAATTTTGAGTGTCAAAATCTATTAGGTACTGACCACTAATGGGGCGTTAACATGTGGCCATTTTGGCACAATTTAATTGAATTATTTCATTGCCAATTACCGAAACCGTTCCACACAGGTTCTCTCTCTCTCTTTTGGTATTTTGTCAATTAGAAATATATACTTATAATTATTTTTTGATAATTTCAAATAAACTTAATTATTTTAATGAATATATATTTAGAAATATATGCAGACTGTCTAGAGAAAGAATCATGATTTTTTTATTATTAATTAAATAAATTTTTAATGATTTTTTTAAAAATAAATACTATTGTTCCTTAAAAATATATAAATATTATTATAATAATAAAATAAAAGTGATGTTAGTAACAATCCATCAAAATCTTTCAACTTCTTTTTTTATAATTATTATAAAACAATTTTGTCATAATTCAAATTACTTAAAAAATAAATAAATTCTAATTAGATTACAAAACAATTTGAGTGTCCATATTGACTCGCATAAATACCATAAGCACAACATATTTTAATAAGAGAGCTTCTTTTGACAATCCAATTTTTTCTTTTTACACTTCTTTTCTAAAAACACTCCATTCTCAAAATTTAAATTTAAAAAAAATTCTAACGACACTTTATTTTGTTACAAAATTATCCTTTTTATCTTTTTTTAAATTAAATTATTAAAAAAAAATTATCTCTCCTAAACCATTAGATTAATTATTACATATTAAATACACTCTCCTAAATTTTTAACTACCATATTAAACTCTCTCTCCTCCAATACATATCTCTAATTTTAGAAAAAAAAATATATACTAATGATTTTCAGGAGATATTAAAAAAAAAAAAAAAAAAAAAAAAAAACTCAAAAATCAAGTACCATATACATTTTTTTTAAAAATTGAAATATGAAAAATGTTTTTTGTTACTCTTGTAGGTATGTGATTGCCTATAGAACTTTAATTCTTTCATTTACCTTAGAAATTCTGAGTTTAACTGAATATAGTTGCAACAATTCAAGCTTTCATATATATATATATATATTACTGTTAGTAAAAAAACCAAAATATTCATAAGTTTTTTTTCTTTAACTATTAATCAGAGATTGATCGAGAATATATGGAAATATTATTTATTTATTTATTTATTTTTGAAAAATGTAGAGAGATTAATTAGGAGAAAGTGTTTAATATGGTGATAACAGATTTAAGAAAGAGAGTTTAATACATAATATTTAATCTAATGATTTAGGAGAGAAAATTTCTTTTTTTAATAATTTAATTAGTTTGGATTGTCTTTAATTTTTTTTGTCTTGTTTAGTAATTTTAATTTAGGTTAAAATTGTCATTAATAAAAAAATTTAAATTGGAGTGTAAATAGATAATTTGTGGATTGTAAGGAGAAGCTCTCTTTTAATAAAAAAATTAATTACAAAAATATCTCAATAGAAATTTACCAATAAAGACAAATTAGTTTAATTAAAAATAAACCAAATACTTTATACACCCATTAATTACACTCATATTTCTTTACTAAAAAAAGAAAAACTCTACTTGAAGTTGTACTCAATAAAAGTTAATTACCGTCCAATGTGGGAGCCTTTTTAACATTCAAATAGCAAAAAAACATACGACTTTTTGTTAGAAGTTGTACTCAATAAAAGTTTTGCTCGTAAAACATCTACTCCAAGAGCTCTACTTGAAAAATCATCATAAACACACATTTAATGGGAAAAAAAAAAAAAGAGTTCATCCAATCATGTGATAGTTAAATAAAAATAAAATAACTTGAATGTAGCTGATTTGTAGCTCCACATATACAGAGATTAAGAGTTCTGCTACAGCCATGATCGGTTTGTTGAAAGTAACTAGATATTTGTGGACTGAAAGGTAACCAGAAAAGTTACATATACTTGCATAGTTGCATTTGACATTATTCATTGAAAAAATAAGAGGAAATATATATACAGCCGCGGTTGTGGCACCGCTTTGGAAAAAAGTGGTAAAACACATAGGACCCATGTGCTTATTACGTGGGTCCCATGTGTTTTTCCAAAGTGGTGTTGCAACCGCGGTTGTACGTAGAATTACTCAAAAAATGAACAAATACTGAACATGTACAAGAAGATTTATAAACAAAACTTAGACTACGATAAAATATATGGAAAAATCTATATAATAAATTTCACTTTATTACGTGTACTTGTTCAAAAGATCATTCAAAAACGCATTGCACTTCAACAAAAAAAAATAAAAATCTTAGCCTTCTTAAGGAATTTGGGAAAACACCAATTGAGATGAAACAGAAAAGTTCCAGTTCCATATTGATGAGGAGTATCCTTCAAATTATCAACAAGAATTGGCTTTTGATCTCCAATCTCAGGCACTAAGAATCCCTTAAAATCTTTCAAGTAATGCCGCCAACACTTGATATCATGTGAATCACAACAGCTAGCATCCACATTCATTAGATTCTCACATAGCCACTGTCATTCATAAAAAATAATAAGAAAAAGAAGAAATCAATGAGAACCTAGATTGAAAAGAATTTAGAGTGACAACTATTATTTATTTTTGCATAAAGAGTGAGAACCTTTTAGTATACTAAAGATGAAAATTTACAAAATTTAAATTCTACTACTCTCATTCTCATACTAATTTAGATGCACAAACTATGTATTAGTAAGAGGAATTAACATACCTCAATAAAATAAGAGTCTTCGTATCTTAAAATAGACAAAGTTCTTGGATAACAAACTTCCAAAAGACCATCCAGCAACGCTGCATAATGTTCCGATGGTTCATATATGAACACACGCAAATTTCCAATTTCACACGGGAATGAAGGTGATCTTTCTCTGCATTCGTCGAAATTGAATGAATTCTGGATAAATTACAACAAACCAGAAGAAGAAGAAAAATGTGATTTAAGAAACATAAACAAATAGTAAAGGATGATAATAATCAACTATATGCAATTTATAGGCATACCTTTTTCTTTGAACTAACAGTTAGGATTACATCTTCAATCTGCTTAGACCCCGCAAGAAATTCCTTTACATTAAGATACCATCGAGTGTCTGGATCAACTTCACCGGTGCTTAATTTAACTTTCCATGGACATGGTACATTCATCGAAGAAACGGGAATTGGATTATCATAATAACGAAAGGACAATAAATTCGGAGCATCAATGTCAATTGCCATCAAATTGAGGCAAAGACTAATACTTAAGTTCTTAAGGAGATTACTTGAAATAGTAATCCGTTCGAGGAGAAGACAGAATCTCACATTAAGATCCTCAAGCAAGGGAAAACTTGAGATAAAAACACGAAACTCATGATCCGTAAAAAGAACTCCTGTTAATTCGAGCACCATCAAATTTGGACACTCAACCATGTCAATTAGAATTGACTCTTTACAGATAAGACTAAACTGTTCAAGACTTGGAACAACGATTTGAACACTTTGAAGCTCATCTGGCGACTCCATAATCGAAATAATTTTGAGTCTCTGAGGTTTGGAGATATAAATATGTTTCAAAGCCAAAAAAGATAAATGCAAATCTTCAAGCAATGAGCACTGACTAATGAGCTTCTGGAGCATCTCTTCAGTTATGCACACTTTGTCAAGAGAAAGACTCTTGAGAGCATATAACCTTATATCACCACAGGGTAGCTCCAACTTACAACCACTTAGCTTTAAACTAGTAATTGATTTTGCAAAATATATTGTTTGTGACAAGGTGTAGACTCTATACCTTCTTGTCTGGACTTCGAAATCTAACTCTTTTACTCTGTTTTCTACCACCAATCCTAACCATCTATCAAGAACAGAAGACAATTGTTTAACATCAAGAAGACCTATAATTAGTCTAAATTTCTGCATAGAAAACTCGAGCTCACAGAAACGAAGCAGAGAAATGTCAACAAATTTGATAAATTTACGTAAATTTTTACGAAACTTTCTAGTTAGCTCATAGGGGATTAAAAATGAAGGATTTTTAATGTGCCGATTTTCTCCCGTGAAGTAAGTATAAGATTCATAAAAATCCAATATGGGGAATGATGTGTATAGATCCTTCCATCTCTTAGACAAAATACTAGTTTGAGCTGACTCTTTAGCAGAGAGACAAGACATAATATGATGAATGATAAAAGGAGGCAGCTCAGATAATTTATCCATGGAAACAACTGTCGTTGTCTCACTCTCTCCCATAATTATAATCAATCTCTAAACCTGTATTGTTCAAATTAAAAATCAAGAATAAATTAATAACTTTAATCAAACATCATAAAACATATGAACAGGATGATATAATTGGAATTGAACATAATATGTAACCAAAAAGATTGAATTTTTCTGCCTGAGATTTAGCTATCAAGCAATCTAAAGTTTTAAACATAATTAAAATAATTAAAATAACAATATATAAGAAGAAAGATGGAGAAACTAGGAAACAGAACATATTTGAAGCACCCAAAAAACAAATATACATATGATGAAAAAGAGAAAACCAGACACTACTTACCAATTAACGTTGGATGGTTATGAATTATGATGAAAGAACACAACAGAACCTGACTGAAGTGACTTTGAGGAATCGGTTAATAGATATTTATACCGTAAAAAATATAATCAAAAAACAGTCGGAATCCATGGTTGTTTAGGAAATCCATTTAGGAATCCATGGATGGTTCCATGAGGTGTAGATTGCCATAAAAAAGTATGTGTTAAAATTCAGAAACCTAAATCAAAACATCCTATAAAACATACCAGAAAAACAGAACAGAGCAATCAAAAGAAATCCAAAAAAAAAAAATATGAGATAGATAGAGTTCATCATCAAAGAAAAAAAAAAAAGATCAGAGAGCCTTACTAGTTTCAAATCTGATATGGAATGGTGAGGACACAAATTTACTGTAGACTGCTGCGAGCAGACTTTAGATTAGCCGATTAGGTTTGGGAAAACAGAGTTTTTAAACTTTCTAATTATTGTTTTTTTTTTTTTTAATATTTTTAATTATTGTTTTTGACACGCATAAATCTAATCTACCTTCTCAGATTCGGTGACGACAACCATCTGACTTTCAGGGAAAAAATTCAGTGAGACCTAGCTTATACAATCCACCTACTCCTATAACGTGATTGGTAGTAGTAGCTATATGGCATCATATCAATGGTCAAATGTGGTTATCTGTATACGCTCGGATACACAGCACCATAGAGGATCTTTGCGTCCTTATGTGAATGTAGCTTTAACCGACGATAATATTTTGTGTGGGATGATGGCCTTGTGACATCATAAAACTTAAAGTGTCAAAAATCTAAGTTAACGCTGAGACAACCAATGTATAACAAAACTTTTAATGTCAAAATCTATTGACTTCCTAAAGCATACATGGCAGTACTGGGTGGGTGGGCAAAGTTCGGTTCGGATTAATTTTGGGTAAAATTGGATTGAACTGAAAATATGTCGGTTTACACACAGTGACATAGATAAGAAAGAGAAAGAAAAAAAAGATAAACATAGGGGTGGAGATCATCTATATCATTACAATGGGGCTTTTGCATTGTGAATGAGACATTCAAAATTGCTGATGGTCTTCAGACCGCTGCCATAACCCACCAACGATTCCAATTTGTATTTGAAATTAGTATGTAGAAGAGAAGTTTGGGGTTTGAGAAAATAGAAAATATTTTATGGTATATGTGAAAATCAAACAAATAATAGGAAATAATTTGTGGGTGTACTTATAATTGTTTAGTCATTTTAGTAAATTTAGTCACAGGTAAAACCATCTCCAATGCATGTGCTATTGCCAATGTCAAATTTGACATAAAAAAGTGTAAAATACTATATTTGGCACAACAATTTAGCATTGTGCTCCGATGCACAATTTCGATTAAAATGCTATTTTTATTATTTTATTAATTAAAATTATAAAAGTCAAATAATACCATTAATGCAATCATTAATTTTTTTTTTTGGAATTATTTCCATTCTTTATTTTCGTCTCTTTCCCCTTTCTCATTGTCTTCTCTGAGATTTTTATTTTTTGCTTCAGACCAGATTCTAAAACACAAATTAGGTTGCCATTATTTTCGTCTATTTCCCCTGCTCCCATTGTCTTCTCTGATATATATATATATATATTTTGCTTCAAACCAGATTCCAGAACATGAATTAGGTTGCCATTATTTTCGTCTCTTTCCTCTAATCCCATTGTCTTCTCTGAGATTTTGGGTGATGGCCAACCAAGCATTGCAGATGGCTACGTCTTAGTTGTTTGTAAATGATTTTCCACGTTTTGAAAGATTTTGATTCTCTTCTATTGAAAAAATATTTTTGTATATACAAATGGAAGATATGAAATTTGGAGATGAATAAAAAAAAATGAAAAAACAAAAATGGAAGAACATTGAATTTCTATAGAATTGTTACAGATGATGATTAAAATATCATTAATGTATATTAAATTTAAATTATTTTAATGATATTTTTATAATTAAAAAATAAGCATTTATTGCTGTACTAAATTTGGCATATGCTATATTATGTGCCAAATAATATGCTATATTATGTGCTAAATTTGGCACAAAGTGTAGCATATATCAAATTTGGCACATCATTTGGCACTACATTGGAGAAAGTTTTTTTTTACTTTGTGCCAAATTTTAGCATTGGCACAACAAAACAGCACAGCATTCGAATAATTTGGGGTGTATATACCGATTTTGAGAGGTACAAATATTGTTACTCCTTTTTAATATGTTCTGGAATTCAATGGCATGTTGGATATTAGTTTTGGGCCAATACTTGATAATTTTCATAAATTTTAATAGCCCATAACCAAAAACCCAAATCAAACCTAACTAATAATATTCACTTTATTATTTATTTAAAAAAAAAATAGTGTTTTTTATTTTATTTTTAATACTTTTATAGTGTGGTTTATCGGTTCAAACCGGTTTTGGATATTCAAAACCGATCCGAACCGAAAACTATTCAGTTTTCCAAAATCCAAACCGATTTGAACCGAAACGAACACCATTTTTTTGGTTCGGTTCCGAATTTTATGCCCACCCTTACATGGCATAGTTTAATTGGACTATTTCACTTCCACTTACCGAAGCCATTTCACACGGGTTTTTTTTTTTTTTTTTTTTTTGTCGATTATAAATATATACTTATATTTATTTTTTGATAATTTCAAATAAACTTAACTGTTTTTCAAAAACTTCAAAAAAAAAAATGAGTTGATGTTGGTTTGATGGTAAACCTTACAGGTTCGAGTCATCTCCCTTCTAAAAAACCACGAATTTATAATGTAATACTTAAAAAAAATAACTTCAAAAAATTCAAAAACAAAATTATAAATAATAAATGATTAAATTTTTTTTCTTCTAACAAATATAAGACGTTCCTCTTGTAGGGCTGCAAATATAATTTAAAACCTTTTATTATTAACATACCAGAAAAAATGAATTGACATTATAATTTTTTCATGGAAATTTTTTAATCTTTATGGTACCATACACACAGTAATTTCAAAAAAAAAAAAAAAAAAAAACCATAGAAAAAGTTCATCATCACAAAAGAAAAAAAAAATTACGTGATTGGATAATGCACGGAATCCTATCACGTGATTAGATATAACATAACATGGCATCATATCAATGGTAGCTATAAGAGCATCTCCCACCCATTCTCTATCTCTATCTCTATCTCTAAAATAGAGAACCAAAAAGGAATATTCCTTCCAGATTCTATCTCTAAAAAATTTTCACTCCCACCACACTCTCCATCCTTATCTCTATCTCTATCCTTATTTCCATTTATATCTTCAATAATCTTCAATAACTTATATTTTCATTATTATTTTTAGTTTCTTTAATAAATTATTGTTCAACTAAATTTTAACAAATATTATTTATAATAACATTTGTAATTTTTTTTTAATACTTTTTTTAAAATATAATGTTTTATTAATTTTCCCAATCTACTTATTTCTTTTATAACATTTATCAACTAATTTTCCTAATCTACTTATTTTTTTTTCTAACTTTTTCAATCAACCATTTTAAATATAATTTTTGTATCGGACTTTTTTTTTTTTTTTTTTTTGATGGTATTTTGTATCAGATTTTATTGCTATATAAATATTAAGTACATAAAATCATAAAAGGGAGAAAAAAGAAGAGTTGGAAAAGTATGGTCAACTCCAAGTGTTACAAGCTCAAAATAAGGCAACAAAATTAGAGATTTTACGTCAACGTGAAATGATTCGATGTGAACGTGAAGAAAATAAAATTATAATGATAGATTTGGATTCCATTAAAAATCCCAACGACCGTGAATTTTTTCGAAGGAAAAAGATGCAAATTTTAGAAAAAAAAAAACACTCACAATTCCCAAATACAAGGTGGATCATTTTCAGGTGAATATGGAAGTCATTTGGATGGCTTTCCAAAATTTTAAATGTATCTCGGCATTATGTTATGTTATTATTATTTAAGTTTTTTTTTTTCCTATCCTTATTTTAATGTTTTTATGTTATTGTAATTTTTAATATTAATATTTATTATTTTCGAGTATTTGGTTTGGGTTTTTATTTTATTACTAACTTATAATTATCAATTTCTAATAAGAAATTTGCCCAAATGATAAAGTATGGTAAAACATGGTAAATAAAAAATTATTAATTAATATTAAATATTAGACTCATTTTAAAGATCTAAATGAGACATTTCTAATAGTATAATTTTTATGTTAACAAAATGTATAAATTTAATTTAATTATACATTAATTGAATTTAATGAAAAAGTTAAAAGGATATAATTGGAATAAAAAAAAGTTAAAAAGTGGTTTTAGAAGATTGAAGTTGGTTCTCTAAATTTAGAGAATGGAGATGGGCTTCTCTAAATTTTGTCTTGGAAACAACATTTTAGAGGATGGGTGGGAGTAACATTTTCTCTCCAATTCTCTAAATTTTATTGGAGTCATAAATTAAGAGGATGGGTGGGAGATGCTCTAAACACCCAATACACTGGACCCTAGAGGATCTTTACGTGTTTAAATGCATGTAGATTTCATTGTGAGAAAACCTTGTGTGCGATGATCACACTAAGTTAACAGTGAGACCACTAATTACATTGTGAAATATCATAAACCTCTTAAAATTGTCTATTATGTTCTCAAAGCAAACGTGGCACAATTTAATTGGACAGTATCATTGCCACTCGATGAAACCGTTCCACACAAGTTTTTTTTTTTGGGGTTAATTAGAAGTATATACTTATATTTATTTATTTTTTCAATAACTTCAAAAAATTAAAACTCTAAATTCAAAAAATTAAAATCTGTAATAAACTTAAATTGATTAATTGTTTTCAGACAAATGTAGGACGTTCCTCTTATTTGACTGGCAATATTATTTAAAATCTTTTATTATTATTAGGGGCAATATTATTTAAAATCTTATAGAGATCAATTAGGTATTTACCTACTCATACATTCCATACTCTTAAAATTTAACTAATAAAAAGATTAAATTGCCCTTAGTTACAAAATTTTAAAATAAAGATAATCGTTTAATAAAAATATATAATTAAATTAATTAAAGATAATCATTTTGATGGAATATAAATTTTCAAAAAATAAAATAAAAAATGATTTAAATAAAAATTATCTTTCTCTAATTATCTTCATTTTTAAATTAAATTTTTTGTTTGACGGTAATCAAAATATTATTTTATGAGTTATTAAATTATTTTCTTTTTTATTAACTAACCTTTACAAATTGTACCCCAAAAAAAAAAAAAAAATCAAGAAAATTTAAAAATTTAAAAATAGTTTTTTATTTTTCCATTTAAAAATTATATTCTTTTGAAATGATTATCTTCAATTAAGTTAATTTAATTGTTTTGTATACAGATATTATCTTCATTTTTAAATTTTAATAATTAAGGGTAATTTGATCTTTTTATTAGTTTAATTTTAAGAGTAAGGGATAGATGAGTAGATTATTGCATACTTTTAGAGCTTATTTGGTTGCGTTTTTGAAAAACCTCTATTAGTAAAAGATATACTTGCAGTAGATCTATTAGAAATAGAGTTTTTGAAAAAAAATAATTATAGTTGTTTAGTTGGTAGACTTTTTTTTTTTTTTTTTTTTTAAATGTCTATTTGGAGAAGTACCTCCCCATGAGCTTTTGCCAGTTCAACCAAACAAGCACTTACTCTCTAACTGTATTTATGTCAAACTTTAAGGGAGATGAATGTATTTATCCCTTTTTTTTTTTTTTAGTTTTATTTAATATATTAAATATATTTCTTAAATTTTAATACCATAAGGGTTCTTTGGGTGTGCAAGATAAGATATGATTATTGTCATGAAATTGGATTAGATTAGATGGAATAGGATTATACTAAAATTAGTATTGTGATGTATTTGGTGCTATATGAAATTGGATTAAAATAGTCATATCTCATCTTTGATGTGGTATGTGATTGGATAAAAAAATAATTTTATCATATATTTTATATAGTGTGAAATTGATTAATATAAAATAAAATAAAATTATTTTTAATGAACTAAAATTTGAATTTTTTAAAAAATAAATAAAATATTTATAATTAATATTAAAGAAAATAGCATTTTTAGTTAATATTAATATTTTTTAAATATTATAATAAGATATAGTAAATAAATATAAAATTTGATAGTTAAATAAAAAAAATAATAATAAGAAGATTTTTTTAAAAAAAAAAAATATGGAACTAAATAGCCCCACCTCATTTGGATAAAAAAGTTGCATAAAATTGGATTGGTTAAAAATAATTATTTAAATTAAATTTAGAAAAAAAAAATTAAATATTTAAAACCAATTGTAAGCAAAATAATATTTATTTTTATTTGTTAATGTTGAAATTTATTATTTTAAAAATGTTTAAAATAAATTTTTTTATTAATTATTAAAATATATTTATATTTTAATCACATAAAAAATAAAATAAATTGAAAAGAGAAAAAAAAATGATTTAAGTATAAATTTGTGGGATAAGTTGCTAACATGAGATTAAATAATCTCATCTCGTCTAAGCAACAAACATAGAATATCAAACTAAAATTAGTTATATCATAACCTATCTCATGTAACAAACATAACCTAATAGTTATAAATAAAAATTTCTTGAATTTTCCTATGTATCACCCATTTTTCCGATGCCTTAATATTAAAAAAAATTAAAAAAAAAAAAAAAAAAGCAATATTGAGTCTCTCATAAAGGATCCTTTATTTTAATTTCGATAAAGATCTTGATGAAATCACATCAATTTTATGAATTTTGATAAGATTTTTTTTTTATTTTTTTATTATTATTATTATTTTTTTTATGGATGATAAGTTCATTGAAATCTACTGATGAATAAAATTTGAAATTTTTTCAATCACTATAACTAATTTTCTTGAATTTTTCTATATTTCGCTCATTTTTCTAATGCTTTTATATTTAATAAAATCAGGATAAATAGTTTTAGTGCTTAAAATAAATTTCAAATTTTTTTCATATGTACATTTCATTGAATTTATCGTTCATAAAAAAATTTCAGATCAAAATTCATAAAAATCGATGTGATTTCATCAAGGTCTTTAATAGTGGTGTAGCTAGGATTTTTTGTTTGACCGAGCTAAATCATCACTTGTTATCGATGTAAAAAAAAAACATGAAAATAAATAATTTTTTTTTAATTTTTTTTTCCAAAAATAAGTAAAAGTGAATAACTTATTATTTATATTTCACTGAATTATAACCATACATAATTTCAATGGTAAGGAAATTGAGTTTTATTTAATGAATTTTATGTGTGATGAGATTTTGCATTTAAATTTAGGAATTTGAAGTGTATAATTCGTAAGTAATTAAAGTCTAAATCAATATTTTAAAGTAGAATAAAGAGTATTTTACAATTATTTTTAAAACATTTTTTAAAATCATAATATATATATATATATATATATTATTTTTAAAACATTTGTTTTTTAAATCATAATATATATATATATATATATATATATATATATATATATATATACATTGGTTTTCTAGTCAGGATGTCTTGACTTTATAATTTCAGGACGTCCAATCATAAGCACACATTCACATTGAGCTCTCTAATCAGGACTTCCTGACTTTATAATTTCAGAACATCCAACCACAGCCACGTATTCACATTGGGCCCACAGTTCTACATTAACAAATACCCACACTCAATGTGAATATGTGACTGTGGTTTGACGTTTTTAATTTATAATTTTAGGACATCCTTACTAAAGAACCACCATATATATATATATATATATATATATATATATATATATATATTTTGTCGATAGTTTCAAACTAGCTTTACTATTTGTGGATTGTTACAAAAATTAAAGAAAGAAAGAAAAAGCTAGCTCTCTCTCACGTGCCATGTACTTGGTCCATAGTTACTTGGCTTGTTAATTGACTTGTGTGTGTCACCCCCGCTACTTATCCTCCCATCTCCTTCTTCATTTACGTGAAAGCCCAGTACTGTAGTGTTACTAGTGTATATGACCCAGCAAAGTTCACATACACACTTCACATCAATTGGGCACTTAATTGTTAGTGGTTAGCTTAACATGATTACTGAAGTCTTGCTTTGGGATAATTAGCTTTACTTTTTAACTTTATTAACATTAGCTTTGTATAGTTAGTTCTTAGTAAAACCGGTTTGGCCGCTAGTTCATAGCCAGTGTGTTTGGCCCTCCTACTGGATCCCTCCATCATTAGAGAGCCAAGGTTTTGCTAGGTTGTAGTTCAAGTCCCACCTTTGTGTGTGGGTTTTTCTCCCATTTGTGGGAATTTCGTCTGGGCTGTGCTTGAGTGTCATTTGCTGTAGAGTCCCAGTTGCAGTTGTAAACATGTTTTTCATGTTTCTTGGCCTGGATATGAATTCCAGGAGTTGTAACCCTTTGGTTATATCCATCAAAAAAAAAAAAAAAAAAAAAAAAAAAAAAAAGCTTTATTATACTTGTTCTTAATCGACTAATTAACCTCATAGAACTGGACAAGAAATTTGAGCAGCAGTGATTGTTTTTTCATCTATCTTTTTGACTAAAACAAACAAGTTTTTCCAAATTACTACTTATCTTTTATTATTATTGTTGTTTTTTTGATTATAATGATTATAATCACTAGTAATTAACATAAACACAGCTGACCATTCAAACAAATTATCACCTTTCATCATGAGGTCAAAAAGACTTTCATTTTTGAAAAATCCCCAAAAATCAAAGTCTTTTTGACCTCATGATGAAAGGTGAATAAGCAGAAAAAACCTTATACTTTTTTTGAAAATACAGAAAAAAACCTTATACAATTATTCATGTACGTTAAATGTTACAATATTTTGAAGACCAAGCCCTTCTTGTTTATGCAAAGGCCTCACGCTGTCAATTGGGCTGACATTTTGCCACCCTATCTTCATCACAAAATTAACCTTAATTTCCCATAAAATAAACAACTTTAAAAATGTGATTATATATTAATATTTGGATATATCATATTCATATGCATATCTATATATGCGTCTTCAAACAAATTAATTGAGAGTTATTAGTGTTTGATAACTTATTTTGAAAATGTAGAAAACTCTCCTACATTTTGCAATTAATTTGAAATTTCAATTCTTAATGTGTTTAGAGATGACAATGGGGCGGGTTCGGGGCGGGGTGGCTCTCCCCGTACCCCTCCCCACATATTTTTTGAAACCCCATCCCCACATAAAACCCCACAATATATGAAGCAGGGCGGGGTATGCTTTACCCATCCCTACCCATTTACCCAAATTGTCTCATTTATCAAAATTATTTATTAAAATAATAAATAAATAACCTAATAAATATGGTATGATATATAAAGTAAATCTAAAAAATTATTGAAAATCCTCTCATAAACATTAAAAATAAACATAAATCTCACGATTAAACAAATAAATTCAATAATTTTTAAAAATAACATTAAAAGAAAAAAAAAAACCATATAATAAAAAAAATAAAAATTATATTTTAAACGTGGCGTGGCGGGGATTATAGAACCCATTCCCACCCCATACCCATTGCGGGTTTTACTATCTATCCCCATCCCCGTCCCGTCCCATCCCCACCCCATCCCTACTAAATTGAAACCCATCCCCATCCCATAAGTGCGGGTCCTTGCGGGGTCTGTTTTGTCATCCCTATTGATATTATACAATATATACATATATGCACATCATATCTTAACAAAGAGGGTAGTGCACATCTCTTCCACAATGGTGATGAAAGGTTCGAGTCCTATCATGTACATTTCAAGGTTAATCACAATTATACATATCTTCATCTTTTTTTTTTTCCTTTGTATAAGTTAAAGTTAAAATAAAGTTTTGAAGAGTCGGAATCCATGTTCAGGAAATCTTTTTATTTGTTCTTGATTTTTTTATTTAAAACTAAATCGTTGTTAACTAGAATTCACTTAATTTTTAAGCCCATGGGCAATGACAAACCAAGAAAAGCCCATGGCCTTGTGAGTCTAAGAGGAGACATTTTTTCCACCCAAGTTACTCGAGAGTCGAGACATTATGAATTTATAACATTGTTTAACATAAAACAGAAATTTTTCATGGAAAAATTTTAATATTTGTGCCCACAATAATTGCAGAAAAAAAAAAAAAAAAACCATAACAGATCAATCAAAACATAAAACACAGTAGTCATGGTCATCTAAGGACATGGTCAAAATTAAGTTTTAGTCTTATTATATGCTCATAATTGTTAAAAAAGAAAAAAATAAAAAATAAAAATAGATAGATGAGTCTCCACTGTCCATCTCTAGATGGACGATGGAGATTAAGAAATTTATTATATATATAAACAAAACAATAAAATAGACTCTTTTTTTTCATTTAAATGGATCTCCATGGTGAAGATTGATTTTTAAAAAAGGGATCAATTTTTTAATTTATTTTCTTTTTTTTTTTTAAAGAAAAAAAACTTTCTTATTTTAAAAAAAAAAAAATCAGGTTTTTAAAAATAATATTGGTTGTTTTAATTTTCTTTCTTTTTTACCTTTTTTTTTGTTTGTTTTTGTTTTCAATTTCTTTTTAAAATTTATTTATTTATTTTGTTCCTGTTTAAACATTCTATTTATTTACAATTTTTTTTTTTGTCAACTTAAAGTTCAAGGGCAACATAGACTTTTAAATGAGTTTAGGACTGTTGACCATCAAAAATTTAGTCAAGGACCTAGATGGATCATTTTGATAAATGTAAGGACCTTTGACAAAACAAATGTAAAGATAAATAATAAAGTGACATTCCAAATTATCTAGGGACTCCATTGTAAATCCCCTATATATATGATCCCTAATTTTTTTTTCAAAATCCTAACCCTCACACCGACCGCCGCTTCTCTTTCTGAGTCAATCTAACTGCCTCTTGCCACCGTTCATTTGGTGAGTAACTCAATTATTTTAGTCAGTTGCATATTTTCACTCAATTATTTTAATCACCGGCAAATTTGCTATTAAAATTGGGTGTCAATATTGCCACACATAAATATGATAAGCACATCCTAATAAAAAAATTAATTATAAAAATATCCCAATAGAAATTTACTAATAAGGACAAATTAGTTTAATTAAAAATAAATCAAATACTATGTACACCCATTAATTACACCAATATCTTAGACTATATCTCTTTATTAAATTTTTTTTTTTTTTATGATAAACCCTAACTTATGATAAAACCTAATTTTGATGATAAACCCTAATTTATAAATAATTACCACTATGTCATATAATAGTACTTTGCTTTTGATCATTTTCAATTTCATGTTATAAAAGTAACATGCACTTATTGAAATATTTAATCAATTGCAATGCATTTATTCAATTTTGTGTTGACTTGCATTTATTCAATTTCAATTTCATGTTACTTGCATTTGTTTACACCGATCTACATTGAGAAAGTCTGTTTTGCATAGTTTTGCTTAGAGACCTGATTTGATCAATTCCAATTTTATGTTACTTGCATTTGTTCACATCGATCTACATTGAGAAAGTCAGCTTTATAAAGTTAGTTTTGCGCAAAGACCTGTTTAGATTTTGATCTCAACTCATATAGTACCTATTAATTAAGAAATAAAAATAAATAATTAACATAGAAATACTAGTACCACACTACCACCTAATCTAAAACCAAAAATGCAAAAATTATTAACCATTTCAATTTTATGTAGAGATAAAAGTAATTATGATTTGCTTGCATTTGTTTACACTGATCAACATTGAAAAAGTCAGTTTTGCAAAGTTAGTGTTGCACCGAGACCTGATTTGATTTTGATCTTCAACTCACATTGTATCTTCAACTGGCTATAAATAAATACATATTTCTTCTCTAGTTGTATTTATGTCAAACTTTAGGAAAGATTAGTGTATTTACCTATAAATAATATAAACAATTGGCTCATGTATGAACTAAATGTTGATAGGATTCACTTTCTTTTCTTTCTTTCTTTTTTGAAATCATTCTTTATCCTTAAAAAAAAAAAAATTCTTTCTATTACTTTTTTTTTTTGTTGTATTTTTTTTTTTAACATATACTTATATTTTCTTTGGCTTTTGTAGCTTATCTTGATAGTGTCGTGTGGCCCAATGTCGACAAGACTACCCTCTCTAAGAGTGACTTATAATGTTATGTTGCTTTTTGTTGTTTCTACTTCACATAGACTTGGACATTCTATGATTTCCTTACGACCCCTTAGTGATGCTACAACACCTTGAAGATTCCTTTCTTTATTTATAAAGAAAAATGAGTGTATGATTTATTGGGGTCCTCTCTTAAAAATAAAACTCGTAATTATCAATAGTTTAATTGATTACAGAGGACAAACATACATAGATGGACTTGTGAACTCACGTGAATGAAATTTTGCTTATTAGTTATTTGTTTTAAAAGAAATTCAGTGCCAAACGTGCTTCTTTCAAAACTATTTAAAGAACACAATTGGTTTGTGAAATTTGATTGCCCACTACGAGGATAAAGTGAGCCTAGAAAAAGTATGCAAGAAAAATACAAGTACAGGAGAAATATGTTAAGAATAAAGATGCACATTATTGATTTTGATTAATTGTTATGCGATGTTCAAACTGCGGATGCAAAGGCGTGGTCAAAATCAAAAGTTGGTGTGGCCCTAAGACTTTGATATCTCCCATATATCTCCCATACACCAATGAAGATGACAAAATGATTTGTTAAGCAATTTTATAGAGACTAACATCTAATCTAATATAATTTAAATTTTATAGGCAGGAAACACAAGTGATCCCTTTATCATAAAGGTTGGAGAAGTAACAACAATTATAAGGTACCTGAAGATCCATTTTTATCAGCTACTGAATATGGCACTATAGTATGCTAACGCAAAGTCAACTAATGCATGATGTTGAGGTTAATAATAATCCCTAATTTGTTTCCAAAACCCTAACCCTCACACCGACCGCTGCTTTTGAGTCAATCTAACTGTTTCTTGCCACCATTCATTTGGTAAGTAACTCAATTATTTTAGTCACTTGCATATTTTCACTCAATTATTTTAATCACTGGCAAATTTGTTATTAAAATTTGGTGTCGATATTGCCACACATAAATATGATAAATATACCTATATTTTAATATAAAAATTAATTACAAAAATATCTAAATAGAAATTTACTAATAAGGACAAATTAGTATAATTAAAAATAAATCAAATACCATGTACACTCATTAATTACACCCATATCTTAGACTATATCCCTTTATTAGAAAAAAAAAAAATTATGATAAACCCTAACTTATGATAAAACCTAATTTTGATGATAAACCCTAATTTAGAAATAATTAGCACTAGGTCATATCATAGTAATTTGCTTTTGATATTTTTAATTTCATGTTATAAAAGTAACATGCATTTATTGAAATATTTAATTAATTTCAATGCATTTATTCAATTTTGTGTTGACTTGCATTTATTCAATTTCAATTTCATGTTACTTGCATTTGTTCACATCGATCTACATTGAGAAAGTCAATTTTACAAAGTTTTGTACAAAGACCTGTTTAGATTTTGACATTCAACTCATACAGTACCTATTAATGAAGAAATAAAAATAAATAATTAACATAGAAATACTAGTACCACCTAATCTAAAACCAAAAATGCAAATATTATTAACTATTTCAATTTTATGTAGAAATAAAAGTAATTATGATTTACTTGCATTTGTTCACAGGATCAACAGAGACCTGATTTGATTTTGATCTTCAACTCACATTGTATCTTCAATTGGCTATAAATAAATACATATTTGTTCTCTAGTTGTATTTATGTCAAACTTTAGGAAAGAATAGTGTATTTACCTCTAAATAATATAAATAATTGGCTCATGTATGAACTAAATGTTGGTAGGATACACTTTTCTTTTCTTTCTTTCTTTTTTGAAATCATTCTTTCTCCTTAAAAAAAAAAAAAAAAAAAATTCTTTATATTACTTTTTTTTGGTTGCATTTTTTTAAACATATACTTATATTTTTTTTTTGGCTTTTGTAGCTTATCTTAATAGTGTCATGTGGCCCAATGTCGACAAGACTACCCTCTCTAAGAGTGACTTATAAAGTTATGTTGCTTTTTTGTTGTTTCTACTTCACATAGACTTGGACATTCTATGATTTCCTTATGACATTTATCTATAAAGAAAAATGAGTGTATGATTTAGTTTAATTGATTCAAGAAGACAAACATACATAGATGGACTTGTGAACTCACAAAAATGAAATTTTGCTTATTAATTATTTGTTTTAAAAGAAATTTGGTACCAAATGTGCTTCTTTCAAAACTATTTAAAGAACACAAATTGGTTTGGGAAATTTGACTGCCCACTATGAGGATAAAGTGAGCCTAAAAAAACGGTATGCAAGAAAATACAGGTACAAGAGAAATATGTTAAGAACAAAGATGTACATTATTGATTTTGATTAATTGTTATGCGATGTCCAATCTGCGTATGCAAAGGCGTGGTCAAAATCAAAATTTGGTGTGGCCCTAGGACTTTGATACCCCTCGTACACAAATAAAGATGGCATAATGATTTGTTAAGCAATTTTATTCAAGACTAGTATCTAATCTAATATAATTTAAATTTTACATGCAGGAAAGACAAGTTATCCCTTTATCATAAGGGTTGGAGAAGTAATAACAATTAGGGTACCCGTAGATCCAAATTTATCAGCTACTTGTTAGCGAACAAACCGTCACTATTACGCGCGGAAGCGTTGCCTGATAGAACACAAACAAACACAATGATAAAGATAAGATAAGATGAAGAGAAGTAATTAAATCTAATCACACACAACACAAGAATTTACGTGGAAACCCAAATCAGGGAAAAAACCACGGCCGTCAGGACGATAAGAGAAAGTTCCAATATGTAGTTGTTATAGGTAAAAATTAGTCGTGAAGGACACGTCATCACCGTAAAGAGCCACGCACACAGAGGTCAAGATAAGTCAACTTATGGAGCAGAAATCCCCCACGACAACTTACTCGAAAAAGGAGTAAGTTGCCCGACCGCAAAACAAGGACAATCAGCTCGGGTAAATAAATCTTACTCGGGCACACTCGGGCATACTCGGGCACACTCGGGAATAAGACAGTCACCAACATTCATATTCCAAACGCACAACATAATCAGCAACCAGCGCATCCACGATAAGCAACGATGTGGACCATCAGAGTTTAACAAGAAAACAAGCAGTTCTCTCGCAAATAAAGGAGAAAGAATCTCATCCGGAATTGGACTCAGCCAAAAGAGGAAACATAATCCAACTAGGACTAGGAAACCGCTTGAGATTTGGGCACCACAACACTAAACCCTAGCGGCCACCTTAAAACCCTAAAAACAACATGTATAAATACCCCCTTGATACACAAACAGGGGGTACGTGAGAAATAGTGAGAGAGAGAGAGAGGTTATAGTGTAATATTCTTGTAAATATTCTTGTAAACATTCTTCATAGTGAATTTGGCTTCGTTGCTAAAGCAACAATCCGTGGATGTTTCTCCAATCATTGGAGTTTTACCACGTAATTGCTTGCTATTTCTTCTGGATTTTAAATCATTCTCGTTCGTAAACTACAGTAATTCGAAAATCAATCATTGACTTGGTGATCATCAAAAATCACCGTAAACAGTAGTAAATTGTTACAACCACACACTCAGGTTCTCTCTCTAAATAATACCCCAAACCTAATTACAACCAATGCTCACTTTGAGATCTCTCTAGTATTTGCTATTTTGCTCCACCACTCTCAGGTGTTTTTCACACACCTAATAACCTAGTTATTATGGTCTATTTATATGTATTACAGGGAGTATAAACTAACAAGGAAATCCTACTCCTATACATACAAGAATTACTTGTTCCATACAAATAATATTTCCTATTTATAACAAGTCTTCTTGTAAAGGAGAAATCCTTTTCCCATTAGAACTTCCAGAAGTAACCTATTTCCTCTTCCATGAATATTTTCTGATTTAACGCATGCTTGTGATTAACTACGATTCAAGTTGTAGTTGGCCACCCGCTTCCTAAACCGTATTGAACTTGACCACTCAGAAAACCGTGATCACTATGCATCTCATCTCGTGGACCACTGCGATGACCACAGCGCTTTCCACAGCGATACACACTGGAATCAGACCGCTGTCGTAGCGCTGCCAAACAATTGGCAGCGGTGTCCTACCGCTGCCATGACCGCTGCCAAAGCCACAGCGGCTTGGCAGCGGTTTCGGCTGTTCTCCTCTTCTTCCGTTCGTTTCGCCTCCAAGCCTCTCTCAAACATAACCTCATACTCCCAAATGTTCTCATGTCTCCAGGAAGTCTCCGCATTGGGTAAATTATTATTTGGTATCCATTTGGTAATTCAAGCCATATCCAACACTACTGTATATGGCATTGTAGTATGCTAACGAAAGGTCAACTAATGCATGATGATGAGGTCTTCAATGGAGCCCTTTTGTATATAGAAGAAGAGAGAGCAAAACTTTATCTTTCGGATTAAAAGCAATTCTGGATGACATAGTTTTAGTAGCTCAATGTGTCTTGCTAGACAATATGAAATATATAATAGCAAAAACTTTTACCTTTCAGATTAAGAGCAATTCTTAATGACATAATTTTAGTAGCTCAAGGTGTCTTTCTAGGCAATAAGAAAATCCTAGATGCTGTTAAGATGGATAACACAATTTTCTTTTATTTAAGAGGTGAGTCTAAATTCCAATCTTGGGTGATGTGGTGAATTTTTTTTAAACATGTGGGTTGTTAAAATTAATTTGTGTAAGAGAACCATAGTTGCCTTGTTAGCATCAACTTTTTAGGAACATAGGTTAGATCATAGATCAGCCTCTATCATTGGCCATAAAGTCAAGAAATTACCTACGAAGTAAATCAAGCTGCCTCTAGGTTTGAATGGTTTGGCATATGTGTGGTGCCAAACGTGCTTCTTACAAAACAATCTGTAAGATTGTTTGGTACTTATAGATTGAGATTTGACAGTATAGGATTACTTTTTAAAATTAGTTTTACTTATAAAAATAATTCAAATTATTACTTAAAAAATTATTTTATAATGTTAAAAAAATATTTTTAAATTATTTTGAAATAAATTTATTGTGATTTATTATTTTCAATAAAATAAGAAATTCAAAATTATTTTAGAATGAAATAAATTATTCAAGAAAAATACTTATTGTACTTTAAAAAATTTCAAATTTTATTCAAAAATAGATTTCAATGAACTTGTTATTCAAAAAAAAAAATATATTCATGTTAAAATTCTTAAAAGTCGATGTAATTTCATCATCATCATCATCATATATATATATATTAGTGAGTCTCTCATGAGATATCCCTCATTTTTTAATTTGAATTTTTTTGTGGATGATAAGTTTAAATGTTCAATAAGATCTATTTGTAAAAAAAAAAAAAAAATTAAAATTTTTTCAATGACTACAATTGTTTTTTTTTTTTTCCTATTTTTCGTCTCATTTTCTGATGCTTGATTATCAATAAAATCGGAAAAAAATAGTTGCAGTCCTTGAAAAAATTTCAAATTTTGTTTACAAGTACATTTCATTGAACTTATCATCTACAAAAAAAAAAAAAAAAAAAAGATCAAAATTCATTAAAATCGATGGATTTTAAGCGGTCCTTACTTTATCTTAAAATGAGGGATCCCACATAAGAGACCCACAATATATATATATATATATATATATATATATATATATATATATAATTTAATTGTTTGTTTATAAAAAAATATTATATTTAAAAAAATTAATAACTAAGGGCAATTTGGTCTTTATATTAGTTCAATTTTAAAAGTATGAGAGATTTAGATAGAGAGTTTCTCCTTACAAACAATGTTTTTCTTCTTACACTTCATTTCTAAATACACTCCATTCTACAAATTTAAATTAAAAAAAAAAAAATCTAAAGACTTTATTTTTTTCAAAATTATCCATTTTATCTTTTAACACTCCTATTCTAAAGACACCTTATTTAAAAAAATTAAATTTCTAAAGATACTCCATTTTATTTTTAATATTACCCATTTTGAATACTTTTCTTTAGAAAATTTGAAACAGTAAATGGAAAATAAATGTGAAGTACTCAAATAAAAATAAAACAGAGAATAAAATTGAACAAAAGTGAGAAGATCAAAACAATAAGAAAACTTTTTTGGAGATTAATTTGTGAAAATAGAAAAACAATATTTGTTTTTCTTTTTGGATTTTAAGTTGAGTAAAAAAAACTCTATTGAGTAAAAAAATAATATTAAATATATTTTTCTAGAAAAAAATAAATAAATTATATATATAAATATATATATATATATATATATATATTCTAGTGATGGTGATGATTGAACATGAGTGGTATTTGAGAAAAAAAAAAAGCTGATATCAAATTTGGTTGAACCGGAAAGCAGAAAAACTATATATATATATATATATATATATATAATCCCGTTCTGGTCAGTGTGCACTAATATAACTTCATCAGTGCGTTGCATGTGAGCCACTAATTATGGAGAAGCATTGACAAATGTATACACACTTAGTGGTTCACATGATGTATTGAATATATATATATATATATATATATATATATATATATATATATATATATATATAAACCGGTGATGATAATGATGAAGGGTTTGATAGTGTGTGAGAAAAAAAATATTTTGAAAAGAAAAAGAAGATATTTTATAGTTTGTAAAACAAGAATAAAAAAAAAAAACACAAAAGTGGGAAAAAAGGAAAAAAAAAAAATAGAGATGAAAAAAAAAACCTTGTTTTCTAAAAAAAAATGGTTTGAAAAGTCTTTAGAACTTTCTTGTATTATTTAGTAATTTTTAATTTTGGTTAAAACTATCATTAACAAAAAAAAAAAAAAAAAAAAAAAAAAAAAAAAAAAAAAAAAATGGAGCGGAAACATATAATAAATGGATCGTAAATATCATTTTTCTTTAGATAAATGCATAAAATGAAATAAGTCAACGTGTACATTTTTAAGGAGAGAAAACCAAAATTAGCCATCCAAAATATTAGAATTTCATTTTTAACCACATATGAAATTTTAATTGTTAATAACCACATTTTTAAGAAATTACTTGAATGTCCTCATATAAAAACCATCTCCAAACACACACACACACACTCTCTCTCTCTCTCTCTCTCTCTCTCTCTCTCTCTCTCTTCACTTTTCTATCCCATCAAAATCTTCACCTAGTTCATGATCGAATTCCGATCATTGTTCCCGCAAATCGAACACCAATGATTGAATTCTGATGGTTCTTATTGCTTCTCTGTTCGTTCCTCCTCTTGCTTCTCCGTTCATTCTTCATGATCGAATTCCAATCGTTGTTCCGATTTGCTCTAAATCAGTTTAAGTTGTATAAATATCATTCATTTATTCATTAATTGAGTTACAAATAGTTACTTTAACATGATTTTAGCGTTATTGGATCAATTTTGTGTGTTTTTGTGAAGAATCGATTTCAAAAAAGTTTGTAGATTTTTCTAGAAGATTTCAAGTTTCACGGGTTCGAAAACTTAAAATCTTTTGTTAAAACTCGAAATGTTGACAAAACTTAAAATCTTCTATAAAAACTCGAAATGTTGACAAAACTTGAAATCTTGACGAAAAACTTGAAATTTGGAAATTGAAATGTCGATCACGAACCAGGAGAATTTAGACATTTCAAGTTTCAAAATTTCAAGTTTTTTGTCAACATTTCAAGTTTTTATTGAAGATTTCAAGTTTTGTCAACAAGTTTTAACATACTATTTCAAGTTTTTGAACTAGTGAAACTTGAAATCTTCTGGAAAAATCTATAAACTTTTTTGAAAACGATTCTTCACATAAACACACATAATTGATGCATTAAACCTAAAACTATGTTAAAGTAACTGCTTGCAACTCAATTAATGAACAAATGAATGATATTTATCGATTTAGAGCAAATCGGAAAGTTTTTCTCATTCACCTCGTGAAATCTACAAGAAGATTATGAAGAATAGAGAAGAATGATGATGAAGAACAGAGAAGAATGAAATCTTCAACAATGGTGCGGCCATTGGTGTTCGATTTGCAAGAAGGTGATGAAGAATAAATACGGTGATGAAGAACAGAGAAGCGAGAAGAAGATAGTGAGAAAAATAAACAAAAGAAAATAGAAATATTAATTTGGGGTCATCTTGGTAATTTATAGACACCCACAGGGGATGGCAATGGGGCGGGTTCGGGGCGGGGTGGCCTTCCCCGCACCCCACCCCATTTATTTTTTTAAAACCCATCCCCTCATAAAACCCCACTATAGATGGAGCGGGTTGGGGCGGGGCGGGGTACAACGGGGAGTGCTTTCCCCATCCCCACCCATTTACCTCATTTATATATATTTTTTTATTTAAATAACAATTATATAACTATTGAATATGATAGTTATATTCAATTTTTTTTATCAGTTAAGTGCTCCCACATAATTGATGTGCATCTTCTTTTTCTTTTGTTGTCATCGTCTTCACATTCAATTGGCCGGGTTTTGTTTCCACCCCATGTTGTTCTTCTATGTTTACACAATTTTTTCTAGATGACACCGGTATTGGATTTTCACTTTCTAGTGCATCTATAGACATATTTGTGCCTACTTGAAGTAGTGATAAATGAATTAAATTTAATTCAAGAGTTGAGAATTATTTAAGTAATAAACTTGAAAAAAAAAAAAATTTGTTTGCGGTTTAAGCTTGAACAATGAATTTCGAGTTGTTTGAGGATTAGAGACTTAGAGTTGAAGTTAACGGCTAGGGTTTTTTTTCAATGGTATTTTGTTTTGTCACTTTATGTTAAATAACGGTGGAGAGATGTTAAGTTAGGGATAATGTGTATATATATATATATATATATATATATATATATATTTCTTTTTTTTATATAGATATATTTATTTTCTTTGAAACTACGTAGTTTAACTAAGTATTATTTTAAGCGGGGCGGGGCGGGATGGGGAGTATAAAACCCATCCCCACCCCATACCCATTGCGGGTTAGACTATCTATTCCCATCCCCGCCCCATCCCCACCAAATTGAAACCCATCCCCACCCCAAAAGTGCGGGTCCCCATGGGGCCCCGTCCCCGCGGGGAATTTTGCCATCCCTGACCCACTGAATTTTTTTTCAAAGCATGGTTATTACCAATTAAAGTTTCGTTTGTGGTTAAAAACAAATTTCCCATGTTTAGAGTGATTATTTTTAGTAATTTCCACTTTTTTAGGCGGTGTGCAGTATTTTTTTTTAAAAAATAAAATAAAATAAAATAAAATAAAAAACAAAATTTTCTTGGTCGATGGATCCAACGGCCTAGACATATCCCGGACGAGTCTCTCCATCTGGATGACCTCACTTGAAAGTTTCTAATATAAGGGTATTGTGGACATTTTAGTCTTTATAGGTTAGGGATGGTTTCTGTAAGACTGTAGGAGTAGGAGTAGGATGGGTTCTGTGTTTAGTTTTTGTTTTGTTTGGTCTCATCGTAATCTCTGTAATTCTCTCTTTCCCCAACAAAACGATGGTTGTGGGAGAGCTCTTTCTCTCTGCGTTCCTTCAGGTGTTATTTGATAAATTGGCGTCACCTGATTTGCTCAATTTTGCTCGTCGAGAAGGGGTACATTCAAAGATTAAAAAGTGGGAAAAATCACTATTGATGATTCAAGCCATGCTTAGTGATGCAGAGGGGAAGCAATTGACAGACAAATGTGAAAATGTGGCTTGATGATCATCAAGACATGGCTTATGATGAGGAGGACATAGTGGATGAATTTGATATTGAAGCTTTGGGGCGCAAAATGATGGCAGCAGAACATGATACTACTGGCACTAGCAAGGTTTGGAATCTAATCCCTTTTTGTTTCACTAGCTTGGGTCCAATTGCTGTTAAGTTCAATGTTAGTATGAGATCCAAATTAAAAGATATCACTAGACGGTTTGAAGAAATTTCTAAACAAAGAATTGAGCTTGGAATGGAGATGGTTGCTGATTGTGGGAGGGATGAAGATAAATCCAAAATACTTGAAATGGTTTTAATGGATGAGCCAACTGGTGCCAACTTTTCTGTAATACCTATTGTTGGCTTGGGAGGTGTTGGTAAGACAACACTTGCTCGACTTGTGTACAATGATAAGGCAGTGGAAGATTTTAACCCAAGGGTATGGGTTTGTGTCTGTGACGATTTTGATGTTATGAGGATTACAAAGGCAATTCTTGAGTCGATCACTCGTTTGCGATGTGATCTAAAGGAACTAAATCAGGTGCAGGTTCATTTGCAAGAGGCAATAGCCGGAAGAAAATTCCTGATTGTATTAGATGATGTGTGGAGTAAGAATTATGGATCGTGGAAAACCTTGAAGTCTCCTTTTGTGGCTGGGGCACGAGGAAGTAAGATAATCATGACGACAAGAAGCACAGATGTTGCGTTGACAATAGGACCAATTGAATACTACAGCTTGAAGCTTCTATCAGACAATGATTGCTGGTCCGTATTTGTAAAGCATGCATTTGAGGGTAGAGATATTGATGCACATCATAATTTAGAATTAATTCGTGAGAAAGTTATTAGAAAGTGCAGAGGCTTACCCCTAGCAGCGGCTACTCTTGGTGGTCTTTTACGCTGTAAGCGGAGAGATGATTAGTGGGATGATATATTGAATAACAAAATATGGAATTTATCAGAAGAAAGTGATATTCTGCCAGTATTAAGATTAAGTTACTTCCATCATCCTTAACATTTAAAGAGATGCTTTGCTTATTGCGCAATATTTCCGAAAGATTATGAATTCGAGGAGAAAGAACTGATTCTTTAATGGATGGCAGAAGATCTAATTGAACAACCAGAAGACAATAAACAGATAGAAGATTTGGGTAGTGTGTATTTTTGTGATCTATTGTCGATGTCAATTTTTCAAGTATCAGTTAATAATACTTCTAAATTTGTAATGCATGATCTTGTCAGTGATCTAGCTCAATGGGCTTCCGGAGGAACAAGTTTTAGATTGGAAGATGAAATTGGCACCAACAAGCAATGGAAAAAATTAGAGAGGGCTTGTCACGCTTCTTACACCCGTGGTTATTACGATGGCAAAAAGAAATTTGAAGTTTTCCATGAAGTTGGGCACCTAAGGACATTCCTACCATTACTCAAAGATGGTTATACTCATTACATAACTAATGTGGTTCTTTCTGATTTGTTGCCAAAGTTTAAAAAACTGAGGGTGCTATCATTAAGTGCATATAACATCATTGGTCTACCTAAATCAATTGGAGGTCTACGACATCTGAGGTATCTTAATCTTTCTTACATTAAGATCAGAAGTTTACCTAAGTCAACAGTTTCACTATTCAACTTGCAAATTTTTGATTTTAAGAAGTTGCTCTTGTCTTGTGAAGTTGCCATCCAACTTTAGAAATTTGATCAATTTACGTCATCTTGATATAAGATTTGTGAACTTAATAAAAGAGATGCCATTGGGAATGAAAGAGTTGAAGAATCTTCAAACATGATCTAATTTTGTTGTGGGCAAAGATAGTGGATCTGGTATAGAAGATTTGAAGCACTTAAAGTTTCTCCATGGAGAACTTTGTATTTCAAGATTGGAGAATACCACTGATTCACAAGATATAAAAGAAGCCATATTAAATGATATAAAAGATCTAGAAGTGTTGCTTCTCAACTTGATGGCTTTCGAAATGAGACCGTTGAAGAAAATGTGCTTGACATGTCATAGAAATCTAAAAGAGCTCTTGATAAAATGCTACTGTGGCTCAAGATTTCCGTCTTGGATAGGGGATCCATCGTTCTCTAACGTGGTGACCTTAACATTACAAGATTGTGAAAAATGCACAACATTGCCTTCACTTGGGTTGTTGAGCTCACTTAAACATCTCTCCATCAGTAGGATGATTAAACTGAAAAGTATTAGTTCTGAGTTTTATGGAAAAGGCTGCTTGAAGCCTTTTCAGTCCCTGGAGACTCTTTATTTAGGGTATTTGGGAAACTGGGAGCACTGGGACTCTATGGAAGAAAATGAGCTTGTTGAAAGGTTCCCTTGCCTCAGTGATCTTTCCATTAGAAGTTGTCCTAAACTCTCTGGAAGATTATCTGCCAATCTTCCTTCTTTGAAGAAACTGCATAACCTCACCTCGCTTAGAGAGCTATGCATTTCCAATTGCCCAAGTCATGTTTCAATTCCGAGGCTTGTTTTATTTCCACTCTTGGTGAACTGAAAATTAGCAACTGCAAGGCTCTAACATCCTTGCCTAAGGGAATGAAGCACAACAATGCACATCTTGAAAGTTTAGAAATTGAAGGTTGTGATTCTTTAACATTTATTGTAAAAGGCCAACTACCTTTTTCTCTAAAATACCTTTCTGTAAGAAATTGTGAGAAACTACAATATTTGTGGGATGATAGAGAGTATGCTTCTACTTCATCGTCTTCTGTGACGCACAAGGAGAATATTAACCACCTGAGTACTTCTCTTCTCGAGAACTTGAATATCTACAACTGCTCATCTCTCACGTGTTTATCAACAAGAGGCCAATTACCAGATGTCAAATACCTTCAGATTTGTTATTGCTCAAATCTCAAGACCTTATCATCAAGAGGCCACTTACCTGCGACACTTGAAAACCTTGTAATCTGGTGTTGTCCAAAGCTAGACTCAATAGTAGAGAGGTTTTGTAATAACAGGTCTATTGAACGTATTTGCATCAATAGATGTGCAAATCTTAGATCCATACCTGAGGGCCTGCATAGTCTTAGCAGTCTTCATGAAATTTACATAGAGGATTGTCCAAGTCTTGTTTTCTTCCCAGAAGGAGGGCTTCCCGATGCCATTATAAGAGTTTCAATCAGTAGATGTGAGAAACTTAAAGCCCTACCCAGCTGCTTACACAACGTCAACTTTCTTCAAGATTTAAAAGTATACCAATGTCCCAAGTCTCATATCCTTTCCAGATAAAAGTTTTCCTTCCAGCCTAACATCACTTTCAATTGAGGATCCCAATATCTATACATCACTGATTGCCTGGGGATTGCACAAGCTCACCTCTCTTAGAGAGCTCAATGTTATTGGATGTCCAGATGCAATTTCTTTTCCGCAGGAGGAGATGGGAATGTTGTTACCCACCTCTCTAATCAAGCTGACCATAGCAAGATTCCCATAATTGGAGTACCTATTTTCAAGGGGTTTTCGAACCTTTCCTCTCTTAAAATTTTGTGGATTAGAGATTGCCCCAGGCTGACATCCTTCCCAGAGGTGGGCTTGCCATGCTCACTTTTGCAATTATATGCTGATGGTTGTCCTTTGTTGAAAAATCATTGCAAAAAGGATAAAGGAAAAGAATGGTCTAAGATATCCGACATCCCTTGCGTTGAGGTAGAGCACAAATTCATTTATGACATTGAGGGGGAAGAATGAATTCTATTTGATCTCACAAAGGAAGAGTGTAGGATCAGAAATTACCTTATCCAGACTCATACTCTATACCAGGTTAGCCAATTTCTTAACTCCTAAACTGTTATTCAGATTTTATGATAAAGAGTGTTTGAGACTTTGAGTATATTACACATTTCAATTCTGCAACTTCTGTTCTTCTTTTTAGTCTTTTGTAATTAGTCTTCTGCTTTAAATTGAATGTTTCACTAACTTATTTTCATATTTTCACTCATCGGATGGCCTGTTGAGGCAATTTGAGTTATCAGTGTTGCTTTCAAGAAGATGCTTGTAGGGTTATACAAAAGTTTGAAGTCTGGTAAACAATAGTTCTATGCTTTTTCCATCTCAGTTTGGTTGAAATGAATCTACTACCTTTCAACTGAAACTCAACTTTATTTCATTTTACTTTTTAAACCACAGCAGCATGGTTATCTGATCTATAAGAAGAAGGCCATGGTTGCATTGTATTTCAGGTAATCAAAAATATTTTGTTGCTTTCATATGTACTTCTCTCTTGGATCTTGACTTTTCATTTGGAGAAGTCTTCTTTGTGCCAGAACATTGCATATGGTTTGTATGATAGATATTGGAAAATCTTCTGGTTGTGTATTGCAGCCTTCAGTGTATTTCAGAACTTGAGAGACATAGGTTTCTCCACTGACAATCACACTGATCACAATCTGTGCATATAGAGTAGAAAAGAAAGCTCACAACTTTTCTTTATCTGCTAAATTTATGCTATTTGGTTTGCAAAGTTATTTACTACTCTGTTAATGATATCACTTGATGTTAGGATTATAAAAAATGTCTTGGCTTGGAATGTGATTGCTTTCTTAACATTTTGATGTAGAGTTTTTCTTATCCATGTTTTTCACTATTTTAATCCAGAATTGTAGTATGGTCTCCGGTGGCCTTTCTGGCATTTTGTTATAAACATACTCGAAATTGAAATGTCCATCTCTGCTCATTTATAGCTTCCACTTCTCCTTGCTGGTTTTTTGAACAGTAGTGGGTGAAAGGTGACCATAAAAAATTGTGTATTTAGTCCAATTATAATATTCTGAAATTTTCTATATATATTAATAATTTTCCAATACATGTAAAAGTTCCTTTCATAAGTTAATTTTGACTTTTTAGATGATTAGTTCATTTCTTTCCCAGAGGAGTTAAAAGGAAATTGATTTCAAAGGCTTAAATTTTCATGTCAAATTCTTGTTTCATCTAATTCCCTTCTTCACTAATAATCTTACATATATGCTAATTCCTCCAGTGTCATGCATTTGTTGTAGCAATAAGAAATGGTACCCTAAACTCTGTAAAGTTCAGGGAAAACAGCTGTATACAAACTAGCTTTACTAAACTTCTCTAATTCTCGAAACCAACTTTCCGTTCACATATTTATGATTCTTCCTTTTGCAGTATAAATCTACTAGTCTTCACAATCAAGTAGTCCGTTTGTTACTTTATCAACATCAAGAATCTTGCAAACACAGAAGCTGGGATGAGGTAATAACAATGCTCAACATTATATCATGCATTTAGCTTGAAGTTCTAATAAATGATGGATGCATGTCTGTTTTCTGTATCCTCACAGAAAAAAATGGGAAGATGCTTTGGTTCTCCAGGCACAGGATGGTGATGAAACAGCATGATTAGATGCACAAACCCACATATCTGCAGCAATGGACACCAAAAAATGTCCAGGTTTCATCTCTCTTGATGGGTTCCTCACCCTTTATTAATTGAAATCTACCATCTCGAGATTGTGTTTCAGCTCAAATGATCCATTCAAGGGAGGGCATCTCAGAGTATTCTTCTGGATGCAGGTACAATAAACTGATGGCCTTGCTTGATTATATGTACGTAAACAGTCACATAAAATGATTTTGTGGAGCTTGTGGAATAAGAGAGGTGCCTTCCCTTCAACCAACTTAATAATTAAGTGAAGAATGCCATACATAATTCAAAGAGCAAGGAAAAAAAAAAAAAAAACTTTAATAAATTTTAGTTATTTGAAAAGATTATTCATTAATTCATATATAAAATAATAGCAGTTACTCAACAAAGAGAATCAAAATATATACCAAACTTAAAGGTAAGAAAATGTTGTTGGTAACCATTTAATTGGATAAGTGCAGTTAAATACAATCCAATGATCTTTTCAAAAAAAAAAAAAAAAACAAACATAAGACAACAATAACAATATGGGAACCGCTCTTCAAGTCTCGGTTTCTTATGGATCAAGTTGTTACCTTCTGAGAACCCGGAAGGAAATAGGTTGAACACTTACCTTGACTAGTTGACCGCCTCCCTAAGTCCGGCAAATTGGCCACCCCCGGTACAGTATAGCAATCCTATTGCCGCCTTCGTCAATTGCTCTTCTATGTGCTAACCCGGGCCAGAATTATGATAGCAATCCTATTGTAGCCTTCGTCAATCCTATATGCTGATAATTATGATGTTTAGTTCCACCATCAATTGTGAACAATCAAGCTTAGATATGTTTAACCTTATTAATAAATCCAAATTCCAGCTTGTAGTATTACATATTTGTTGAATTGAAGTCCTGTTGCTATTAATTATATGGTTTTTGTAGTGCAAAGCTCTCTTACAGCTTTGGCTGTTTGTAGTTTGTGCAGCCTTGGTGTGCTTAAGACTCCTCCAGAAAAAATCTTTGTATTTTCTTTCCATCTTTCACAATGAGATTTCCAGATCCGAAGAGCACTGCGACTGGATTCTGGGGATTTCTTGATGCGTTGGACGACCAAACTATGTCGTTGTACTCTTAAGAAGGACAAGAATACCTCTGGAATTGATATGTAGAACTCCTGAGGGATCAGAAATTGGGAAATCTCTATTGGCTACCCATAAAGTTGTCATTGGAGCTACCAAATTCCCAGGGGATTGGCCAAGTGTAATTGTGTCTAGTGTAGTGGTAGCAATTCTTATGGAAAAAAATAGAAAACAGTATAGAATAAGAAATCTGAAGCATTACATTATTGACCGTTTCATGCTTGCACTTACAGTCCAGTTTGTCTCTTATGTTTTGTTGCAAAATTCAGCTTAGTGCGAATCGCATCAGTACAGGTTTTATGGAACTTGGGATTTATAGTGTTTGTATGTTTTATAGGCTGCACAAGTGACTCCACTTGTCAACCTGTCACACTGTCACAGTAACCTCAGTTTCTGGGCAAAGGCTACTAGCAATCTAGCATTGCATGATCTACTTGCAATACGTTCATTTGTTGCTCTGCCTTTTACTTGATCTACTTGCCCTGTGATTTCCTTTCCATCATTTCTTCAAAAGAATCTTGTCGAAGGTAGTTCAACTCAAACAGCAACCTTTAAGTCCAGCTCAGTACATCTCAAGCTCCTACAAGTACCGGTACACGTCCCAGTACGTACCACAGCTAACTTTGGCAAATATACATTCTACTATGCTTGCCTTCCTAGTTTGTTATCAATAAATCAATCAGAGGATTTACTTGCACAAGTAGTTAGATTTGTTAATTACCAGATTTACTAGTAGTAAGCTGACACCACTACTGGCAGCCAGAGATTAGTGAACAGTTAATTAGGTTGTTAAACTGTAAATTAATGTCTATATTAATTAATAAAAAGGTTTGATTTCTTATCTAGGTGAGTTAGTTCTTCAAAGTTGTCTCTAATGAAGGTTTAGCTAACTAAAAGCATTTCATCAAACACTTTCCGATTTTAATCAAAAACCTGTAAATCTTACAGTCTAACTTCTGCTATCCTCAGTAATGCAATATAAGCCAGTAAAAATGATGTTTATTGCTCCATTAGATAATCTTATTCTTATCAATCTCTTGTTGGAAAAAAAAAAAAAAAACTTTACAATCAATTTTTAATGATATGGTTACACAAATTCGAATGTGCAATGTCACAAATCAAACAAAATTAAAAAGAAGCATGTCACGAGTCAAATCAGAGTGTGTCGTATAACGTTTTGAGTCAACTCGTGACTCGTGACGTGCCACGTCACTAGTCATTTCAGGGGTACAAAATCTTACAACACGTCACGAGTCAACTCATGATGGATCCAACTCCAGAAAAGCTCAAAACAATTAATCTTGGGATTCTGTTCCGAGGGATCAAAGCGGGCACTTGTGTATGAGCATATGCCTAATGGATCTCTTGATAGACATATCTTCTCCAAAAAAGGAAATGATCAAGCATTTAGATGGGAGAGACTTCACGAAATTGCTTTAGGAATTGCTCGTGGTATCGAGTACCTCCACAACGGATGTGATGTCTGCATTCTTCATTTTGACATCAAGCCTCACAATATCTTGCTAGACCACAAATTCATCCCAAAAGTTGCAGATTTCGGCCTTGCAAATTTCACCCCAAGGAAAATGATTTCATATGCATGAGTGCCACAAGAGGAACGATTGGATACATAGCTCCAGAGGTGTATTCAAGAAATTTCGGAATAGTTTCTTGCAAGTCAGATGTTTACAGTTTTGGGATGTTGTTGTTGGAAATGGCTGGAGGAAGATGGAATTCTTTTGCAAAGGCGACTCGTTCAAGCAAAGCGTACTTTCCTTCATGGGTATATGATCAAATGATTAAAGGAGGAGATTTAGAGCTCTGGAATGTGAGTGAAATTGAAGGAGTGATAGCAAGAAAGCTCTGCATAATTGGGTTATGGTGCATTCAAGTGAAGGCAACAGATCGTCCATCGATAACAAAAGTTGTGGAAATGTTGGAAGGAAGCATTGATGATCTGCAAATGCCTCCCAAGCTTTTCTCTTCTTCTTCTTCTTCTTCTTCTTCTTCTTCTAAACAGATTTCTATAAGGGAGATCCAATCAGATTCTTCAACAGAATTGCTGGAGTCTGAATCAATCGAGGAATGCTCAAATGCTGATACTTATGATGTTTAGTTCCACCATCAATTCTGAACAATCAAGCTTAGATATGTTTAACCTTATTAATAAATCAAAATTTCAACTTGTAGTATTACATATTTGTTGAATTGAGTTCAGTTTTATAAAAATCCCCTGTTCCTATATATTTTTCCATTTCACTAGCACTGCATTGAACCAGATGAAGTCCTGTTGCTGTTAGTTAAATGGTTTTTGTAGTGCAAAGCTCTTTTACAGCTTTTCCATTTTGGGTTTTACAGCATCCAAAGATCAAGGACTTGAATTTTATTTGATTTTGCACTGATTGATGTTGAGAATCATATTGTTAAAATGGTGTATATATCATCGATTCTCTCTACAGAAATTTCATTGCTTTTTAATATATGTTTACTTTCGAACGCAAGTGTCGTATTTATTTACCGATTTGTATTTGAGATTCAACATTGATGTCCTAATTAGCTTCTTTATAAAAATTTTGTCCTCGTGAACGTTAGAGAGATGATACGGAAATAGAAGCCTTGATCCAGGAGGATGCAGCTCATTGAACTTGGATTTTGAATCGTAAATGCTAATTGAAAGAAAAGAGATGTATCAGCATTCAGCAGTACTTCATATATATTCAGACTGATTTGAGACATTCTGAATTTGCATCCTTGTATTACCAACTATGCTTGTAATTGGAAAAACCATTAGTATCATGACTAAGAAACTTGCCAGCTAAAGCATTTCATCGAACACTTTTTAAATTTTCATCAAACACCTGTAAATCTTCTGTTATCCTCAGTAATGCAATATAAACCAGTAGAATGATTGTTATTGCACCATTACATGATATCGAAACAAAAATAAAGATACTTGCCTCTTCTTTAACACTTTCCATAATTGTTCTTCGTAAAACTCAGAACTTCGTAACTGAAAAATGCAACTGCTATCAAAGAGTCTCGTTTTTACCTGTGTAGAAGACAACATGGGACGTGAAACTTCAAAACTGCACACTGATTTCGGCGATTTAACCGAAACAGCACTTTGTTCTACATTTTTGGACAAAGACATGAGACCTTTGTTGTTGTCGCCATTTTCAAAAGCGAATCTTTCTTTGATCTCTCTTTCTCGATTCTCGTAACCAGGTTGATTCGATTATCACAGCCGTTTCTTGCTCTGAGCTCACCCAAGTCGACTCATGATGTACCCGGTCAAGTTATGAGTCAACTCGGTTCATGGCTTATAACCCTTGAGTTAACTCGTTAGGTGTCCCGAGTCGACTCGTGACTCCAGAAAAGCTCCAAATAATTGTGCTTGGATTGGGCTGCCAAGCACAAATAAGCTAATGGGCGGCCCAAACACAAAGCATATCTAAATATATATATATATATATATATATATATATATATATATATATATTCAGTAGTACGTTCTCTCATAAGGGATCCCTTATTTTAATTTCGGTAAGGACCACCATGAAATCATATCGATTTGAATGAATTTTAATCTGAATTTTTTTGTGGATGATAAATTCGTTGAAATCTACCTATGAATAAAATTTAAGAATTTTTCAAGCACGAAAACTATTTTTCTTGGATTTCCTATATTTCACCTATTTTTCTAATGCCTTCATATTTAAAAAAAATATGTAAAAATAGTTTTTGTGCTTGAAAAATTCTCAAATTTTATTCATAGGTAGATTTCAACGAACTTATCATCCACAAAAAAATTCAGATTAAAATTCATTCAAATCAATATGATTTCATGGTGGTCCTTACCGAAATTAAAATAAGGGATCCCTTATGAGAGAACCACTATATATATATTTTAAACAAAAACAAATATAAAACCTTCTGTTGTATAATAATTACTTAATTTCGTAATTACAATGATAAAACAAAAAAATTATTAATACATCTTAATAAAATCAATCAATGTGTAAAATAATTATAATATGTAATATAACATTTATAAAAAAAAAATACCATAATTTTTATACATATGTTATCCTCAGTAATGCAATATGAACAAGTAAAATGATGGTTACTGCTCCATTAGATAATCTTATTTTTAACCATCTCTTGTTGAAGCAAAAATGGTAGAATTTGACAATACATGTCCTTAGCAAAATTGAAATGCTTATCCAACTTTTGGAACCAAATTTACACAAGGGAGTGGGGTGCTATTCACAATCATTGTATCATACAACTTATGCTGTTTACCTCTAGTACTCAACCAAAACTTTCTGGATATGATCTTGGAGGCAAAGTCATGCTATGCTTGGAGCCAAAGTCTTTTACTTGGAACCAAAGTAATTCCAAGACTTTTCCAGCAAGAAAACCAAGGCACATATGCTCCCAACTAGACCTGACAAGGTTCCGGTTCAAACCGTTGAACCAAACCGTAAAAACCAAAACCAGATTTTTCAGTTCCGGTTTCAGTTTTCACAGAACCGGAATAGAACCGGCGGTTCATGTTTTTATTTATTTTTAATATATATATATATATATATATCTTAAATTCCTAAATCCTAAACCTAATCCCTAATTTCTGATCTCTCTCTCTCTCTTTCTTCTCTTCTTCCTTTTCTTCTTCGATTCTTCTTTTCTCTTCATCGATTCTTCTTCTTCTTCTTCTTCTCTTTCTTCTTCTTCTCTTCGTCTTCTTCCTTGACTCTTCTTCTCTTCTTCTCTTCTTCTCTTCTTCTTCTCTTCTTCTTCGATTCATGAAGTTGATTTGGTGGTGCCGTGGCTGTTTGGGGTTGATTTGGGAGTGGTTTGGTTGTTTGGGGTTGATTTGGGTTGATTTGGGAGTGGTTTGGTTGTTTGGGGTTGATTTGGGAGTGGTTTGGGGGTGATTTGGGTTGATTTGTGGTTGATTTTGTGGTTGGAATTTCAGATTTATGACTGATCCAGAGATCTGATATGGGTTTTAAAAAAAAAAAATGGTTCAAAACCGTCGGTTCCGTCGGAACCGAAACCGGTTAAAACCGATTCCGGATCCGGTTCCGAACCGAAACCGGAATCGGACCGGAACCGTGCCAGGTCTACTCCCAACCCTCTTCCAGAAGAGAATACTTTTGCTCACCCCCCTTTAATGGAGGTAACCATTACCCCTCTCTTAAATGGATGACATGTGTCATAGAGGGGTAAATTTTTAGACAATTTTACCTCTCCATAGACTCATGTGTTTGGGAGGGGGGTAATGCTTACCCCTCT
This sequence comes from Acer saccharum, assembly GCA_030490815.1. Lineage (NCBI taxonomy): Eukaryota > Viridiplantae > Streptophyta > Magnoliopsida > Sapindales > Sapindaceae > Acer > Acer saccharum. The sequence goes on along the minus strand of CM059867.1, from coordinate 15,238,448 downwards.
TGAAAGGGGGGGTGAGTAAAAATGGACTCCTAGAAGTTTCATGCGTTCCGAATGTTTCTTTCAAACCTCACCCAAACCAATCTGACTTCGTGTTGACCACTTCCGCTCAATTGAATTAGTTTGGATAACATGGGAATACGAGCCAATTTCCAACACATTTAACTTAAAATCATTCCATATCTGTCAAATAAGGGTTGAAAAAAAAAAATAAAAAATAAAAACGAATTTCCAGATGGCAGAAGTCATGTTTGCTCCAAAATTATTGATTAAAAGAGGTACATCCAAAATCACACTTTAAATGACATAGAACTATATGAGTAATTCTTACGGTCCATGGGCTTGTACTACCGTTGACCATCAGCCTCTGTCCAAGTGCACCCAACCAAGCCCTAAATATGATAGGTTGGGCTAGTTTGTACAGAAACGGGTACAACCCTCTATGAGTACAGGCCAGTCCAGCCCTTTTAACATCTCTAGCTTCAAGCCTGGAATCATCTCATGGTGATATCAAAGTCCATGCTAGTTAAAATTTTGCATGAAAAATACTTCAGTTGCAAAATTTTACGTAAGTTTTTGGCATATGAGTTGTTGTGAATTTTTTTAAACCGACTAGATTGGATTGTAGACTTGTAGTAATGTAAAATTTAACATCAATCAATTTGTAGATGGATTCAAAACAAAATCTTTATTATAAGGTCAATTTTAGAGACTTTTAAAACTCAATTATTCAGCTACAATTAATTTTTGTTTCTTTAAGTCATCGAGTCTTATCAAACCTGAGTGCATATACCGACATACATCGACTCAAAAGTCGAGTCAACCCAAAGTTGATGGCCCCACTAAGACCCGTGTATGTCACGGTATAAAGTTGATCTTCTGTGGAAAAACAAATGGAAAATGTGTCTCTGAATGTGACATACAAAATTGACCAGTTGACTGACTTTGTTAGATTTTTAGTTTGGACCAGCTAAGCTATGCTCAAAAGAGAAAAGTATTGTATCAAGAGGAAGCTTGCAATTGTGGAACAGTGATGTATCTAACATTCTAACAGATAGGTCTTCCATCTACAAATTGATTGATGTTAAATTTTACATTACTACAATTTGTAGTAATGTAAAATTTAACATCAATCAATTTGTAGATGGATTCAAAACAAAATCTTTATTATAAGGTCAATTCTGGAGACTTTTAAAACTCAATTATTCAGCCACAATTAATTTTTGTTTCTTTAAGTCATCGAGTCTTATCATACCTGAGTATATATGTCGGCATTTATCGACTCGAAAGTCATGTCAACCCAAAGTTGATAGCCCTAGTAAGACCTATGTATGTCACGGCATAAAGTTGGTCTTATGTGGAAAAATAAATGGAAAATGTGTCCCTGAATGTGACCTACCAAATTGACTAGTTGACTGACTTTGTTAGATTTTTAGTTTGGACCGACTAAGCTATACTCAAAAGAGAAAAGTATTCTATCAAGAGGAAGCTTGCAATTGTGGAACAGTGATGTATCTAACATTCTAACAGACAGGCCTTCCATGACAAATTGACAATTGCACCACAAATGCAGAAAGGTGACCAAGTTTGGAGATACCTCTAAAGCCCTTAAAACTATAGATTTTAAGAAATTATTGAAAACAATTCTTTATAAATACAGCGTGCATCTTTAAATAAATGCATTTGAAACAAATTTTGCGCTTGTAATTATTTTACTGTAAATACGCAGAAAAAAATAAGACCCTTAAGCTTCAAGCAAGATCAATCAATTACGTACACAATGGAAAACTTAAACCACTTCATTATTCAAAAAAAATCAAAACAAAATTAAAACCAAATATATTGACTTGGAAGTCAAGCCGACACACTACAATTTTGATATTTGTGAAAAAAAGCTGAGGGCGTCAATTGAATGCAAGATACCAATGGACCCAGTTGACTGACTTTGTTAAATATCATTTGGTTATGATTTACAGCTCCTCACAACTCACCAGATATCACGCTATGAAAATGTCAATTTGTGATAGAAACATAAATTACCAAGAAATTCTAACCAAAGTAGTAAGGTACCACCCCTCAATGCAATTTGACAGTAAATTGCGTTAATTTAATATGACAATGTTTTGGGTGCAATAAGATATATCAAAAGTCAAAACAAACAAAAAACATAACTCACTATATAAACTCATGATTTACAGAATATTGACAACTCACCATGCCACATAATTTGGGAAGTTTTTGATAAAATGTTGGGAGAATTGTAAATAACCCCTGACTTTTGATTAAATATCAAATCAAACCCTTTGGTTTGAACAATCAGTAAAAAAAAAAAAAAACCCACCGTTAATTGACCGTTAATATATTAAAGAGGATTATCAATTGTAGGGGGTCGACCTACGGTCGATGTAGATCGGGTCGGATGTGTGCTAGGCCCAAGGCAACTTGGTTGAGCTTGTCGAATAAGGGGATGTCGTCTGGTTTGAAGACCTGCAAAAGACGTTAGTCTGTCGAATAAAAGGAAGTCGTCTCCTCAAGAACCTGTAAGAAAAGTTAAAGCATAAATAGAACACAGTAAAAACGAAGGTGGTGGGTTTGGATCGTTTAGCCTTAGGTGTGCTTGGGCTGAGCAATCTATTGTGGAGGTGGTAATGATTGACATCTGGTGATCGCCGGTGACCGGAATATTTTTAGAGACACAGTTTCAGTACGCTATTTGTAAGCTTTAGTTGAGAGAAAATCAGACTCTTCAAGTGAATGAGCCCTTCTTTTTATAGAAGGAGGTATAGCTCCAACGTCCACTTTCAGAGACTTGATTGTGGGTGAGATTTGTGGAGCAATATCCTCTCCATAAGTGGACTGTTATCTGCGGTTATAAGTCAATTTGTAACTGATGCTTTGAACAAGTCTGATATTGTTGGCAGCTATGTTGGGTCGATCCAACCCAGCGAGCCTGGATAGGACTTTAGATTGGGCCTTAGCATATTGGGTCATTAGGCCATTTTTGGCTACCACAGTTTGTCCCCCACTCTCTAAAGAGGAATCCCTGGAATTTAGAGAGTGATTTCCGTTGAGTCGACAGAGGTCGAATGACTTCTGCATTGCCATAAATATCTTCATTGGTGTTAGCTATTGTCGAACGATATTGGTGTCGAGTGGAATCTACGATGACCCTTGATAGTCGACCATTGCCGAATGAACAATATGAATCTTGGCAACATCTCTTTGATTACCGTTTCGATCGACCACCTTACCTAGGCGAGCGGTGTTATATTGCTATTAAAGGCTCGTCGTTTTAGATGATCCTCTTTTCGATCATTGGCTGGGTATCAAACCGATGTGATGGATATTTAAGAGCAGAAGTGACAGCCGTTTGAGTTTTCGATGCTGGCGTCAGCTACATTAATTGCCTGCACAGTTAACTATAAAAAATTTTGAAATCGAAATTTTCGTTGGGTTACTTACCTGGGTTAACCGGTGTGGTTTGGCTAACCGAGGCAGTTGAATCGACAGTTGAATGGGTGTTGACACGTGGCAACTAGGGTTAGTGGGTTTTATAAAACCCAAACCGTCCATTCTTTTGGATCACTTTGTTTTGCGTTGTGAAACTCGTTTCTTCACCGAGAAGACTCTCATCGAGAAAACTTCACCGGGAAAGCTTCATTCTCTTCTCCTCGATCCTTTGCCTGAAGATTTCTTTGTTCTCGAATCTTTTCCAGGTAAAATCTTTCATCTGCACTATAACTGTTCTTATATAAACTTGTTTATTTAAAGATATCTGAGTAGAAGAGTATTTTTTCCTTCTGACTCGAGTATTTTCTGAATATTTCCGATGCTTGTCTGAACTTTTTTCGTTTTCTTGAACTTTTCTGAAATTGTATCTGAGGATGTATGTTCTTCACAAGTTTTGTTAGATTCTGATGTTTCGCATGACTGTTATTTTGATTCGTATCAAGTTAATTTTTCTTGCAAAATGCTGTTTCGGTTTCTGCGTATATGTCGTCTCGGTGAGAATAGCTTGTTAGGGTAGACTCCTTTTTCAGGATTTAGGTTGGCTTCCCACTAGGAAGTTAGGAAACCCTAGGTTTTTGATCAAAACCCCTTAGGTTGTGATTGTAGCGTGTAGCTTTTGTCTGACTTGTGCATTTTCTGCATCTGTCAGATTTTGGGAATACGATATCGAGCGACCACACAATCTCTGACTTGGATTTTAACTGGTCTAATGATGATGATGGAGGAGTCGACAGTAGGGCGCGAGATGTCGATAGACGGGTCATGGTTGAAAATCCGTCTACGCCTGTCTCTATCAATGCTAGGGGTATCTTAGAGCAGGGTGCCGTATACGCCATTGCGTCGGCTGTTGATCACCCTGAGTATGTCGACATCGATGAGCCGTCGACATCTGGTCGTGCATTAGGTATATTAAAACATAGTCCAGCCAGCGTGATCACTGAGGACATGTTACCTGGCATTCGTGCGATGTATGGTATTCCTAACGACGTCGAACTACGTGCGCCGAAGGAATACGAACGTGCTGATTGGGATATACCAGGATGGACGTGTCTCTATGAGTACACCTTCCGTTTAGGCTTTAGATTTCCCATCCCTCAGCTGGTCCGACGAATGTTAGTATACTACGAGCTTGCTCCTGGTCAGCTGATGCCCAACACTTGGAGAATATTGTTGGGCTTGGGAATATTATGTGAGAGGAATAATATACAGTTCGGGCTAGGGTGTCTCCTTCACAATTATTATCTAAAGGAGCATCTGACCGACATTGGACGTTATTCGTTGGTGTCGCGAAATAAAAAGAGGGATCTTATTATCGACACCAAGACGAATGATAGGAACTGGAAGGACACATTCTTTTTTGTAAAGGGTCCTCCAGTCTACAGCCCGTGGAGGATGGGGAACGAGGAATATCAATACCGACGAGTTTGGAATCGTTATGGTAAGTTTTTCTCGACTGTCGAATAGATTGTAGACACATGTTTAGATAACCATCTAAATATATTTTGTTTAAAACTTTTACAGAGGTTGGAGGGGCAAGCAAAGCACCGGAGTGTGGCATTGCTCCCGAGCGTACTAGGATTTTGTTAGAAATCCCAGCAGCGCAGAGAAGTGTTAGCAATTTGCTAACGGAAGGTAATTTCAGGCCTAGTCGACTGTGGAGGTGGTCGACGTTAAACAGATCGCGCGCCCCCTATCCTCACGTGAAGGATTTTCTAACGTGCCTATGGATTAGGAGGAGTTTTGAGATCCTTCAGTACAACTTGCATTTTTTAAAGCCCCTAACTGATGTTGAACGTCGTTTCGCAGTGACGACGATGGCGAGCGCAGAGATTAACATACCTGATGAAGCCGAGACTTTGAGGCGCTATAAAGAGGAATTCGCCAGGAAACGGGCGGCTGCGCAGAAGAAAAGGCAAGCTGCTAAGGCGTCGGCTGGAGGTTCTCCGTCAGTGGTAGGGCCACCTTTGGAGTCCTCGCCAGAGAGGAGTCCATTAAAAAAGAAGCCAAGGAGGGCTCCTGCTGTCGAACGACAGAAGAAGGCTGCATCCAGTTCGAAAGACAAGTCGACTGGATCAGACCTTGAGCCTGACTCTCTGATGAAGCTTCTTGCTTCGGGGTTGTCATCCTTCAAGGATCCCGCTGGGTTTTTGAAGAGGTCGGACGACTTTACTCTGGTCGATGACGACATGCACTTAAAGAAAGTCAAGACAGAGGAGGTGTTCGACACGCTGCTGCTCTCGAACTTCCAGGTAAGAGTTCTGGTTTTGTAATTCTCTCGTTGTTGGTGAGGTTCTTTATTGATCGACATTTCTCTTATGTTGTAGGCCTACCAAGCGACGTTGCATCTGCATGGTCGATATAAGGCCATCAACGACAAGAGTGTGGCGCTTCGTAAGGTGGGTGACGCTCTTAAGGCGGAAAACGCTAAACTCTCCGCCGAAAAAAGCTTGGTCGAGCAGCAGAAGGCAACGCTAGAGGAAGAGCTGAAGAATGAGAGGGCTCGACACTAGGCCGAGGTGGCAAGACTCAATGAAGCAGCTGGCCAACAGGACAAGACCATCGAGGCTCTGAGGGAAAGGGCTATATCAATAGCGGTAGAGGCCGTCTGCAAAACCAGAGCAGGACTTTTCAAGGAGTACCTGTCGGGCGACCATTTGAAGTGGATTCCTCAGACGATGCAAGAAGAAATTGATATGTATGAAGAGATGCAGCGTCTTAAGTTGGAGGAATCCCAAGGGGCGGGCGTCGACGGAGATGTTCCGAATGTCGATGAGAACCTTGGGGATGACGCGTCGCTCGACAAGGATAATGCTGCTGCTACCGATGGTCCTCCGCAGAATGGCTTATAAATTTTTTCATTTATGTTATGTAATATTTTGAATGACTTGGTCGACTTCGACCTATTTCAAGTTATGTAATATTTCGAATGATTTGGTCGTCTTCGACCTATTTTATCTATTATTTAATAGTCGTAATAGAATTTATCTATTCAATTTTGCATTTGTGACGACTTTTTTGGTTTGCTTTGACTTTCGTGTGATGATAACTTTAAATTTTGCATGGAATGAGATGAGCCTGTAAACCCATGCTCAAACGTAAGGCGATCGACATTATATGAGACTTGAATTCGTTATCTTGATTTTGTATATATACGATAAGCCTGTAAACTTATGCTCGTATATAGATTGGTCGACATAATTTATAAGGACGATTCAATTGATAGAATAATTTTATCGTTGGTGTCGTATCATTTAATCGACAAAATCTTTTTATTGTAGGGTTTCGCTTGTATGCGTTTGATGGTCGACACGACCTTTTACAAAGAATTTCGCTTGCATGCGTTTGGTGGTCGACATGACCTTTTACATTGATTTTCGCTTGCGTGCGTTTGGTGGTCGACATGACCTTTTACATTGATTTTCGCTTGCGTGCGTTTGGTGGTCGACATGACCTTTTACATTGATTTTCGCTTGCGGGCGTTTGATGGTCGACACGACCTTTAACATTGATTTGGCGTTTGATTGTCACCACTTGTCTCGTTACTGTCGCCATTTGTCCCCAGTACTACTCTCTCACTCTCAATATGCGTTAGTCGACTGGAGTATATTGAGAGTGGTCATTAGAGATTTGTCTGAAATAAAGATTTTGCTTGTCGACGTCGACAGCTAGGTCAGCGGGAAAAATGTATGTTGAGCTCAGTTTTGCACTTAGTTGCACTAAGTTGTCATCATTGCTCTTGACCACAATTTGTTAGCAATGAGAAGCCAAAATAACCAATAATGATAAAGATTTAACAGAATAAAATGGAAGTTCAGAAATGGTACTATTTCAGATGTATGGCGTTCCAACTATTGTGCAGTTCTCGACCGTCGAGTCCCCTTAGCTTGTATGCGCCTCGCCCGACAACATCCGTTATTTGGTATGGTCCTTCTCATGTTGGCCCCAGCTTTCCGGCGCCTTCCTCCCTGGTATTTTGGAACACTCGTCGTAGTACCCAGTCGTGTAGTCTAAAGACTCGGACATTGACCTTTTTATTGTAATGTCGAGCGACTTGTTGTTGGTACGATTGAGTTCTTAAGGCTGCACGATCTCGTCGTTCGTCGAGATGGTCGAGTTCAAAACTGAGTTCCAAGTTGTTCTGCTCTTCATCGGGATTTTCGCTGCGGGCGGTCGACAGCCTGGTTTCTATTGGGATGACTGCTTCTGACCCGTAGACGAGTGAGAAGGGAGTTTCTCCTGTCGACCGCCGTGGGGTAGTTCTGTATGACCATAAGATCTCTAGAAGTTTTTCTGCCCACTGGCTTTTTTCAGCTTCCAGTCGCTTCTTCAGTGTGTTGACGATTGTTTTGTTGGTCGACTCCGCTTGTCCATTTGCTTGAGGATATCGTGGAGTTGAAGTCGCAGAAATTTTTGAAGTCGAACGAAATGAACTGGGATCCATTGTCGGTCACTATTTCCTTTGGGACCCCAAACCTGCATATGATATTTTTCCATATAAAGTTGCGTACCTCAATGTCGCGTACTTGTTGATATGCTCCGATTTCAACCCATTTGGTGAAGTAGTCTGTCAGGACTAACATATAAACGACACCGTCTGGAGCAGCTGGTAACTTACCTACAATATCCATTCCCCATTTCATAAAAGGCCAAGGGGCCGAAATTGAATTCAACATACCTGGGGGGAGATGTGATATCGGTGCGAAGCGTTGGCACTTGTTGCATGATTTGACGTGATTTTGAGAGTCAATTCGCATAGTTGGCCAGTAATACCCTGCTGTGATGGCTCTGTTCGACAAGCTACGGGCGCCGGAATGATTTCCACATTCCTCCTGGTGCAAACTTTTCAGGACTTCGTACGCTTCTCGAGGGGTCACACATCTCAAATATGGGCCTGTGAATGATTTCTTGTAGAGTTTACCATACAGGATGCAGAACTTGGCTGCTTGGCCTTGATTCTCCTTGCTTCTGCCCTGTCGCTTGGTAGAATGTCTGCTTGGAGGTAATTGAAGATTGGCTCTATCCAGCTTCTTCCGTTGTCAACCGGTGCCACTGTTTCTGATTCTTGAATTGATGGAGACATCAGATGGATTATTGGAACCGACTTTGAGTTGTTCGTTGTTGTCGAACCAAGGCTTGCTAGTGCGTCTGCTCGTGTATTCTCGGATCTGGGTATTTGCTCGATTGAAAACTCGTCGAAAGTCGACTGCAGTTGTTTGACTTTGTTCAGATAGGCCGACATTCTCTGATCCCTCGCCTCATATGTGCCATTTACTTGTCGAACGACTAATTGGGAATCGCTTCGTACTTTAATGATTTTCACACTTAGGCTTTTTGCGAGGTCGAGCCCGGCGATTAATGCTTCGTATTCGGCTTCGTTGTTCGTTGCATGAAATCCACAGTGGACTGACTGCTCCAGTATGTCCCCTTGTGGGGATTCGAGTACCAACCCTAATCCGCTTCCTTTGATGCTACTTGATCCGTCGACCGACAAGGTCCATATACCGGATGTAACTGTTAGTGCAACTAGTTCCTGTTCGGCCTGCACACTTTCACTAGGGGTAAAGTCCGTAATAAAATCGGCTAATACCTGTGATTTCATCGCTGATCGCGGGTGGAAACTGATGTCGTATTCGCTGAGTTCGACTGCCCACTTCGTCAATCGACCTGAAAGTTCAGGTTTATGAAGTATATTTTTGAGGGGATAAGCAGTTAATACCTTAATCGAGTGGCATTGGAAGTATGGCCTGAGTTTGCGGGCTGCCATCACAAGGGTAAGAGCTAGTTTCTCCAGTCGACTATATCTGGTTTCGGCGTCGAGCAGAGTCTTGCTTACATAGTAGACTGGATGCTGACTGCTACCTTCTTCTCTGACTAAGACTGCACTTACGGCTGTGTCAGACACGGCTAGGTATATGAACAGTGTTTCGTTGTCCTTTGGTTTCGACAGTAATGGGGGCGACTTCAGATAGTTTTTCAACTCCTGTAATGCTTTCTCACAGTCATCGTTCCATTCGAATGCTTTGTTCTTCCTGAGGATGTTAAAGAATGGGAGGCATTTTTCGGACGACTTCGATATGAATCGATTCAGCGCTGCGACTCGACCGGTTAGTTTCTGAACGTCCTTCATGCATTTAGGCGACTCGATATTTTTGATCGACCGTATTTGATCTGGATTGGCTTCGACGCCTCTTTGAGTGACTAGGTAGCCTAGAAATTTTCCTGAAGACACACCAAAAGAACACTTAGTAGGGTTCAGTTTCATACCATATTGGTCGAGTACGTCGAACGACTGTCGAAGATGGTCGATATGTTGCTGGGCGACTAATGATTTGACCAACATGTCGTCGATGTAGACTTCCATCGTTGATCCAAGCATCTTGGCGAACATTTTGTTGACTAGCCTCTGATACGTTGCACCTGCATTTTTCAAACCAAAGGGCATTACTTTGTAACAAAAGATACCTCTTTCAGTGATGAAGGCTGTTTTTTCCTGGTCGTCTGGATGCATCAGAATCTGGTTGTAGCCGGAGTAAGCGTCCATGAAGCTTAATAATTCATGCCCTGCAGTTGCGTCGACCAGCATGTCGATGTGTGGAAGTGGAAATGAATCCTTGGGACATGCCTTGTTGAGATCAGTGAAGTCGATGCAGACTCGCCACTTTCCGTTCTTCTTTTTTACCACGACGACGTTGGCCAGCCAGTCTGGATACTTTACTTCTCTCACTGAACCGATGTCGAACAACTTTTGTATTTCTTCGTTGATCACTTTGTTCCTTTCGGGAGCGAATTTTCTTCTCTTTTGTTTAACTGGCTGATGGTCTGGGTCGACTTGTAGTCGGTGAACCATTACTTCTGGGTCGATTCCGATCATGTCTTCGTGCGACCAAGCAAAGCTGTTGCGGTGTTCTCTCAGGAACTCGACCAACTGCTTTCGGATGTCGTCTGGTAACCTCGACTCGATGAATACTTTATGATCTGGTTGGTCTGGGTCGATAGATACCTCGTCGAGTTCCTCCATTTTCTGCTTGGTTGGAGTCGACTCGACCGTGGCTTCCTGTAATTGCTATAATTCCTGTTTCTTCTTTTTTAAAGCGTTTTGGTAACACTCCCTTGCGGCTCGTTGCTCTCGTTTAATTTCTTTAACTCCCCACTTGGTTGGAAACTTGATCAGCTGATGGTAAGTCGATGGGATTGCTTTCAACTCGTGTATCCAGGGTCTGCCGAGTATTGCGTTGTAAGGGGATTGGCAGTCGAGCACTAGGAAGTTGATGTACAGGTTGACTCCTTCGGCATAGACTGGTAGCACAATTTCGCCTAGCGTACTCTTTTGCTCTCCACTGAACCCGGTCAACATAGTCGTTCGACGACTGAGTTTCAATTCGTCGACCTGCATTTCTCTTAGAGCACTGTTAAACAAAATGTTGCATGAATTGCCATTATCAATTAAAATGCGTTTAGTTAAACAATTAGCGATATGCAAAGAAATAACTAAAGCATCATGGTGGGGAGAGAACAAATCTGATTTATCTGTCGACCGAAAGGTGACGGTTTCGTCGACTTTGGATGGGTGTTCTCGATTTGGCTGAATCTCTGCGTTTGACACCTGTCGTGTGTGTCTCTTGGCTGCCGAGTAGCTTACGCCACTGACCTCAGATCCACCGAAAATGTAATTAATCACCCTATCTTGCCTAGAAGGATCTGGAGGGCTGTCGACCGCGCCGGTTTGCCTTTGGTCGTCACGTCTGGCGTAAGTTTGCTTTCCCTTGTCGGTCAGGAACTCCCGTAGATGTCCTTGTTTCAGGAGCTCGGCCACTTCAAATTTTAAGGCAATGCAATCTTCCGTGCGATGGCCGTGATCACCATGGAACTCGCATCAAAGTTTTGGATCCCTATGTTCAGGAAGGGCGTTCATTTTCCGTGGCCACTTGATTGTCTTACCCATTTCTCTCATAACTGCAACGAGGTCGACTGGTTCGATGCTGAGGAGGTATTCTGGTGCTTCCACCTTTGGTCGACTCGACCTTGGAATACCGTGCCCGTAAGTGCTTCTCTCACCAGAGCTTTCGTGCCGCGACTGGATGTTTCTTCTGTCGCTTATCGGGTACGGTTCCGACCGTCTGTCGTTTAACTTTCTATCGATTCGTTCGTTTCGACGACCTCCATAGTAACTGCTGTTGGCTTTTCTAACGAAGTTTGCCTCATCTTCCTCCCACTTGATCTGGGCCCATGCTTTGGCCAATACGTCTTCCATTGTCCTGCAAGGGTATTTGGTAAGTTCCTTGTATAAATCAGAATCAAACCTGAGACCTTTCCTGAAGGCGTAGATGGCAGTCGCCTGGTTGCAGTGAGGGATTTGCACTTTTTCTCTGTTGAAACGTCCGACGTAGGCTCGCAAATTCTCGCCGGTCCTCTGCGTTATGGTGTAGAGGTCGTCCGACAGCTTTTCCAACTTGCGGCTGCTTGCAAATTGCTCCACGAATGTGTCCGTCAGCTGTGCAAAAGAATCAATAGAGTTGTTAGGTAAATTTGTGTACCACTGAAGGGCAGGACCACTAAGGCTGGATCCGAAGGCCTTGCACATGCATGCTTCTCTAAGGTCGCGTGGGATTGCGGCCGTGAACATCCTCTGCTTGTATTGTGCTATATGGTCGTTCGGATCGGTCGTCCCTTCATATTGCTTCATATTTGGGAAGTTGAACTTCTTAGGCATTTCCATAAGAGCTATTGCATCGACGAAGGGTGAGTCAGCGAAGCTATTTGCGGTGCTTTTCTTGATAGGAGCTGGGACTCCTGGGATTCTTTGGATGAGAGCTTCCATTTCTGCAAACCTGCGAGAAAATTCTAGATTAGCAGATAAATTTAAGTCTGGCCCCGGTTTTACCAATTCGGGTGTCGACTAGAGAGACATAACCGCCTTTGGGATATTGGCCGGTTGTTGATCTACTGGCAGTTCGTATTCATTCGCGGCATCGTTTCTGGCGGGTACGTCGTTGAGGTCGATCTCAACCCTTGCCGTTTGAAGTGTTAGTCGATTCTGATGGTCGACCGGATTTACTTCTGGTGCGATGGGGTTGCCTGGAACTCTCGGAATAGGTCGGTCGACGCCATGTTCGTCGTTCGACGTCGGGACTGGATGCTCCGAAGTGGCTGAATCTGGAACTACTCCGTCGACCAGCGTTCTCAATTCTTCGTTTGCCGCCCGGATTGCCGCATTTTATGCTTCAAGTGCTTGTAGCCTTTCAGCACTGGCGGCCATTTGGGCGTTCAATATAGCGATCTGTTCTTCGACAGTTGGAGCGGATCCACTTCCTGCCATGTTCGATTGTAGTTGGAATAGACTGATTTGAATTTGAAGGTAGTTGCAATGGGCCCCACGGTGGGCGCCAAACTGTAGGGGGTCGACCTACGGTCGATGTGGATCGGGTCGGATGTGTGCTAGGCCCAAGGCAACTTGGTTGAGCTTGTCGAATAAGGGGATGTCGTCTGGTCTGAAGACCTGCAAAAGACGTTAGTCTGTCGAATAAAAGGAAGTCGTCTCCTCAAGAACCTGTAAAAAAAGTTAAAGCATAAATAGAACACAGTAAAAACGAAGGTGGTGGGTTTGGATCGTTTAGCCTTAGGTGTGCTTGGGCTGAGCAATCTATTGTGGAGGTGGTAATGATTGACGTCTGGTGATCGCCGGTGACCGGAATGTTTTTAGAGACACAGTTTCAGTACGCTATTTGTAAGCTTTAGTTGAGAGAAAATCAGACTCTTCAAGTGAATGAGCCCTTCTTTTTATAGAAGGAGGTATAGCTCCAACGTCCACTTTCAGAGACTTGATTGTGGGCGAGATTTGTGAAGCAATATCCTCTCCATAAGTGGACTGTTATCTGCGGTTACAAGTCAATTTGTAACTGATGCTTTGAACAAGTCTGATATTGTTGGCAGCTATGTTGGGTCGATCCAACCCAGCGAGCCTGGATAGGACTTTAGATTGGGCCTTAGCATATTGGGTCATTGGGCCATTTTTGGCTACCACATCAATTTAGTCCCTATTTTTTGTTGAAACATCAGTTTTTTAACTGTGTTTGTTTTTTTAGCTCGCATGGTCCCTGTGATTTCTAAAATATACCAACCAACCCTCAGATCAAAAATTTTATAGTCAAACTATTTGAATAGATGATTTTACTCTTTACTTTAATTGCATGAGGTTAAAGTACAAATTTGACCCTGACCTTTTAAACTTTACTTTGACCTTTTATCCAATAAAAACTTAACAACTCATCAAAATTAAAATTTTTTAACCAAAAAAATTACTTAAAGAAATAAGATAAAAAAAAAGTTAAAATAAAAAATAAAATGAAAAGAAGAAAGAAAAATGGAAGCAGCAGCCTCCACTGGAAATCCTCGTAGATTTGTTACATCTTCTGGTCTTGAATTATCAATTTGTTTATTTATTCTAAAGTAGATTTGTTTTAACTTTTTAAAGTTTGAAGCCATTGTAACAATTGTTTTAAAGTAATTTTGTTTTAAAGTTTTAATTTTTTTAATCAAATTCTTCGCATATTCAAAATTGTTTTTTATTTTCCTATATTTATATTAATTTTTGTAAGTGTTTTATGCGTTTTGTGAGTATCTAATCTTTGTATTGAAATTTTTAACTTTTAATTTTTGACAGGACTTTTTTAATTTTTTGTTGTTGTTTTCAGTTTTTTTTTTTTTTTTTTTTAATTCATAATTACTATTAATTTTATTTTGTGTTGTATAAATATTTTTTAAATACTTTTATATAAATATTTAATTATTATTTTTTGACAAGTGGCATGTTTAATTTCTTATCTAGGTGAGTTAGTTCTTCAAAGTTGTCTCTAATGAAGGTTTAGCTAACTAAAAGCATTTCATCAAACACTTTTCGATTTTAATCAAACACCTGTAATTCTTACAGCTCTAACTTTTGTTATCCTCAAGAATGCAATATAAACCAGTAAAATGATGTTTATTGCTCCATTAGATAATCTTATTCTTAACCATCTCTTGTTGAAAATAAAAAATAAAAAATTACTTTACAATCAATTTTTAATGTTATAGTTACACAAATTCAAATGTGCAATGTCACAGATCAAACAAAATTAAAAGAAGCATGTCACCAGTCAACTCAGAATGTGTCGTATAGCGTTCTGAGTCAACTCGTGACTCGTGACGTGCCATGCAGGTCACGGGTCATTTCAGGGGTACAAAATCTTGCAACACGATACGAGTCAACTCATGATGGATCCAACTCCAAAAAAGCTCAAAACAATTACTCTTGGACTGGGCCTACCCAACATTAAAACGAAGCACGAATGGGCTAATGGGTGGCCCAAACTCGAAGCCTATCCAAATAAATATAATTATTTTTGAAACCTTATGTATTACAATCCTTACATCTTCATCCTTACAAGTCAATTGTAAATTTATAATTGTGAGATAGTACAAAATTATGGTAATCACACAAGCCACAAAAAATTGTAGTGCATCCCCAAAAAGAAATGAAAAGTCGCTGCACAATTGACTTGACCTATCAACCTTTCAAGTTATCTCATTTTCGCGGAAGGCCAACTAGCATTGCACAAACCACTTGCATTACATTGATGCATACATTCTACCTTTTACATCAGTCTTCATCATGAGTAAGATCTTTCATTTGTAGAGACCATTGTTTACAAGGAATTTAGAAGATCGACCATTTTTGAATTGTAGAGAACATTGTTTACACGGAATTTAGAAGACTAACGTTTTTGGGAAGTTCCACAGATCATGACAAATTTGATGCTAAAAGTCTTCAAATATTACTTGTCTATGGACCACAGAGAAGTGACACTGATGTTCGCAGAAATTAATAGCAAAAACAGGAATTTCAAGAAGAGACAAATTGTTTGGGTGGCCGGCATAAAATTGTCCAATAAAATAAGCCAATGGAAAGAGCTAACAAAACAGAAAATGTTTGATATTTACACCAAGGTGTTCAACGAAAGTTCAAAGAGAGAATGAAAGAAGCAAAACTTTGAACAGGCTCCATTAATGGAGTTTAGAGCTTCGAAGCTTTTCTATTATTGAATATTGTGATTCTACATTCGTTTTACAGAGATCTGAAATATATAACAGAATATTCTCAACTAATCTTAATTCAAGCGGATGTAGAGCAATTTGAGAGTTGCTATTTATAGTCAGTTCATAAGAGGAGCATTATTGTGATGCTATGTACTGTACTCTGTTTCTTCGTATATGTTTTCTCTGATGATATAATGATTGCATATACATGTTCGATAAAATGCATATGAAGAATATTTAATATTTCCAAAAGGGACAATTTTTTTATAACATCCTCAATCTTGTGTTCAATTTAGTGAAGTAGAATTAAATCAATATACATGTAATTCATTATTTATGTATTTTCACATTCTTTCAATTATTAGATAATCATGCTTGTATTCTTGGGTTATAAGTTGACAGTTTTGAGACTATATATTTCACTTTTAATTTACATTGTACTTTATTTGTATTCATTTATAAATACTGTATTTGTAAATGTCTATTTCTTTTTTAGTTTTTATAATGTAGTTAATATTTTTTGTATACATTGTAATTGTATAAATTATAATCTGAGCATTCTTTTTATGGCAATATATACATTAAATCAAAGACTTCCAAATAGGGAGCAACTCCACACTTCAAGGAAATTGATCTTTATTTGGAAACAAAGTCCCAAACTGGCATAGAAATCAGAATCCCAAAAGAATACGATTCACTTGTCTATTACTTACACGGCAAGAATTAGGGCAATACCCTATTAGCATCTATAAATATACAGGTATCACTCAAAGTTAAGGTATACAATATATATTCTCTAATTAGCAGAAACTTGACGGATTTCTCTTGCAAATTATCAATCTTTATCTTGAGATCATTTGCTAATTTGAGCGCCGGAATGTAAACGTCGGTCACCAACTACGGTGCTCTTAACGTTCTCCTGATTTATAGGTTTATTATAGGTTTGAACATCACCAAGGATTCTACTCACCAAATCAGCAAGCAGAGAGACTACTCGGTGATTTCAACATACCCACGTGGAGAATGAATTTTGAATGATTAACCTTTGACCAGTCAAACTCTCTTTAGATTTACGTGGCGTTGTTGACCGATTGACTTTTTAACAATCCCAAAATTACCATCAACAACATGTATGGAGGATTTGATTGTGGCTTCTTGATCTTAGACTAGATTATCTTGTGGAATTATTACACTGTGATTGTAGGTAAGATGTGGATCTATTACATTGTGATTGTCTTTGAATTTGTCAAACGACACAAACTTGAGGAAAGAAGGTGTGAATATACATTTTCCTTGAAATTTCTGAGTCGAAGAAAATTGCCCCACAAAAAGAAAACCATGTGGGGATACTGCTCTTGAATAGAAAAGGTGCTTCTTTTCACGCCAACGAAATTTGTCTACTTAATCCACTATCAAAGACGATGGAGCCAAGTGATTCGTGTGATTAGTTTTGATATTCCCAAAATCATCTTCAATTAAAAATGTATTCTCTCTCACTCTCAATGTCCATTTGTTGTAGTATAATCCTCCTCTTCCTTCTATCGCCTTACTCAGAATCAAAAAGCAACTATGGCGTTAACAACAGCACAAATATTACATATGAATTCTGTCTACCAACAACATGCGGTGGAAAAGGCCCAGCAATCAGATTTCCCTTCAGACTCAAAACTCAATTTGTCTTTTGTGGTCTTGAAGGTTTTGAATTATCATGCTCCAATAACAACACACTCTTGCATCTTCCTTCTTCCACCAAGAGTAATAGTGATTTTTATGTGCAAGAAATTTCTTATCATCATAACAGTATTGCCATTACTGATCCAAATGAAACCACATGCCCAGTAAAAACTCTTTTCTCTCTAAACCTCACAAGCTTAGTATCTCCTTTTTACATTGCAGAAGAGATCGCTACAGTGAACTGCACTGCAATGATTGAACAGAGCAGCAGCCTGTACAGAGGAGCAGTAGGGCCGATTGATTGTTTAAGTGATGATAAAAAATTTGTTTATGTAATTTATGCTGATTGGGATGGGGAATATCTGCCTCCATACTGCAGCATATTATCTCGATCAAAATGGATTCCAGGTCCCAAAAGCACTTTCACAATTAGTTTGGAAACTCCAAGGATGGTGATGGCATGGAAAGCTCTCGGTGGATGCCGTAGCTGTGAAAAATCTGGAAATTTTTGTGGGTTCAACATTACAAACAATTCAATCATCTGTGTCGAAAACAAAGGTAACATCTATCAGTTTTTATTTGAATGAATTACCAGTACAAAACTGTTATGTGTTTGTATATAAAATTGTTAGGATGATCGAATATATTTTTTATCAAAAAAGAAAAACATTACAGTTTTTATTTATTTATTAATTTTTTTTTAAAATCAAATCAAATCTCCAAGGAGACCGTTATACATCAAGCATTACAATTTGAAAATGTTTTTATGCATACTTCAAGCATTCTTTGTATTATCGGTAATGAAAGTAGACAATGCTTTAAACCAACTTCGTCTTTTTCCTCTGTTGCAGATCCTGTTGCAGATCCTCTTCCAATTTCTGTAATAATAGGCACAAGTATTGGAGGCACAATCTTCTTTACTTTGGTAATACTCCTTATATACAAATCAATAAAGTCTGACAAGGAAAAAGAAGTTCAACAAAGAGTAGAGAAGTTCCTGGAAGACTACAAGACCCACAATCCAACAAGATACACTTACAGAGATATTAAGAAAATAACCGGCAAATTTAAGCACAAACTCGGTCAAGGAGGCTATGGAAGTGTCTATAAAGGAAAACTTTCCAACGGAATACCTGTTGCTGTCAAGATTTTGGAACATTCAAAAGCTAATGGAGAAGATTTCATCAATGAAGTTGCTATTATAAGTAGAATACATCATTTTAATGTTGTTCGCCTTCTAGGATTCTGCTCAGAAGGGACTCGACGTGCAATCATTTATGAGTTCATGCTAAATGGATCTCTTGAAAAAGTCATCTTCTCAAAGATGCACGAATCAAATCATCGACTTTTGAGTTGGGAGAAGTTGCGAAAGATTGCATTTGGTGTTGCCTGTGGAATAGAGTACTTACACCAAGGATGCAAACGAAGAATCCTTCATTTCGACATCAAGCCTCACAACATTTTACTAGACCATAATTTCCAACCAAAGATTTCAGATTTTGGGCTTGCCAAGCTATGCTCAAAGGAGATAAGTATTGTATCAATGACAGCTGCTAGAGGAACTGTTGGCTATATTGCACCAGAGCTATTCTCGAGAAATTTCGGAGAGGTTTCTTACAAGGCTGATGTTTTCAGTTATGGAATGATGTTGTTAGAGATGGTTGGATGTAGAAAGAACATTGATCATACAATTGAAAATCAGAGCCAAGTTTATTTTCCCGAGTGGGTTTACAATAGAGTAAACCAAGGAAGACAGATCAGTTTAGAAATTGAGGAAGATGGAGATGAGGAAATTGCTAAGAAGCTAGCAATTGTGGGATTATGGTGCATTCAATGGAATCCAACAGACAGACCTTCCATGACAATGGTGATGCAAATGCTTGAAGGTGACTTACAAAGCCTGGAGATGCCTCCGAAGCCCTTTATATCTTCGGATGTTGAAATGGTTGAAAATTCTTAGATTTTAAAGAAATTGTTGTATTTAAAGAAATGATTCAAATATTGAATGTATTTATAAAATCAATTCATTATATGCTTCTTCTGCTAAAGGAATCGAATTATGCATTTGTATTTTTTTTCTCCTAAAAGTGCTTTTCTAAATTTTGTAAGAGATAAGCACATATGAACTAAAAATTAAATCTCAGTCAAAAGTCCGCATATCATTCAAACAAAAGCTGTTGAAGCTTTAATGGTCGGTTGCCGTGAAATGGTTGCCAAAGCAGTATAAGTGGTTACAGAGCCGTAAAATTAAAATGGTTACCTGATAAGTGAATTTCTTACATCAACCAAATGAATATATATATATACAAATTTTCTATTATCAGTTCGAACTGACAATAAATATATCAGGACGAAGAATGTGGACCACTAATTTACATACTTTGACTCAAAGTGTATGCAGTTGTCAAAACTTCTCCATAATCTGTGGTCCACATTCTTTGTCATGATATATTTATTGTCAGTTCGAACTGATAATAGAAAGACTGTATATATATATAATATAAATAAACTCATGTTTGGTCTGGATATCTACTTCTATAATGGGAGATAACTACTCCAACAACTCGGGAAGAAAACTCTTCACACATGCTTGTAAAATACGCATGGTGAAATATGGGGTGCACTATCAGCTCTGCTAAGAGACATGTTCAACATGATTGTCATTTTGAGGAGAGCAAAAGATGAGTTGACATAAGAGGAAATGGACACTGAGGAAGAAAGTCATGAGACCAACGGTATTGGAGCCCAAGAAACTGAAGTATTAAGAAACCAGATAATTGCTAGTTTACTGGGAGATTGATGTTTATCATTTTAAAATTTTACTCATAATGTATTTGTAATACAATTCTTTGTTATGTTTTCATTTTACTTTTTATATATTGAGTTCGAAAAATTAAAAATGGTGTAAAAAAAATTAAAAGGGAATATATGAAGAAAGAAAACAGAAAAAAAAAACCCGGAAAAAAAAAAAGAGAGAAAGAGGAAAAAAAAAGGTGGAAAAAAAAAAAGGAAAGAAAAAGGATAAAATAACAAAAGCTGGAAAAAAAATATTGATAAAAGAAAAAATTAAAAAGCTGGAAAAAAAAAAAAAAAAGAGATAAAGGCAAAAAAACAAAAAGCTGAAAAAAAAAAAAAGAGAAAAGGAAAAAAAAAATAATAAAGTAGGGAAAAAAATACCTAATGATATATTCTATTTTAGAATTTGTATCTTCCACTGATCTGATCTTTTTCTTGACCTCACATAATCTCATAACACATAAACATTACAATAAATGTGTGGTCACATTTTTTAAAAAGGTTAGGAAAAAGATAAGATCAGATCCAAATCCATTTTAATAATCATATTCATTTTAGTCATTTTCCTTACTTTTTTCTTAAGTTGATTATTTATAAAACTAATTTACAAAACATCTGTCAATTTATCTTTAAGGTGATTATTTTTTAAGTTAAACTAAAAACAGATTATTTGTTAAGCAAACATAATCTAATTTATTCGTAGATGGTCTCATAACAAAATCTGTGTTCATTTTTGTAGACTTTTCAAGCTCAATTTTTCAGTTTTACCATTAATTTGTTTGTTTGTTGACTCAAGTTAAGTAGCCCACCATACATTTTTAGTTTTGTCGAAAAGCAGTAGGCCCAGTAAGACACAAGTGGAAGATGTGTGAATCATGTGCATGTCCCTAAACGCTTGAATCTGTATGCTCAATTTGTCAACTCTAAAGTATGTTTCAACGATCGAATCAACTAATAAAATGTTATATAATAACAGATAACTTTCATTTTTTTTTTATGCCAAATATTCATTTAAACTCATATCAGGAATCATGAGAAGGGAAGAATCATCAAATTTCTTAGCTTTTCTTTCTTCTTTGTTGATCTTTCTCTTCGTTAGAGATGTACAGGCAAGAAAACTTCAACAAATACAGTGTCCTACTTCTTCATGTGGAGACATCAAAAACATAAGCAACCCTTTTCAGCTTAAAGGCGATCCAGCTCGATGTGGTGATCCCAGATTTGAACTTTCCTGCGAGAGCAACAAAACCATCCTGGAAATCCATTCAGGGAAGTACTATGTCAAGAGAATTTCCTATGATGATCGTATAATCACGGTTGTTGATGTCAACTTAGCCAATGGAAGCTGTCGCCTTCCGCAAAAATCTCTATCATATGGCACAATATATGATTATAATGATTATCGTTATCGTATATATTATAGTTATTACGATGACTATACATATGCATATTTTGTGAGGTGCTCTAGTAATAATATCAGTGATCCCACCTATAGAAGCCTTCCTTGTTTGAATATTGGAAATCAGCCCTACGTTTATGTTAGTTATGGTGACAACAACTCGATATACCATATTCCGGAGTCATGTTCGTTCAATTCAATGGTTCTTGTACGTAAAGCATCTGCGGATGATAATCCTTCGTACGAAACCATCCAGAAGTTGCTGCAGTCAGGTTTTGATCTTAAATGGTCAGTCGGGTGCAAGGATTGCATAGCTTATATATCTTACTGTGATCGGGATCAGGATAAATGCATTTATTGGGGTAAGAGCTTATATATCTTATCATTCTGCATATGCTTTGAGTGTCAAATTGAGTTTGTTGATTGGTTCATATTTTCTGCAATATTATTGTTACCGTATATCCGTACACTGCCTTAATATTAATTTATATTTCTTATCCAATTCCAGATACGCCGCTTTACACAATCTTATTATTGATACTATCACTCCTAGCAAGTTATCTGTTGCGTTTCATGTGCTCCCTGCTGGAACTCTTCTTACTCCTGGTCTCGTTTTATCCCTCCTTTGACGCCATGTTTATATTGTTTCCTCCTTTTCAACAGTTCTCTGTTGATTTACGTATTGTCGTTCTCTCTTTCATTGTCGAGTTTGCAGTAATTCTTATAGCAAGGCTTATTCTTGTTATAATTTTGGTTGTGTTTCTTATACACAAATATAAAAAAACCAAGATGACAGTTGATAATGTGGAGAAATTTCTATACAATCAGCAATCCTGGATGCCTAAAAGATACTCTTTCATTGAGATCATTGCAATAACTAATCACTTCGGAGACAAATTAGGACAAGGTGGCTTCGGATCAGTTTTTAAAGGACAACTTCTTAATGGCACCTTGGTTGCAGTTAAGGTGCTTGCAAACTCCAAGTTCAGTGGGCAAGAATTCATCAACGAAGTCTCTACGATCGGTAGAATTCACCATACCAATGTAGTGCGGTTATTGGGATTCTGTTCCGAGGGATCAAAACGTGCACTTGTGTATGAGTATATGTCTAATGGATCTCTTGATAGGCATATCTTCTCCAAGAAAGGTAATGATCAAGCATTCAGATGGGAGAGACTTCACAAAATTGCTTTAGAAACCGCTCGTGGTATCGAGTACCTCCACAACGGATGTGATGTATGCATTCTTCATTTTGACATCAAGCCTCACAATATCTTGCTAGACCACAATTTCATCCCAAAAGTTGCAGATTTTGGCCTTGCAAAATTTCACCCCAAGGAAAATGACTTCATATGCATGAGCGCCACAAGAGGAACGATTGGATACATAGCTCCAGAGTTGATTTCAAGAAATTTCGGCATAGTTTCTTGCAAGTCAGATGTTTACAGTTTTGGGATGTTGTTGTTGGAAATGGCCGGAGGAAGACGGAATTCTTTTGCAAAGGCGACTCGTTCAAGCAAAGCGTACTTTCCTTCATGGGTATATGATCAAATGATTAAAGGAGGAGATTTAGAGCTCCGGAATGTGAGTGAAATTGAAGGAGTGATAGCAAGAAAGCTCTGCATAATTGGGTTATGGTGCATTCAAGTGAAGGCAACAGACCGTCCATCAATAACCAAAGTTATGGAAATGTTGGAAGGAAGCATTGATGATCTGCAAATGCCTCCCAAGCCATTCTTTTCTTCTTCTTCTTCTTCTAAACAGAGTTCTATAAGGGAGATCCAATCAGATTCTTCAACAGAAATGCTGGAGTCTGAATCAATCGAGGAATGCTCAAATGATGATACTTATGATGTTTAGTTCCACCATCAATTCTGAACAATCAAGCTTAGATATGTTTAATAAATCCAAGTTCCAACTTGTAGTATTACATATTTGTTGAATTGAGTTTAGTTTTATAAAAATCCCCTGTTCCTATATTATTAAAAAGCAGAGATTGTATCATTTTAAAAAGCAGAGATTATATATTTTCCCGTTTCACTAGAACTGCATTGAACCAGATGAAGTCCCGTTGCTGTTAATTAAATGGATTTTGTAGTGTGCAAAGCTCGCTTACAGCTTTTCCATTTTGGGTTTTACAGCATCCAAAGATCAAGGACTCGAATTTTATTTGATTTTGCACTGATTGATGTTGAGAATCATATTGTTAAAATGGTGTATATATCATCGAGTTTCTTTATGGAAATTTCATTTCTTTTTAATGTAAGTTTGCTTTCAAACACGAGTGTCATATTTATGAACTGATTTGTATTTGAGATTCAAACACAAGTGTCATAATGAAAATTTAAGACATCAAAATCTGAGTGATGATTAGATTTATTTATTTGTAAATTTGTATTGTTACAAAGAAATTCATTTTAAAAATGTAGATTAATTAACACGGATAATTACCAAATCATTAATCATGTAAAAATGGAAAACTTTAAAAATCACCCTCCCATAAAAATGAATTCGGCTCCACTGTATCTACTTATTATAAAGAAAGAAAACCCTCCCATAATATTTACACCAATGATATATATATGTGTGTATTTGTGTGTATATATATATATATATATATATATATATATATATATATATATATATATATATATAAACCAGTAAACCACTTAAAACACAATGAATAAGAACTTAAGAAACTTGAATTTTCCAGTGGAGTTACCAAAACCTCTCGATCTGCCGCTCAATTTTTCGACTGCTAATCTTTGAGAGAAAATCATAATGAAAACTCCAAGGTCGTTGTTTTTGTTGGCAACATCAATACAAACACAAGTGTTGGCCGGAGAGAGAATCACAATTTTAACATAATTTATTTTTTATTATATTTTTTAAGAATCAAATCTAATCATTGGATGAATCCAACTCTCATATTTGAATGTTCTAACTTTTCTTTTTATATATATCATAAATAAAGAACATAATAATTAAATCCCATTTTAACACAGTTTAGAGGAACGTTAAACTTGTTTAACCCACGTTGAACTTATTCATTAATATTTACGTAAACTTGTTCACTAAACGAGTATAATGTTGAATTGAACTTTAACCTTGTTCAACCACGTTAAACTTGTTAATTAAGGTTTACGTTAACTTGTTCAACATACGTTGAACTTGTTCTTGAAAATTTACGTTGATTTATTCACTGAACGAGTTTAACGTTTAAAGGAATATTAAACTTGTTCAACATACTTTAAACTTGTTCATAAAGGTATACGTTGTCTTGTTCAATGCACGAGTTTAACGAATAGAGGAACGTTAAACTATTTCAACCTATTCTTGAACGTATATGTTGACTTGTTCAATGAGCGAGTTTAACATTTAGAGGAACGTTAAACTTAATCAATATACGATGAACTTGTTCATGAATGTATACGCACGTTGACTTGATAAATCGCTATTTAAAGATGATTTGTCAGTTGATGAGGAGTTAGATGATGTTATAGATGTTGTAGGTGCTGTTTAATAAAAGTTATAATTGATTTTTAATGTATGTAATTGATACATATTGTGCAGCAACCGTTTGCTGCAGTTGGTTTGTATGATACAAACCACCTTCTTCAGGCTTCTTGGGTTGTATCATAGCCAACTCAAGTCATGAAATGCATCGGTACAGATATTATGCAACTTGGAATTAAAATCTTACTATCATCGCCAAAAAGAAATGAAAAGTCTATGCAGCACAATTGACTTGACCTATCAACCTTTCAAGTAGTCTCATTTTCGCGGAAGGCCAACTAGCATTCCACAAACCACTTGCATTACATTGATGCATTGTTCTACCTTTTACATCAGTCTTCATCATGAGTAAGATCTTTCATTTGTAGAGACCATTATTTACACGGAATTTAGAAGACTAACATTTTGAAGAAGTTCCACATATCGTGACAAATTTGATGCTAAAAGTAAAATTATCACCAATTAAGTTGAACCATCTGCATCCTTACAAGTCAATTATAATTGTGAGGTAGTACAAAATTATGGTAATCACACAAGCCACAAAAAATTGTAGTGCATCCCCAAAAAGAAATGAAAAGCCTATGTAGCACAATTGACTTGACCTATCAACCTTTCAAGTAATCTCATTTTCACGGAAGGCCAACTAGCATTCCACAAACCACTTGCATTACATTGATGCATTGTTCTACCTTTTACATCAGTCTTCATCATGAGTAAGATCTTTCATTTGTAGAGACCATTGTTTACACGGAATTTAGAAGACTAACGTTTTAGGGAAGTTCCACAAATCGTGACAAATTTGATGTTAAAAGTATTCAAATATTCCTTGTCTATGGACCGCAGAGAAGTGACACTGATGTTTGTTGAAATTAGCATACACTGATGTGCTAAAAGTCTATGCAGCATCAACCTTACACGTAATCTCAATTTCACGGAAGGCCAACTAGCATTGCACAAACCACTTGCATTACATTGATGCATTGTTCTACCTTTTACATCAGTCTTCATCACGAGTAAGACCTTTCATTTATAAAGACCACTGTTTACAAAGAATTTAGAAGATCGACCATCTTTGAATTGTAGAGACCATTGTTTACACGGAATTTAGAATACTAACGTTTTAGTGAAGTTCCACAAATCGTGAAAATCTGATGATAAATGTATTCAAATATTACTTGTCTATAGACCACATATCGTGACGTGTCAACTCATGATGGATCCAATC
The DNA here is from genome assembly GCA_030490815.1 of Acer saccharum. Lineage (NCBI taxonomy): Eukaryota > Viridiplantae > Streptophyta > Magnoliopsida > Sapindales > Sapindaceae > Acer > Acer saccharum. Next base: position 15,212,259 of record CM059867.1, on the reverse strand, counting down.
CAAGTCCAGGAAAGCTCAAAACAATTAGTCTTTAACTGTACCTACAAAGCACTAAAACAAAGCATGAATGGGCTAATGGGCAGCCCAAACCCGAAGCTATCTAAATATATATAATTATTTTTAAAATCTTCTGTTTTACAATAAATACTTAATGGACAATGCTTGGGTACTAACCCCACCAATTGAATGTTGACAAGCGACATTTTTTAAAAATCCGCAGCTACAATTATAATAATTTCATAGTTTCAATGATAAAACAAAAAATTATTAATACATCATAATAAAATCAATCAATATGTATATTAAATAAGGACCGATTTAATTAGTATATCATCAATCTAAAACTGTACGGTAACATGATCATATCATACGGTGTTTATGATTGGATCACTTCAAAATCCATCAATTTTAGATTCAATCATATACTGTTTTCTTCCTTGAAAGGTTTGGTGGTAAAAATCTTCTGTTTTAAAAATCTTTTATTTTTATATTAAAAATGATTTACTTGCAAGTTATTGTTGCAAATAGACCTGATTATGATCTTCCGCATGGATACAAAGCTCACATTGTATCTGTTAATTACAAATAAAATAATTAATTAACATATAAATACAAGCGCAACACCTAATCTAAAACTGAAAATACAAAAATTATTAACTATTTCAATTTTATATAGAAATAAAAGTAATTTTATTTTTTTATTAAAAATGATTTATTTCAAAAATAATTTGAAACATATAATTGTTTACTAATAACAATACTAAGTGCTGACATTAAATCATTTCGGAAAGAAATGTTTACACGAGCTCTCACCTGCTGTCAACGGCGTCGCCACGAACCTAAACCTCGAACTGCTTACGAGGTATTTGTTACCTTTCTTATGGAAGAAAAACAGACTCGCATCATAGCATCATGGCCTCAGAATTCAAAAATTAAAATTCGAATAAGTATTACATAATTTGTGATTTGGATCAAGGTCATTTCTGGTTTTAACTGGATTGTTTTATGTAATAGCTACGATGCACAAAGGGAGAGGGTCACGATTGAATCCAATCGGTTTGCCACGTCCAACTTCCCACAATGATGACAAAGTGAGCCTAAAGATGAAGGTATATTATACTAGTTGTTTGCAACTCTTTTTATTAGTTGTTATGCATCAATGTACACATTATACTAGTTGTCTCTGACGCTTTTAATTAATTGTTGTGTAGTGTCCAGATTGTGGACGCAAAGGAGTTGTGAAAGTCCTGAGTTGGTGTGGCCCTCAGACTTTTATGGACAGTGGTACACCGACCAAGATTGCGAACATAGAAATATCAGAATTTGAACCGGTACCTGAACCTAATCAAATTGAATTATCGAATAAACTGCAGGTAGTTGTGGTAGTAATTTTATTGGAATCAATTTGTTTACACCTATTTGTTAAGGAAACTAGCTTCTAAATCTAATCTAATCTAATCTACTCTGAATTTTGCAGGATGGAAAGATGTGTGCGCCCTTTATCTTAAAGAGAGGAGTACCAGTAGAAGTTATGAAAGCTGAAGCTCCAACCTTATTGGATACGGTATATGGAGCTACGGTTACCTACCTGAGATCAGCTGATATAAGATTAAAGTCTAATTACAAATAATATAAAATGTTATTCTTGAAGGATTTTATAAGCATATTACAATATAATATTTTTAAGCATGCCTACTTACTAACTAACTAGTTTCATTTCCATATTCATGTTAAGTTGCTAAGGAGTTGGAAAAACTTATAAGAGATTTCTTGCTGGAAACAGTTGTGCAAGGCAAGAGGGTAGTGTGCCAACCTCCTCCTCGAGATTTAGGTAAACTAGTGTAGAAAAATTAAGGTTTATCTGGTGAATGGTTGTGGAGATATTCTTGCTGAAATTTAGTCTCTTTGGGCACATTGCCATAAAAAGTATAGGCCTCCATATGAATGGTTCAAATTCATAGACTCTCTATAGATAAAAGTCATAACACATGGATTTTTATTTCTGTAAAGAAACCTTCCCATTGCAGATTTTGTAGGATTTAAAGATAACCAACCAGTGGAGTTGGGTACCTTTGGCAGACTATAAAAAAGGGAAGACTATCAAATATGCCAAAATCCAGCAAGTTCAAAACGGTGCTTTTTCTAGAGGAGATAAAGGAAGACAGTATGGTGTGGATCCTTGACTAATCAAGGGAATTTAAAGTTAGATCTGTGTTTCATGCTCTAACAAAAGATTCTAGTGTCCCTCTTTTTGATTCAGCCAACTTTAATAGTAAAGCCTAAACACAAATAAGGTTAAAAAAACCCAGGTTTGGTCTATGGTACGGTAAATACAATGATAGAGAATTAGGGCTTTCATGTGCATATCCCAACAATGGTGCAAATGAGTCGGAGAGTTAAGACCATCTATTGCTTCATTGCCCCTAGATCTCTCAGTTGTAAAGACAATCATCCTTTTAAACTGATATTGGCAGCAGTGCCAGGCCCAGCAACTTGTAGGAACTTTTTGGCTGAATCCTAAGGCTTTTGGAGAGGGCAAAAATGCTATGGTCTTGAGAAAATGAGTTTTTTAAGATTTTAGTGGGGTTGATGCTCAGTCCATTCCGGGGGATTAAGTTTTAGCTTTTAGGGACAATTTTTTCTTCAATTCCTAAACAGTTTTTATAGCCTCCATTTTTATCTATCTATGGATAATGGTCATATACCATTGATTTTTATTTCTCAAAAAAGAAAAAAAAAAAAACTTCATTGCAGATTTTGTAAGATTTAAAGATAACCAACCGATGGATTTGGGTAGACTATAAAAAGGAGGGATTATCGACTTCCAGAAAGTTCAAAAATGTTCTTTTTTTCTAGAGGAGATGAGGGAAGACAGTAGGGTGTGGATCCTTGACTAGTCAAGGGCTTTTAAAGTTAGATCTTGCATCATGCTCTTACAAAAGATTCTAGTGTCCCTCTTTTGGATTCAGCCACCTTTTCTAGGAAAGCCTAGATCACAAATAAGGTTAAAACACTTGGTTTCAGCTATGGTAGAGTAAATACAAGGATAGAATTCAAAAGAATAGGTCTTTCATGTGTCTATCCCAACAATGGTGTATCCTAAGCAAATGACAATCGGAGAGGTAAAACCATCTATTGCTTCATTGCCCCTTGATCTCTAAGCTTTAAAAGTCAATTATCCTTTTAAGCTGATCTCGGCTCGGCAATGCTAGCATCTTGTTGGAACTTTTTGGCTGAATCCTAAGGGCTTTGGAGGGGGCAAAAAAGCTATGGTCTGAGAAAAGGAGCAGTAATTGCTGTTTTCTGGGTTGTTAAATTAAAGAAATAATATAATTTTTTGTGATTTTAGGGGGGTTGATGCTCGTTCCATTTCGGAGAGGATAAAGTTTCTAGCTTTTAGGGACAGTTTTTGAGGTTATCTAGCTTGCCTTATGGCTGCCAATTGTTTTGTAAATGGCTTGTTCACTGGCTTTGTGGATATTTTTCTTTAATTGTAACCATTTTATAATTAAATGTGTTTACTTTCTAAACCTATCCAACTCAATTATGAGATTAAATACATGGTAAACCTTTGATATTATTCAGAAATCTAAATCAAAACATAATATACATTATGAATTTACATCATTTAACATAAACAGAAATTTTTCATGGTAAAAATTTAATCTTTGTGCTACCATACACACACAATAATTGCAGAAAAAAAATACAGAACAGTTCAATCAAAAGATACTTGTATGGGTTTACTTTCTAAACCTATTCAACTCAATCATGAGATTAAATACATGGAAAACCTTTGATATTATTCAGAAATTTAAATAAAAACATACTAAAAATACAGTGTATTATGAATTTACATCATTTAAGAAATTTTTCAAGGTATAAATTTAATCTTTGTCCTACCATACACAATATTTGCATGAAAAAAAAAAAAAAAAAAAACAGAACAGATCAAAAGATACAAATGTGTTTACTTTCTAAGCCTATTCAACTCAATCATGAGATAAAATACATGAAAATCTAAATTAAAACATCTGAAAACATACAATACATTATGAATTTACATCATTTAACATAAAACAGAAATTTTTCATAGTAAAAATTTAATCTTTGTGCCACCATACACACAATAATTCCAGAGAAGAAATGGAACAGATCAATCAAAAGATATATGAGTTTATTTTCTAAGCCTATTCAACTCAATTATGAGATTAAATACATGGAAAACCTTTGATATTGTTCAGAAATCTAAATCAACAAATTATGAACAAACATCATTTGACATAAAGTACAATTTTTTCATGGAAAAAATTTAATCTTTATGGTAGCATACATAAACAATAATTCCAGAAAAAAAAAAAAAGAGGAAAAACAAAAGAGATCAATCATCACAGAAGAAATCTAGGGAAAAAAAAACAGAAAAAGATGAGATAGATAGAGTTCATCATCACAGAAGAAAAAACAAATCAGAGCTCTACTAGTTTCATATCTGATACATGATAGTGAGAACACAAGGTGACTGAGCATCATGTGATTTAACCATACACACGCATAATAATTGCAGAAAAAAGAATAAATAAATAAAAAAGATCAGATATCAGGGCCTTACTATGTGATTTAACCACCATACACAAACATAATAATTGCAGGAAAAAAAAACCCAGAACAGATCTAAAACAGAACCCAAGGAAAAAGATGTTATCAACAGATAAGAAGAAGAAGAAGAAGAAAAATTAGAGATCAGGGCTTTACTATGTGATTTAACCACCATACACGCATAATAATTGCAGAAAATAAAAACCCCAGAACAGATCTGAAACAGAACCCAAAGAAAAAGATGTCATGAACAGAGCAGAAGAAGAAGAAGAAGGAAAATTCAGAGATGAGAGGCTTACCGGTTTCAGATCTGATATGGAATGGTGATAACATAAAGCGACGGCAGACTGCGAAAATACTTTGGGTTAGGTTTAAGAAAACGGAGCTTTTAAACTTTTTAAAAATAGTAAAATCTAAAATGTAAAATCTAATCTAATAACTACATGAATGGGTGTGACGTCAACCATCTGTAATTAACAGTGACTTTTACGAGAAATAATTCAGTGCGACCGGGCGTATACAATTCACCCAATCCTATCATGTGATTGAATATATCAGCTACATGGCATCATATCAATGGCTAAATGTGGTCAACTGTATAGCTTTCGATGACGAGAAAATTTTGTGTGGGATAGCCACAATAAGTTAACGGTGAGACCACTAATGTATTTGTGAGTTGTGACATATCATAAACCTTTAAAAATAGTTTTTGTTTTGTTAGACAAAAAATTTGATTAAAAATTTAAATGACTTGGCTTGTTTGGTTGAAGCTATTTATAAGGACATATTGTTCGGTAATGCTTTAGTTTTTCATTTTTTGTTTTATATAATTTCATTTGAAAATAAGAGATTGATTTTAATGTTTTCAAAAGTTGAAAATGCTAAAAATACGGTAGAAATAATTGAAAACGGTATTTTGAAAATATATATATAGTTGAATTGTTTTAAGAAAAAAATATAATATGTATATATACTAATTTTAAGGATATATATATATATTCATCATTCTATTATTAATTTATTACGACAATCAACAATATAGTAATAATGCTAGACATGAGACATCTCATCCACAATCCAACATTTTCAATCACAACTCATGTTACAATTAACGTGACACTTTGTGAGTGGATACACATTATCAATTATTTATCTCGCTTACTTTTTCTCCACCAATCAAATAATGACACGTAGCTAAGTTTTTTAAATAATTATAAATGAATAATCTAGTGTTTGTAAATTGTTGATCTATTGTTTTGGTTCTCTAGTTCTCAGCGGATGTGGATGTAGAAGCATAATGCATTTAACAAATTTAAAGACAAAATTAGCAAATTGACTTTGTTATTGTAAGATATATATAAACCGATGAAAAAATATTATAACTTACCATTTAAATATCTTCAATTTTCAAAAGATTTAAAGGAATGAGAAATTAAACGAAATTGTGGAGATGAAAATCTCATGACTCATGAGGTAAAGGAAGATGAACAGATGCTGAAAGAAGGTCAAATAAAAGGGAAAAATACAATTGTAGTCAATCGGATCTACAATTAATTCGAGTCGTCGAGGTGGGCATTGGCAACCTATAAAACATAAGAAAAAGCAGAGCAATGGTCGAACCACATGAGGGGGTGTTCCCTTGGGGGGACTCTCCGACGCTCAAGTCAGAATTTGGTCAGGCCCTTCCGGTTTGAGCCCTTTTGGCTCAAGGAAGAGGAGCTTAGCCGTGTTATTAAGGCTGCATGGTCAGAACCAGGTCCTTCTCTTTCAGTGACTGATCTTAAGGGTAAATTAGAGGGGTGTGCTGTGAAGTTGGGTGCTTGGAGCAGACTCAAATTTGGTAACATCCGAAGACAAATTGAGGCAAAAAACAGGGAGATAGACAGGCTTTACAAGAATTGTGGAAAACTGGGAGTTATGAACACCATTAGAGATCTTGAGAAAACAGTTGAGGGTCTTCTTGAGAGTGACAGGGTTTATTGGAAGCAGAGGTCTAGGGCATATTGGTTACAGGCAGGAGACCGAAACCCAAAATATTTTCATACAAAAGCTATTATAGGGAGGAAAAAGAACTATATCACATGTCTAGTTGATGCTGATGGCTGTAGGCAAGACTCAAAGGAGGGTATGGCCAAAACTGTTAGTGATTATTTTAATCCATTTTTCAGTCCTCCAGCCCATCAACGCAGGACAATGAGAATGCCATGTTGGGTATCAAGACTTTCTTGAATGATTACAGTAGGAAGGGGTTGAGTGTGGCCTTCAAGGTGGATGAGGTCAGAGCGGCATTATTCAGCATGAATCCAACCAAGGCTTCCGGCCCGGATGGGTTCCAAGCTATTTTCTTCCAGAAGTTCTGGGGCTCCATTGGGGAGAAGGTTTCCAGGGTGCGTCTCCGGATTCTTAATGGTGATATGTCCATTAGGGAGTTTAATAATACAAATGTGGTTTTAATTCCGTAAAAAGAAAAATCCCTTAACCCTATCCGACTTCCGTCCTATTTCTTTGTGTAGTGTGTCATCTATAAGACAATGATGAAGACGGTTGCTAATAGGCTGAAATCGAGCCTCTACGACCTTATTTCTCAATCCCAATCAGCTTTTGTTCTAGGTAGGCTTATTCATGATAATGTTCTTGTTGCCTTTGAGTCTCTCCACTCTCTAGCCAGCAAGAAGTAGGGGAAAAGAGGTTTAATGCCTCTAAAATTGGATATGAGCAGAGCATACGACCATGTCGAATGGTCTTTCATTGAGGCAATTATGGTAAAGATGAACCTCCCCCTAATCTGGTTTCACTTATAATGTACTGCATATCATCGTCGTCTTTTACCTTCTTGTTAAATGGACGGGTTGTCTGCTCGGTGTCTCCTTCCAAAGGCCTAAGACAAGGTTGTCCCCTCTCTCCATATATGTTCCTCTTCTACGTTGAAGCTTTTTTTTGGGCTGATTTCGAGTTATGAGAGAGACGAAAAAGTGCTGGTTACACGCTATGTTAGAGGTAGTCCCTTGGTGATGATTGGAGTTGACCCCTTGTAGGGTTGAGGTGGACCACGATCGGACCGTCGAAGCTGACTGGTCAGGACCGATCAAGGCCCTTGGTCTTCCCGCTTTCTTTTTAAAATGTCAATTGGGTGAAATTAATGCCCACATACCCCCATGTCTTCTGCTTAGACCTTCCCCATATAGGCTGGCTTCCCAGCAAAGGCTTGCATCACCCTCCTCACGGGTTCACTTGTACTTCTAGGGTGGTTCTAGATTATTCTATCGGGATTAGGGCAACGGTGGTCCCACCTCCCAGGCTCCGGCTTCGGCTCCGGCTCCGGCTCCGGCTCCGGCTCCGGCTCCGACTCCGGCTCTAGCTCTGGTTTCGGTTTTGATTTTGACTCCGGTTCTGACGGTTTTGGGACCGTGAATTCTCAGAGGTCCCCGACGAAGGAGGAGTGGGAGACTGCTTGCCTTATAGTCGAGGCGCCCTGCAAGGGAATTTACGTCCCCGCTCCCGTTCTTCTTTGGTGCGCCAGGGATGGTTCTCCTTTGATTTTCTTGAGCACCCCCCACTTCTACCCGCGGGCCTTTAGAAGTGGTTCTAGTTCAATTGCTTGTGGCATAAGCAACCTTAGCCATCAAGTCTTAATTCTCAATGAAGAGAAAATAAAACATATGTGAATATGTATGAATATCCAAAATACAAATAGAGCTAGGTAACCCTATATGCTTATCTAGGATGATGATATTGCAATTAATTCAATCATAAATATCAATAGTTAAATGGCATGTCAAATAGCTTAGCTAATCATAGATTAGAAAACCCTAGATAGCTATCACAAAAATAACACTCAATCAATATCAACACAACAATATCTATCTTGTATATAAGAATATAATCTAAGAACATACAAGTAATTAAAGAGATGCCTTGATAAATAAAACACTAATTATATATGATAATAGTGAAGAACATACAAAGGGATGTGTGTTGAGCAAGACCCATGCAAACAAGCATCCTAGATATGCTAGAAAATGCTTAGATGATGTTTTGATGCATATGGGAATGGGTTTGAGTGTTTAAATAAGCAATCTTGATTGCTTTTTCTCTCAAAAATCTCTCTATCAAAAATAGGGTTCTTGATAATCAAAGAGTCACACCAGAGAAGAGAAAAGTGATATATTTATAGAGGCCAATAAAAAGCATGTTGAAAAGACAATATTGCCCTTGAAATCGCACGATCGGTGGTTTCATTCGTTGGCCACTGACCACCGATTAAATTACCGAATTGAGCCCGAAAGAACAAGAGACCAATCGGCTGTTTCAAAACCATCAATCAGAACCGCATAATCAAAACCGAGAAATTAAATCGATCAGGTATGAATGGCGGTTTCGAACGACGGTTGTGGCAGCCGATCATAACCGCCAAATTGCTCCAGAACCTTTTGGACTCAAACGACAGCTTCATTTGGCGGTCTTGGCCGCCGATCAAACCGTCGATTCACCAGGTGTGGTGAAATCAAAGGAGAAGCCAAGACATTCTCCAAAGGCGATCCTCGCACTTAACCAAGCACACCATCGTGCATGCGTAAACGTTTCCAAACTATATTCGGGAAACGAATTATACGACACACAAACACACAAACACACAACAAGATACAACACAAAAGTGCAAGTGTGAAATGTGACATGTGAAGAGAATGCACACAAGATCAATGAGCATATATGCAAGCATGACAAGTGTGTGTGTGCAACTAAATCTCTTTAAAGAAAATTAAGCACTAGAGATATACCTTTTGAGTGCTTGTCTCTTGAGGTCTTGAAAGGGCTTCGAGCTTGATCACCATTCCTAGGCTACCCTTACATAAACCCCACATATGGTTTGTTCACGAAATAAGCCAATCAAATTTGAGGAACTTACAATCTTCAGTTTTCAAAAGATTTAAAGGAATGAGAAATTAAACAAATTTGTGGAGATGAAAATCTCATGACTCATGAGGTAAAGGAAGATGAACAGATGCTGAAAGAAGGTAAAATAAAAGGGAAAAATACGGTTGTAGTCAATCGGATCTACAATTAATTTGAGTCATCGAAGTGGGCACTTGCAACCTATAAAACAAGAGAAAAAGCAGAGCAGTGGTCGAACCACATGAGGGGGTGTTCCCTTGGGGGGACTTTTTGACGATCAAGTCGGAATATTGTTTGATAAACAAAGTGAAGGAAATGGTTGAAGATGACAAACCTTGTCACTCGATAGGTCGATTTGGTTGGATCGACACTAGGTATCAATGATGTTGATGCGTCGATGCCCTGTGGTTCTTTGGATCATCATGGGTCGATCAAAGACTGGGTCGACGCTAGGTATCGATGAGTTTTATAGATCGATGCCTAGGTTGGTTCCTTGACTTGACGTGGGTCGATCGAGGATTGGCAGAGAGGCGTCAACAAATTTGAAAACTCGAGCTCACAAAACCGAACAAAAGAAGCGTCAACAAATTTGATGAATTTACGTAAATTTTTACAAAACTTTTTAGTTAAGTGATTGGGGATAAAATTTATAGGATTTATAAAATTTATAAAGTTATCTTCTCCCATTAAGTGTAAGATTCATGAAAATCCAATACAAGGAATGATGTGTATAGAGCCTTCTATCTCTTTGAGCAGCCTCTTTAGCAGAGAGACGAGACATAATATGATGAATGATAAAATGAGGCAACTTAGATAATCTATCCATGGAATCAACTGTCGTTGTCTCTCCCATAATTATAATTAATCTCCAAACATGTATTGTTCAAATTAAAAATAAAGAATAAATTAAGAATTTAATCAAACATCATACGACATATAAACAGGGTGATATAATTGGAATTCAACATAATATGTAACGAAAAGATTGAATTTTTCTGCCTGAGATTTAGCGGTTACTCATATCAAGGAATCTAAACATAATTTGCACTAATTAAAACAAGAATATATAAAAAGAAGTTAAAGATGGAGAAACTAGAAAATATAACATATTTCCAAAACAAATATTTGAGATTGAATTTGATGATAGATAACCAATGAAAAAGAGAAAATCAGACAATACTTACTGGTTAACATTGGATGGTTATGATGAAACAATACAACACAACAGGACCTGACTGAAGTGTCTTTGAAGAATCACTTATGGCGTGTTTACTAATCAGGAATCCTATCTAGGAAAGGGAATTAAGTTTCTGATTTTCAAATTCGTGTGTTTACTAAATTTTTTGAGAATTAAATTCCACGGACCTAACACACATATCAGGAATTAAATTCATGATTGAAAGGGAGCATGATTCCCCTCATTCACCTAAGAATCAAGTTCTCTTTCTTGATTAAAAAGGGAATTTATATGTTTCTACTAAAATATCCCCACTTATTTTTTTTTTAAATAAATATTTATATATTTATTTATTTATATGTCGCAGTTGATTTTTACTTTATATAAATATATTGCTTTTGATTTTGATTTTTTTCCTTTAAATATACACTTTTTTATTAGTTACGGTCATACATCTCATACATACACATACACACACACACACACACACACACACACACACACACACATATATATATATATATATATTGTACACAAGGGTATTTTTGTAATCAATTTTATATAAATTTGATTCCATCTCTAATTCTAAGAAAGTTAGTAAACACAGTAATGAAATTTAATAACTTAATTTCAATTCCCTTCCATTCCCTTTCCAATGGAACTTGTTTCCGATTCTTCCCATTCTCGATTAGTAAACGTGCCCTTTTTATAGATATTTATACTGTTGTAAAAAATAAGAAACAGTCTTAATCCAAGTATGTTTAGGAAATCTTTTTTATCCTGTTTTTTTAATTACTATAATGCTAAATATCACAACTATTCTAACACAATATATGTGGCACATGAGGTGTCAATTGGTAAGTGGATACACATTAATAATGATTTATCTCATCTATCTATGTATCTACTCACCAATTGACACCTCATGTGCCATATGTGTTGTGTTGGAATAGTTGTGATATATATCATTATTCTTTTAATTATTGTATTGGACACGTGTAAAATCTAATCTAACTTTTATAGGATTCTACAATAAGTGAGTGGGGACAGGTGTTTAACGAAGGAAATAATTCAATGCTACCTGACGTATACAATCCACCCACTCCTATCACGTGATTGGATGTAGCACAGCTTCATGACATGATTTCAATGGCCAAATGTGGTTTAGTTGCATATGCTCGGATACATCGCACCTTAGAGGATTTTTACATCTAAGTGTCATGTAGCTTTCACTGACGGACAAAATTTCGTATGGGTCGGCCACACTGAGTTAACGGTGTAACCACCAATGTAATTTTGAGTGTCAAAATCTATTAGGTACTGACCACTAATGAGGCGTTAACATGTGGCCATTTAATTGAATTATTTCATTGCCAATTACCGAAACCGTTCCACACAGGTTCTCTCTCTCTCTTTTGGTATTTTGTCAATTAGAAATATATACTTATAATTATTTTTGATAATTTCAAATAAACTTAATTATTTTAATGAATATATATTTAGAAATATATGCAGATTGTCTAGAGAAAGAATCATGATTTTTTTTATTATTAATTAAATAAATTTTTAATGATTTTTTTAAAAATAAATACTATTGTACCTTAAAAATATATAAATATTATTATAATAATAAAATAAAAGTGATGTTAGTAACAATCCATCAAAATCTTTCAACTTCTTTTTTTATAATTATTATAAAACAATTTTGTCATAATTCAAATTACTTAAAAAATAAATAAATTCTAATTAGATTACAAAACAATTTGAGTGTCCATATTGACTCGCATAAATACCATAAGCACAACATATTTTAATAAGAGAGCTTCTTTTGACAATCCAATTTTTTCTTTTTACACTTCTTTTCTAAAAACACTCCATTCTCAAAATTTAAATTTTAAAAAAATTCTAACGACACTTTATTTTGTTACAAAATTATCCTTTTTATCTTTTTTAAAATTAAATTATTAAAAAAAAATTATCTCTCCTAAATCATTAGATTAATTATTACATATTAAATACTCTCTCCTAAATTTTTAACTACCATATTAAACTCTCTCTCTTCCAATACATATCTCTAATTTTAGAAAAAAAAAATACTAATGATTTTCAGGAGATATTAAAAAAAAAAAAAAAAAAAAAAAAAAACTCAAAAATCAAGTACCATATATATATTTTTTTAAATCGAAATATGAAAATGTTTTTTGTTACTCTTGTAGGTATGTGATTGCCTATAGAACTTTAATTCTTTCATTTACCTTAGAAATTCTGAGTTTAACTGAATATAGTTACAACAATTCAAGCTTTCAAATATATATATATTTGTTTGAAAATTGACTTTATAATATATAATATAATCAGTGGTTCTCTCATAAGGGATCCCTTATTTTAATTTCGGTAAGGACCACCATGAAATCATATCGATCTGAATGAATTTTAATCTGAATTTTTTTGTGGATGATAAGTTCGTTGAAATCTACCTATGAATAAAATTTGAGAATTTTTCAAGCACGAAAACTATTTTTCTTGAATTTCCTATATTTCGCCTATTTTTCTAATGCCTTCATATTTAAAAAAATCGGTAAAAATGGTTTAAGTACTTGAAAAAATTTGAAATTTTATTCATAGGTAGATTTCAGTGAACTTATCATCCACAAAAAAATTCAAATTAAAATTCATTCAAATCGATATGATTTCATGGTGGTCCTTATCGAAATTAAAATAAGGGATCCCTTATGAGAGAACCACTGATAATATAATATATATATATATATATATATATATATATATATATATATATATATATATATTACTGTTAGTAAAAAAACCAAAATATTCATAAGTTTTTTTTCTTTAACTATTAATCAGAGATTGATCGAGAATATATGGAAATATATTTATTTATTTATTTATTTTTGAAAAATGTAGAGAGATTAATTAGGAGAGAGTGTTTAATATGGTAATAACAGATTTAAGAAAGAGAGTTTAATACATAATATTTAATCTAATGATTTAGGAGAGAAAATTTCTTTTTTTAATAATTTAATTAGTTTGGATTGTCTTTAATTTTTTTTTGTCTTGTTTAGTAATTTTAATTTAAGTTAAAATTGTCATTAATAAAAAAATTTAAATTGGAGTGTAAATAGATAATTTGTGGATTGTAAGGAGAAGCTCTCTTTTAATAAAAAAATTAATTACAAAAATATCTCAATAGAAATTTACCAATAAAGACAAATTAGTTTAATTAAAAATAAACCAAATACTTTATACACCCATTAATTACACTCATATTGCTTTATTAAAAAAAGAAAAACTCTACTTGAAGTTGTACTCAATAAAAGTTAATTACCGTCCAATGTGGGAGCCTTTTTAATATTCAAATAGCAAAAAAACATACGACTTTTTGTTAGAAGTTGTACTCAATAAAAGTTTTGCTCGTAAAACATCTACTCCAAGAGCTCTACTTGAAAAATCATCATAAACACACATTTAATGGGAAAAAAAAAAAAAAAAAAAAGAGTTCATCCAGTCATGTGATAGTTAAATAAAAATAAAATAACTTGAATGTAGCTGATTTGTAGCTCCACATATACAGAGATTAAGAGTTCTGCTACAGCCATGATCGGTTTGTTGAAAGTAACTAGATATTTGTGGACTGAAAGGTAACCAGAAAAGTTACATATACTTGCATAGTTGCATTTGACATTATTCATTGAAAAAATAAGAGTAAATATACATACAGCCGCGGTTGTGGCACCGCTTTGGAAAAAAGTGGTTAAACACATAGGACCCATGTGCTTATTACGTGGATCCCATGTGTTTTTCCAAAGCGGTGCTGCAACCGCGGTTGTACGTAGAATTACTCAAAAAATGAACAAATACTAAACATGTACAAGAAGATTTATAAACAAAACTTAGACTACGATAAAATATATGGAAAAATCTATATAATAAATTTCACTTTATTACATGGAAAAATCTATATAATAAATTTCACTTTATTACGTGTACTTGTTCAAAAGATCATTCAAAAACGCATTGCACTTCAACAAAAAAAAAAAAAAAAATCTTAAGCCTTCTTAAGGAATTTGGGAAAACACCAATTGAGATGAAACAGAAAAGTTCCAGTTCCATATTGATGAGGAGTATCCTTCAAATTATCAACAAGAATTGGCTTTTGATCTCCAATCTCAGGCACTAAGAATCCCTTAAAATCTTTCAAGTAATGCCGCCAACACTTGATATCATGTGAATCACAACAGCTAGCATCCACATTCATTAGATTCTCACATAGCCACTGTCATTCATAAAAAATAATAAGAAAAAGAAGAAATCAATGAGAACCTAGATTGAAAAGAATTTAGAGTGACAACTATTATTTATTTTTGCATAAAGAGTGAGAACCTTTTAGTATACTAAAGATGAAAATTTACAAAATTTAAATTCTACTACTCTCATTCTCATACTAATTTAGATGCACAAACTATGTATTAGTAAGAGGAATTAACATACCTCAATAAAAGAAGAGTCTTCGTATCTTAAAATAGACAAAGTTCTTGGATAACAAACTTCCAAAAGACCATCCAGCAACGCTGCATAATGTTCCGATGGTTCATATATGAACACACGCAAATTTCCAATTTCACACGGGAATGAAGGTGATCTTTCTCTGCATTCGTCGAAATTGAATGAATTCTGGATAAATTACAACAAACCAGAAGAAGAAGAAAAATGTGATTTAAGAAACATAAACAAATTGTAAAGGATGATAATAATCAACTATATGCAATTTATAGGCATACCTTTTTCTTTGAACTAACAGTTAGGATTACATCTTCAATCTGCTTAGACCCCGCAAGAAATTCCTTTACATTAAGATACCATCGAGTGTCTGGATCAACTTCACCGGTGCTTAATTTAACTTTCCATGGACATGGTACATTCATCGAAGAAACGGGAATTGGATTATCATAATAACGAAAGGACAATAAATTCGGAGCATCAATGTCAATTGCCATCAAATTGAGGCAAAGACTAATACTTAAGTTCTTAAGGAGATTACTTGAAATAGTAATCTGTTCGAGGAGAAGACAGAATCTCACATTAAGATCCTCAAGCAAGGGAAAACTTGAGATAAGAACACGAAACTCATGATCCGTAAAAAGAACTCCTGTTAATTCGAGCACCATCAAATTTGGACACTCAACCATGTCAATTAGAATTGACTCTTTACAGATAAGACTAAACTGTTCAAGACTTGGAACAACGATTTGAACACTTTGAAGCTCATCTGGCGACTCCATAATCGAAATAATTTTGAGTCTCTGAGGTTTGGAGATATAAATATGTTTCAAAGCCAAAACAGATAAATGCAAATCTTCAAGCAATGAGCACTGACTAATGAGCTTTTGGAGCATCTCTTCAGTTATGCACACTTTGTCAAGAGAAAGACTCTTGAGAGCATATAACCTTATATCACCACAGGGTAGCTCCAACTTACAACCACTTAGCTTTAAACTACAAATTGATTTTGCAAAATATATTGTTTGTGACAAGGTGTACACTCTATACTCACTTGTCTGGACTTCGAAATCTAACTCTTTAACTTTGTTTTCTACCACCAATCCTAACCATCTATCAAGAACAAAAGACAATTGTTTAACATCAAGAAGACCAATAATTAGTCTAAATTTCTGCATAGAAAACTCAAGCTCACAGAACCGAACCAGAGAAACGTCAACAAATTTGATGAATTTACGTAATTTTTTACGAAACTTTCTAGTTAGCTCATAGGGGATTAAAAATGAACGTTTTTTAATGTCCCGATTTTCTCCCGTGAAGTAAGTATAAGATTCATAAAAATCCAATATGGGGAATGATGTGTATAGAGCCTTCCATCTCTTAGACAAAATACTAGTTTGAGCTGACTCTTTAGCAGAGAGACAAGACATAATATGATGAATGATAAAAGGAGGCAGCTCAGATAATTTGTCCATGGAAACAACTGTCGTTGTCTCACTCTCTCCCATAATTATAATTAATCTCCAAACCTGTATTGTTCAAATTAAAAATCAAGAATAAATTACTAACTTTAATCAAACATAATAAAACATATAAACAGGAATTGAACATAATATGTAACGAAAAAGACTGAATTTTTTTCTGGTTACTCTGTATCAAGCAATCTAAACATAATTTACAATAATTAAGAAGAAAGAAACCAGGAAACAAAACATATTTGAAGCACCCAAAACCAAAGACACATATGATGAAAAAGAGAAAACCAGACACTAATTACCAATTAACGTTGGATGGTTATGAATTATGATGAAAGAACACAACAGAACCTGACTGAAGTGACTTTGAGGAATCGGTTAACAGATATTTATACCGTCAAAAATATAATCAAAAAACAGTCGGAATCCATGGTTGTTTAGGAAATCCATTTAGGAATCCATGGATGGTTCCATGAGGTGTAGATTGCCATAAAAAAGTATGTGTTAAAATTCAGAAACCTAAATCAAAACATCCTATAAAACATACCAGAAAAACAGAACAGATCAATCAAAAGAAATCCAGAAAAAAAAAAAAAAAAAAAAAAAAAGATCAGAGAGCCTTACTAGTTTCAAATCTGATATGGAATGGTGAGGACACAAATTTACTGTAGACTGCTGCGAACAGACTTTAGATTAGCCGATTAGGTTTGGGAAAACAGAGTATTTAAACTTTCTAATTATTGTTATTTTTTAAAATATTTTTAATTATTGTTTTTGACACGCATAAAATCTAATCTACCTTCTCAGATTCGGTGACGACAACCATCTGACTTTCACGGGAAATAATTCAGTGCGACCTGGCTTATACAATCCACCTACTCCTATTACGTGATTGGTTTTAGTAGCTATATGGCATCAATCAATGGTCAAATGTGGTTAGCTGTATACGCTCGTATACACCGCACCATAGAGGATCTTTGCGTCTGTAGCTTTAACCGACGATAATATTTTGTGTGGGACCCTTTGACTATTAAATCCCAAAATGTGGAGAGTCCTTTTCCAGTTATGGGAGCAACTCTCTCTTCAGTTGTGAGAGTTGTAATTCATTTGTAACCTTTCATTGATAGTGAGAGTAGTATTCCGGACTGTGCTTGTAGAGTCCTATCTCGTTAGGTCTCGGTCGTTGTTGTACATAAAAAAAAATATTTATTTTTTTTTAGTGGGACGACCACACTAAGTTAACGTTGAGACAACCAATGTATTATATAACTTTTAAAAGTGTCAAAATCTATTGACTTCTCAATGCATACATGGCAATATTGGGGTGGGCAAAGTTCGGTTTGGATCGATTTTGGGTAAAATCGGATTGAACCGAAAATATTTTGGTTTACACATAGTGACACAAATATGAAAGAAAAAGAAAAAAAGATAAACATAGGGGTGGTGATCATCTATATCATTACAATGAGGCTTTTGCATTGTGAATGAGACTTTTAGAATTCCTGATGGTCTTCAGACCGCTGCTATAACCCACCGACGATTCCAATTTGTGTTTGAAATTAGTCCAATTTGTATTTGAAATTAGTATGTAGAAGAAAAGTTGAGGTTTGAGAAAATAGAAAGGATTATATGGTATATGTGAAAATCAAACAAATAATAGAAAATAATTTGTGGGTGTACTTATAACTGTTTAGTCATTTTAGTAAATTAGTCACGGATAATATTGAAATTTAAAAAATGTATTAATTTGGGGTGTACATGCCGATTTTGAGAAGTACAACTATTGCCACTCCTTTTTAATATGTTTTGGAATTCAATGGCCCGTTGGATATTAGTTTTAGGCCAATACTTGATAATTTTCATAAATTTTAATAGCCTATAACCAAAAACCCAAATCAAACCTAACTAATAATATTCACTTTATTATTTAATCAAAAAAAAATTAGTGTTTTTTTTTAATATTTTTTTTTATACTTGTATAATGTGGTTTATCGGTTCAAACCGGCTTTGGATATTCAAAACCGATCCGAACTGAAAACTATTTGGTTTTCTAAAATCCAAACCGATTTGAACTGAATGGAAGATGCGAACCAAACCGAACACCATTTTTTGGTTTGGTTCCGAACTTTGTGCCTACCTTACATGGCATAGTTTAATTGGACTATTTCACTGCCACTTACCGAAGCCGTTTCACACAGTTTTTTTTTTTTTTTTTTTTTGTCGATTATAAATATATACTTATATTTATTTTTTGATAATTTCAAATAAACTTAACTGTTTTTCAATAACTTCAAAAAATATATATGAGTTGAGGTTGGTTCAATGGTAAACCTTTCACACATGCGCCACGAGGTTACAGGTTCGAGTCATTTCCATTCTAAAAAACCACAAATTTATAATGTAATACTTTAAAAAAAAAAATAACTTCAAAAAATTCAAAATTCAAAAACAAAATTATAAATAATAAATGATTAAATTTTTTTTCTTCTAACAAATATTAGTCGTTCCTCTTGTAGGGCTACAAATATAATTTAAAACCTTTTATTATTAACATACCAGACAAAATGAATTGACGTTATAAATTTTTCATGGAATAATTTTAATCTTTATGGTACCATACACACAATAATTGCAGGAAAAAAAAAAATAGAACCCATAGAAAAAGTTCATTAACACAGAAGAAAAAAAAAATTTACGTGATTGGATAATGCATTGACTCCTATCACGTGATTAGATATAACATAATATGGCATCATATCAATGGTCAGCTGTAAACACCCGGATACACTGGACCCTAGAGGATCTTTAGGTGTTTAAATGCATGTAGATTTCACTTTGAGAAAACCTTGTATGCGACGATCACACTAAGTTTACAGTGAGACCACTAATTACATTGTGAAATATCATAAACCTTTTGAAATTGTCTATGTTCTGAAAGCAAACGTGGCACAATTTAATTGGATAGTATCACTGCCACTCGCTGAAACCGTTCCACACAAGTTTGTTTTTTGTCAATTTATATACTTATATTTATTTATTTTTTCAATAACTTCAAAAAATTAAAACTCTAAATTCAAAAAATTAAAATCTGTAATAAACTTAAATTGATTAATTGTTTTCAGACAAATGTAAGACGTTCCTCTTATTTGGCTGGCAATATTATTTAAAATCTTTTATTATTATTAGGGGCAATATTATTTAAAATATTATAGAGATCAATTAGGTATTTACCTACTCATACAATCCCCACTCTTAAAATTTAACTTATAAAAAGATTAAATTACCCTTAGATACAAAAATTTAAAATAAAGATAATCTTTTAATAAATAAATTAAATTAAATTAATTAAAGATAATCATTTTGATGGAATATAAATTTAAAATAAAATAAAATAAAATAAAAAAGTATTTAAATAAAAATTATCTTTCTTAAATTATATTTATTTTTAAATTAAAATTTTTTTTACGGTAATAAAAATATTATTTTACGAGTTATTAAATTATTTTCTTTTTTATTAACTAACCTTTACAAATTGTACAAAAAAAAAAAATTTTAAAAAAAAATCAAGACAAGTTAAAATTTTAAAAATAGTTTTTATTTTTCCATTTTAAAATTATATTCTTTTGAAATGATTATTTTCAATTAAGTTAATTTAATTATTTTGTATAAAAATATTATCTTCATTTTAAATTTTAATAATTAAGGATAATTTGATCTTTTTATTAGTTTAATTTTAAGAGTAAGGGATAGATGAGTAGATAATTGCATACTTACTCTCTAACTGTATTTATGTCAAACTTTAAGGGAGGTGAATATATTTATCCCTTATTATTATTTGTTTAAGTTTTATTTAATATCTTAAATATATTTCTTAAAATTTTAATATCGTAAGGGTTCGTTTGGTGTGCAAGATAAGATATGATTATTGTCATGAAATTGGATTAGATTAGATGGAATAGGATTATACTAAAATTAGTATTGTGATGTGTTTGGTACTATATGAAATTGGATTAAAATAGTCATATCTCATGTTTGATGTGGTATGTGATTGAATAAAACAGAATTATCATGTATTTTATATAGTGTGAAATTGATTAATATAAAATAAAATAAAATTATTTTTAATGAACTAAAATTTGATTTTTTAAAAAAATATTTAAAATTAATATTAAAGAAAATAGCAATTTAAGTTAATATTTAATATTTTTAAATATTATAATAAGATATATTAAATAAATATAAAATTTTATAGTTAAATAAAAAATAAAATAAGAAGATTTTTTTAAAAAAAAAATATGGGACTAAATAGCCCCACCTCACTTGGATAAAAAAGTTGCATAAAATTGGACTGGTTAAAAATAATTATTTAAATTAAATTTAGAAAAAAAAAAATTAAACCAATTGTGTAAGCAAATAATATTTATTTTTATTTTTTTAAATTGAAAATTATTATTTTTAAATGTTTAAAATAAAATGCTTTATTAATTATTAAAATATATTTATATTTTAATCACATAAAAAATAAAAAAAATTGAAAAAAAAAATGATTTAAGTATAAAGTGGTGGGATAAGTTGCTAACATGAGATTAAATAATCTCATCTCGTCTAAGCAACAAACATAGGATATCAAACTAAAATTAGGTTATATCATATCCTATCTCATGTGACAAACATAATCTAATAGTTATAAATAAAAAATTCTTGAATTTTCCTATGTATCACCCATTTTTCTGATGCCTTAATATTTAAAAATAAAAATGGAATATTGAGTCTCTCATAAGAGATTTTCTTTATTTTAATTTCTGTAAGGATCTTGATGAAATCACATCAATTTTTATAAATTTTGATCTGATTTATTTTTATGGATGAAAAGTTCATTGAAATCTACTTATAAATAAAATTTGAAAAATTTTCAATCACTATAACTATTTTTCTGATGTCTTCATATTTAATAAAATCAGGATAAATAGTTTTAGTGCTTAAATTTTTTTTTTTTTTCCAAATTTTATTCATATGTACATTTCATTGAATTTATCATCCACCAAAAAAAAATTCAGATCAAAATTCATAAAAATCGGTGTGATTTCATCAAGGTCCTTACTAGTGGCATAGCTAGGATTTTTTGTTTGATCGGGCTAAATCATCACTTGTTATCGATGTAAAAAAATATGAAAATATTAAGTTTTTTTTTTTTTTTTTTTTTTTTTTTTTTTTTTTTTTTTTTTTTTTTTCCAAAAAAAAGCAAAAATGAATCACTTATGATTTATATTTCACTAAATTATAACCATACATATTTATGATGGTAAGAAAATTGAGTTTTATTTAATGAATTTTATGTGTGATGAGATTTTGCATTTAAATTTAGGAATTTGAAGTGTATAATTCGTAATTAATTAAAGTCTAAATCAATATTTTAAAGTAGAATAAAGAGTATTTTTAAAACATTTGTTTTTTAAATCATAATATATATATATATATATATATATATATTCAAAAAGTCCGGTCTAGTTTACATAGGGTTCCGTCCATGAAATTTTTACTGAAATTAAAATAAGGGATCCTTATGAATATATATATATATATATATACGGTGGTTCTCTAGTTAGGATGTCCTGACTTTATAATTTCAGGATGTTCAATCACATACACAAATTCACATTGGGTTCTCTAATCAAGACGTCATGACTTTATAATTTCAGGATGTCCAACCACAGTCACACATTCACATTGAGCTCACAGCCCCACATTAACAAATACTCACACCCAATGCGAATATGTGACTGTGGTTGGACGTTCTTAATTTATAATTTCATGACGTCCTTACTAGACAACCACTATATATATATATATATATATATATTGTCCATAGTTTCAAATTAGTTTTACTATTTGTGGATTGTTACAAAAATGAATGAAAGAAAGAAAAAGCTAGCTCTCTCTCACGTGCCATATACTTGGTCCATAATTACCTGGCTTGTTAATTGACTTGTGTGTGTCACTGTCACCCCCACTACTTATCCTCCCATCTCATTCTTCATGTACATGAAAGCCCAGTACTGTAGTGTTACTAGGGTATATGACCTAGCAAAGTTCACATACACACTTCACATCAATTGGGCACTTAATTGTTAGCGGTTAGCTTAACATGATTACTGAATTCTAGCTTTGGGATAATTAGCTTTACTTTTTAACTTTATTAACATTAGCTTTATGTTTTGGTTTAATTATGAGACAATTATACTTGTTCTTAATCGACTAATTAACCTTCTAATACAACAACTCTTTAACTGTTTAAACTTATACGTAATTAAGAAATATATATAGAATCGTATTTAAAATAATCTTTGTTGGTGTCGAGTCACATTACATTACGAAGCCTATGATTTATGAGAATTAAAAAGATTAATTACCTACAAAATAAATATCAAAAGTCAATAAAATAATTATTGACCTCACAGAACTGGACAAGAAAATTGAGCACTTGAGCAGCAGTGATTGTTTTTTCATCTATCTTTTTGGCCAAAACAAAAATGTTTTTCCAAATTACCTACTTGTCTTTTTATTATTATTATTTTTATTATTATAATGATTACAATCACTAGTAATTAACATAAACACAGCTGACCATTCAAACAAATTATCATATACTTTTCCTCTGAAATTTCGTAAAATTTATTTTGAAAAATCCCCAAAATGAAAGTCTTTTTGACCTCATGAAGAAAGATGAATGAACAGAAAAAACCTTCTAATTTTTTTGAAAATACAGAAAAAACCTTATACGGTTATACATGTACGTTAAATGTTACAATATTTTGAAGACCAAGCCCTTCTTTTTAAACTTTTTTTTATTTTTTATTTCTATTTTGTTTTTAAGTTACATGTATCGATTAATAGTCAATATTGAAATCAATTATCGGCTCCGTGTATTTTGGATCGACGCATTGAATAAAGGATCGATAACAACCAATTCTTGACCTCCAGAGTTCATGATCCAGCCATCTCGATGTGTTCATGGAATCTACATTAAAAGTCAAAGTTCTTCTTTTTCTTCTTCTATATTTTTGTCCAGAATGAAAAACATTTTCCAAATTATAAGATAAGTTAAGACCTTGTCGTTTCAAAATGGGAACAGGAAAAATAAAATCATTAGTTTGATTATTATTATTTAGATGTAGATGCACCATTAGCTCTTATGAGCACTACAATTTGATTATATTGATGGTAATCTTTGAAGGACAAAGCCCATTTTGGCATCAATTGGGCTGAGCTTGGCCAATCAAATTTGGGATTGAAGGGGATGTTTGAATTTACGACCTCAACATGTGAGTGTGATAATTTACCCGTAGGTCACCTCAACTTTTGTGCGTCTACTCATGTTTAAAGATATTAGATGCATAACAGTGTAAATGGATAAGACTTTGGGATTCCAGAGACAAGTAACCTGATGGAAATTTGCCAATCCATAATCGGAGAGATGAGGACTGAGTTCAAGG
Source organism: Acer saccharum (assembly GCA_030490815.1). NCBI lineage: Eukaryota > Viridiplantae > Streptophyta > Magnoliopsida > Sapindales > Sapindaceae > Acer > Acer saccharum. The sequence continues at coordinate 15,188,107 of CM059867.1, read as the reverse complement.
TCAAGCAATATATTAGACGACTTGATGTTCTTGTGGATTAATGATGGCGAACAACCTTCATGAAGGTACCTAAATATAAAAATGTTGTTCAGAGAATTCATAAATCCAAAACAATTATATAGAGATATTCACAGTATAAATTACATATATCAGGATGCACTTTTGCAACCATTGGTACTACATTAAAGTCCTCGATCATGGCACATTAAACATGTTTTGATATGATCATTGAACTAAGTACCAAAAAAATAAACCAAATTCTCTACATTATATATTTGTTTTTGTATTGTTTGTAAAAATTATAAAAATTCTCTACATTATATTATACAAACATTGACGAAACAAATAATACCAAGCATAAACTATGACGAAGAACCAAAAGCATGCATATTAGATTTCCTTCACTTTACCTACAGGGCGAAGGATGTTGGTGAAAGAATAGTAAACCATTCTTTCGCTTATTTTTTTGCCATAAACAAACAATATGGAACCATCCCAATCCGGTGGTGGAGCTCTTAGATCATACATGGCCTGACAATAACCATCGAGCCATTATAAGCTTTTAGATTTCTTTCAAAAACGTTCAAGGTATTTGGTTATATTTCTGCTGGAAGCGTCCAAGTCCAACTGTCCAAGGTTGATAACATAATAGCCGATATTATATAAATTGTGTAGAAATTGGTCCGAGGTACAAAATTGGTGCAGCCGAGGTGCACAAAGTTCAAATGGCCAATACATAGTCCAAATGCTAATACAACAAAAGTACATATATAAAAGTATATTATATGGCTACATGTGAATGACTCATTCTGCATTTGCGCCTCCTCATCGTTGCTATCGCTCTAACTCATCTTCCTAGTCCTCACCGTAAAAGGTCAAATTTTCTGTAAGCGGGAACTTCATCCACCTTAAGTTATCATTGGGATATCTCCTCTTGAACTCCGGTTGTGCCTTCATGTACCCTTTGATGTACTCGGTGCCTATGCGTGCATTGTTCCTCGCCACCAACTTCTCTAGCCTTATAATTAACTTCGGTCTCCAGCTTCGCCAGCCTCATTCAAAGTTTTTCCAGCTGTTTTTCAAGGAATTAGCATTACACTCATTAATCACTTTAGGAAAGCATCAATCAAACGGTATGACAAATAACTGACCTACACAAAGCGTAAGGTGGAAATAAAAACATTAGGTACATGTATACACACTTTCACATCAGAAAAGAGACAACCAAACAATCTAATACCTTGATGCTCATTTCCATGAACGACAAGAGCAAGTAGGATAGGGAGCCTTCCATGAGCTTGTCCTCTACTGGAGCAATCACTTCTACTAAGCCACGACAATTGCCAGCAATCGATGCAGATGACTCCGACGAGAGCAAGTCGGATAGGGGACCTTTTATGAGGTTATCCTCTTCTGGAGCAATCACTTCTACTACGCAGCGACAATAACCAGCAATTGTTGAGGATAACCTGGACTCTTGCGTATGGCCGACAGGAGGTCCCAAATGAGATGCGACATGAGCAGCCGCTGCACCTGAAAAACAACGTATAAGTAAGCAAAGCAGCAAACCAAGAAAACTGATGTTGAGTCATGTCCTAAACTCAAGGAAGTAGATATCAGTCCAAATTTTTGAAAATTTCGATCAAAATTATGTAAATATCTTCAAAATATCAGAGATATTTAAGGATATTTTTTACAAGATATAAAAAGAATCAATTTTTTAATCAAAGTATCGAATGTTTACTTCTTATTTAAACAGACACTTTACACATACAAAAATACCAAACAAGAACTTTAAATAATATATAGTCTCTCCCACCGTCAATCATTATATAAAATCTTTCATCATTGAAATTCGAATTACATTCTCTCATCCATCTACTGTCTTAGAAGTTAATATTATGGGTAATTGCACAAACGTCCCTTGACGTTTGAGATAATTACATGGATATATCAATTTTGAGTATATATATTGACAGAAAACCTATCTGACATTTGATAAACGTTGCACAAACATTCCTTACCATTAGTTGGGATCCATTAACTTATAAAAGTTAATGGTCAAAGGTATAAAAAGTCTAAAATACCCTTATTTTATTTTTAAAAATTAAAAAAAAATTAAAATATAAAAATCAAATATTTAAACAAAAAATAAAAATAAATCTAGAAAATCCGTGAAAAAAAGACTAAGATCATGAAAAAAAAAATTCAATTATCTTCATCTGATCTAACTTCCCACCCAAATTCATTCAACAAGTATATACACAACACAAACAATGAAAACACCACAAAAATCTAACAATCATCAAATATCATCCGACCATCTACATCAATTATAATAAAATCAAAAAATCTTCTTGATGGAGAGATGGAGACTAGCTAGCCCAGATCACATCAGCCCACTGTGCGTTGACCAGTGTGCCAATGTTCACCGCCGCGAGTCAACCGTCAATGCGGACGTAGAAAGTTTCGCCAGTCGCCGAACAATAAAGCCCAGCCATCAACGCCACAGATATGCTCGCCGGAAACCATGAACGGAACCCGTGAAGAACTCCATCTCTTACTAGACTATTCTTGATGAAGTAGTATAATATATATTTTTTCTTATTTTGGTGGATCTGATGAAGATGAGGTTGGGTGACGATTGTGGTGTTTGTATTGTGTTGGATTTAGTTGTGAATGAAAAAAGATGGAGAAATAAAAATTATTTTTTTGTGGAATTGATGAAGAAGATATGGTGTGGAAGTTTAGAAAGATGAATTTGATTTTTTTTTTTAATTATTATTATTATTTTTGTGGATTGATGAAGATGATTTTTTTTTTGTTTTGTCGATTGATGAAGATGAATCTTTTTTATTTTCTTTGTTTTATGGATTGATGAAGGGTTGGGTTATGTTTGATGATTTGGAGATGGTCACGTTTGATGATTTGTTTTCGAAAATTAAGAATTTATTTTTCAGTGGTGAGGTTTGATGATTTTTTTTCCATTTTTCCTAGACAAAGTAGATGAAGATTTTAATTTATTAGTTATTTATTTGATTTTAAAAAATATATAATTTTTAGTTATTTTAAAAAATGAAAATAAAAGGAGAAATCTCCATATTTATTTATTTTTCTTTTTTAAAAAATTTAAAATAATAAATTATATCTTTTAAAAATTTAATCTAGTGAAAAGGACAATATTGCCCTCAGCTGTTTGGAGTTAACCGTATAAAGTTAATGGTAGGGATGTCTCTGTAACATTTTACAAAAGTCAGTGGATGTGTGATATATCCAAAACTGCCATATTCGTATAATTTTATCAAACCTCAGGGGACGTTTGTGCAATTACCCCTTATACATATATATATATATCTCAAAATTTCAGTGATATTTTTGAAGTTCGTAATTTTTATTACTTCTGCTATATCTCCATTAATTTTTACCGGATCGAAACCGATAATTACCTAAAAAACCTTACATTTATGAACACAATACCAAAAATGAAGTCAAAATATGTTCGTTGCATACACTTATCTAACATTCACTTAATCCACAAAATGTTATGTATTTAGAAATTGAAGTCAACCCCAAAGCAGACACACAAAATGTGTACAAAAATGAAGCACTACTGCACTAAAAGAAAAATGAAATATTAAAAACAAACATTTCAATATAAAAAACCACTGTGAAGCTACACTGTGAATGCATTATTTTCTTGGGTTATAAATGCATTATTTATTTATTTTTATTACTTTTTTTAGTTTTCTGTTGGGGATAAACCTACGAACCGATGAATGCGGAAACGCCGTGTTTAATATACGCCCATAACTCATAGCTGTTGACGGTGAAATTTGGATTGCCACGCACTCAACAATTATATCAATTTAATATAAAACAAGAAAATTAAGAACGCATGCAAAAGACAGATTTTACGTGGAAAACCCTTGAATGGGAAAAAACCACGGCGCCCTTGAGGGCAGAAGAATAATACTAGGTTTTCGTTGCTTTGTTACACACTTTGATCTCTCTTACAATTGCTCTCTTCTCTCTCTAGATTTCCGAACCTCCTCCTCATGGGATAGGTGGTTCTATTTATACATGTCTAATTAGGGTTTCCCCTTGTTTTTAGCCGTGTGGGTGGAAGGTTTCCCTCTTTAATTCGTACTAGGATTCCCTTCTTGTCACGGATCCAAGTCTACTTTTCTTTTTATGATTCCTCATTGTTCTGGGTCTTCTAAAAGTTTAGGGTTTGTTTCTGTGTTTTTGCCGAGTCGGTTCGGGCCCAGTATGCTGGTGCAACGAGTACCTTCACTTCTGGGTATCGTATTTTCGGCGACCATATTTTTACATTCGGCGAGTAGATATCTAGCTTCGGCGACCATATCTTTGACTCCCTTTTGGCTTGAGCTATTTTGTCATTCTGACTTGTCACACTCCCTCCCTTGACCCGGTCAATGAGTGATATGGCAGTCTTTTATTGGCTCTTTGATGACGTGTCAGGTTGGCAAATTTATACATACAACAATACCCCCATAAATACTTCGAGTTGGGCGAATGACTTGTTCTTCTCACTTCGTTTGTCTCTGCGAGCAGTATTTATATCTATGCTTATAAGATTTCGGTGCATTTTGTAATAACTCCCTCTTTCCTTTTTAATCACGCACTGTATTGATTAGTTGATTCTTCCGGTGCAAGCTTTCAATTTGAGCCACTCAACTTCTGGCGCTTCCACTTGCTTGGCAGATGAAAAGACATTCTGACTGCTTGGTTATCCCTGAGATGCCACATGTCCATTACTTGGTGGTGACTGTTGCGGCTGGTCACTGTAGCGGTCATTCTTCATTAATTGCGTATTCTATTTTTTATTTTTTCTTTTTGAATTTCAAAATTCCCTCTTTTAAGGCCCAATTCACTTCTTCTTCCTCATTTCACTCCTCTTCTAAGCCTCCATTGTTTTTCTCAGAGCAAAAAAGAAAGTTTGAACCTTCGTTTTTTATCTGCCTTATTTCTTCGAGTATTTGCTACAGCCTTTTCACTGTGCCTTCCATTGTCGGACGGTTCACCGGACTCGACTATTCCTGCCTCCCTGCGTCCCCAACTCTCCTGCGTATCTTCACGAATCTAGGGTTTTCTGGTGAGTTCCCATGGACCCTTCCTTACGTTCTTCTCTTTTTAATCGGATGATGCAAGCCATGGAGCTTGGTGATAAGAGTACTGCAGACAAAATCGAATCTCTGATTCGTAATTTTCATCCGGATTCTTCGGTCCCAATTTCTGTTTATGTTCCATCTTCTGAGGATACTTTTATTCCTAACATCTCTCCTTCGTCTTCTAACAGCGATTCTCCAACTATGCCGAGATCTTCTAGACCAACAAGCAGTAAATGACATGCCTCTAGGGCTCCCCGTGAGTCCCTACTGGATGCGCAGACGATTGTCGACTCCGACGTTGAGGACCATCAAAGGGATAGGCTGCATTTCTCGCTAGACCGTCCGTGTTCTTTTGATACGGAGGTTAATGTGGTTGGCGAGAACGAACTCCGCAAATATAAGAGTCGTTTTGACATTCCAGACTCTGTTACTTTGATGTTACCCGGCGATCAAGCAGTATGGAATCCCCCCGAGAATGCGGTCGCCATCTATGGTGCCATGCTCAGCTGCGGAGTAACACTTCCTCTCCAGCCTTTTATCTCGAGGTTTCTCGCTGAGGCTCGGATTGCACCGGCACAACTTGCTTCAAACAGCTACAGGATACTGATGTGCCTATGCCTTATGTGGAAGCTGAGGGGTTATGGGCCCCCTACACCCCGCGAGATCCGTCACTTTTATACTCTAAGGCAGGCGGGCAATGGTGGCACGTACTTCCTTCTCTCTTCGCCGGTGGAGAACTGGATCCCTGAGGGTGTGGCGAACCCTGGTCAAGTTGAGGTCTCCAGTGATGAAAAGAAAAAAGGTTTCATCTGGGGCTTCCCTACTTCAAATAAAAAGTGGAAAAACAGTTGGTTTTTCACCGGTGGCGAGTGGGGTCGGGATATACCAGCTAGCAGTCGCCGTAATCTTTTGGCGAAGAAAGTTCCCAGACATTTCACATCTCCTGAAGCCTGGTCGAAGGCAGCCCCTGCTTTGTTGGATAGGGAGATTTCTCACCTCGCCGCGGCGGCTGTCCTTCCTTTGGATTCAAGGGACAGATCCTTCCTCTTGAATGAGGAAAAAATGATTTCTCAGCAAATTTTCACACGCCTACATGCAAGGCTTCCTCGCTGTAAGTTTTTATCCGTTCCTTCTTTGTTTTACTGTTTCGTTTTCTTCTGTTAGTTGACAATTGGTTTATTTCTCTTGCAGTGTGTGACTTTGACACCGTTTGCGACTTGCAAGCCCGGGCGGTGAAGAATTCTGAGGCTGCCAGCAAAAGGCATGCTGCTGGTTTGGCCAAGGAAGGAATTGCTGGCCCGGATGGTGATGATCCCTCCGACGGCGAGGACACTGGTGATGTTACCAGGGGAGATGCTGAGTTGGGGCGATCCCCTATGCATGCAGAGGTTGCTGTGAATACTCCTACTGTAACTGTTGCTGCGACTATCCCTTCTGCGGCTACCCCCAGCCGTAAAGGCAAGGAAAACGTAGTTGCTTCAGTGGGGGTTGGTGATGTTGATGGGGGGCGTGTCGAGTCAAGGCCATCCCCTGTTCGTCCGGAGGTTGCTGCGAGTACTCCTGCTGCTACTGCCGCTACTCCTGCTGTGAGTACTGCTGCGACTTTCCCTGCTGCGACAGCCCCCAGCCATAAGGGAAAAGAGAAGGTGGGGGTTTCAGGGGTGGCTAGTGAAATTCCCATTTTTGATGTTAATGTTCCTGAAACTCCCTCAGATCCTTCAAGCGACTTGATCCCCAGAACCGGTAGAGGCAAACGCCCGGTAGAGGGTACACCTGACCACACTGCTTGACCTCTAAAAAGGGCGTCAAGGGTCGTGCAATACGTTGTTTCTTCTGATGAGGAGGTTGTTGAGGAGCCTGTGTTCGCCGAGGCTCCTTTTGCTGAAACGGCTGTCCCTGGGGCTTCTGTTGAGAGACCAGATTTGGCAGAGTCTCCCCTTCCGGAGGGGGTAAACCAATTTGGTGCTTCTACCATTCCCCAAACCAGTGTAACCCCTCCTCCGGCAGCCGCGGATGAGCCGGATACCTCTTTTGTTGGTTAGCCTGGATCACCTGGTCGAAAAGAGCCAACTGATAAACCGGGGTCGTCGAGACAGGCTGGGGTTACTGCGTCTGGTTCCGACGCCGCTTATGAAGCTCCTCCCATTGATCCAACTGTGGCTGATGAAGGAGACGAGTTTGTTTCCCTCTCGGATTTTACAGCTGCTGAGATTTGTTCACACATAATGAACAACAACGTTTATGTTGGTGAGGGTTGGGAACAGATCAAGAAAAGGTCCTGCAACAGAAAAATGGAATTTTTCTTTAACTGCCATTCTCTGGTGAGCCTCTCGCTGTGCTTATGTATTTTTTGTTTGCGCGTTTCTTGACTTCTGTTTTTTCTTTTCAGATGTTGTCCGAGTTGACCGACAACTATAGGCGAGGAAATTTTTTGTCAAGGGACGTAAAGTGCCTACGGGAACGAGCCTCTACTTTGGCAGTTGAGAAGCTTTCTTCTGAGGAAAACCATTCTCAACAGCTTGCTCAGCTGAGAGAATCTGCAGATGGTTATCTTTCAGCTCAACTGACTGCTGAAGAGAAATTAAATGCTGCTGAGGAGGAAATTCATTTGCTGCGAGAACAACTCTCCGCTAATCAAGAATCACTCGCAGCACGCTTTGAGGCTGAGCGACTAGCTAAGGAGGCAAATGAGAAAGCCGAGCGTGAGGCTTTGGACTTGCGCAACCAGTTGTCCTCGCATGAAGTCATTTTGAATGATCTCAAGGCCGTGTTGGAGGTTGAAGCGACTGATCGTTTCAAGAGATCCCCTGCCTATGATGCGCTTCTACTACGGGAGTTTGAAAAAGGCATGAGGTAGGCAAAAAAGTTCTTCGCCATGAAGGATCATTCAAATGAGAAAGCTCTGAGGCGTTTCGACAGGTCCCTCCAACAGCACATGGCCAGTGGCGTGGGCTCGATTAAAGAGCAAATAAAACGATGGAAAGCCCACTGCCGTTATAACAGGACTGAACCTCATCCTATACATTTAGAAATTCCCAGCAAACGTGCCTTCAATACTTATTATTCAAGTCAGAAGGGCAGCTTTTCTGGCTCTAGTGCTGAGCCTGATTTGGGTCCTGTTGCTGGAAGGGATTATGAGGCTTTCATGCCAACAGAGGATGAGGAAGTCATCTGGCCTTCAGAAGAGGAGATTGAAGATGAGGAAGACAGTGAGGGCCCTCCTACAGCTGGTTGATTTTTTGATTTTTTCCACTGTCTTGGACTGTAAATTTTTATTCCTTTTGCTTCCTTCATCTGTAAATGATACAAAGTTATAAATTCTTTTGTTTTTTGTTCAGCTGCCTTTGCTGAGTTTTCGGCTTTACTTAGTTTTACACCAAGTTTGTTTAGCATATTTTATAGCTCTATTCAACTGTCATTGCTGCATTTTGATGTACTCAGTGTTTGTCAGGACGTGTCCGACCATGCACCAAGTTTTTAATATGTTATTTGTTTGTTCAGCTGCCATTTTTAATATGTTATTTGTTTGTTCAGCTACCATTGCTGAGTTTCGGCATGTTATTGGGACGTCTCCCCCTTGTTTTACTTTGTGTTTAGCTGGCTTTCTCGCCTATGAGGATTCTGTTTTCCCGTAGTGGCGACTCCCAATTTTTATAATTTGGGATTTTGTCTCTCGCCAATTCTAGCTGCTGCGAGCATGAAACTTGTTTTTTTGTGATAGTAGTAATGTACGATGGCGAATGCCTTTTTGTGACTGGCGAGTGAAACCGCTCATTCTCAGTAATAAATTACTCTTTATTGAATGCTTCCTGCAACTTTTGTTAACATAGTCATAAAGAAAATACTAAAATGAAAACTATTCTAAGAAAAAATAAAAGGCTTATAAAAAACTCTAAACTTGACCCTCAAGTTAAGGATAATATATCTTCAAGTATTGCGCATTGCATGGACGGGGTAGTTCGCCAAAACCCTCTCGAGTAATGCGATATGCCCCGTGGCCAGCTATGTCTGTAATTTGATAAGGCCCTTCCCACTTGTCTGCGAGTGATCCTGCAGCTTTATCTCTTGTTCCTGGGTTCACCCTTTTCAGCACTAAGTCGCCAAGCGAAAACCTTCTTTCACGCACATGTGAGTTGTAATATCTGGCTACCCTCTGTTGGTACGCAGTATTCCTTATTTGTGCGCGCTCTCTTCTTTCTTCTAACTCATCCAGACCGTATTTTAGCATATCGATGTTGAGTTCTGGTTGAAAGAGTTGTACCCTTGGTGAAGAGAAAGATGTTCCACGGGAATGACAGCTTCAGCTCCAGCTCCATATGCCATGGAATATGGGGTCTCACCTGTTGAACCCCTCTCTGTGGTTCGATATGCCCAGAGCACCTGTGGTAATTTATTTGCCCAGCTGCCCTTTTTTGCTGCTAACTTAGCTTTCAGGTTGTGTTTTATGATCTTGTTCACTGCTTCAGTCTGGCCATTAGTCTGCGGATGTGCTGGGGAGGTGTAGTAGTTGTTGATGCCGTACTTGTCACATAGCTCCCTGAATTTGTTACCATCGAATTGGGTCCCATTGTCCGTGATGATGGTGTTTGGTATTCCAAATCTGTACAGGATATTTTTCTTCACAAAGTTTATTGTGTTTGCTTTTGTTATATGTACTAATGGCTCGGCTTCTACCCACTTCGTAAAATAATCCACGGCTACTATAGCGTGCTTTGCTCCTCCAGTTGCTGTTGGCATTGGGCCGATTAAATCAATTCCCCACATGGTGAACGGCCACGGCGAGGTGATACTTTGCAACAGTTCAGGTGGTTGACGGATGTTGTTGGCAATTTTTTGACACGCCTCACATCTCGCTGCTACTCTTTTGGCGTAGGCGAATAGTGTTGGCCAATAAAAACCCTGCCTTAATGTTTTGTGGGCTAGGCTGACACCCCCAGCATGGTTCCCACAATTTCCACTATGTATGCTCCTCAAGATACCTTCTGCTTCTTCAGGTCCGACACATCTCTGCAATGCCCTTGAATACCCCCTTTTGTACAGTTCTCCATTGAGTACTGAATATCTTGTAGCTCTGTATTTCAACCGTTTTGCCTCTAATAGGTCACTTGGGAGTACATCATTGACGAGATATTCTTTGATTGGTGTGATCCAGCTGTTCCTCTCGCCAAAGACCGCCCCCACTTCTTTTGTTTTGACTATACTCGGCTGCAATAGGCGAATCATGGATATACTTTTGGGCCATATGTTGATTGTGGCAGATGCCAATTTGGCCAAGGCATCAGCTTGCTCATTTTCTTCTCTGGGGACATGAACAATTATGTATTCTTTAAATCTTTCTAACAGTTCCTTTGCTAATTCCAGGTAAGTGATCATGCTTTCATCTCTCGCCTGGTATTCATCTAGCACCTGATTGACAACAACTTGAGAGTCGCTGAAAATTTCCACCTCATCTGCTCCTAGGACTGTGCAACTTTTAAACCTGTTATGAGTGCCTCGTACTCAGCTTGATTGTTAGTGGCTTTGAAGTCAAAATGCAAGGCACATTCGACTGAATCTCCTTCCGGGGTTGACACCACTACCCCTGCCCTGCTGCCGTGCGTGTTTGAAGACCCGTCAACGTGGAGTTGCCATTTGAATACTTTCTTGTTTTGCTCTACCATCATTCTCGCCACCTCTATGCTTGGTTCAGTGAACTCTGCTACAAAGTCTGCCACTGCTTGGGCTTTGATTGTTGTCCTTGGAAGATACTCCAAATCGAATTCACTTAATTCGATCGCCCACTTTGTTAATCGACCGGATACTTCTGGTTTTTACAGAATTAATTTCAGTGGGTAGTTGGTATATACTCCGATTTTATGAGCCTGGAAATATGGTCTCAACTTCCTTGCTGTTGTAATTAGGGCGAGTGCCATTTTTTCAGCTGGCGAATACCTGGTTTCAGCTGGTAACAGTGCCTTGCTGGTGTAGTATACTGGTTTCTGGATCCCTTCTTTCTGTCTTGCCAGCACGGAACTTGTGGTTGCTTCAGAGACGGACAAGTACATGTACAATGTTTCTCCTGTTTCTGGCTTTGATAGCAGCGGTGCCTGCCTAAGGTAATCTTTTAAAGCCCGGAAAGCTTTTTCACAATCCTCATTCCATTCGACTCCCTTTCCTTTTTTTAGAGCTTTGAAAAATGGTAGGCATCGGTCTGTTGACTTTGCTATGAACCTGCTTAACGATGCTAGGCATCCCGTGAGCCTTTGGACGTCCTTCAAAGTTCTTGGCGAAACCATTTTGGCTAGTGCTTGGATTTTTTCAGGGTTCACCTCTATTCCTCTTTGATATACTTGATATCCAAGAAACCTCCCAGATGGTACGCCGAATACGCATTTTGCTGGATTTAACTTCATTCCGTATCTCACCAATACGTCGAATGTTTCCCTTAGGTCATCTGTATGTCTATTTGCTGTGATGCTTTTTGTCAGCATATCGTCAACGTAGGCCTCCATATTTCTTCCTATTTGCCTGGCGAACATTTTGTTGACTAGGCGCTGTAAGTCGCTCCAGCGTTCTTCAAGCCGAATGGCATGACTATGTAACAGTATAAGCCTTGATCTGTGGTGAACGCTGTCTTCTCCTCATCTGGCTTGTGCATTTTTGTCTGGTTGTATCCTGAATATGCATCCATGAAGCTCAGTGTCTCATGTCTGGCTGTAGCATTGACTAGCTGGTCAATTCTCGGAAGTGGGAAGCTATCTTTGGGGCAGGCTTTGTTCAGATCAGTGAAGTCAACGCACATCTTCCATTGGCTGTTCTTCTTTTTCACTAGGACTACATTCGCCACCCATTCTGGGTACTTGACTTCTCTGATTGATCCTGCGGCGAGTAACTTTGACACCTCCTTTTTTATTGCTGCACTTCTTTCTGGGTTAAAGCTTCTCCTTTTTTGCACAACAGCTTTGCATTTTTCGTTTACGGCCAGGTTGTGTGAAATTACGCTTCTATCTATTCCCAGCATGTCTTCATGGCACCAAGCAAAAATCTCCTTGTATTCTATCAACAAGTTCGTTACATTTTTCTTAACTCGTTCAGTCAGCCTTGCTCCGATCTTGACTGTTTTGTCTGGTTCTGCTTCATTTAAAACAATCGACTCAGTTGGCTCTTCTTTTTCTCTGCTTGTTTCATCCCTTGGGTCCAGTTCGAAGGTTTTCGGATTATCTTCCTGCACTTCCTTGTCTACTTTGAATATGCTCAAGGTTTCCATCCCTGCTTTATCTTTGAAGATTGATAGGTTGGCGCGGCGAGCCATCTCCTGTGACCCTTTCAATTCTCCGACACCAAATTCTGTAGGAAACTTCACTTTTAATGCATGGGTTGAAGTAACAGCTCGAGCTTTGTTAAGAAACGGTCGGCCAAGCAAAGCATTATATGGCCAATTATGGATGTCGACTACAACAAAGTCCAGCAGGATCGTTCGCCGGCATGGTGCTGTACCAAACCTCACTGGCAGCTTCACAGTTCCTAACGATCTAACTTCTGCGCCACCGAATCCTTTTAATGGCACATGGAATGGCTCAAGATCTTTTCTGTCCAGTCGCAATTCATCATATACTCTGGCTCTTAAAATATCAGCTGAACTCCCGTTGTCAATCATCACCCGAAGGACATCCCTATGGGTTATTCGAACTCCCACAACGATTGCATCATTAGGCTTTGCATCAATTCCGTCTGAGTCTTCTGCTGTAAATGTTATGGGATCATGTCCTTCTCTTCCTTTCTTGGGGTTTCTTTGCACGGAATTGATCTCCATGCTTCTGCTCTCATACATCACTTCTCGGACTTCTGACATCCTTTCTCGATTGCTTCTCCCAGTATGTGGTCCGCCAAAAATGGTGTTTATAGTGGCGTTGGGGCTGTTTCTCCTTGGACTCTTCCTTTCCTGCACGTTTCCTTGGCGGCTGTCTTAGCGACCACCATGTTTGTCCCCTTTCAAAGCAAAGTCCTTCAGGTGCCCATCTCTGATCAAGCTTTCAATGTGATCGCGCAGCTGGAAGCATTTCGAAGTTTCATGCCCATGGTCTTTATGAAACCGACAATATTTAGTCGAATCTCTCCTGGCATTTACTGATTGCTACCGAGGGTATTTAGCGAGTCTTTTGTCTTCTACCACAGACAGTATCTCCTCCTGATCGCCAGTTAAAGGGGTGTAATGGTTGTACCTTCCTCGAAACCTACTAGTTCGAGCGTTTCCTCTGATTTCCCTTGGATGTCCTTTTTGGCCCTTCTCATCTCTCTGGCGATCACGTGACTGCATCTTTTTGTCATCCTTATGGTCCAATTTTGAGTTAGGCTTGTGTCCATGTACATAGCTACCCCATTGCGCTACTTCTTCTTCTTCCGCCAGTGCATAGTCGCCAGCTATTTCCATCATCTCCTCATAAGTTTTTGGTCTCTCCCTTCGTAGGTCAAAGTATAATCGCCCACTTTGTAACCCATTGGTGAATGCGGCGATCACAGCTACATCGCTGGCGTCTTCAATTTGAGCAACCTCCTTCCCAAATCTTGCTAGATACTTCTTGATCGACTCATTACGTTCCTGCTTTAAGTTGGATAGATGAGCGAGTGACTTTCTTCTCTGGACACTCCCCATGAATTGCCTTATGAACGCTTTGCTGAGATTTGAGAAACTGCTTATACTTTCGGGTGGAAGCCTTCCAAACCACCTCGAGGCAAGGTCGCCGAATGTTTACGGGAAGGTGAGGCACAACAACCCGTTATTGGATGAGTACTAGGCCATAATATTACGGAATCGGCGAACATGCTCCTTCGGATCCCTGTTTTCCTTGTACTGCTCAATGGTTGGCATTCTAAACCTGTCTGGAAATTGGGTGCGAGCGATACTTTCGACGAATGGGCTATCTGACTCATCATCCGAAGATACGTTACGAACATACCTTCGTGCCATTGTTGAAACTTTTCTGGACAGCTCTTGTAGGGTGACATCTCGCTGACCTGTTGGTTCTCCTGCCGGATCAAGTCTACTCTTGATTGTCATTCTACCATGATTGCCTCTCTCATCCGGGCTTCTTCGATCTTCTGTGCTCTCGGATCTTCTTCACTTCGCTCTTTTGGATCGTAATTCCCTTCGTGGACGAGGACTCTTATCTTCAAATGAGATGGAATGGTGCCTCCGCCGGTTCCGTTGATATGTGTCACTGGAATTGACCCCATGTGTTCTCGCCTGGTCTCGTTCCTCCCTGGATTCTTCATTCATCACACCTTTTCCCTTCCTTTGTTTTCTCCCCTCGAAGTCCTTAGTGTGGTCCTGGGGAGTCTCCTCAGTGGATTGTCTTGCTTGAGTATCGGGGATTGCGATGTGAACTTCTGATCGTAGCCTTCCGGGCGGATGGATTCCAGGAGTGGTTAACTCGTAAGGAGATGAAACTCCTAACCCTATGGGAAGCGAAAGCCCTATTTTGCTGGCTTCGCTGATTAAGTTTACCAGTGCAGCTTGGAAGTGCTGCAGAATCCCGGGGTCAGCTGCCCTAGTTCCGGGCGTTGCCGCCGATTGTTCCTCGATCGCCACCGCCTTGTCTCTCGTCGGCGCGGTTGGTTCAACCACTAGATCTCCGCTGGAGTTACCATCTCTGTCGCTGTCGTTGTTCGTGTTATTTAATTCGCAAGGGTTCCTCGAAGTTTCTGATCAAAGTCCCCCCTCCTTTTAGCGCCAATTGTTGACGGTGAAATTTGGATTGCCACGCACTCAACAATTATATCAATTTAATATAAAACAAGAAAATTAATAACGCATGCAAAAGACAGATTTTACGTGGAAAACCCTTGAATGGGAAAAAACCACGGTGCCCCTGAGGGCAGAAGAATAATACTAGGTTTTCGTTGCCTTGTTACACACTTTGATCTCTCTTACAATTGCTCTCTTCTCTCTCTAGATTTCCGAACCTCCTCCTCATGGGATAGGTGGTTCTATTTATACATGTCTAATTAGGGTTTCCCCTTGTTTTTAGTCGTGTGGGTGGAAGGTTTCCCTCTTTGATTCGTACTAGGATTCCCTTCTTGTCATGGATCCAAGTTTACTTTCCTTTTTATGATTCCTCATTGTTCTGGGTCTTCTAAAAGTTTAGGGTTTGTTTCTGTGTTTCTGCCGAGTCGGTTCGGGCCCAGTATGCTGGTGCAGCGAGTACCTTCACTTCTGGGTATCGTATCTTCGACGACCATATTTTTACATTCGGCGAGTAGATATCTAGCTTCGGCGACCATATCTTTGACTCCCTTTTGGCTTGAGCTATTTTGTCATTCTGACTTGTCACACTCCCTCCCTTGACCCGGTCAATGAGTGACATGGCAGTCTTTTATTGGCTCTTTGATGACGTGTCAGGTTGGCGAATTTATACATACAACAATAGCAATAATAACGTCAATAAGCAGAAAAATAGATGAGGGAGAATAAACAATCACAACACAAGATATACGTGGAAAACCCAAAACGGGTAAAAAACCACAGGCTATCAGGACGACAGAGAAAATTCCACTATATGATAAATTGTTACAACCATATACTTCAAGATTCTCTCACATACCTAATCCCAAACCACACTTACAAGATCCTCACCAAGAACCCCCAATATCCCCTAGGTCTCCCCTAAATATCACCCACGGATCTCTAACTTGATCCATCGATATACCCTTGGATCCCTCCTCGCATATTCTCATGAGTCTCCCTGGATCTCACTCACACTCTCTGATGTTACATAGTATTCTTTTCTCCACACAAATAAACCTAATTACAAGGTTCTATTTATACTAGTTACAGGGAGTTTAAGATAAAAGGAAATCCTACTCCTAAACGTGCAAGACTTACTTGTTCCACATAAATACTATTTCCTTTTATGACAAGTCTTTTTGTAGGGAGTAAATCATTTTCCTTCAAGCACAAGAATTTCCCAAAAGAACACTTTCCTTTACCGTTGAAAATTTCCCTTTCCACGCATGCTTATGATTGACTACGATTCGGGTTACGGTTATGCACCCGATTCCTAAACCGTTGCAAGTCACCTTAAATTATATCGCTCAGAAAACCGCGATCAATACGTTGAAACAATCTTCATTCTTCCGTTATCCTAGTCTTCAAACCTGCCTCAAACAATACCATTCAACTTCCAAATGTTATCCCACGTCTCCAGGAAGTATCACATCAGTTTAGTCTTGTTTGGTTCACATCAGGTTCGCTTAAAAATACAAGTCAAAACCTAACATTTTCCTATATTATAAATTTGACACGGATACAATTGAGTCTCTTAATATCTTGATCTGTCTCCAGCCATTTTAAGACTGATATAGAGATATTGTTACAAGGTAATCCAAGATCTACATGTTTCTAAGCTTCTCAAAGTGCATATGCTACAAGATGGGAAGAGCAACATGTCAAATTAGAGGCAGAGGTGTCAAAAGGGCCGGATTTATCCTGCCCGGTTCAGGTTCGGTCCGGTCCGATCCAATCCTTTACTGTTTATGACTGTTAAATAGTCTGGGCTTAATAAGTACAAGCCCGAAATAAGGTTGGGTTTTAGAAAATTACTGTGCAGGCCAAGCTCGGTTCGAATCTGAAAAGCCTGGACCCGTAAAGTAACTTTTAATAATTTAGTAAAAAAATATATCAAGGCAAATACAGATATTGCCAATCACATTCAAATTAGCCTTTAGAAATGATTTTAATAATAATAAAAAAAAAAACAAATAAAAGAAAAGCTAATCTGATAAGGGCATTGGAAATATAATTAAAAGTGATAAAAAAAATATTTTTTTAGAATAAAGATTAACATTCACATTATTTTATAAAAATAATAAAAATAATATTTTGATAAAAAGATAAAATGGCATGAGATTTGTGAATAATGAATACATATTCCAACAAAAAAATATTAAATAATGAATCGTTTTTTTTAAAATTAAAAGTTCAAATATTAAAATAATAAAATATAATGAATAATCTGGTAAAGAGTTAAAGTCTTATCTCTATACTACAAGTCTACAACCTCAATGGCTCAACTAGAAGTGTTTTGGATTTTTAAGCTAGAAGTAGTTTGAGCATAATACTGTATGGCAAAGTTGCAACAGATGTATACTTGCATTTGACATTTTTCATTAAAAAAATAAATTCTTTTTTTTTTTTTTTTATAATAAAAGTAAACAAATTTTATAACAGTTACTAAACATGTACTAGAAGATATATAAACAAATCTTAAAAAGAGCTTGCATCTACATTCATTAGCTCCTCGAATAGCCACTGTCATTCATAAAAAGAAGAAGAAGAAGAAATCAATGAGAACCTAGAAAGAAAAGAATTTACAGTGATAACTTTTTTTATTTTTTCTTTTTGGTTTAAGAGTGAGAACCTTTTAGTAGACTACAGATGAAAATTTACACAATTTAAATTCTACTCATCTCATTCTCATATTAATTTGCATGCACTAACAATATATTTGTAAAAGGAATTAACATACCTCAATAAAAAAAAGGGCCTGCTGAGCCTAGGTGTAGTGAAACAGACAAAGTTCTTGGATAACAAACTTCCAAAAGACCATCCAGCAACTCTGCATAATGTTCATATGGTTCATATATCATCACATACAAATTTCCAATTTCACGCGGGAATGAAGGTGAACTTTCTCTGCATTTGTCGAATTTGAATGAATGCCGGATAAATTACATCAAAACAAGGAAGAAAAATGTGATTAAGAAACATAAACAAATAGTAAAGGATGTTAATAATCAACTATAAGCAATTTATAGGCATACCTTTTTCCTCGAACTAACAGTTAAGATTACTTCTTCAATCTGATTGGACCCCGCAAGAAATTCCTTTATTTTAATATACCACTAAGTGTCTGGATCAACAACCCCATAATGGGTTACTTAATTCAACTTTCCACGGACAATGACATGGTACATTCATCGAAGAAACGGGAATTGGATTATCAAGATAACAAAAGGATAATAAATTTGGAGCATAGATGTCAATTGCCATCAAATTGTCGCATTCACTAATGCTTAAGTTCTTAAGGAGATTACTTGAAATAGTAATCCGTTCGAGGAGAAGACAGAATCTCACCTCAAAATCCTCAAGCAAGGGAAAACTTGAGATAAGAACACGAAACTCATGATCCGTTAAAACAACTCCTCTTAATTTGAGCACCATCAAATTTGGACATTCACCAATGTCAATTAGAATTGACTCTTTATGATTATTTGACCTAAGACTAAACTGTTCAAGACTTGGAACGACGATTTGAACACTTTGAAGCTCATGTGCCAATTCTGTAATCGAAATAATCTTGAGTTTGTGAAGTTTAAAGACATAAATATGTTTCAAAGCCAAATAAGATAAATGTAAATCTTCAAGCAATGAGAACCGACCCATGAGCTTCTGGAGAATCTCTTCAGTTATGCACACTTTTTTAAGAGAAAGACTCTTGAGAGCATATAACCTTATATCACCACAGGGTGGCTCCAACTTACAACCACTTAGCTTTAAACTAGTAATTGATTTTGCAAAATATATTGCTTGTGACAAGGTGTACATTGTCTGCCTACTTGTTGTCTGGAATTCGAAATCTAACTCTTTAACTCTGTTTTCTAACACCAATCCTAACCATCTATCAAGAACAGTAAACGATTTTTTAACATCAAGAAGACCTATAATTAGTCTAAATTTCTGCATAGAAATCTCGAACTCACATAACTGAACTAGAGAAGCGTCAACAAATTTGATGAATTTACGTAAATTTTTACGAAACTTTTTAGTTGAACGATTGGGCTTAAAATTTGCAGGATTTCTAGAAAACTCATTTCCTCCCATGATGTAAGTGTAAGATTCATGAAAATCCAATACAAGGAATGATGTGTATAGAGCCTTCCATCTCTTTGACAAAATACTAATTTGAGCAGCCTCTTTAACAGAGAGACGAGACATAATATGATGAATGATAAAAGAAGGTAACTCAATAATCTATCCATGGAATCAACTGTCGTTGTCTCTCCCATAATTATAATTAATCTCCAAACCAGTATTGTTCAAATTAAAAATAAAGAATAAATTAAGAATTTTAATCAAACATCATAAAACATATAAACATGATGATATAATTGGAATTGAACTTAATACGTAACGAAAAAGATTGAATTTTTCTGCCTGAGATTTCTAGGTTACTGATCATATCAAGGAATCTAAACATAATTTGCACTAATTAAAACAAGAATATATAAGAATAAATTAAAGATGGAGAAACTAGGAAATAGAACATATTTGAAGCACCAAAACAAATATATGAGATTGAGTTTCAAGATAAATAACCAATGAAAAAGAGAAAACCAGAGATTACTAACCAATTAACGTTGGATGGTTATGAGGAATAGGTTAATAGATATTTATACTGTTGTAAAAAAAAAAAAAAAAACTAAATCTTTTTAGGAAATCCTTTTATTTAGGAATCCATGGATTGTTTAGGAAAAGCTAAATCTTTGTTAAAAAGAATTCAATTATATATTTATAATCAGTCAGTGGAAAACCTTTGATATTAAGAAATCTAAATCAAAACATCCTAAAACATACCAGACGATATGAATTGACATCATTTAACATAAAATATAAATTTTTCATGGAAATAATTTAATTTTTATGGTACCATACACACCCAATAATTGCAGAAAAAAAGAAAAATAAAAACAGAGCAGATCAGTCGAAAGAAATCCAGGAAAAAAAAATGATGAGATAGATAGAGTTCAGTTCATCATCACAGGAAAAAAAAAAAAAAAAAAAAAAAAAATCAGAGCTTTCCTAGTTTCATATCTAAAACAGAACCCAAAGAAGACCATGTCATCATGAGAAGATCAGAGATGAGAGCGGACAGGTTTAGGAAAAGTTTTTCATTATTTATTTTGACGACAACTATCTGACTGCTCAGATTCGGTGACGACAACCATCTGACTTTCACGAGAAATAATTCAGTGCGACCTGGCGTACATAATCCACCTACTCCTATCACGTGATTGGATATAGCAACTACATGGCATCATATCAATGGTCAAATGTGGTCAGCTGTATACGCTCAGATACATCGCACCCTAGAGGATCTTTACGTCTTTTAGTGAATGTAGCTTTCACCGACTATAATATTTTGTGTGGGACGGCCACAGTAAAGTTAACGGAAACCACCAATATATTTGTTACATTATTTTTATTTCTAAAATATTCTTACATTTAATTATGGTTATATAATTGAAAATTTAAATTTATTACCTATATATCATAAACCCTAATAATTTATACAAAATTAAAACCAACATCCACCAACATCAATAAGAAAATATAATTTTCACAAATAATCAATGAATAAATAAACAGAGAATTGATTTAAAGGATTCTGAACACATAAACAGAGTATTTTTACTTTAATTTTTATTGTTATTTTATGGTTGAAAAAAATTGGTTTTAAAATGAACAAGAGTTGGTCAATCCTCTTGAGCCCTCTCCAATTTTCTTCGAAAAGATTGTTTACTTTTTTTCATCATTTTTGCTCTTCATATCATAGAAAAATTAACTTCCAAAAAGACTAATTTTGTTGTTCATTTCTTTATTTTTGAAATTAGGCAGTGGCGAACTGAACCAAAATTCATACCATCACAGTATCAAACTATGAAAGCCCACTACGAAGAATTTGTTGACATTTTATTAATCTGATCTTACTTCAATTTTATCTTAGCTAGAAAAATTGTTGTAATGTAAAAAATTATATATTTAAATTTACCAATAGTAATTAAAGGATAGTTTTTGACAAGACTGCCCCGAGTCCTATCTTGAGTATGAGGGAATTTTGTGAAAATCTTATCTTTTTCTTTCTCCAGGGGGTTTGAGTTTGAGATTCACAACTCAAATGTCTACATACCTTATACTCAATAAAAATCAAAACCCTCATAATTCATTTAACTTTATACTAGTCAATAAAAATACAATCTGAATTTTTTTTAACATATCAGCTTTAAAGCTAATTAGATAAATTCTCTATGAATGAATCACATTTTCCTGTTAATGCTACATAATATAATAAAATATTTTTTCTTCTATAAAGTATAAATTATATAACATAAAATCTGATATTTGATAATCTCAAATATTCTTTGTACTTTTCATAATCTGTAAATATATAAATAATCTGAAAACTCATTACCAAACTTATACCCAGGGGAATATATATCTCACGTACGTGGCAAGGATTATCAATGCACACACAGAGTAGGAGGAAATACATATCTCACATACACGGTGATATCTGATCACCCGTGCAGAGCTATAAATCTCACATGCACGCTGATATATAGTCAAACGTACAGAGTAATATATACATATAATCTTACATACACGTCGATATTTGATCGAACGTGCAGAGTAGTCTTACATACATGACAATATTACCGTACATGCAAAGTAATTTCACGTACACGTGTAGAGAAACCCCAAATGCCACATACACGTGCAGAGAAGCCCCAAAGGCCAATAATATTTATATGATACTACTGGGGATTGGTACATATCTAGTAACTAAAATTTTGAATAACTTTTGAAAACTCTGAGTAAACTGTACTTATACATGCTTATCTCTTGTAAATACTTTTCTGAAATCATAATTAAATACTCTTTTTCTTTACTGAAATTACTCTAAACAAATATAGTAAAAACTTGAATCTAGAGATAATTGTACATATTCTCATCTAAAAATAAAATATTGATTCTCTTCATCTAATTCTCCCTAATAAAACTCCGTAAAAATCTTGTTCCATAACTTAAGTCTGACTACTAATAGCATGCTTCTTTTTCTTGAGAGAACAAATCTTAACTACTAATTAATCTCTAACATTCCATAATTTAAATCTTAAAATTATATTTAATAATCTGAGAGTCTATCAACTTAACAAATGAATAGATCATTTGTTTTAAATGAATTCTAAAAACGAATTAACTTAATTGTAACTAAGACCGGGTCTCCTTCTGGAATCTGGATTCATCACCTTCTGGATCTGAATATCTCTCTATGTCTTCTTGCCATCTTATATTATCTCTCTCTGTCTTCTCTTATACTTCTTCATCCTCCATATCTCTGGGTTTCTCTTTTCACATCTCTTTTTCTTTCCATAATATCTTTGTTTTCTTCTCTTTCTCAAGCTCTCCGGTTCTCTTCTTTTATTCTCAATCTCTCAAGCTCGGTTCTCTCTCAGCTCTCTCTTTCTTCTTTTCTTCTGTCTTCTCTGTCTCTCGCCTGTTCTCTCTCTTTTTTGCTTCAGACCCCCAATATATAAATAAAAATAAAACTCTCCTCTGATATCCACTTTCTCTTCTTCTTTTATTATTATTTTTATTCAAACTTTTCCACCCCTTCCCCTCTACTTGCCACCTTAAAAAAAAAAAACAAAAAAAAAAAAAAAAAAAAAAATCCTCTCAACTTAACTGATAGAAATATTTGGGCCTCTTGGGCTTGGGTTATGGGCTTGGGTAAATTTTTAGGACTAGACCTTACAGTTTTGGTATTTTGAAGGGTAGACCAAAAAAAGCCCGATAGACCCATTATACAAAGGCCTACTCAGTCTAAGATGAGATATTTTTTCGACCTCACACACATGGTTGTTGTAAGTAGACTGAGTTATTCACATTAAATTTTAATTCTACGTAGGGAGAAATATATTGACAAATTTATGTCTCGACTGAATGGGAGAAATTTCATTAATTATAAAAAAACATACGTATAGTTGAAATTGACAAATTAATAATAATTTTTTTAAACAACTATAAGTCAATTATTTACTTTAAAATCTAAAATTAATCGACATGGGGGTGAATAGTTGTTTTATTTATTTATTTTAAGAATAATTGAGTTTGAATTAAATATGGAAATACTTACGTACATAAAAAAGGAAAGAAAAAAAAAAACTTGATCATATACTAACTGATAGAATTTTAATTCTCTAATGGATAATCTCTATATATTATTTAAAAGCATTAATATATATTAATTCTTTTTTCAATTTTTGTTTTCAAATGCTTGGGTGGACCAGGTTTACTTTAATTTTTATTATTGTTTTATGATTGAAAAAAAATGGTTTTAAAATAAACAAGAGTTGGTCTATCCTCTTGAGGCCTCCCAAAATCCCAATTTTCTTCGAAAAGATTGTTTACCTTTTTTCATCATTTTTGCTCTTCATATCATCGAAAAATTTACTTCCAAAAAGACTAATTATATATTTAAATTTACCAATAGTAATTAAATGATAGTTTTGGTATTTTGAAGGGTGTAAGCCGTAAGGAGTAAAAATAACAAGGTTTTCTCTATACAATCCAATTTTATCTTTCCACACTCTTTTTTTAAACATTTCATTATAAAAACTTAAATTTTAAAAAAATTATAAGGACACTTCATTTTGTTCTTAAATAATCCTTTTTTTTTTTTTTTAATACTAATATACTATATCATAAAATCCCAACTTTTTTTTTTTTTTTTTTTTTTATAAAATCATTTGTTCATAGAGTATTTTTTTTTATTTTCATTAAAAACATCATTTTGATTTAATTTTTTTTTATTTTAAAAAAGATAATCTTATACGTTAAAAAAAAAAACTCAAATACATTTTAAAAAAAGATAATAACAAATTCTCTCCTTTAATCAAGTTTAGATCAAGAACAAGATCTCATCAGGTCCTCCAAAGTTTAGATCAAGTTTGACGCTCTTGCATTTCAGCTGTTGAAATTTAATGAGATTAAATGCACCAAAATTGTCAATTTTTCTCTTTTAGACACACAATATAGGTATATTTATGAGTAATGTTATACAACCCAAATAATTAATTCAAATTTCAAGTCAAATGATGTGGCAAGTAAATTGTCATCATCACACATAACATGGGATGACGTGGCTAATGAAAAAAACCGTTTGCCATATTATTTGAGTTGAAATTTAGGCTAAATTTTTAGGTTGTCTAACATTAGTGCATATTTATAGCATACTAAGAACATCTCCAATGCAAGAGTGGCTTCTGAAAAAAAAAAAAAAAAAAAATGTCACGTAGGATTAATAGGCATTCTGTTAACAAATCTTTCTCCAATACAGCTGTGCATATTTAACTTTAAGCTGACGTGGCAAAAAAAATATTATACATTGTTAACATGATTATCTACTTTCAGACTGCCTATTGCAATGCATTTTTTCGGTTGACTCAGCAAGTATTTAAAATTGAT
This sequence comes from Acer saccharum, assembly GCA_030490815.1. Classification (NCBI taxonomy): domain Eukaryota; kingdom Viridiplantae; phylum Streptophyta; class Magnoliopsida; order Sapindales; family Sapindaceae; genus Acer; species Acer saccharum. Next base: position 15,163,693 of record CM059867.1, on the reverse strand, counting down.
ATTAATTTTTCATCTATTTTTGGCAAGGAAATAAAATAAAAAATAAAACAGGAAAAAAAAAATGGATACGTCATTAAAAATAATGTGTTTTAGATGGAAGCATTGGAGACCAAATTTTAAGTCGATTGTCTATCAAGTCTATTTTTATGCCACGTAAGAAGCAAGTCTCTTGACTAGAGATGGCAATTTGACCTGCACCCGCCCGAACCCGACCCTATAGGGTCAAGTTTGGATGGTGAATCTACGACCCGCGAACCCGTATAAAGAAAAACCCAGCAAGTTCGGGTGGGTGCGGGTGTGGGTTTGGAAAACGAACCCGCAGGTGAACCCTCAAACCTGCATAAATAAAAATTATATAATATTTATCATTTAAAATGTTATAAATTTAAACTCAAAAGGAAACTTTTTAACCATATATAGAGAATAAAATATAAAAACTCCACTCATTCTAAGTTTGAGAATTACAATTCTCACCTCTCATTTATATATAACTAATGGTAGAACCTTGCACTCTTGTTTTTTCAATGTGGGGCTTTCAAAAGTCCCACATTGAAAGAAAAAAAGTGCAAGGTTCTACCGTTAGCTATATATATAATGTACTTGGCCTCTTGTCTCAACTAAGAAACACACTTGTATTTATAATTCGTCATGATATATTATAAATAAATAGGAGTTTTGTATTGTATAAATAAATATAATTAAATATTAAATACTTACAAATTAATATATTTTGTGGGTTGGTGGGTGTGACCCGTGAACCCGTATAAAACCCACGGGTGAAACTTGAACCCGAACTCGTTTATTTTTTAGGGTTAGCGGGCGAGCATGGATGAGGACAAATTTCGCTAGTGCGGGTTTGGATTTTGCAAAACCCGCCCGAACCCGACCCGTTGCCATCCCTACTCTTGACATTGTTGCCATATCAATGATTATTGGTATGTAAGCCACTTTTGCATTGGAGATGCTCTAATACACATCACCACACTTTTGTCATGTAAGTAATACAACTACAATCATAATAATACGCATGGCAAAAGTGTGATGATATGTATTAGTATGCTATAAATATGTTTATATTGTGTGCACACTAGAAAAAAAATTGCCAAATTTGTATGTTGAATTATTGTATTATTGATTGGGTACATGTTTGGTTGTTGGATTAGAAATGGATTGGACTATCCCAATTCCATCTTTGTTGGCTACATGAAATTGGATGACTTCAAAGTTCAATCCCATGTAGCCATTTAGTCTTAGTGACTCATGGTGGCAGAATAAAGAGTCATCCAAGACCAATGGTCCATTTTTATTAATCATTTTATATTTTATAAATTATTCTTCTTAATTTATTTTTAAAGCTAATTTAATAGATTTTATTATGGATTTTTTTAATAAAAAATTAATATTTTTCTGTATCAACTAAAAAGTCATCTTAAATAATTTTATATTAGTTATAAATATTTAAAATAATGCAATTTAAAATAATTTTATATTCATTGAAATTGATTTAAAATAATTGACTTATATTAAAAATTAATCTAACCAAATTTTATCCCATCTAATCTCACACTATATCAAACACAATATATAATTATTTTTAATCTTATTTAATACTACAGCAAATAAGGAACCTCACTAATTTAATTTCATCAAATGTAATTTCAAATAATGATTCTATCCAATTTCACACAACAAAGTATTAGGGTTTAGTTACAATACAAGAAATGTATTCGTTAATGGGTGGTTATGTAAGAGATGGTTAGTAACTTTCTTTTTTAATTTTTAATTTTTTTTTAATTCTTCATTTTTATATACCCTTGAATTAAAATCTAAGGGGTCGAAATTGATCCAGTAACTATATAGTCATGTATTGTAGCTGAACCCACATAAACAAATTAAACTTATCTTTCACTAGAAAAAAAACAAGATATAGACATCTGTCTGGCCCATTGCTACTCAGTATAACTTAACAAATGGGACTGCCAGGATGTTGAAACTAAGCATAAACAAGCTTGCATCCATTCATGTGTTACACCTTCTAAATTAGTTTTATCTCCTATATTCCTTACCTATATGCAAAGTCATTTTCACATATGGTTCAAAACCGAATTGAACCGAACCGAACCGAGATAAGGGTGTTTGGTTCAATTCGGTTTTTGGGTCAAATATGGTTCAAACTGATTCACATTTTCAAAAACCAAACATAAGTCGGTTTAATACGGTTTTGACCAAGAACGAACCGAACCGAACCGTGCCCACCCCTAGACGTATATACAAGTTAATCATGAATTCATGATAATGATATGAAAATTTTTAATTAATTTTTTTATTGGGTAATAAGAAGAATTAAATTTACGTTTGTTCAGGACTAGTACCATTTGGGTGATTAATCAGCAAAAGGAATTTTAAATACAAATTTATTCTTGACAATATTATATCGAATAGATTTACTTACAATCTGTAATCAGTGTGAGATATTTCTGGGATTGATAATGATATAAAATATTAATTTTCAAACTCTATGAACTTTATTACATTGATCTAATGTAAAAGTCTTGCTCATCTAACACTTTCTCTATGAATTTCCAAAGCGGTGCCAAAAGCAATTAGCAGTGGTCATGCATGCAAGTCCTAAAATTTACTAGAATCAACTATGACAGAAAATATTTATCCTGGAGGAGATAAACAAAATATATACTAACTCATTAGTTTATATTCATAATAACCTTAACAATAACAGAGACATCTTACTTGGTGAAAAACACTAGTTAACAAAGATAACTTCACTAAATGAAACCTTACCAACATAAGTGTTATTATGATATACACTGATGTTTTCTTCCTTTGCATCTGTTCTTTGGTCCTTCAACTGCCCTCACGAGCCATTGGGTCTTTCCATTATCATTCTGAGCACCATTACGCATCCATACCCCATCAAAACGACTTTCCAACCAAATCTATATTCAGACTCTGTATCATCTTCTGATATTGGTGGCAGTCGTGGTGTCTTACCATTGTGACAATCATTTGACAGTGTAAATCCACATAATCCCAAGTTACCTTGTAGGAATCACTTCCAAAAGTATTAAACAAGAAAATTCAAACTTGCCAACTGCGTGCCTTGGAATCTCTCCAACAAGCCTGTTCGAAGAGAGGTCCAAGGATTCAAGTGCTGTCAAATTTCCAAGAGATGAAGGTATATGACCTGTAAGGTTGTTGTGAGAAAAGTTGAGGGGGTCGAAGTGATTGTAGCTTTCCAATTGACTGTGGAATCTCCCTGTGAAAGCTATTGTTTGAAAAATCTACGCAAGTGAAAGTTGTAAGAATTTTCACTAGTTCAATTTCAAAACCTTTCACTGTTATAGAATCTTCATAATATTGTCCACCCATGTATTGCAAATTGCAATCCTCCAACTTTGTCAACATTCATCATCTCTGTCAAATTTTCAAAATACCTTGTTGGCAAAGAACCACTAAAATTGTTGTTTGAGATATCAACAATTTGCATGCTGAAAATGGATTATCAGCTTCAAAACCTCTTATATGACCGTAGAATTTGTTGGAACAAAGAACAAGAACGTGAAGGAAAAGAAGATCTCCCAACCAATATGGAAAGGGATCAGATAACTTATTATTTCCAAGATCCAAAACATCTAGCAGAATGGTTAAGGTGTGTCAAATTGAGGAATTGCACAAAACTAGAATGAGCATAGGAGGGATAAAACTCATTGAAAGCGAGGTTGAGCCTTTACAAGTGAGAAAGACCAAAGAGGCTACTATTGGCGGGGATACTACCGGAAAGCCAGCTACAACTAAGATCAAGGCCGATCACATGACCCGTCACTGTATCACAAGTGACTCCATCCCAGGAGCAACAATCAATATCTTCTTTCCAGTACTTCATTTTCGGGGGGTAATAAGGAATCCCTCCATCATTACATCATGAAGAACCATCTTTACATATAATCTGGAACAGAGCAATATCACTGCACCTGAAACTGATTTATCAATTACTATTGAATGATCAATGCAAATATACATAAAATAAGTTTGAGGTAAGAATAAAATATCTATTTAACTTTATTTTGCTAAAATAAAATAATGCAGTTTAAAAATCCATCCAATTCCACCACTTTAACAAAATCCATGGACTTTTTAATACATCCATATTTGTTTGGACTTTTTAAAAGTCTGAATTGAATACACCTAGATTTCATTGGATTTTATTGGAATCCTTCAAAGTCAGGATTGAATACCCCACTTTAGCAAATTGTGTTCTTCAATAGCTTTCCATTGTTCTTCTACTTCAGCCAATCTTCTAGCTCCTTTTCTGTTGACAAATTAGGACATCTTTAAGAATATTGATAAACAAACCAACAACAGAAAACGATGAAAAGGAAAAAGATTATTAAAGTTGATTTACCTTAAGTTGCCAGAGATTCAAACAATTAATAGAGGCATAACAAGTTGATTTAGTTTAAGTTGCCATAGATTTCTCTAGATACTATTAATTACATTTTCTATGTACCATTTCTGGCATTTCTAATGCGGCACTGTGAGTTAAATAGAAAACAAACAAACGTAATCTCTACATAGCAAATTGATGTCAATTGAATTATAATGTATCAATTATAGTATTATACAGATATCCTATTTTCTTGTGTCTCATATGGTATTCAAAAGGGAGATAACATGTAGCAAGCAAACCATGATAATTGCATATGCAATAAAGCTATGATCATCAAAAGTTGCAAGAACGGAATAGCTACTTTAAAACAAGATTATAAGAACAGTGACCAAAACTAAAATCATGGCCCTAACTTTTTCTCCCCTCCATCAAAACTAGTTATTTGTAATAATGATGATAAAATAATTCAATTAAAAGAAACAAGGAAAAAAAAAAACATATTGATTAACCTTCAGTTGTAAACTCACTTTTGCTATAGAGACGACCCTCCACATACACATTCACATTAAACAAGTCATTCTGATTCCTGAATTCCACTGACCTCTATACTCTTAAATTTCCTATAGTCCAATATCTTTATACAATAGTATTATTTTACTTTACTTCAAATAACATATAGGTCGCAAATAATAACATGCTGTTAAGCCCAAAAACAGAACAAATCAACTGTCAAATTCTGGTCCAAGAATCTTCACACCATATTCCTGCGTAATCCGAAATTCTATTATATAATCTTTGTTCTTGGTTATCAAGCAATGCGAGCCACTAAGAAGTCCAAGAGAACAGTTCAAAGTATCTTTTATCACGAATTCATGATATCTTGTATAAGTGAGGTTTTGAATTTCTCTTCAACCAAATCAAATGCAGCAAACATATTTTGACCCTTAAAGTTGTCAAGCACCCAATGGATAGCTTCATTAAAAGGGATCCCCCATGGAAACTACTTATCAGGTATTAACCAGCTAATGGATTTCAGGCATACTCGCAACAAGTTTATATAAACTATCTTATCTCCATTTAGAAAGATAAAGAACAACAACATAGTCTTGATCACCATCGAAATATGAATATAAAAGACATGAATTAAATCAAACTAAGAAAAACAAAAGTTGTTGTTACCTGCAATTGTTGGCTTATTTTTATAATTGGGTGAGACAAGGCTCTCCACGTACACATTCGCATCAAACCAATCTCGGACACGGTCAACCTCTATAACCTTTAATTTCCCATCTTCTGGATTGCAAACCAATTGTCCAGTATCTTTATACAACAGCATTATTCCACTGTTCTTCAAATAACATAATGGTCGCAAGAAATTGCATAATGGTCGTAAACAGAACAAGTCAACTATCAAAATCTTGGTCCAGGATGATTCTTTCATGTTGTATTCTTGCATAATCCAAAACTCATTTACGCGAACTCTTTTCCTAGTTGTCAAACAAAGAGAGCCATTCAGAAGCCCAAGAGAGCATCTTAGATCATTTTCTGTCGTGATAATATCTGCTGGTAAAGCTAAGGTTGTGAACTTCTCTTCAACCAAATTAAATGCAGCAATCACATTTTGACCATTAAGCATCCAATAGATAGCTCCATTAAAAGGGATCCCTTTAGTACAAGGCTCCTCAGTTAAGTGAAGCTCGTTTTGAATATGTGTCCAAGAATCTTTTTGGAGGGAATAGACCTCAACAATTTTTCCCGGATTAGAAATTTTTACAAACTTGTAGTCATCAATAGACTCAACATAACCAAACCCATAGAGCAAAGTATGTGGAAAACGAAAATCCGGAATTTGCTTGCATTCTTTGGTGGAAGGATTATACAAAAACAAGTACCTAGGTTCAGTTAAAATGCACAACAACCCATTACAAGAACCTATGCAAGTTAAACAATTAATTTCAGGGTATAATTTCTTCCCAGGAAAATCAAGCTCCACTGCAAAAATCTTGTCATCATTATTAGATACCATTTCAATGTCTACAGAAAATAGAGATTTAGTATCTAGAACAAGCCTCTGTCTCTGGGTTTTAGCGAGATGCAATTCCACAAATCGAGAATCTTTAATTAAGGCCAACCATGATTTGGATACACACCTGAATCGACATAGAGACTTCACCGGCGATCTTGAGAGTATGTCAAGGATGAGTTCCGGAGGAATCATCGACATGGGATTCTTCGCGTTTTAGAAATGGAGTAGGCTGTAGGCCTTTCAATAGCAGAAAGGAAAGCTGCAGTTTTGTGGAGGTGGTTAACTGACAAGAAAGCAAAATAAAATTTAGGGTTTCTGTTTCAATTTATACCATATTGTTAAATTACTGAAATATCCTTACAATTTAAATTACATTTTTTCCCATATTAATAGGGGGCAGAGTGGCCGACTGTTAAGAGCCCCTATGTTTGTCAAAAAAATAAAAATAAATAAATAAATAAATAAATAGTGACACATGTTCTTGTGACGAATTTTGAATGTATCACTACTGGAGGTATTATTTTGTGACAAATTTTATTATTTTTCATTAAGTTTTGTTCAATTGAGACTCTTTTAAAAATATTGTCATAATTAGTTAAAAAAAACATGATAATTTATGACATTATATAATTAGTCAAAAAATATTTAAAAAGTGGTAATAAAGATTCTAATTGTGACCCATATAAGTTGTCACTAAAAAAATTAATTACTAATGTTCAAGGAAAAAAATTAATTACTATCACATTTAATTTAATGATTTCTTTTCTATTACAGTATTTCACAAAAGCTTTATTTTTTCCTCCAATTTTTTTTTTAGAAATATAAAAACCCCATTTCGCTCAAAAATATTTTACTCTGCTAAACTCTTTATCTTCACATATTTGCATATAACTATAAATCACTAAATTACCACATCAAATTTAGACAAATTTCTAGACTTGGTACCATTAATCATATATGATGATTGGCTTAAGAACAAAATACTATTTGTTCATTAATTTCTAAACTCACAAATATTCCTTTCCAATAAATATAAAAGAGTAATGCTAGAGGACCCAAAAATCCAACCCAAATTTTGGACTCAAACACATGTGGCACACATCAAACACAACATGGCCCCACTTCACTCTTTCCAATACCCCATGTGATGTGTGCCACATGGTTTGGGTCCAAAATTTGGGTTGGATTTTTGGGTCCTCTAGTATTACTCAATATAAAATGGGCCGATTGTATGAATAGGTCCAATTGGATAGCAAAGAAATCCAATCAACAGTAATGGAAGGAACAGAAGATCCAAGTATTTACTTTTGTAGTGTATCAGTTTATGTTGGGTAGGAATGTAAGATAGCAGAATATAATGGAAGAGGCAGAAGATTAAGGTAACGAGACTTACAGGAGCTCAGCCCTTTAGTGAATTGTTCATCACTCTAAGCTGAAACTTCACCAATTTATGATGGATGGTTTTTCTAAGCATAAGCATAATTCTTCAGCAAGACTCATCGGGTTCATTACTGTTACTTTACAAAATAGAAAGGAAAAAAGAACCGTAAATGATCTCTAATGGAAAGAATGGGAGCTTGGGACATAGTTAACATGGATTCTCACCAATGCAAAGGACATGTAGAAGGAGTCTCTTACCTGATTAGACAATGGAATCTCTCGTGAGATATCCCAAACAATGATAGAATTCTCACTCATATTGACTCTAGATACATCACTGGAAGTGATAAATTGCTTTCCATTGAGGGTAAATTCAACATCAAGAATTGGACCTAGACCTCGAATGTATTGGTGTGCCACCTTGCCAGTTCTAATATCCCACAATCTGTGAGAGCCCTTGGACCCCGCCCTGCAAGGAAGAGGTTGGAGTTGTCTGGATGAAACTTTATAACTCTGACTACATCTTCCTCCTTGAAATTCTGTGTCTCTATACTCTTTTCAACATCAATTAACCTCGATGAGCAGTCATAGCCGCAACAAAGCACAAAATGTCCTTGTTGCAACCACTTTGCATCTTTGACAGCCGCATTGTAGAAGCTAAATACGCGTGCTAACTTCTGATCTCTACTCCACACATTCCATATGCAGCCCGTGACATCCATCCTGGCAGAAGCAAGAAGATGAGCTGTAGACTAATTCTAATGAACAGATCAATAAGGCCAGCAATATAATGAGCAAGATTAATACTTTGTGAACCAACACTTCAATTTAAATAGTTAGCAAACTGAAAAGTGGAAACATAGAAGGCACATCCTTAGACCCATAATTACACAGAAGTTCACAGATAAAGGCGATTGTAGAAAGATACAAGTTGTTAACAATTAAGAAAAAGAAAAGCTGGGGGGCGAAATATATTATTTCAACTGTGTCAACAACAAGAGCATACCATGAATTGCTGACCAATTTATTGCATTGACAGCCTTTCTATGGTAACGAAGAGCCGCAGACAGCCTTCCAGATATTCTGCTTTGTTGCGTATGGCCTTTTGATTGATGTCTTAATAATGACAAGATACCACGTGGTAGATCTGTAACTGAAATACTCCCCTGGACTGAAAACAAGAAGAAGATCACAGGTGAAGAGACAAGTTTCTATCGGTAGAATAAGCATCAATGTAAACATAAAAGAATGATCTCGGTACAGTCTAACTTGAATTCAAACATTTCTGCTTTGTAGCCTCAGAATTTGATCACCACACCAAGCAGTTGATCCACATTTTTGTATATGCAATTATGCATTCAAACAAAACATATTAGTTGCAAAAACTACTCTTCTCAACGAATACACATGTCCAGGCAGGTTTCTAATTAACACCATATTTAACACCATATTTGATGTGTAAACATCTTGGTACAACTAGGACACAAGGTATTCATAGGCTCCCAAAATAGTCAAAATTAATCAGACTTAATTCACTCATTTTTTAAGAACTCAAGAGCACTCATGCCAATTAATTTCATTAGACCATCTGAACCAATTATCACGAAAGTAATACAGCTCTAATTTACTACAACCATCACAAATCACAAGTAGCACTAATTCGTTGATTGTATTACTACACTTGCAAACTATTGCATAAGGAAAGTTCACGGAAACATGGGGAATCAATTTGTCTCAAGCTCCTGGACACTCTTTTTTGTCGAAACTCAAAAGTAGTCGTGTTGAACACTGAGGTTGAGTCATGTCATAAACTGACACTTTACACATACGAAAACACAAGTACAGGAATTTTAAATAATAGTCTCTCTTACTGCCAATCGTTCTATAAAATCTTCATCTCCTAGTTCTTTCACCCCATAACATGAGTAGAGACATTCACTCATCCATCAACTATCTTACTAATAAACAAGGAAGTAAATATCAAAAATATCATCGAAAGTTTGGCGATATGTTTGAAAATATTGAATATATCATCTAAATATCAGATTTCTAGAGATATTTTCAATATTTCCCCAATACCTAGTGATTGCCTAGAGAATTTTCATTCTTTCTTAGTTTTAGAAATTCTGAGTTTAATCGAATCTAGTTGCAACAAATCAAGTTTTCATATATCTATTTTTTTTAATAAAAAAAAACATGGTATTTGTATTGACATTTTAATATATATATATATATATATATATATATATATATATATATTACTGTTAGTAAAATACCAAAATATTCATAAGTTTTTTTTTTCCTCAACTATTAATCAGAGATTGATTGAGAAAGTATGGAGATATGATTTATTTATTTTTAAATGGGGAGAGAGAAAGAGTAATTAGAAGAAAGTGTTTAATATCGTAATAACAAATTTATGAGAGAGAGTTTAATACGTAATATTTAATATAAGAATAATAGTAGACATCCAACATTTACATCCAACTTGACGTGATATTTAATATAAGGTGATATGACACTTCTTGGTCAGCTGACACGTCATCACAATGGCATGTCATCACACCATAGTCAACAGAGACTAAAACCCAACATAGTCACATCACAATGCCTCCACGTGCTCTCACCTACCGTTAACATAGACACCGACGCCAACACCAACACCACATTGAACCTCGAACCACTTATGAGGTATTTGTCACAATTCACACAAGTCGGCCGAGTAACATTGCAGCAACTTGGACTCGAAACTCGACTATTAAGATTCGAGTAAGTAATGAATTATAAATAGTTTATATAATATTTAATTTTGCCCATACATTACTATTTTAACAAGACAATTAAATTATTGATAATTATGAATTTAAATTTTATTTTTATAAAGATTGATTTTCTTTTCTAGCTACGATGCCCAATTAGACATGGCCATGAGGACCAAGATTTTGGACTCAACACGGTCAGCCTGCAAACCCAATACCAGGACAGAGTGAGCCGCATTAAGATGACGGTAAATAGGAAATAAACATATACACATTATACTATATGAAATATACATTTACACGTATCATACCGTTGTTTGTGATGCTGCTTTATTTGTTGCGCAGTGTCCAGTATGCGGATGCAGTGGCATTGTCAATCTCAAGAGCTGGGTTGACCCTCAGAATATTATACCAAACGGTATACGTACCAAGATAGCAGAAATGGAAATCTCAGTCTTTGAACCAGTACCTAGTGATTGCCTAGAGAACTTTCATTCTTTCTAAGTCTTAAAAATTCCGAGTTTAATCGAATCCAGTTGCAACAAATCAAGTTTTCATATATCTATTTTTTTTTAATAAAAAAAACATGGTATTTGTATTGACTTTTTAATATATATATATACACATATATTACGGTTAGTAAAATACCAAAATATTCATAAGTTTTTTTTTTTTCTTTAACTATTAATCAGAGATTGATTGAAAAAGTATGAAGATATGAATTTTTTTTTTTTTAAATGGAGAGAGAGAGAGAGTAATTAGGAGAGAGTGTTTAATATCGTAATAACAAATTTAGAAAAGAGAGTTTAATACGTAATATTTAATATAAAGATAATATTAGACATCCAACATTTACATCCAACTTGACGTGATATTTAATATAAGGTGATATGGCACTTCTTGGTCAGCTAACACGTCATCACAATGGCACGTCATCACACCATAGTCAACAGAGACCAAAACCTAACATAGTCACATCACAATGCCTCCACGTGCTCTCACCCGTCGTCAACAGAGACACCGACACCACACTGAACCTCGAACCACTTATGAGGTATTTGTCACAATTCACACAAGTCGGCCGAGTAACATCGTAGCAACTTGGACTCGAAACTCGACTATTAAGATTCGAGTAAGTAATGAATTATAAATAGTTTATATACCCATACATTACTATTTTAACAAGTCAATTAAATTATTGATAATTATGAATTTTAATTTTATTTTTATAAAGATTGATTTTCTTTTCTAGCTTTGATGCCAAGTTAGACACGGTCATGAGGACCAAGATTTTGGACTCAACACGGTGGGCCTGCAAACCCAATACCAGGACAGAGTGAGCCGCCTTAAGATGACGGTAAATAGGAAATAGACATATACACATTATACTATATATGAAATATACATTTACACGTATCATACCGTTGTTTGTGATGCTACTTTAATTGTTGCGCAGTGTCTAATATACGGATGCAGTGGCATTGTCAATCTCAAGAGGTGGGTTGACCCTCATAATATTATACCAAACGGTATACAAACCAAGATAGCAGAAATGGAAATCTCAGTCTTCGAACCAGTACCTAGTGAAGGCACTTGTGGTAATAAATGCTATACATATTTACATTTTTTTTTTTTCAAGACTAGTATCTAAAATCTAATATGATTTAAATTTTGCAGTTAAGGAAGATGAGTGACCCCTTCATCATAAGGGTTGGAGAAACGATCAGGGTACCCAAAGTAAAAGGAAATCCAAATTTATCAGCTACAATACGTAATATTTGAAAATTAAAAAAAAAAACCCTAGAAAATCAAATCCCAGAAATTGAAAATTCCTTCTTTTTTTCCCCTATTTTTCCTTTTGTTTTGTTATTTTTTTTTTTTCCCTTTTATTTATGGGATTTGATTTTCTGGATTTTTTTTTTATCAAATTGAAATAATATATTTTTTGAAAAGGAAAAAAATCTAAAAAAAAAAATTAATAATAAATAAATAATTTACGGGTTTTGATTTTCTAGATTTTTTACGTTTTATTTTGTTTTGTTATTTTCTTTTAAATTTTCATAAATATGTTTTTGTATATTATTATTAAATATGAGTTTATTTTAACTTATATAAACATATTTAAATTAGTTTAAACAAATTATATAACTATATATACATTTAAATTAACAAACCATCAACAATGAGCTAGAGTAGCTCAGCTGGTTAAAGCTTCAACATTTTAACCTTAAGGTCGAGGGTTTGAATCCTATTGGAGGAGTAGGGACTAAAAGAAAAAAAAAATTAAAAATAACAATAAAAGGTAAAATTGTATTTTTATACATTCTGTTATAATTGGCCGTTAGTTTTTTGGTCAAATAGACTAAAGTGATGCATTTTGAAAAAACAAGGGACTAAAGTGACTAATATAGCAAAAATGTTTAAAAAGATGACAATTCATGAAAAAGTAGGGACTAGTGATAATACCCCCAAAAAATTAAATCATGTATCTCTAGCCACATGAGAGAGAAATGATTGAATGAGGGGAGAGAGAGAAGAGAACGGTGGGACTGTGAACTTGTGAAGAGAGAAGGAGAAAGGAGAGAAGAGAACGGTGGGAAGAGAGAGGAGTGAGAAAGAGGAAAGAAGTTAAAAACTTGTACACATGTCATAATAAAATTGAACTAAAAAATATAAATCAAATTGATTAGGTTTTTGCCACATGTCATAATTTCATTGGGTCCGTCTCACACACATCACATATGAGACGGACTCATGGAAGATTTTCTCTATATACGGAAGAGAAACAAACGTGAAATTTTCTATTTTAGCATAATGGCCCTCCAAAGTTTCCATCACATGTGGCGCTTTAACGCTCTTGCATTTCACCTGCTGAAAGTTAATGCACCAAATTGTCAATTTTTCTCTCATAGAAACACAATATAGGTATATTTATGAGTAATATTATACAACCTAAATAATTAATCCAAATTTCAACTCAATTGATGTGGCAAGTGAATTGTCATAACCACACACAACATGGAAAGATGTGGTTAATGAAAAAACTATTTGACCACATCATTTGAGTTGAAATTTATACTAAATTTTTGGGTTGTCTAACATTAGTGCATATTTACACATCACCACACTTTTGCCATGTAAACAACATAACTTCAATCATAATAATACACATGGTAAAAGTATGATAATGTATATTAAATATGCATATATTATGTGTCTACTAGAGAAAAATTGCCAAATTTGTATATTGAATTATTGATTGTGTACATGTTTGGTTGTTGGATTAGAAATGGATTGGACTTATATATCCCGATTCCATCTTTGTGAAATTGGATAACTTCAAAGTTCAATCCCATGTAGCCATTTAGTCGAGTGACTCATGGTGGCAGAATAAAGAGTCCTCAAAGACCAATGATCCATTTTTATTAATCATTTTATATTTTATAAATTATTCTTCTTAATTTATTTTTAAAGCTAATTTAATAGATTTTATTATGGATTTTTTATTATAAAAAAATTAATATCTTTCTGTATCAACTAAAAAGTAATATTAAATAATTTATATTAATTATAAATATTTAAAATAATGCAATTTAAAATAATTTTATATTCATTGAAATTGATTTAAAATAATTGAATTGTATTAAAAATTAATCTAATCCAATTTTATCCCATCTAATCTCACACTATATCTAACACAATATATAATTATTTTTATTCTTATTTAATACTACAGCAAATAAGGAACCTCACTAATTTAATTTGATCAAATGTAATTCCAAATAATAATTCTACCCAATTTCACACAACAAAGTATTAGGGTTTAACTACAATACAAGAAATGTATTGTTAATGGATGGTTGTGTGAGAGAGGGTTAGTTACTTTCTTTTTAAATTTTTTAAATTTTTTTTAATTCTTCACTTTTATATACCCTTGAATTAAAATCTAAGGGGTAGAAATTGACCCAGCAACCATACAATCCTGTATAGCTGTTGAACCCATATAAACAAATTAAACGTAACTTACCTTTCACTAGAAAAAAAATATGATATAGACATCTGTCTAGTCCGTACAATTTTAGAACCGTTGCAAATTACAATTTTAGATTTGGGAAAGTATTGTGACTTGAACCCACAACTCGTATTCTCGTTAGTAGGTGAACTTTTATAAGTATTAAAATATAAATTGTTATAGAAAAGACGAGGTTAGTCCAGTGATATGATACTTAAACCTATATCAAGACTCAAGAGGTTGTGAATTCAAGTCTCTTTCCCTCCCTAAACCACGAATTATTGTAATATTTCAAAAATATATATTCTTTTGTAAGTTGTTATTTATTTATATTCTTTTGAAAAGAGAAAATCCATTCCAGAAAAAATATTACAAAATATTTTAGAAAGTAAAACTAAAAATATAAAATTCACCCACATTTCCTATTTAGTCTAGATTTTAAAACTTTTACTGATTACTTTATCTTTTATATATAGTTTATTTATTTGTTTTGATACAATTTTTACAATTCTTATGATTGATTGATGTGTCAGGGTTTCAAAAGTATAGATACAGTCAAACATACCTTTATTATATTTATATACATACAATAATTACTCTTTTGACTTTTCTGTACTTCCTTTATATATATATAATTAATATTTTCTATTATGATTTTTTTATTTTAATATTTTTTATAATATAATACCAACAAAAAAAAAAAGAGTTCAAATCTAAACCGATAAACTTACCTAAACCAAACCGCCTTTTTTGGTTTGGTTTGACATTAAACTTTAGCACAAGCCAAACCGAAAATGCACACCCCTTATTCAACTCATGCATACATGATAAATACGAATATATATATACACTTAAATTGATGGATGTAAGAAATATATCGGTAAAATCATTTTACCTCCTGTTGAAATAAAAGGTGCCTCAAAACTATATGAGTTCAGCACATTGTTCCTAATCTCTAAAGATGAATCAAAATTGGAAGTTGTTTCAATGGCATTTCATGTATAAAGGCTCAAATCTCTGTATAAAGATAAATAAAGTTAAAAAGAAAATATCTATACAGAGAGATTCCCCGTATGTACAATATGTAGAAGGGGGAATTGCACAAACATCCCACGAGGTTTGATAAAATTACACGAATATGTCAGTTTTGACCATATACGCACAAACTTCCCTCAATATTTGAAAATTGTTGCACAAACATCCCATAATGTTAGATGGATCCGTTAGTCAATGGTCAAACGTGTAAAAAGTCCAAAATACCCTATATTTTTATTTTAAACAAAATTCAAAATTCAAAAATAAGATAAAAAAATATTAAAAAATCTTTTAGAAAATATGAATGTTAAATCAGAAAGCTGGAAAAAAATTCATCTTAAAAAAAAAAAAATAGTTTGTGCAATTCCCCTTGATTTTAAATAAATTTAAAATTTAAAATTTATTTATTATTAAATTGTTTAAAAAACTATTTTTTTATTTGTAAAGATGATTTTTTTTTTCCAGGTTTCAGATTTAAAATACATTCTTGTTACCTAAATATATATGTGTGTATATATATATATATATGTTTTTTATATTTTTATCTTTTTTTTTTTAATTTTTTAGTTTATTTAAAATAAAAATAAAGGGTATTTTAGACCTTTTACACTTTTGACCATTGACTAACGGATCCATCTAACGGCAGGGGATGTTTGTGCAACAATTTTCAAATGTTGAGGGAAGTTTGTGTGTATATGGCTAAACTACCATATCTGTGCAATTTTATCAAACCTCGAGTGATGTTTGTGCAACTCCCCCTAAGTAGAAAATATTATCTGCTATTTATCTTTTTCAATTTTCCTCAAAATTCCCAACAAGCAACCAAACAGGTTAGGATATTTACCTATAATCTCTAAGCAACCAAAGAAGTATCCATATTAATGGAATTAAAAAAAATCAATGAAATTACTGGCGATACATTAATGAAATACATCAAACACCTTTGATATATGGGCTAAATTCATGCATATAAGCTGAACGAAACAATAATAATTGAACTTAAAGCTAAAGCTCCATCACGACAATACGTTATGTATTGAGGCTCAACTTTGATATATTACTAATATGTGAACCCGTGCCATGCACATGTTTTCTTAAAAAGGATTGCCGTAGTACCTTATAATTGTTAGAAATTTGATTCTTCCTATTCTATTTGTTTGCCCTTTTTTTTTTTATTTTTTTAATATTATTAATAAATATTTATCTTTTGGCATCCTTCGTATTAAATCAATTTAATAAATGATTAAATATTCTTATTAATAAATATTTATCTTTTGATATTTTTTCTATTAAACCAATTTAACATATGATTAAATATGTTGTTATTACTTTATATTAAACTTATTTAATTATATGATTAAATATATTTAAGAATATTAAAAAATATTTAAAATTCTTTTGACATTCCACCATAAATTTTATCATAATATTATAGATTTTACAACTATACATGAACTCATGTTTACACCCATGTCAATATGTGTATGTCTAAAAATATAAGATGATTGTGCTTGAAATGTGTTATTTTCTATAACAATTATATAAGAACTTAGTATATAAAAGAATTGAACTACATCTAAAATATTAGAGTAAAAGTAAAAGAAAATGATCACTAACAAAGTTTTTCATGATCCCACCTCTATTTTTTTTTCTTTTTATTTTTTAAACATATAACATTCACTTAATCCACAAAATGTTAAGTATTTAGAAATTGAAGTCAACCCCAAAGCAGACCCACAAAATGTGTACAAAAATGAAGCACTAGACTACTGCACTAAAAGAAAAAAGAAATATTAAAAACAAACATTTCAATATAAAAAACCACTGTGAATGCATTATTTATTTATTTTTATTACTTTTTTTAGTTTTCCTATATTATAAATTTGACACGGTTACAATCGAGTCTCTTAATATCTTGATCTGTCTCCAGCCAATTTAAGACTGATATATAGAGATATTGGTACAGCGTAATCCAAGATCTACATGTTTCTAAGCTTCTCAAAGTGCATATGCTACAATATGGGAAGAGCAACACGTAAAATTAGAGGCAGAGGTGTTAAAAAGGTCGGATTTATCCGGCCCGGTTCGGGTTCGGTTCATACGGTCCTTTACTATATATGACTGCTAAATAGTTTGGGCTTAATAAGTACAAGCTTGAAATAAGGTTGGGTTTTATAAAATTATTGTGCAGGCCAAGCTCGGTTCGAATCTGAAAAGCCTAGACCCCGTAAAGTAACTTGAAATAATTTAATAAAATATATATATATATATCAAGACAAATACAGATATTGCCATTCACATTCAAATTAGTCTTTAGAAATGATTTTAATAAAAAACAATTTCATTAAATAAAAGATAAAATAAAAGAAAAGCTAATCTAATGGCATTGGAAATATAAAAGTGATAAAAATATATTTTTTAGATAAAAGATTAACATTCACATTATTTTACAAAAGTAATAAATAAAAAAATTGATAAAAAGATAAAAAGGCATGAGATTTGTGAATACTGAATAGTGAATACATATTCCAAATTTCCAACAAAAACATATTAAATAATGATTTTTTTTTAAATTAAAAGTTAAAATATTAAAATAATAAAATATAATGAATAATCTTATAAAGAGTCAAAGGCTATTACTTCTTTCAAATAGACAACTACAACCTCAGCGGCTCAACTAGAAGCATTTGACATTTTTCATTAAAAATAAACGATTTTTATTTTTTATTTTTTTATTTTTATAATAGAAGTAAACAAATTTTATAACAGTTACTAAACATGTACTAGAAGATTCATAAACAAATCTTAAACTATCTATCATTTAAACGATAAAATTTACGAAAAATCTTTATAATAAATTTCACTTTATTATATATATGTTACTTGTTCAAAAGATCATTCAAAATGCATTGCACTTAACAAAAAAATAATAACTTAAGCCTACTTATAGAATTCGGGGAAACGCCAATTGAGAGGAATCCGAACAATTCCATTTCTATATTGACGAAGAGCATCCTCCAAATTATCAACACTAAAATTATCAAGACAAAGTGGATTTTGATCTTCAGGATGAGACATTAAGAAGCCGCCAATCTTAAAATCTTTCAAGTAATGCCGCCAACACTTGATATCATGCGAATCACAACAGCTTGCATCTACATTCATTAGCTTCTCGTATAGCCACTATCATTAATAAAAAAAAGAAGAAGAAGAAGAAGAAGAAGAAGAAATCAATGAGAACCTAGAAAGAAAAGAATTTACAGTGATAACTATTTTTATTTTATTTTTGTTTAAGAGTGAGAACCTTTTAGTAGACTACAAATGAAAATTTACAAAATTTAAATTCTACTCCTCTAAGAATAATTTGCATGCACTAACAATATATTTGTAAAAGGAATTAACATACCTCAATAAAAGAAGAGCCAAAAGAGCGTTCGTATAGTGAAACAGACAAAGTTCTTGGATAACAAACTTCCAAAAGACCATCTAGCAACGCTGCATAATGATAATATGCTACATATATGGTCACATACAAATTTCCAATTTCACGAGGGAATGAAGGTGAACTCTCTCTGCATTCATCGAAATTGAATGAATACTGGATAAATTACATCAAATCAAAGAAGAAAAATGTGATTAAGAAACATAAACAAATAGTAAAGGATATTAATAATCAAATATAAGCAATTTATAGGCATACCCTTTTACTCGTATCAACAGTTAAGATTACATCTTCAATCTGATTGGACCCCGTAAGAAATTCCTTTATTTTAATATACCATTGAGTGTCTGGATCATCCCCATAATTGTTACTTAATTCAACTTTCCACGGACATGGTACATTCATCGAAGAAACAGGAATTGGATTATCAAGATAACAAAAGGACAATAAATTCGGAGCATCAATGTCAATTGCCATCAATTTGTAGCAAAAACTAATACTTAAGTTCTTAAGGAGATTACTTGAAATAGTAATCCGTTTGAGGTGAAGACAGAATATCACCTTAAGATCCTCAAGCAAGGGAAAACTTGATATAAGAACACGAAACTCATGATCCGTTAAAAGAACTCTTTTTAATTTGAGCACCATCAATGGACATTCAACCATGTCAATTAGAATTGACTCTTTACAATTAAGACTAAACTGTTCAAGACTTGGAACGACGATTTGAACACTTTGAAGCTCATGTGCCAATTCTCGAATCGAAATAATCTTGAGTTTGTGAAGTTTAGAGACATAAATATGTTTCAAAGCCAAACAAGATAAATGCAAATCTTCAAGCAATGAGCACCGACTCATGAGCTTCTGGAGCATCTCTTCAGTTATGCATATAACCTTATATCACCACAGGGTGGCTCCAACTTACAACCACTTAGCTTTAAACTAGTAAGTGATTTTGCAAAATATATTGTTTGTGACAAGGCGTACATTGTCTGCCTACTTGTTGTCTGGACTTCGAAATCTAACTCTTTAACTCTGTTTTCTAACACCAATCCTAACCATATATCAAGAACAGTAAACGATTTTTTAACATCAAGAAGACCTATCATTAGTCTAAATTTCTGCATAGAAAACTCGAGCTCACAGAACCGAACCAGAGAAGCGTCAACAAATTTGATGAATTTACATAAATTTTTACGAAATTTATTAGTTGAACGATTGGGGTTAAAATTTGCAGGATTTCTAGAAAACTCATCTCCTCCCATGAAGTGTAAGATTCATGAAAATCCAATACGGGGAAAGATGTGTATAGAGCCTTCCACCTCTTTGACAAGATGCTAGTTTGAGCAGCCTCTTTGGTAGAGAGATGAGACAAAATATGATGAATGATAAAAGGAGGCAACTCAGATAATCTATCCACGGAATCAATTGTCGTCGTCTCTCCCATAATTATAATTAATCTCCAAACCTGTAATGTTCAAATTAAAAATAAAGAATAAATTAAGAATTTTAATAAAACATCATAAAACATATAAACAGGATGATATAATTGGAATTGAGCTTAATACGTAATGAAAAAGATTGAATTTTTCTGCACGCGATTTCTAGGTTACTGATCATATCAAGGAATCTAAACATAATTTGCACTAATTAAAACAAGAATATATAAGAAGAAATTAAAGATTGAGAAACTAGGAAATAGAACATATTTGAAGCACCAAAACAAATATATGAGATTGATTTTGATGATAGATAACCAATGAAAAGAGAAAACCAGAGATTACTAACCAATTAACGTTGGAGGGTTATGAGGAATAGGTTAATAGATATTTATACTGTTGTAAAAAATTAAAAAATAAATCTTTTTAGGAAATCCTTTCTATTTAGGAATCCATGGATTGTTTAGGGAAAACTAAATCGTTGTTAACAAGAATTCAATTATATATTTATAATCAGCCAGTTGAAAACCTTTGATATTCAGAAATCTAAATCAAAACATCATAAAACATACCAGACAATATGAATTGACATCATTTAACATAAAGTATAAATTTTTCATGGAAAAAATTTAATTTTTATGGTACCATGCACACCCAATAATTGCCAAAAAAAAAAAAAAAAAAAAAAAAAAAAAAAAAAAAAAAAACAGCCCAAAGGAAAAGATGAGATAGATAGAGTTCATCATCACAGGAAAAAAAAAATCAGAGCTTTCCTAGTTTCATGAGAAGAAGAAGAAGAGAAGAAAGGAAAAGATGAGATAGATAGAGTTCATCATCACAGGAAAAAAAAAATCAGAGCTTTCCTAGTTTCATGAGAAGAAGAAGAAGAGAAGAAAAAAAAAAGGATCAGAGATGAGAGCCTTACTAGTTTCAGATCTGTAGACTGCTGCGGACAGGTTTAGTTAAGTTTTTAAACTTTTTAATTATTTATTTTGACACGTATAATTAAAGAGTTTGGTTAAGTTACTGTTAACGGTAATGTTACTGGGGCAATTTTAATCTTTAGATTTCAATCCAAGGGTGTATAAAAATTAAGAATTAAAAAATTAAAATAAATTAAAATAAAAAGTAAACAATTTTCTCTCATATAACTATCCAGTAATCAAGGTAGCATAGATTTCAATCCAAAGGTGTATAAAAATTAAGAATTAAAAAATTAAAATAAATTAAAATAAAAAGTAACCAATTTTCTCTCATATAACTATCCAGTAATCAAGGTAGCAAAGCCCATAATTAAAATCTAATCTAACTGCTCAGATTCGGTGACGACATCCATCTAACTTTCACCAGAAATAATTCAGTGCGCCCTGGCGTACACAATCTACCTTTTCCTATCACGTGATTGGATTTATCATAAAACAACCAATGTATTTGTGACATATCATAAAACTTAAGGGCTCGTTTGTCACACCGTATTGAATTATATTAAACTGTATTGGATTTTATTGTATTGTATTGTATTGGAATGTATTATCATTAATACAAACCTATGTTTAGTGAGCTGTATTATATCGTATTAAGTTATTCATATAAGACTTTATTGTATTTTATTATATTGTAAAAATTTAATATTTTTTAAAAAATCAATAAATATTTTTATATAAAAAATCAATAAATATTTATTTTAATTGAAACAAAAATTTAAATAACCAATATTTTTATAAATAAAATAAATATTTCCTATATAATTTGAAATTATAAAAATGTTAACAACATAACACATTTCATCAATATTCAATATTTGTTGAAAACAAGAGAGAAAAGAAAAGTGTTTTTTCTAACACAATACAACATAATACCACCAAATATAATGTATTAGTTAATACGTTGTTTGTTGTATTAAGCAATTAAAATGTATTAAAATAATATAATACAGTATTTGCACCAAACACAATATTGTATTGTTTTAATACATTTTAATTGGATAGTACAATACAATACAGGCAAACAAGCATAGCATTAATTTCAGCATAATACTATATGCATATTTGTAACAGTTGCATGCCTGCATTTAACAATTTTCATTAAAAAATAAACAATTTTTTTTGGTGGTGCTATTGGCACCACCCTAAACTATTTATGCCTCACTTTTTTAAATTTTGATTTAATTATATATTAAATGATTTTATTAATTTTTTTGATTTATTTTCAAGATTACCCTTTACTTATTTTTCAAAGTTAATACAACCCATATCTTTATTAAATTGTATGATGGATTTTTTTAAATTAAAAATTAATATTATTCTGTATCAACTAAAAAGTAATCTTAAATAATTTTATATTAATTATAAATATTTAAAATAATGCAATTTAAAATAATTTTATATTCATTGAAATTATTTAAAATAACTGAATTATATTAAAAATTAATCTAATCCAATTTTATCCCATCTAATCTCACACTATATCAAACACAATATATAATTATTTATAATCTTATTTAATACTACAGCAAATAAGGAACCTCACTAATTTAATTTCATCAAATGTAATTCCAAATAATGATTCTATCCAATTTCACACAACAAAGTGTTAGGGTTTAGCTCCAATACAAGAAATATATTCGTTAATGGGTGGTTATGTGAGAGAGAGTTAGTAACTTTCTTTTTTAATTTAAAAAAAATAAATTAATTCTTCATTTTTATATACCCCTAAATTAAAATCTAAGGGGTAGAAATTGACCCAGCAACCATACAATCTATCATCTATTCAGGATGACTAAGCATAAACATAAACAAGCTGTGACTCTAATCTTTTGCAATCAGTAGGCGGTGTGTTTTTAGACAAAGGTATTAGTGTAGATGCGATAGGGTCTGCTGGTGGGCTGCTTTCTATGTGGAATGAGGATCTTTTCAAGGTAACTGCTTGCATATCCAACGCTGGTTGTTTTATTCTGTTTGGTTTTTGGTCCGAGCTGAAGGTTGAGATAGCTCTGTGTAATGTTTATGCGGATTCATCTTCGGAGAAGGATAGAAAGGAGTTGTGGAATTTCATTTTAAATTCTATGCAATCGTTCCAGGGTCCTTGGTGTATAGGGGGTGATTTCAACACCTTTTAGATCCTTCGGAAAGAATTGGGGTGAGCTGCAATCTGGTTTCTATCAGGAACTTCAATGAGTTTATGTTACTGGCGAAGGTGGTTGATCTTCCGATGAGCAGTTCTTCTTTTACGTGGACTAATTCGAGAGTTCAGGCGGCTTGGGCAAGGTTAGATAGGTTTCTCATTTCCCCCATCTTACTGTCTTGGCTCCCTGACTTGAGGTTAAGAAGCTTGCCGAGAAGTGTGTCCGACCATTGTCTGATTCTTCTAGGAAAGGGTAAGGAAGACTGGGGACCAAGTCCATTCCGTTTCTTCAATCACTGGATAGAGGATAAAAAGACGATGGCTGATGCTCTGGAGGGTTGGAAATCCTGCATCTCTAAAGGTTCAGCCGGTACGACCTTAGCGGCTAAATCGAAAGCTACGAAATGGAGGTTAAAGAACTGGTCTGCTCTTGTTAAGGTGGGTGTTTTTTCTTTCAAAAAATTGGAAGCTCGTTTGGATTCTTTAGACAAAAAGGCTGCTGTGGATGGTTGGTTCGAAAATCTGCGTGTGGACAGGTCTGCTGTTTTGGCAGAGATTTGGGCTGCTTTGAGGAGGGAGGAATGTGTTTGGAGACAGAAATCTAGAGTGGCGTGGCTTAGGGAAGGTGATAGGAACTCCAAGTTCTTTCACTTTGTGGCCAATGGAAGACGTAAAAGCAACTTTGTGGGGAATTTTATGTTTGATGGCCATACTCTTTCGGATCCCAATCAGATAAAAGAGTGTGTTTTCAAGTATTTCAAGAATCATTTTCAGAATGTTAAGTGGAGGAGACCTAGGATGAGCGATGTGGGGTGTAAGAAATTATCGTTGGCGGACAAGGAAATGTTGGAAGAAGAGTTCTCTCGTGAGGAGGTGTTAGAAGCGTTAAAAGGTTGTGATGGTAACAAAGCGCCGGGCGGTTTGAACTTGAGTTTTTTTAAATCTCATTGGGGGGATATCGGAGATGACTTTATGAGATTTTCACAGGAATTTCACAAGAATGGCTCTATAGTGAAGGACTTGAATCACACCTTCCTGGCTCTCATTCCGAAGATCAAGAATCCGACTTCGCTTAGGGATTTCAGGTCTATCAGTCTCGTTGGGGCCATGTATAAAATTCTAGCTAAAATCCTTGCCAATCGCATTAGAAGGGTAATGGATTCGATTATTGGTGATTTCCAAATGACGTTTGTTAAAGGGCGCCAGATTCTTGATAGTTATGTTATCGCCGACGAGATAATTCACAAATGGAAAAAGGAAAAGGAAGGAGGGCTCTTAGTTAAATTGGATTTTGAGAAAGCCTATGATAGTGTAGATCACGGTTTTCTGGATTCTATGATGGTCAACATGGGTTTCGGGGCTAGGTGGAGAGGATGGATCTTAAATTGCATTTCGACTCCTCTTTTATCGGTGATGGTCAACGGGAGTCCGACTCCCCAGTTCGGTGTGGAAAAGGGTTTGAGGCAAGGTGACCCCCTTTCCCCTTTCCTTTTCAACATTTTAGTGGAAGGTCTCGGTGGTTTGATCATCAAAGCTGCCAGCAAAGGGATGTTGCAAGGGGAGGATTTTGGAGGTGGTGGTTTGTGCATTTCTCATCTCCAGTTCGCCGATGATACCGTCTTATTCATTAAGCTGAAGATGGATTACCTCGTTAATGTGAAGAGAATTTTACGGTGCTTTGAGCTCGCTTCGGGTTTAAAGGTGAATTTTCATAAATCCTAGGTTGTCAGGATTTGCAAAAAGGTTGAAGGGAACTTGAATTGGGCGGCAGCCTTGAGGTGCAACAAATGGGTGCTTCCGATACAGTATTTGAGTCTTCCTCTTGGGGCCAAACCTTGGTCCAAAGCTTTTTGGAATCCGTTGGTGGCGAAAATTCAATGCAGACTTGCTCCATGGAAGCGTAAATTTTTAACGAAAAGTGGGAGACTTACCTTGATTAAAGCTGTCACCAACAGCATTCCAACTTATTTTTTGTCGGTGTTTAAAATTCCGATTGGCATCGCTCACAAAATAGAAAAACTTCAATGTTGTTTTTTGTGGGGCGATGGGGTGGAGAAGAGAAAAATCCATGTGATTAATTGGGAGACGATTTGTAGGAGCAAGGCTAGAGGGGGTCTAGGAATCGGGAGAATGGTCAACAAAAACAAAGGGCTGCTAGCGAAGTGGGTTTGGCGTTTTGGGAAGGATCAAGATGCCCTCTGGAGAAAAGTTCTGTGTGCTCGATATAGGGTGGCCACTCTTAGTTTCTTTTGGAACTGGCAGGACCCCAATTCTGCTTCCAATTTTGTGAAGGCTGTGGCTAGTCTTTTTAAGGATGGGGATAAATCAAGTCAGCTGATTAAGGAGGGTTTTAAGGTTGTTATTGGTAATGGTGCTAGAGCTAGTTTTTGGGAAGATGTCAGGGTGGATTCTGTTGCTCTCAAAGACTCATTTCCAAGGATTTTCGCTTTAGCTTCTTTGAAGAAAGGCTCGGTGGCTTGTTTCGGGGCTTGGGTGGGTTCCAGTTGGAGGTGGAACGTTCCTTTCAGAAGGAATTTATTTGGCTGGGAACTTAACCAGTGGAATTGCTTCATGTCAATCCTGGAAAGTATTAGGCTGCGCAGGTCCGCTGTTGATTCGATAGCCTGGACTTTCAGTTCTAAAGGCATTTTCAGTGTAGGCTCTTTTGGTAAAGCTATGGAGGAGTCTAATTCTAATGAGTCTTGGCTGGAAAAGTTTAGTTGGCAGGGTGTGTGCCCTCCGAAGATGGAGTTCTTCGTGTGGCAGCTGCTGAAAGGTAGAGTGATGGTAGGTGTGTTTCTGAAAAAGTTGGGGCTGAAATATGTTGGGAATGGTTTGTGTCCTATGTGTGAGGCTGAGGTGGAATCGATTAACCATCTCTTCATTCATTGCAATTGGACTTGGAAATTATGGTCGGAATGTATGTCGTGGTGGGGCGTCAATTTTGTGTCTAGTAAATCGGTCCTGGACTGGGCTGAAGGCTGGGTTGATTTATGTCCTTCCAGCTGTTTTAGGAGGGCCTGGAAATCACTATTCTTTGCTGTGTCATGGACCACGTGGGAAGCAAGGAACAAGAAGGTGTTTAAGTGCGAAGTGACTTCAATCCCTGCAGCCTCTGATGCTCTGAAGCTTAAGATTGCATGGTGGTTTAAGTTTTTTGGGAAAGGCTCTTCTGATCCTATCACTCATATTCTTCTAAATATTAAAGATTGCTGCAGTGAAGTTTCTAAGGCTGGGAAGGATAAGTTTGATAGATGGTTCCCTCCTTCTGGCAACGTCTTGAGTTTTAACGTCGACGGTTCGGCTCGTGGGAAACTGGGGCATGCTGGCATTGGTGGGGTTTTGAGAGATAATAGAGGCAAAATTCTGTGTGTGTTTTCTCTATATGCAGGGTTGCGTGAGTCAAATGAAGCGGAGCTGTTGGCAATAGAGAAGGCTGTGACTCTTTGCTGCTCTAATCTGATTCTGCACAGTCGCGAAATTGTCGTTTTCAGTGATTCTAGAGTGGCGGTTTCCTAGATTAACGATGATGGTTTCGGCAATCTCAAGCATGTGGATACTATCTATGGTATCCGCAGCTGTTTGGAGCGTTTAAACGACACGGTGGTTGCTTTTAATCCGAGATCAATGAATTCTTATACGGATAATCTTGCTAAATTGGGGTCAAGTTCGGCTGGCGATTTTACGTTATGGGATATGTCCTGATGTTTTGTTTTGTTTTGCTCCCTTGTTATAGTCGGTTGGTGGGGGGTCGTCGTTTTTTGGTTTGCTTTGTTTCTTTGCTGTATGCGTTTGCTCTGTTTTGGGTGTTCTTTCTGTTTTGGTTGTTGTGTTCTGGGTTGGTTGGGGGCCTGCTGGCTGTGCTTTGTTTCGGTTGTTGTTGCCTGTTTAGGCTTTGTTTTGCAATATATTCTTGGCTGTTCAAAAAAAAAAGCTATCATTTACACCTTCTAAATTAGTTTTGTCTCCTAAATTCCTTACCTATATGCAAAGTCATTTTCACATATGGTTCAAAACCGAATTGAACCGAGATAAGTGTGTTCGGTTCAATTCGGTTTTTGGGTCCAATATGGTTCAAACCGATTCACATTTTTAAAAACCGAACATAAGTCGGTTCAATACGGTTTTGACCAAAACCGAATCGAACCGAACCGCACCACACCCACCCCTAGACGTACATACAAGTTAATCATGAATTCATGATAATGTTATGAAAATTTTTAATTAATTTTTTTTTTTATTGGGTAATAAGAAGAATTAAATTTACGTTGTTTAGGACTAGTACCATTTGGGTGATTAACCAGCAAAAGGAATTTTAAATCCAAATTTATTTTTGACAATATTATATCGAATAGATTTACTTACAATCTATAATCAGTGTGAGATATTTCTGGGATTGATAATGATATAAAATATTAATTTTCAAACTCTATGAACTTTATTGCATTGATCTAATGTAAAAGTCTTGCTCATCTAACACTTTCTCTATGAATTTCCAAAGCGGTGCCAAAAGCAATTAGCAGTGGTCATGCATGCAAGTCCTACAATTTACTAGAATCAACTATGACAGAAAATATTTATCCTGGAAGAGATAAACTAAATATGTACTAACTCATTAGTTTATATTCATAATAAGCTTAAAAATAACAGAGACATCTTACTTGGTGAAAAACACTAGTTAACAAAGATAACTTCACTAAATGAAACCTTACCAACATTATGATATACACTAATGTCGTCTTCCTTTGCGTCTGTTCTTTGGTCCTTCATCTGCCTCACGAGCCATTGGGTCTTTCCATTATCATTCTGAGCACCATTACACATCCATACCCCATCAAAACGACTTTCCAACCAAATCTATATTCAGATTCTGTATCATCTCCTGATATTGGTGTCAGTCGCGATGTCTTACCATTGTGACAATCATTTGACAGTGGAAATCCGCATAATCCCAAGTTACCATTGTGGAATCACTTCCAAAAGTATTAAACTGACTGCCTCGAGGTATAGGTCCAGCAAGTTGATTGCGTGAGAGGTTTAGTACTTCAAGAAAATTCAAACTTGCCAACTGCGTGCCTTGGAATCTCTCCAACAAGCCTGTTCGAAGAGAGGTCCAAGGATTCAAGTGCTATCAAATTTCCTAGAGATGAAGGTATACGACCTGTAAGACTGTCGTGAGAAAAGTTGCGGGGGTCGAATTGATTGTGGAATCTCCCTGTGAAAGCTATTGTTTGAAAAATCTATGCAAGTGGAAGTTGTTAGAATTTTCATTAGTTCAATTTCAAAACCTTTCACTTGTCACCGTTTTAGAATCTTCATAATATTGTCCACCCATGTATTGCAAATTGCAATCCTCCAACTTTGTCAACATTCATCATCTGTCAAATTTTCAAAATACCTTGCTGGCAAAGAACCACTGAAATTGTTGTTTGAGATATCAACGATTCACAATGCTGAAAATGGATTAGCAGCTTCAAAACCTCTTATATGACCGTAGAATTTGTTGGAACAAAGAACAAGAACCTGGAGGAAAAGAAGATCTCCCAACCAATATGGAAAGGGATCAGATAACTTGTTATTTCCAAGATCCAAAACATCTTGTAGAATGGTTAAGGTGTGTCAAATTAAGGAATTGCACAAAACCAGAATGAACATAGGAGGGATAAAGCTCATTGAAAGCGAGGTTGAGCCTTTGCAAGTGAGAAAGACCAAAGAGGCTACTATTGGCAGGGATACTACTGGAAAGCCATCTACAACTAAGATCAAGGCCAATCACATGACCCGTCACTGTATCACAAGTGACTCCATCCCGGGAGCAACAATCAGTACCTTCTTTCCGGTACTTCGTTTTCAGGGGTTAATAAGGAATCCCTCCATCATTACATCATGAAGAACCATCTTTACATATAATCTGGAACAGAGCAATATCACTGCACCTGAAACTGATTATCAATTACTATTGAATGATCAATGTAAATATACATAAAATAAGTTTGAGGAAAGAATAAAATATCTATTTAACTTTATTTTGCTAAAATAAAATACTGTAGTTTAAAAATCCATCCAATTCCACCACTTTAACGAAATCCATTAACTTTTTAATACACCCAAATTTGTTTGGACTTTTTAAAAGTCTGAATTGAATACACCTAGATTTCATTGGATTTTATTGGAATCCTTCAAAGTCTGGATTGAATACCCCAAGACTTTGAATACCCCCCTAGCTACCCACAATAAGTTATTATAAAGTATTCATCTCCAATTAGATAGGAAAAAAAAAAAAAGACAAACTCTTAGCAAATTGTGTTCTTCAATAGCTTTCCATTGTTCTTCTACTTCAGCCAATCTTCTAGCTTCTTTTCTGTAGACAAATTAGGACATCTTTAAGAATATTGATAAACAAACCAACAACAGAAAACGATGAAAAGGAAAAAGATTATTAAAGTTGATTTACCTTAAGTTGTCAAAGATTCAAACAACTAATAGAGGCATAACAAGTTGATTTAGTTTAAGTTGCCATAGATTTCTCTAGATACTATTAATTACATTTTCTATGTACCATTTCTGGCATTTCTAATGCGGTACTGTGAGGAAAATAGAAAACAAACAAACGTAATCTCTACATAGCATTTTGATGTCAATTGAATTATAATGTATCAATTATAGTATTATACAGATATCCTATTTTCTTGTCTCATATGGTATTCAAAAGGGAGATAATATGTAGCAAGCAAACCATGATAATTGCATACGCAATAAAGCTATGATCATCAAAAGTTGCAAGAACGGAATAGCTACTTTAAAACAAGATTATAAGAACAGTGACCAAAAATAAAATCATGGCCCTAACTTTATCTCCCCTCCATCAAAACTAGTTATTTGTAATAATGATGATAAAATATTTCAATTAAATAAAACAGGAAAAAAAAACATATTGATTAACCTTCAGTTGTAAACTCACTTTTGCAATAGAGACGACCCTCCACATACACATTCACATTCACATTAAACAAGCCATTCTGATTCCTGAATTCCACTAACCTCTATACTCTTAAATTTCCAATAGTCCAATATCTTTATACAATAGTATTCTTTTACCATACTTCAAATAACATACAGGTCACAAATAATAACATGCTGTTAAGCCCAAAAACAGAACAAATCAACTGTAAAATTCTGGTCCAAGAATCTTCACACCATATTCCTGCATAATCCGAAATTCTATTATATAATCTTTGTTCTTGGTTATCAAGCAATGAGAGCCACTAAGAAGTCCAAGAGAACAGTTCAAAGTATCTTTTATCACAAATTCACGATATCTTGTATAAGTGAGGTTTTGAATTTCTCTTCAACCAAATCAAATACAGCAAACATATTTTGACCCTTAAAGTTGTCAAGCACCCAATGGATAGCTTCATTAAAAGGGATCCCCCGTGGAAACTACTTATCAGGTATTAACCAGCTAATGGATTTCAGGCATACTCGCAACAAGTTTATATAAACTATCTTATCTCCAATTAGAAAGATAAAGAACCATAGAAAAACACATATGGGTAACCAATAACCCAACACCTTTTCTGTTGAAACAAAAAGATATATTTAAGAAAATTTAGAAACAACTCAACAATAGGAAAAAAAAAAAGAAGATATCATTAAAGTACTTCCAAGCAGTCAATAATGGCATACTGAGTTGATCTAGTCTTACTTGTCTGAGTTTTTATTCCAGAAACTCCTAATTAAATTTCCTATGTTGAATTGTGGGCATTTTCAATAATCAATATTGTGAAAAAATAATTAAAAACACTTTCTCTATATGACCAAAAACAACAACATAGCCTTGATCACCATCGAAATATGATTATAAAAGACATGAATTAAATCAAACTAAGAAAAACAAAAGTTGTTGTTACCTGCAATTGTAGGCTTATTTTTATAATTGGGTGAGACAAGGCTCTCCACATACACATTGGCATCAAACCAATCTCGGACACGGTCAACCTCTATAACCTTTAATTTCCCATCTTCTGGATTGCAAACCAATTGTCCAGTATCTTTATACAACAGCATTGTTCCACTGTTCTTCAAATAACATAATGGTCGCAAGAAATTACATAATGGTCGTAAACAGAACAAGTCAATTATCAAAATCTTGGTCCAGGATGATTCTTTCATGTTGTATTCTTGCATAATACAAAACTCATTTACGCGAACTCTTTTCCTAGTTGTCAAACAAAGAGACCCATTCAGAAGTCCAAGAGAGCATCTTAGATCATTTTCTGTCGTGATAATATCTGCTGGTAAAGCTAAGGTTGTGAACTTCTCTTCAACCAAATTAAATGCAGCAATCACATTTTGACCATTAAGCATCCAATAGATAGCTCCATTAAAAGGGATCCCCTTAGTACAAGGCTCCTCAGTTAAGTGAAGCTCGTTTTGAATATGTGTCCAAGAATCTTTTTGGAGGGAATAGACCTCAACAATTTTTCCCGGATTAGAAATTTTTACAAACTTGTAGTCATCAATAGACTCAACATAACCAAACCCATAGAGCAAAGTACATGGAAAACGAAAATCCGGAATTTGCTTGCATTCTTTGGTGGAAGGATTATACAAAAACAAGTACCTAGGTTCAGTTAAAATGCACAACAAGCCATTACAAGAACCTATGCAAGTTAAACAATTAATTTCAGGGTGTAATTTCTTCCCAGGAAAATCAAGCTCCACTGCAAAAATCTTGTCATCATTATTAGATACCATTTCAATGTCTACAGAAAATAGAGATTTGGTATCTAGAACAAGCCTCTGTCTCTGGGTTTTAGCGAGATGCAATTCCACAAATCGAGAATCTTTAATTAAGGCCAACCATGATTTGGATACACACCTGAATCGACATAGAGACTTCACCGGCGATCTTGAGAGTATGTCAAGGATGAGTTCCGGTGGAATCATCGACATGGGTTTCTTCGCGTTTTAGAAATGGAGTAGGCCTTTCAATAGCAGAAAGGAAAGCTGCAGTTTTGTGGAGGTGGTTTAAGCGGCTGATGGATGAAGTGACAAGAAAGCAAAATAAAATTTAGGGTTTCATTTTCAATTTATACCAAATTATTAAATTACTGAAATACCCTTGACATTTTTTCCAATATTAATAGGGGGCCGAGTGACCAATTGCCAAGAATCCCTATGTTCGTTAAAAAAAAAAAAAAATGACATTTTTTTTGACATTTTTTTTTTGACAAATTTTGAATGTATCATTACTGGAGGTATTATTTTATGACAAATTTTATTATTTTTCATTAAGTTTTATTCAGTTGAGACTTGTATAAAAATATTGTCATAGTTAAAAAAACATGATAATTTGTGACCTATATAATTTGTAAGGGTTAATATTAACAACCTCCCCTGACCTTTCAACTATTGTTGGATGTATAGGTAAAGATGTGTTTATTTTAACAACCTCCCCTGAGTTCTAACAGAGTTAATTTTCTGTTAAGTGGTAGGGATAAATTTGTAAATTCAAAAACAAAATAAAAAGTAAGAATTTTTAAAAAAAAAAAAATCTATCCCTTTTATCTCTTTCACACTAATTCACGGCAGCATCAGTCATCCATCAGCTATCATCCAAGTTCCAATCCATCTCCATATTCTTTCACCAACTAGGCATAATTCTCCAAATAAAAAAAAAAAAATCCTTAACAAAGATAAAATCAACACAACCGAACCATTAAGCATCCAAATAAAACTCACCAACATCAATACAAAACCCACAACATTAAACATAACAAATGCCCCAAAATCTATTTTCTCCCTTCTTCTATCAGCAATTTTTTTTTCCTGATCATTTTTGATTATCTTTCTACTACATTGAACATTCTGGAAAAATAAATTCAAAAAAAAAAAAACTTGATGGCAGATTTCCACCGTTCGATGGCATCGCGATCTGCAAATCACCACCGTGCGATTGAGATCTTTCAATTTGACAGTGGAAGCACACCATTTTCATCAGGTGGAGATATGCAGATCTCAGATCTCCATGACACGATGAGGATGGGGAGGACGAAGAGGGAGCAGACGTCGGGGACCTCAACCATCGTCGACTCCATCATCAACAATCCCACCGTCGTCGACTCCATCACCACACATCAGTACATCACCTTCAATTTTTTTTCTTTTTGAGTTCAACAACAATAACTAAACACAACATTAAATCCAACTAAAACCCACTCTAAATCAAACCACAAAGAGAAAGGAAATAGAAGGGATAGAGAGGATGGAGAGAGGCGGAGATTAAGAAAAGAAGAAAAAGAGAGCCAGAGATGAGAGACTAGGGAGGCGTGAAAGAGAGAGACAAAAGGGATGGATTTTTTTAAAATTTTTAATTCTTTCTTTTTATTTTGTTATGGAATGTACAAGTTTGCCCCTACCACTTAACAAAACAATTAACTCCGTTAGAACTCAGGGGATGTTGTTAAAATAAACACATCTTTACCTATATATCCAACAATAGTTGAAAGGTCAGGGTAGATTTGTAATATTAAACCAATTTGTAATGTTCAAGGAAAAAAATTAATTACTATCACATTTAATTTAATTATTTCTTTTCATTTACTGTATTTCCAAAAAATAAAAAATTAGAAATATAAAAACCCTATTTCGCTCAAAAACATTTCACTCGGCTAAACTCTTCATCTTTACATAATTGCTTTGTATCAATCAAAATTCAGAACCCTAAATAGTAAAAAAAAAAAAAAAAAAAAAAAAAAACTCAAAACCCTAATACCATGAAAATCCTCACAATACTCAATTACTTGAGTTCTCAATTAATAAGAGAAAGTAGTACTATAATATAAAGATGGTTTCACTGTAAAGCTACACTGATCAGTATCTAAAAAACAGAATGAGAGGAAGAACGCGAATTAACTGGTGGAGTGACAACAACTGGGGGATCCGGGTCTTTGCTGGGGCTCGGGTCAGGAACTGATGGGGCACCCGAAACAGAGAGTGGCGCTGCTGCTTGCTCTCTCTTCGATATGTATCTTCCGGTAACCGGAGCTTCGTTTTGAAGCAGACCCCAGTACCGTTGGTTTGGGAACAGCGGTGCAGGGACAGGAATACTAATACTCAGGTCTGGGTCACTTTTATGGAGGAATTATGGGGGTTTTGGCTTCGAGTTCGGGTTCTTCGTCTGAGTCGTTGGAGTATGCATTGCAGAGAAGATCGATGGAGTGAAATTGTGAGAATTCGGGTTCACAAATGGTTCTCTACTTCTTTAATTCTTTTCTCCTTTTCTTTTGGCTTGGGAATAAAGTTATTGCACCGGGGTAATTTGGTCATTTCATTTATGGGTAATTATTATTTTGGTCCTTTTTTTTTTTTGAATTGTCAGTTTTTTAACTATTTATCCATTTTTCATCGGCTTAGTCCCTATATTTTTTAAAACTCATCAATTTTGAGTAAGTATTTATAATTTCTTTTAAATATTTATATAATTCGAAAATATAGTACAAAAAGAAAAAAAAAAATCTAAATCTCAAATATGAATGGTGATGATCCAATAAAAAAAAAAAAAATTTGAAAAACCAAAAAAAATTAAAAACAAGAATATTGGGGCATAAAGATCCATATGGATCTCCATATTAGAGGTGTAAATTGGATCAGATTATTGGGATTCGATTCGATCCGAATTCGAATCCGGTCTGAAAATTCAGAAAAAGAAAAGTGCGTATCTGAACATATCCATATCTGATTATATGGAATAGGAAAAATACTGTTCATATTCGGATAATCCAAATATGAAGATAATATGAATATGAATCCGAATCCGAAACCGATCCGAATCGAAATTCGATATTAAACAAAATTAAAATATATATATATAATTTTTTATTAAAAAAAAGTTATTTTTTGTGCAGTATACATTACACTTTAAAAAAAAAAAAAAATTATTAAAATAAACTACCTAAGTTTAAATTAAACTTTTTTTAAATAATTTTTTACAAAAAAAAATCCAAAAAAAGTCTGAATCCATTCCGAACATAAGTCTAAATCCTATCTGAAAATGTCCATATCCATATCCGCATCCTAAACCGATCTGAATACGAATCCAAATATCCATATCCATATCTACTACGAATTATCCGATCAAAAGACTTTTCATTAGGGAAAATCTAATCTGAATCCAAATTCGAAATTTTTCAAACCAAGACCGATCCGGATCCAAAAATATGGAAAAATCAAAAAAATCGGATTCAAATTATCCGAATCTGGTCAGATTGACACCTCTACTCCACATTAATGGAGAAATAGATGGATCTCCATCAAAATCGGCACCACCAAACGGCCAAACCCAAACACAAGAGGGTTGATCTCTAGTTACTTTTTTTAAAAAAAAGCTATGGTTTCTTCCTGGAGCATTGCTCGAGGTAGAAAGGCGATCAACTTCAATGAGGAGCGATATGCTTCTTGTCGGAGCGATCGGCTTCTACGAGGAGCGATCTGCTCATCGTCGAAGAAATTTGCTCCTCAATGGATCTATCTGCTCTCCCAAACAGCGATCTACTGCTTGTCAGAACCATCTGCTCCCACAAGGAGTAGATCCTCGAAAGAAGCAACTCAGACCCATAGCAAATGGTCGGAGAGAAGGAGGAGCAACTATCTAGTCTGGGTCGACCTAGAGAAAAAAAAAAAAAAAAAAAAAAAAACCATTTTTTCAATTAAGGTAGTTTTGTTGATTTGTTTTAATTTTGTGGGTTTTGATTGTGTATATGAAATGAAATTGTTTGTGAGTTTTCATTGTGTTGATGGGTTGAAATTGTTTGTGGGTTGATGAGTATGAAATTAAATGTTTTGATGATAAAGTTGTTTTTGAAATTTGAAAATTTAGTGTTTGAGGATAATTGATTTCCACCTAATTTTCCTTTTCTTTTTTCCTTTTTTTTTTTTTTTTTTTTTTTGTAAATATCCTTTTATTTTATTTTATTTTATAAAAATGTCCGGGGGTAAAATAGTCATTCAACATTTTCTATGACAGTTGACCGTAAAAAATCTTATCAGAGGGACCAAATTGATTGGTTTTTAAAAACATTGGGACCTAGCTAGTGACAAATAGATAAACAGTTAAACAAGTAATTAAAATATAAAAAAATAAAAAAAAGACCCAAATGATAACTCCCCTTACAATTTTGGCACTCTTTATAAGGCCATTTAAGGGATTGGCACCTACTTATTAATTTAAGTTTTGTTAGCACCAATTGTTGGATTCTTCCAAAATTGCCCTTACTATACATGTGACATTTCAATTTTTTGAAAACTTTACTTTTTTACAAAATAAATAAATAAATAAATAATTGATTGTTTGGTAGAGAGAGAAACAGGGAGACACACACAAAGACGGCGATGGTCTAATCTGAAGAAGGCGATGGCGACTACGAGACAAATGAAAACGATGGGAAATTTTGTCTTTGAAAATTGTGTTTCAGTTTGCTCAATGAATTGAAGATATGTTGGTTTTTAGGTTTTTAGGTTTTCGGGGGTTTATATTTAGATTTAGTTTTAGTTTTATGATTTTCTTAGTTTGAATGAACTTGTTTGTGGTATTATCGATTTAGATTAGCCATTTCTAGGGTTTGAAGCTTTTTAGAGTTAAGGAAGATGAACGTTTGA
Organism: Acer saccharum; assembly: GCA_030490815.1. Classification (NCBI taxonomy): domain Eukaryota; kingdom Viridiplantae; phylum Streptophyta; class Magnoliopsida; order Sapindales; family Sapindaceae; genus Acer; species Acer saccharum. The sequence goes on along the minus strand of CM059867.1, from coordinate 15,126,413 downwards.
AGAGGAAACTCATTTCTAAATCCAAGAGGTTTTGGTCTCTTTCCGAGACTTTTTCAAGCAATAAGTCTCGGATACATATAAAACAAGTCTCCATCACACCTAAAATAAGTCTCCGATTACCTTAAATAAGTCTCAGATACATAGAACATAAAGTCTCCATCACACTTACAATAAGTATCAGATTACCTTAAATAAATCTCAGATATATAGAAAATAAGTCTTCATCCCACCGAAAATAAGTCTCCATCACACTCATAATAACTAATAAGTCTCGGATTACCATAAATAAGTCTAGGATAAAATAACGACAAGAAAAAACGAACATATTAAATTCAATAGTAAATAAGTCTCGGATTCATGTAAATAACGACAGGATGGGGTAGGTCAATAGTAAATAAGTCTCAGATTCATCTTCCTCACACATGCGCCACGAGATTATGAGTTCAAGTCTTTCCCCTCCCAAAAAAACCATAAATTTATGTAGTAGTGTAATTTCCTTTAAAAATAAATAAATAAAATAAAATCCAATAGTAAATAAGTCAATGACATTTTTGTCCCATTTTAAACTTTGGTGCTAAAAAAAGTAGTGTTATTCCCACAAATGCTTCTCCATTCGGTGCTACGTATCCTTATTTAACACAAATGGTAAACTAACATATATTTTGTTATAGATTTGATTCGATACCGCTTATTATTGAAAAAAATAATCAAATAAACATACTTATTTTGTGTGAAAATGTAGACATGATCTATATGTTGATTCTACCTTAATGTTTCTTCTTTTATGAAAAGGAAAACTAAATTAAAATGACATAACATAAAGTACTATATATATGGCATGATAATGCTATTATTTGCAATATTTGCACAAAAAACTCAAGAGCAATTAGTACGAAAATTACTCCTAGGTCAACGACTCGAATCCTACCAATAATAAAAGCTTTCAAAAATAAATATATTGTCTCGGATTAATAGATATTGTCAACAAAAAAAAAAAAAAAAAAAGTACGAAAATTTAACGAGATGAGGTTGGTTCGGTGGTAAACCCTTCACACCTGTACCATGAGATTGCAGGTTCAAGTCTTTCCACATCCAAAAAAAATGCCGAATTTATGTAATAATGTAATACTTTAGAAAAACAAAAATAAGTATGAATTTTTATTTTATTTTATTTTGGTACAGAGGAGGGCCAAGCCCAGAACCAAGAAAAGAAAAAACTAAGACAGGGAGGGAGCAGAGGCCTGTCTGAGACAGGAGAGACCTCTGAAGTCAGCATCAAGGATTGGAATAATCTTAGGGGGAGGATTGTCGAAGAAGACAATACCATTGGCCATGTCATGACCCATGCGCCAGACCATCAGCAAACTTGTTACCTTCTTTGTACACATGCTTGATAGAGCAGCCTCAATCAGCTAACAAAAGACACTTGCAGCTCTAAATTAGGCTAAAAAGGGGGTGGTTTTGCTTGGTAGCATTTTGCATCATCTGAACAGTGTAGGGAGAGTCAGACTCAACCATAACTTTCTTAAAACCACAGTTCCAGACCATTATTAGGTCTTCATATAAACCCCAAAGCTCAGCTTCATTGACACTTCCACCACCTCTATTCATCACAAAACCCTTCAACCAAGCTTTCGAATGGTTGCGCAAGACACCACCAGAAGCTATGGTACCTGAAATAGAGTTTCTACTCCCATCAATATTTAATTTTACCCAATTCAAACTCGGTTCCAGCCACTTAATCGGTAGAAGAGTCATGTCTCTGTTCATATCAGCAAAGTTGGCATTCAACCAATCATTGGCAAACAGCTTGATAACCAGACTAGGAGAGTGAGGATAACAAAAAGTAGGATCAAACACCTTACTACATCTCCATTTCCATAAAAACCACAGCACACAAGAGAATTGCAGATAATTAGGGAGACCATCATCAGACAGTTTACCATTTTGGAGGTTTACAAGGAGCCACTCCTTCAAATCACCTTGGAAACCAATAGAGGAAATACTACCTTTAGAGCATTTTTCCTATATACCAATAGAATATCTACACCCACGTAGGAGATGGTCAATTGTCTCAATTCCAGCGCTGTACCTAGGACACGAAGAATCATTGGACATGCTACACACAGATCTTTCCAAGTTAGTAAGAATCATCTCATGAAGTAGGGTCCAAAGGAAATAAGTCACTCTAGGAGGGAATTCTAAGGTTCCATATGAACCTCTAATGCCAGGAAGAAAACCTCTCCAGCTCAACGGAACCTTGGTAGGCCGACTGCACAGAAAAGACCCCATGATTGCTCCACCCCCAAATAGCTCTATCAGGCCCACTGTACAGCTTACCAGCATGAATGCTGATAATTCTGTGAATTATATTCCAGGGAAGCACAGTTGAAAGCTTAGTCATATTCCAATCACCATTTGTCATGAAAGAATCAACACACTGCTCCAACTCATCACCCACAAGACTGACAGTAGCGTGGGGCTCAAGAGTGCCACCATTAGGAGCCCAATTATCAGTCTAGAACTTAATTTAAGAGCCACTCCCAACTCTCCATTTCAGCTCATTAACAATGAGTTTAACACCAAAAGAAATAGCCTTCCAAGTGCTAGAACAAACTTTGTTTTTGTTGAGGTTCGGATCGATAAGCATGCAGTTGTTAAGGTATTTATGTTTCAAAAGATGACTCCAAATACCTGTGTCATTTTGAATGAGATGCTAACCCGTTTTAGCAAGCAATGCTTGATTCATGCCTTTAGATTTCTTAATTCTAAGACCACCACCTATTTTTGGAAGACACACGTTGTCCCAATTGATAAGATGGACAGCTCTTTTAGAAGAAGTATGACCTCAAAGGAAATCTCTATTAAGTTTATCAAGCTTATTCCAAATCTCCGTAGGGAGTTTCACAGATTGCATCGCATAAATAGGTAAGGCTGAGGTAACTGACTTGATGAGAGTAGCTCTACCAGCAATAGAGAGAGGGTCACACTTCCAAGCCACCAACCTTTTCTGCGTTTTCTCAACAATCTCAATATAAGTTTTGGCACCAGTCCTACCATGAATGAGAGGAACTCCCAAATACTTACCAAGATCTTTAGTAAGAGGAGAGTCATATACCCTAACAATAATACCAGCAGCAGCACCGGTAACATTATTAGAGCAAAAAACTCTAGACTTTGGATAGCTAATCTGCTGCCTAGATGGCCCATAGAAAGTATCAAGACTATCTTTCATGATAGTGGCTTGAGCAACAGTGGCTTGACCAAATAAAATTAAATCATCGGCAAAGAATAAATGAGATAAACTCGGCCCAACCCTTGAAATCTTAACACTTTTCCACTTACCAAGGCTAACTTTCTGGGTGATCAGGCGAGAGAGCTTTTCCATGCACATGACAAAGATATACGAGGAAAGAGGGTCCCCTTGTCTAATACCACAACTCGAAGTGAAGGATTCAATAACTTCCCCATTAAGAACCACTTTATACTGGACACTAGAAATACACCACATAATAAGCTCCAAAAAAGTACCCCTAATACCTGTTTCCAAGAGAACATGTCTAATAAAATTCCATTTGATTCTATAATAAGCTTTTGCTAAATCAATTTTCCAAGCAACAAGGCATTTTTTACCTTTCATAATCCTAAACTTATGGAGGACCTCCTGGGCAACCACAATGTTGTCTTAAATCTATCTACTAGGAATAAAAGCCACTTGGCTTGGACTAATCATCTCAGGTAACAGGTTCTTGAGTCTTTAAACAATAACTTTGCTAATAATTTTATAGGACGTGTTACCTAAGCTGATAGGTGGGTCGGGTCCAATTAAAAACTAAGAGAGTCAAGAATCAAGAAATCTAAGTCAAACTCCACCAAAGGTTTTCATAGACTAATGTAGTCAATTTGTATATTCACTTATCATCCTCTTCAGGGTTAGACCCACTTTAAGATCAGGTGGGGCCTATGCCCTACCTCAAATTTAAATAAAGAATTGATTATGATATATATATATATATATATATATATATATATATATATATATATATATATATATATATATATATTACCATCTTTTCCAATTTCTCAAATTTTCATATTATTATTAAACAAAATTATTCATTTTCTCTTTTCCATCATTGTCAACTTTTTAACTACCCTAATTTTGTGGTTTACTTAATTCAATTTTATTTTATGTTAAATTATCTATTATAATTTTCTAGTTTGACATACCTAAACATATCCAATCAATAAACCATTTAATTTATTATATTAAAATAGTCTATCTATTATTATAATTTATTTTATTTTATTCTTAGTGTTTTTCTTTATTTTATAGTTTTAATTTATTTAGAATAAATAAATTAATAATTTATCAAAAAAGTACAAGAATAAAAATTCAAAAACATATCTAGCAGTATTTATTAGTCAATTATTTTTATATAAATTTAAAGTGAATTAATTATAAATACAAAATAAATTTTCTTATTATAAAATTATATTGTAATTTATTATTTTAAGAATAATTATTGTAATTTTTTATTGTTTATGTTGTTTTCTTGTTATTATTTATCTTTTTAATATTGTTTTTTTTAATGTAAGATTATTTAGTTTATCTTAAGTAAGTATTCTATTTGTTTTATTTTATTTAAACTTCATTAAACCATCAATTTTTCTTTATATATATATAACTCATTTTCGTTAAAAAAAAAAACAAATAAATTTTTTTTTAAAAAAAAAACGTCATTTTACTATGATCTTATTTTTATTTTTTTTTTAATATATAGTTGTTATTTTGTTTAAGTGCCCCACCTTGTTAAAATTCCTGGATCCGCCACTATATATATATATATATATATATATTATTTTTTTTGATTAATTATATAGGGCATTTCAATTAGATCCCAATCTCAAGTGTTTTACAAGTAGATTAGAGAGTTGATATTATAATATCGTTTGAAAAAACAATTTAAGAAAAAAAAATATGGGTTAAGCTAAATCAATTTGAAGGTTTGGGTTAAACTAAATCAATTTAAAATTTTGACTTCAAATGTGTGATTTCAATATCCATCAATTTATTTGGTTGAAATCTAATGGTTGTCATCTACTCTTCTTCTCCACCGTTGGATTAATACCAAATGAATACGGTAAACTACAAGACCAATTTTGATAATATCCTAATAAATATAGCAAATTACCCGACACTACTTGAGGTTGAGGTTTAACATTTGACACAAGGAAACAACTTTTACAAATAATTTGGATCCTCTCTCCTCGCCTCATCTTATCCTCACCTAAATCAATAGTCTAGTTTAATTCTATCTTTTGGTTATGTAGAACTTTAAAATTAATATAAATGATCCAGACCATTAATTTGCTATATTAAACACGTGTCAATAGATTATCAAGGTGATGAGAGAAAAGCCAAGGAGGGGATCTAGATCCTTCTACAAAACCTGACATTGACTTCTCATGCCGTTAGTAGTATATGAATTGTCTCAATTACCCTTTAAAAAAACCATTTTATGTCTACTTGGAGAAGCTCGAAAATTGAGCTTTTCCAAAAAGCTTTTTTTTTTTTTTTTTTTTTTTTTAGCTTTTTCAAAATATATGAATTGTCTCAACTACCTTTTATAAAAAAAAAATTAAATATATAACAAAAGTGAGAGGCGTGGCCGCTGGGGAATTAAAAGTGATCAACATAGACGGTTGGGATCATATTGGGGTTGTAATGAGGGCGAGATGGCAAAAAATGGATTGGACGAGGCCGATCGCCGATGAAGAGCCTAGTGAGGAATGGGATTAGAAAAGAGCGACGAAAAGGCATGAAATAGAGAGAGGGAGACGAGGAAGAAGAGACAAAAGTCAACGGGGTATTCAATGAGGAGCAAGTGGCAGCTGTTAGAGGACTAGTTGTGTTGCGGTTGCAGTGGTGACCATGGAATGGCATGGATGAGCTGCGTACGATTCTCTGTGTGTGTCTGGTTTCAAAACCATATTGATAGCTGGTTTCTCTCTCTCTGTCCGATTTCAAAATAGGGTTTCAAAAATCTTTCTTCATCTAAAAAGAGTAAAAACTTCTTCAAAAAAATCCTTCCAAAACATGAATCTAATAAAACCAAGAAGTAGATCTGAACTAAGAAGGCAAGAAACAGATCTGAAACTTGTTTTTTTTTTTTTTTTTTCCGATTAAAAAAATAAGGAACCGGTTCGATCCGCTGGTTCTAAACCGGCTTGAACCGCCAGTTTGGAACCGTTGATTCCAGATCGGTTCTATAAAATTTGGAACCGGAACCTTATGTGTTTCAGTTTCCGATTCCCGAGTCAAAATTTTGGTTCCAATCCGGTTTTTGGAGGATCGGTTTTGGTTCGATTCCATGGTTGGAACCGAACCGAGGTCATATCTGGGTGGGTTGAGATAATAATAATAATAATAATAATAATAACATTGTACGATAAACGATTAATAAAATTTCATAAAAATATGCTCAAATCATGTAGTGTCACCAATACTCCCGGTGACCCGACCATTTACATTATAAATAAAAAGAAAAATAAATCCGGGTAAGTAATTAAAAAACGAAAAAGAAAAAAATATTGTCCAATCAAAATATTCCACATTAGCTCTAAATTCGGGTATGTTTAGTATGACTTTTGAAATGATCAAAAACGCTTTTTTAATATATAAATTGTCTCAATTACCCTTTAAAAAAATCATTTTATGTCTACTTAGAGAAGTCCAAAAATTGGGCTTTTCCAAAAAGCGCTTTTTTTTTTTTAGCTTTTTAAAAACATATAAATTGTCTTAACTACCATTTATAAATTTTAGATATTTCACCATAATTCTTTCATTATAAATACATTGTCAACACTTTTTTTGTAATTCACTCTACCAAAAGCTATTTCTAAAAATACATTACCAAAATCCCTTTTTTTTTGTTAGAAGCTCTACTCTAAGTGCTTTGCTTGAAAAGCCATACCAAACACACCCTTTAGGAAGAAAGGAAAAAAAAAAAAAAAACTATATATGTTATCTCTCTCAGTCTCTCTCCACCGCCTCATCTCTCCTTCGACCAAAACCCATAACCTCCGCGCCCCATAACAGATCTCAACCTCCAGGACTTGATTTCAACTGCCGCATCTCTCATTGTTTTGATTTCAGATTCAACACTGAAGTTCCAGGTTAGTTCTTATCTTTATTTGCGTTTATTATGCTATACTTTTCAAATTTAGTTTTGGGTATTTGAGTTTTCAGCAAGAAAACCTAAGTTTAGAACTGATTCTTGTGCTTCTTGGCCGCCATTTGCTTCGAGTAACTGGTTTGTTTAACTGTTTGTTTTAAGCATGAACTCCGTACACAGTTTCATTTTCTACATTTTATTTATTTATTTGACATGATTATAACCTCTACAGTCAGTTTAATGATGGGGTTTTGATGAGTGCCGACTTGGAATCTTCTTATGTTATGTCTATATTTTTGGTGGTGATGTCTTTTTTCATTTTCAGCAAGAAAACCTAAGTTTAGAAGTGGGTGTTCTTTAATTTTAGTGGTTTAATGCAATGCAATCTGTTGCTTTGCATCTTATCATGCTGATTGTAATAGAAGGCATTTCGTCTCATCTTATTGAAATTGATTCTAATTTGGTTTAAATTATTCAGGGCAATTTAATGGGGCCTTAAAAACTTGAAAGTTGTGAGCTATGTTTTGCGTTTATGACTTTCTGAGTGTTGAAATAGCTGTTGTGCATGCCCAGAAATAAATTACCAAAGTGGGTGTTCTTTAATTTTAGTGTTTAATGCAATGCAATCTGTTGCTTTGCACCTCATAATGCTGATTGTAATCAATGTTTACATATTGTAATCAAATGTGTATTTGTTTTTCCATATTGTAATCAAGGAATTGTAATGGAAATAATTTTTTTTTTTTGTTATCTGTTATTGTTTTTCTTTTGCTTCTATAGCTCATCTTAGCAAGTGTCGCATGGCATAATGTCGACTAGATTACTCTCTTTGAGAGTGGTTTATGATATGGCCTTTAACAAACCGTATTGAAGGGAAGGACTTAGTTTTAGATAGTGGTTTATTCAGTTGTGTTAGTTGCTGCAATTATTGTTAGTTGCTGCCAAAATGTTGCTGCAGTTGTTAGTTGATGCTAAATAAGGGATACATGGGTATGCCCATGTCTGTCATGACCCATAATTGTTGTAGGGGAGACTGTGTCCCTATTTAATTGCTTAGTGGTCTTTGTTCTTCTAATTCTCAATCGAGCCATCAGCCTATCTATAGCTGATTGCAGCCTATAGAAGCCTCCATGTGCTCTCGCTTGCCGTCAACAGCAACGCCACCGACGCCACTGAACCTCAAACCACTTACGAGGTGTTTGTCTCAATTCAAACAAGGCATCAGTGTGACATCATTGCAGCTTGGAATCAAAACTCAGCTATTAACATTCTAGTAAGTAATTAATTATACATATTTTTTATACTACTTAATTTTGCCCATGCTTTAATTAAAATGATTGATTTTCTTTTATAGCTGAGATGCCCAGTTGGCCATGCGGACGACGTGTTTGGATTCAACACAGTCAGCTTGCAAACCCAACACCAGGGTCGAGTCAGCCGCCTCACGATGACAGTAATTAGAAATTTTTCTTTTCTTTTTAATAAAATATACATTTACTATTGTTCATATTTATTTGTTATGGCAGTGTCCAACATGCGGATGCGATGGCATCATCAACCTCATGAATTGGAGCAGCCCTCAAAATAACTGAACTGGAAATCTCGATCTTTGAGCCGATGCCTGGACGCAATCATATCCAGATTTTAGATGAAATGAGGGCGCTTGTTGTAATAAATTAATACTATCCATATTCACATTTCCTTTTACAAGATAAACATCTCAAATCTATTATAATTTGTCCATCGATCTTACGGTAGCTCACAGAAATGGCACGAACCGTAGCTGATAGATTGGGATATCCTTGTACTCCGATTGATTCACCAACCCTTAGAATAAAGTTTTCACTCATCTCCCCTATCTGTAAAATTAAAAAAAATTAAATTATAATAGATTTGAGATGTTTATCTTGTAAAAGGAAATGTGAATATAGATAGTATTAATTTATTACAACAAGCGCTCTCATTTCATCTAAAATCTGGATATGATTGTGTCCAGGCACCAGCTCAAAGACCGAGATTTCCAGTTCAGCTATTTTAAGGGCCGCTCCAGTTCCTGAGGTTGACGATGCCACTGCGTCCGCATGTTGGACACTGCCATAACAAATAAATATGAACACATGCGGATGCAGTGGCATCGTCAACCTCAAGAACTGGAGCAGCCCTCAAAATAGCTGAACTGAAAATCTCGGTCTTTGAGCCGGTGCCTGGACACAATCATATCCAGATTTTAGATGAAATGAGAGCACTTGTTGTAATATATTAATACTATCCATATTCACATTTCCTTTCACAAGATAAACATCTCAAATCTATTATAATTTAATTTTTTTAATTTTACAGCTAGGGGAGATGAGTGAAAACTTTATTCTAAGGGTTGGTGAATCAATCAGAGTACAAGAATATCCCAATCTATCAGCTACGGTTCGTGCCATTTCTGTGAGCTACCGTAAGGTCGATGGACAAATTATAATAGATTTGAGATGTTTATCTTGTAAAAGGAAATGTGAATATGGATAGTATTAATTTATTACAACAAGCGCTCTCATTTCATCTAAAATCTAGATATGATTGTGTCCAGGCATCGGCTCAAAGACCGAGATTTCTAGTTCAGCTATTTTGAGGGCCGCTCCAGTTCCTGAGGTTGACGATGCCACTGCATCCGCATGTTGGACACTGCCATAACAAATAAATATGAACACATGCGGATGCAGTGGCATCGTCAACCTCAGAAACTGGAGCGGCCCTCAAAATAGTTGAACTGAAAATCTCGGTCTTTGAGCCGGTGCCTGGACACAATCATATCTAGATTTTAGATGAAATGAGGGCGCTTGTTGTAATAAATTAATACTATCCATATTCACATTTCCTTTTACAAGATAAACATCTCAAATCTATTATAATTTAATTTTTTTAATTTTACAGCTAGGGGAGATGAGTGAAAACTTTATTCTAAGGGTTGGTGAATCAATCAGAGTACAAGGATATCCCAATCTATCAACTACGGTTCGTGCCATTTCTGTTACAATAACAAGATTAGTACAATACTCATCAAAATAAATTACATTAGTACAATACAAGTAGGTAAATGGAAGAGGAGTTCTAATTTGATTTCTTTAGAGGCCTTTAGAATTCAAATTAAGAATTTCAAATCAATAACATTTGAGTACAAGTAGGGTTGGGTTGGGTTGAAAATTTCAAATCAATAACATTTGAGTACTCAGTTGGGTCCTGTGTAAAATAATAAAAAGCATGCAATTCAGATGGTGGAGGAAAATTTTCTAAGTTTTATAGGTTTATCACCACCAAACATGATAGTATTTATACATGCCATAAAACTCTACAGCTTTTAACTTATAATTCAGCTCAATTAGCACCCGGACCAGATAAGCTCAAGTAAATTACAAACCCATAAAAGAGAAGAAAAGAAAAGATCCTATAATAGAGTGGTGACAAACCTTGCCAACAAATGCAGGGCCAATGATTGTGTCAACATTTCAGGTTCGGTCAGTCAAGTTAGGTTCAATGTGCCCACCCCTAAGTACTACAATCTTTTTTCTAGATTGATTGTTGACTATATATATATATATATATATATATATATACATATATTTATAAATTCACTTTCCTACGTATGAAGTCTTAACTTATATGATTGTTACCTAATTCTTTTTAAACGACTTTTGCCCATATTTGAATCTTTTTGTTTGACAGCATATATGTTAAATTCTTGAGCTTTAGTAATGCAAATGTATTAATATATAAACATATTTTGAGTATTGTTTTAGCTCAACATCAATATAGTAAATGAAATGTAAAATGAAATGGTGATAGCATAAATACAACACGCGCAACAAATGAAATGATATGATTTTGGTCTAGTACCAATTTCTGAAATTAAATGGCTAGGTCACCAGAGTAATGGTGACACTACTTGACTTGACTTATTTTTATGAAATTTTGTTAATCTTTATCATACAATGAACATTTTACTTTTGCAAATTTACTTGTATATGTGAATATTTGATTTTTACTTTTATTTACTTTTTAAATGCTATTATAATTGTTATAAATGTTTTCAATTACGTAATATGCAATCCTTGCTGAGTTGATGGCTCATCTTTTGTCATTTAACATTTTGCAAAGTGAGTTGACTTTCTGAAGTTGGGAGTGATGGAGAGTTTTGGCAATATTTTTCTTTCGTTACTTTGAATCATACTCTGAATTGTCTTCATTTTAGTTGGATTGATTTGAATATTATTGTTGGTTTTATTTGGAGATTTATTTTCATTGGAGAATGATATATTTGGAGTTATATGATAATGACTTAAGACATAACATTCCATATTGAGGTAATTAAATTTCTCTTTGAGTTTTGGGGTGTTACACATAATGTTGAGGTCTTCAATGGAGCTCTTTGGTATAAAGAGGTTAGCTGTTTTGGGGATGGATGGTTTGTTTTTGACACTTTCATGTTAACAGCAATTCTGGTTGACACAGTTTTAGCACTCAATTTCTTTCTATGCAATAGGTAGGATCCTAGATGTTGTTCTTGTGGATGACACAATTTTCTTTCATTTAGGAGGTCAGTCTAAATTGCAATTTTGGTTCATATCTGATACGGGATGGTTAGAACACAAGGTGACTGGATCTTTGTGATTTAACCATACACACATAATAATTGCAGTAAAATAAACATTGAATGATTGAAGTTAACAACACTTGGACTCAAAACCAGTGAAACAGGCGGGGATCAGATTCTGAACCTTGTTATTGCCACTATGTGGTTGTGACATCAACTCGTGCCACAGAGTTTTGTCCAGATGTCTTCATCATCATAAGCTAATCTTGGAGACCATCGAACCCACATTTTCACCACCCTGTCAGTGAGCTGCTACTCCGTGGCCTGAACCATCAATCTCTCAAACAACACCTGGAGGAATGCAGAGAGAAGGAGACAAAGTTAAGGCCAAGAAGATTTCTCACTAGAAAAGTTAGGCAACCCATGAATAATTTTTCCAGCTAGAAACAAAGTTTTCATTGAATATAAGTATCAACTGATCACAAATTCTCATATGAAACAGAACATGGATCTGTTTGTATGTACCGTGCAACAAAATTGACTAGCAGTAATCTACAAAAAAAAAACTGAAAAATGAAAAATGCTGCAAGTACTGAATGGTTTTGGAGATATATGTAGTTAATAAATCAAATTTGAAGAAAATATGAACAATACCAAAGTCTGGTGGTGATTCAATGTTCAGCCTATAACTTTGGCCATTGTCTTCAAAGACAGAAGCTGTTACCCTCTGAAGCCAGGAAGGAAATAGGTCGAACTCATCCCTTAACCGCCTCCCCAAGTCCGGTAAGTGGCCACCCCCGTCCAGTACATCAATCAATCCTAATGTGGCCTTTGTCAATTGCTCTCCTAAGGGCTTCCATTGCAGTTCTATTCCTCTCGCTAATAATAACACAATTCTCTTCTACCTCTGCTGTATTTTGGTTGAACCTGTAGGATACCTTTGATAAGTTTCTCAAGTGAAAAGAATTTTAACCAAATAGAATATAATCAGCAAAGAAAATCATTGATATTATTAAGAAAATCTAAATCAAAACATAACAAAACATACAAGACAGAACTCAAACAGAAATCTAAACCTATTCAACCCAATTATGAGATTAGATACAAGGAAAACCTTTGACATTATTAAGAAATCTAAATCAAAACATACTAAAACATTATGAATTTACATCATTTAGATAAGAGTTCATCATCAAAGAAGAAAATAAGTCAATGCTTTCCTAGTTTCATAAAGTCATAGGGGATGGTGAGAACACAAGGTGACTGAGAATCTTTGTGATTTAACCACATAATAATTGTATAAAAATATATATATATATGAAAAACAGAACAGATCTGAAACAGAACACAAAGAAAAACATGTCATCATCAGAGAAGAGCCTTACTGGTTACAGATCTGATATGGAATGGTGAGAACATAAGGGAATGGTGAAAATAAGTCAAAGCTTTCCTAGTTTCACAAAGCCATAGGGGATGGTGAGAACACAAGGTGACTGAGAATCTTTGTGATTTAACCACATAATAATTGCATAAAAAAAATTAAAAAAAATGAAAAACAGAACAGATCTGAAACAGAACACAAAGAAAAACATGTCATCATCAGAGAAGAGCCTTACTGGTTACAGATCTGATATGGAATGGTGAGAACATAAGGCGACGGCAGGCAGAGAACATACACAATTCGGATTAGGTCTAGTAAAACAGAGCTTTTGAACTTGTAATTATATTTTTTATTTTATTTTATTTGTAATAAGTAAGTGGACGACAACCACATGTATTTTAACAGTAACTTTCACGAGAAATAATTCAGTGCGACCTGGTGTATACAATCTACCCACTCCTATCACATGATTGGATACATCAGCTACATGGCATCATATTAATTGCCAGCTACTTTAAAAGTGCATGTGTTTGGTACTGTACATTGTAGATTACTAAATTTGTTTACAGTTTACAATTTTACATGTTTAAAATTTGAGAGAAAACCATAACTAGCCATCCAACTTATCATACTTTTGTTTTTAACCACTTTTGAATTTTTAATTATTAATAACCACTTTTTTAAAAAATTTCAGTTTAGTACCATGAATTACCAGAGTACCCCTGAAAATAGTGTTCTTTAAACCTCGAAACAAACTTGAAATCACGACTAAATTGAAATACACAAACTTGAAATCATGCCTAAATGGAAATATCCAAACTTGAAATCATGCCTAAAATAGAAATATTCAAACTTGAAATCTGGACTAAATTGAAATTATGACAAGTTTTTTTTTTCCCCTCTTTCTTCTTCCTCTTCTTCTTCCCCTAATTCAAATTAGGTTTAGGTTTTTTGTTTGTTTTGCAGATCTATTCACCGGCGATCGTGAAGCACAACGAGCCGCCAAACGTCGTCGACCAAGCGTAATCCCGTCGCCGGCGAAGCAGTAGCCGTCGCACGAACCAGCAGTCGTCGCACGAAAGCAGCGCCATCCCGTCGCACGAAGTGCCGCCGGGCGTGGCCCAGAAGGTTGCCGGCGCTCGACGACACCTTCGTCGACGCTCGGCGACCCTCAAAAGCTTGCCGGCGAGGGAGATCGTGGGGAGAGAGAGAGAGAGAGATCGTGAGAGAGATACCAGAAGAGAGAGAGAGAGAGACTAGAAGAGAAAAGAGAGAGAGAGGGTGTTTGGGGACCCTTTTTATATGAGGGCTTTCTAGTAATTTCTCAAAAAAGTGGTTAAAAACAATTAAAAGTATGGATGTGGTTAAAAAAGAAAATCTCATAATTAGATGGGTCAGTTTTGGCAATTTCCACTTAAAATTTTGCATGTGGTTTCACTTTCGAGATTTCACTGACAAAATTGTTCGCTATCGCTCCACTGTGAAGTTAGGAATTTGACTATAGGCGTAGTAGCTGTGCGTCCTTCGAATTATGCAGCTTTGTTGGATTGCTTACTCTGGATTTGTTATCCAAGGATATTGTCTATGAAAACATTTACTTGCCAATCGTTAATCGAATTCATCATAGTAAGCCACTTTGTCATTAATTCTTTTTTTTTTTTTTAAAACATAAATATGCTATATGATCAACATATATATTTCATATACATTCTATTTATTTTCTTGTGTAAGTACTATACAAGTAAATCTTGTGAACACAAAGATTATTACGAGGGAAGGAAATAAAAGTTTTAGTTTTTTGACTCCAAATTTAAGAGGCAAAGTAATCTCTCACAAAATGTGTTGGATTAAAATGATTCTAGTTGTGAAACAAGTTGAGTTTAGCATCATCTAAGAGTAATATATAAGTTTTCAATTGAAGTTTAATTCTAGGAGATATAAATAGCAAAAAATGAATGATATGTTATTTTGAAATGCCATGTTTAATTTTGTAGTTATTCCAAATGTGCTTTATTTACAATGGCTTTATGAGAAAATGATGAAAAGAGATGCAAAATGCTGCAACAGTCACGAAATCAAGTGTTGGCACCATTACTTGAAAGATTTCAAGATTGGAAGCTTCGTACCATGGATAGATCCAAAACCTCTTCATATAGATAATTTGATGGTCGTGTTGCCTAATCTTCCACTAGAAACTATTCGATTTCTTTTAGATCGGTGTTTTTCTGAACATATTGATGAGGTGTAGGACTTATGTATATAACTTTATATTTAGTTGGGAAAATGAAGTTATGAACAGCAATAGCCGGTAGTCTAGTACACAGGTTGGTCTATTACATGAGTGGAAAATGTAAAACAATGATCATGGTTGATGTATTTTTACTGTTTTGCATATCATAATTTCATTTGTTTTGTTTTTAATGAATAGATAAAGCTAAAGTTGCATAAGAAATCTCTTGTTGCAAGAGATTGACAACAATCTGGATAGGAAGAACACAAAAAAATCAGTATGTAAGAAAAGTTTCATACAATATAAACCTCTCCGTATAGATAATTTAGTGTTTAAGTTATCTAGACTTCCAGAAGGAACTATCCGGTTTCATCTAGATTTGGTGTTTCTTTTTCGCATATTGATGAGGCATAGGACTATTGTTTATGAAGTTCAAATTCTCTAATAATCTTTTGTATGATTTTATATTTAGTTGGAGAATGAATAGGTGTGGACTGAAAAAATAATTAAAAAATAGACAAAAACCAATTTCTATGAGGTTTATATACTACCAAAAACAAAAATTAAAAAGACAATCAAGTAATTTAACTTGATTAATTACCCAGATAATCCTTGGTCTCGCTATTCTATTTATAAATTACACTAAAGCAATGAAAGAACATATATTTATGTAGCACACAATTACCTGGTGCCCATAAATTTTTAGGAATCAAAATCATCTTGATTAGGCTTAGGTGAAGTAAAAAATGCTGTGGTACAGCCGGAGTCTGTCCTTCCCCTGCGACGAGCACCAAGGCAACGGCCTTCGCGGCCGTATAAACAACAATGAAGTGAGCGTGAGCCGGTGCTTGTACTGTCTCCGGGTGAACTGAATAGCCACAGCTGCCCAATTCCTCCATTCAGGGGAATAATATGATCTTGCACTTCTCTCTGCTCTTTCATTAACAAATGTGTACTTGGAAATGTTTTGTCACATATTTTGTGTCCTATAAATATACAATACAATGAACTCACACATACATGCACAACGTTAATTTATACATAAATTATCTAAATACATGAACACAAAAGAACACAAAAACCTAGATGAATATGAAATTAAGAAAAAGATAAACGAATCATGAACTCATTAATCAATGCTATACAACTAACTAATAGAAATCAAATTAACTAATTAATTCAAGGGCTCCGGACGAGATGAGATTGGTCCGATAGTAAACCCCTCATACCTGCACTATGGTGTTACGGGTTCGAGTCCTTCCCCTTTGTAAAAAAACCTCGAATTAATATAATTGTGTAATACTAAAAAGAAAAACAATTCAGAGGCTGTCTCACGACGACACGTGGCGATTTTAGTAATTTATTGATATTGATAAGAACCAGCCATAGGTATAATAACAGCGTAATGACTAAAACAAACATTGCCGAAACAAATAATACCAACCATAAAATGGGCCGATTGTTTATGAAATTCGACGATATATCTTTTTCCCCAGGAATTCTAAGATCCGTCTCTGTAACACTTGAGTTTTTGTACTCCTTTGGTGGATTCAATCATTCAAATAAGTGGTTTTTCCAATTAACTGAGCCTTGCAAATGATAAGATGATCATTTGAATGTTGTTAGCATTTTATATGTAAAGTTTCTATACTTTTCATCTTATTTTGTACATTAAATTTTTTGGTTTGCATATTCTTTGAATTGTTTTGACCATTTCTTTGTCCATTCAAAACACAAATAAATTAAATAAATCATGCTTGGTAGCATAAATTGAATCTCATATATTCAATATGGTTAATAATAATACGACAATACTTGGGTACTGGCCGGTCAGTACCCAAGGTGCTGACCATCCAATAATTAATAGCCATATAACCCAAGCAAGGAGAACATTGGAAAAAGTGAAAGAGTTTTACCACGTGGTAACACCCCATTGGGTGGTTATGGGTGGTCAGTATGCTTTGGGTACTAATTAGTCAGTACCCAAGCATTTTCCATAATAATATCTCTCTTTATAAATTTTTATTAATAGGAAATTTATTTAATATTCACATTAAATTCATTTAAATTCAGTTTGGAGTATTTAACATTTTATATTCACATTTTCCATGCCTTCAATGTGCATCCTCTCTTTGAAAAAGAGAAGAAAAGGAAAAACTCTCTTTAATAGTCAAATAGACATAAATGTTTGACATAAAGCAGTTAGCTTAAATTATAGGGAACCAGTTGGATGTCTTTTTCTTTGTGAAGGGAAAGTGTCCATAAATAAAATTCTATTCTATGTAAATGGACAATTATACCCTTATTGAGCTTCCTCCCAAAAAGCAAAGTCCCCCAAGAAATTTCTGATCAATTTAAACTCCAAATTGACAATTTTACCCTTATAATTCTCCTTCCCAAGACAAAACTTCCTCAGAAAATTCCAAAAGAGCAAGAGGAATGGGAAAACTTTTATGTGTTGGTTGGAAAGTGTCAGGTTGACCTTGGATTCTTGGAGTGGGCCTAGTCAGAGGTTTTTGGACAACTTATATTTACTAGAAAGTTCTTTTCAAAAAAAAAATGTACAATAAAAATTAAAAATTATAATGAGACTTTGAAAATTCTGGAAACAGATTGGAAGTCTTTGGCGGTCATGGATTGGACTTTTGAGTCATCCCAAGCAAATTGAGAACTGGTCTCTTACTCTCACGGTTTTCAAAAGGGTGTGATATGAAAATTAGGTTGCAAAATTTTGAAGAAAGTTATGGAATTATCCATCTGTTAATTTGAACTTTATAAATATTTCTTAAATTATTTTAATTTGTTAAAAACAACGCTTTAAATAATTAAAAAATTTCGCATATCCTTTTTAGTTCAAGTAGTGTGCACTTCTCCTCCACGTTTGTATTGAGGAATTCGATTTTTTTATCGTGTGCGTTTTACTAGTATATATGACGAGTTTTATTTCATACGATATTATGAGTATATATTTTTCGGTTCTGAGAGTGACACGGCGGCATGCAAGTTTTTCCCCTCCCTCCACCACTGTATGGACGGTTCAGATAACCCTATAATAGAAGATAAATGAGAATTTTCAAAAGGAACTTCTAAGGAAAGTGTGCCATGAATTGCCATCCATTTCATAGGTAGAATATGCCAGCTTCATTTATTGTCTCCTTTAATTTTTAGTTGACAATTCTACCCCTTAAGCTTTCCTATGAAGTAACATCACTCGAAAGAACTTTATCCATATAATGACAATACTACCCTTCATGGGTCATGACTCCTTTTGCCAACTGCCAACTTTCTTTACTTACAAAGGACAACTTACATGAAGGCTCCTAAGAGGAACACTTTTTCCTTTAATTTTTAGTGGACAATTCTACCCCTTAAGTTTTCCTATGAAGTAACATCACTCGAAAGAACTTTATCCTCATAATGACAATACTACCCTTCATGAGTCATGACTCCTTTTGCCAACTGCCAACTTTCATTACCTCACAAATGACAACTTACATGAAGACTCCTAAGAGGAACACGTTTTCCTTGGGAAAATTGACAATTCTACCCCTGGCCACCTTCCCAGAAAGAAGTAATACACTATCCGCAGACCCAAAAAATGGACCGACCTTCGCTTCCTTACCTGTATCTTAGTTGTCTTCCATGGCTCTCTTTCTTGGAAAACCCACCCCTCCTACCTATATATACACCCCCAATCTCCCAAACTCTCTCAAACCAAAGTCAAAATCAAAGCTTTCTTCACTTTTCTTTGTTTCACAAAAGCTTACAATTAATCTACAATGGCTGCTTCTCAAAACTTTGAAGATTTGTTGCCTGTTATGGCAAAAAAGCTTGGTGGGGATGGTTTGATTGGGGAGCTGTGTAATGGGTTCAGTCTATTGATGGACAAAGACAAAGGGGTCATCACTTTTGAGAGTCTCAAGAGGAACTCAGCTATGTTGGGCTTGCAGGATTTGGGTGATGATGATCTGAGGTCTATGTTGAAAGAAGGTGATTTTGATGGTGATGGTGCTCTCAATCAGATGGAGTTTTGTGTCTTGATGTTCAGATTGAGTCCTGAGTTGATGGAGGCTTCAAAGTTCTTGGTTGAGGAAGCTCTTGAACAGGAATTCGAGGATTTTCATTGAGTTCTGACTTTTTTCTTTTCTTTTCTTTTTTTATTTATTTATGTTTCTTTGGAAGATTTTTTGTGTAATGAAATTGATGAAATATACTTGAAAGAAATGAGAAATAGAAAGAAATTTATAGTTCCTATTTTTTTGTTCTGGATTTTTTCCTTGGTTGATCTAAGATGTTTAATTTTGTTTAGTTTTTGAAGGCAAACTAAGAACCAAAAGCACAATCTAGAAGCCATTAGTTCATAAGGACTTATAATATATTCAATACAGAATTATTATTCAATTTAAGAGCATCTTGCATATCTTTCAGATTTAGAAATTGCTTGGCTTGTGATTGATTGATCAGATAACTTATCATTGGGTAGTGAAAATTATGCCACCCCAAACTTGTATCTTGAGTTCTTGCTGCAATCTATACAGACCAAAACAGTCCTTAGAATCAAGCCTTTTCACATGGACTGTTATTTATTTATTTATTATTATTATTATTTTCATTGTATGCATTTGCCTCAATTACTTTGAATATATTTAAGAACAGTTTGGCTGTGGTGTGATTTTCTAGCTGAGTTACTATATTAACCTAAGCAGAAGAAAAAGAGAACATTGTTGTATGGAAGTTCTTATGAAAGTAATGTTGGCCTTTAGTATCATTGAGACGTGGTAAATCTGCATCAATGGAGAAACTTTTCAGCAAACTGGCTATGGAATTGACTCTAGGATTGCAAAAGGGTATGTTCTTAGTCTGATCTTTTTTTCTTGCATTTTCATTTTTCAAATGCAAGTAGTTGTAATTATTTCTAGGATTCAATATCATTGACTGTTAACCTTTAGTCTTGATTCTCTGGTTGAGTTGCTTTATTAGATGGGAATTGAGCAAAATCTATTTTGTACTTTTGTGAACTCCATAATTTCAATGTACTTTTTGTAAAACGCGTTTCTGGTTCATTTGGAAAATGTGACATTGCTGGACCAACCTCTGGAATCTTAGTTCATTTACTCATGCCAGCAATGGTTTTCAGTACCATGGGTCTACCGAGGACTTTTGTTGTGTCTATTGTTCATGTTGGATTCCATCATTTTCACTACATTTAAAAAGGGTTGCTGCTTCTGTTGATGGATTATATGTCAAGGGTAATTCATGTTTAGGTCAATGACCTTCTAGGTGGATCATTAGTTATAGTCTCTATCCATGACTTGTTACTCAGAGCTCTAAGTCTACAGACCAATGAATATTCTTTCTTTTATGTTTTATCATTTATATGTTACTCTTTTTTTTTCTCTGAATTATTTCATGCATCTGACACCATTAATTCACGATCTTCATACCAGTATATTAGTGATGGTATGACCTTACTTTCTACAGATTGAAGCTTTGAGTTTGGTTTCTTCAGCCCTGGTAGTTCCAAGGATCATTATGTAGGAATTTGGTACAAGAATATCCCAGTTAGAACTGTTGTTTGGGTTGCAAACCTACTCAACCCCATCAATGATTCTTCTGGGTTGTTGATGATAAACAGCATATGGAATCTTGTTTTGATGAGCCAGAACAGGTTTGTAGTCTGGTCAGCAAACTTGAGGAAGGAATTCAGAATTCCAGTGTTATTACAGATCCTAAATTCAGGAAATCGTTTTCTTAGAGATGAGCAAGATAGTTATTTGAGAAGTTACTGGTAGCAGAGTTTTGACTATCCATCCGATACATTGCTGCCTGAAATCAAGCTTGGATGGGATTTGAAGACTGGTCTGGAATGGCGTGTAACATCATAGAAGAGCTCAGATGACCCATCTCCCGGAGTCTTCATTTGGGGGATACAACTACAATAATCCTGAGGGAGTATGGAAGGGCTCAAAAAGTTTTATAGGAGTGGCCCATGGAATGGCCTTAGATTTTGTGGTGCACTGACTTTTAGGCTTAGTCCGATTTTTCAGTTCAACTTTGTCTCTAATGGGGATGAGTTGTACTAGACATACAACCTCACACATAAATCAGTAATCTCAAGGATTGTTATGAACCAAACCAACTATGAATTTCAACTAATGAAATCGAGTGAAGATGCTAAAGTTGGGAAATGTAAGCATATGTTCCAAGAGTCTACAGTGACAGTGATGGTATTGGTCTCTGTGGTGCCTATGGGAATTGCCTCATAACTGAATCTCCAATTTGCCAGTGTTTGAAAGGATTCAAGCCTAAATCAGCAGAAAACAGTGAATGGTCTCAACAGTGTGAGAGTAAAAACCATTCTACTCGAAACTGGATGGTTTTATCAAATTTGATGGGCTGAAATTGCCAGATGCTACACATTCTTGGGTGAACAAAAGTACGAACCTTGAGAAATGCTGGGAGAAATGCTTAGAAAACTCTTCTTGTATGGCATACACAAATTCAGATATTAGAGGAGGGGGCAGCAGTTGTGCTTTGTGGTTTGGCAATCTGATTGATATCGGACAATTTGCTGATGGGTGGGCAATAGTTGTACATTCAAATGTCTACGGCAGAACTAGGTATTGGCTTTAATTTGTTTATGTTTCTCCCAATTGAGCATTTGATGTGCAAATGTAATTAGATCACATTATTCATTGTCATTTCTTAATTTTACCATTTATAAATTGAGGTAAGTATATGTTGCTAATGTATAAATTAGTTTCTTGCTATGGCTGTACCTTTATTTTTGCAGCAATTTGCCTATATTTACTTTGATCTTAATTATTTTGCCTTGGTATGTCAAAATCATTCATCAAGGGACGAAAGACGCACCAGAGATGAAAATTTTGTTGCTGCTTTAATTGCTGGGGGTGGATGTATTTGGCTGTTACATTAACAAAAACTGGAGGAATTCCACAGGTAATATTACTCTTGTCCTCACACGTTTATCTTTTCTTGCTCGGTTAAACTATCTATAAATGTAAATTAGCAGGTTCCTCTTATTCAGTTTTTAAAAGAGGATAGTTTAGTTTTTTTTGCCCTCCAATTTTCAATTAAAACTACTTGAATCAGTAAGCTTTCGATAGGAGCAGCTGATCTAGAAAACTCTATCTTTTCAATGTATTGGCTGGTTTTTTTTTTTACCTTGCTTACACTTTGTTTACATGTTGTGGTTATCAACTGAAAAACTCATGTTGGCTGAATTGGACAGACATGGTTAGAACTTTATCGTCTTAATGATTACAAAAACACATGAAAGTTTGTGGATTTGTTTGTAAATGTACTTCAATAAATTCTAAATAACTATAATAATCTTTCTTTGTCATGTCACATCATGAAATTTTACATGGTTAACATACTAACATTAGACAAATATACCTTGTTATATTTTAAATTTCAGAATTTTTGAACAAAGCATAGTGGCCTTATATATCTAAAATTCATATATCCAATCATGATTTCCAGGACTATTGGTCTATTACCTAACAGATTTCTTTTCAACATCTGAAAATTACCCAGTAAAACTTTTTCAATTTCAAGGGACATGTGGACTGGGGTCTACTGGTGTTCTTTTCTTCACATTTCATTAAATAAAATGAAATTGTTCAACATCTGAAAATCCTAATATAATAAACAAATCCAAATTTCCATTTTATTCGAACAAAGAAATTCCATCTTCACTGCAGATTAATCCCAGTAAACCTTTTTCATTTTCAAGGGACATGTGTACTGGGGTCTACTGGTGTTCTTTTTCTTCACATTTCATTAAATAAAATGATAGGTGATAATCTTTTCAATTACGGGACAATATTCTCCTAGATGGATCACTAGAAAAGGTTACTTCTGTAGATAGAATATAAGTCGAGGGTAATTCATGTTTAGGTCAATGACCTAGTTGGATCATTAGTTATAGTGTTTATCCATGACTTGTTACTCAGAGCTCTAAGTCTACAGACCAATGGATATACTTTCTTTTATGTTTATCATTTATAAGTTACTCTTTTTTTTTTCTCTGAATTCTTTCATGCATCTGACACCATTCCAGTATATTAGTGATGGCAGGACAGGACCTTACTTTCAACTGATGGAAGCTTACAGCTTGGTTTCTTCAGCCCTGGCAGTCCAAGGATCGTTATGTAGAAATCTGGTACAAGAATATCCCAGTTAGTACTGTTGTTTGGGTTACAAACTGACTCAACCCCATCAATGATTTTTCTGGGTTGTTGATGATAAACAACAAACAGAATCATGTTTTGATGAGCCAGAACAGAAGTGTAGTCTGGTCAGCAAAAAACTCGAGGAAAGAATTCAGAAGTATAGTGTTATTACAGTTCCTAAATTCAGGAAATCTTGTTCTCAGAGATGAGCAAGATAGTGATTTCAGAAGTTACTTGTGGCAGAGCTTTGACTATCCATCCGATACATTGCTACCAGAAATGAAGGTTGGATGGAATTTAAAGACTGGTCTGGAATGCTTTGTAAAATCATGGAAGAGCTCAGATGACCCAACTCCTGGAGACTTAACTTAGGGGATACAACTACAAGATAATCCTGAGGGAATATGGAAGGGCTCACAAAAGTTTTATAGGAGTGGCCCATGGAATGGGTGGTGTTCTGACTTTAAGGCCTAGTCCGAATTTTCAGTTCAACTTTGTCTCTAATGGGGATGAGTTGTACTAGAAATACAACCTCACACATAAATCAGTAATCTCAAGGATTGTTATGAACTGAACCAACTATGAATTTCAACTATTGAAATGGAGTGAAGATACTAACAGTTGGGAAATGTATGCATATGTGCCAAGAGACTGCTGTGACAATGATGGTTGATTGGTCTCTGTGGTGCCTATGGGAATTGCATCATTACTGATTCTCCAGTTTGCCAGTGTTTGAAATGATTCAAGCCTAAATCAACTGAAAATAGCGAATGGTCTCAAGGATGAGAGTAATAAACCATTGAACTACTCAAAACTAGATGGTTTTATAAAATTTGATGGGCTGAAATTTCCAGATGCTACACATTCTTGGGTGAACACTGAACAAAAGTATGAATCTTAAGGAATGTAGGGAGAAATGCTTAGAAAACTCTTCGTATGATATTAGAGGAGGGGGCAGCAGTTGTGCTTTGTGATTTGGCATTCTAATTGATATGAGACAATTTGCAAATTGTGGGCAATAGTTGTACATTCAAATGTCTGGAGCAGAACTAGGTATTGGCTTTAATTTGTTTATGTTTTTCTAGCTTTGTTCTGGTGCTTTTGATTTGAAGATTTAAGATAGTAATTAATTTCCTGGAATCTTTTCTTTGTCATTTGATTCATGTAATTTCAGATAAGATTTTTCAGAAAATAGCCATATTTTAAAAAAACAAACCCTTTACGGCTTTACATGGCTTGTATCAGTATGCCAACTCCTAGTCAAACTTTACCTACAAAGAAACTCAAACTCTTGTCCTAGACAAGTTATATTTTGTTTCATTTCACATTATTGTTTCTGAACAATGTGTTTCTTTTCACATTTTTGTTTAAATAGCTCCATCTTACTTGCCTCTGTTGGGGCCTGGTGGGTCCATGTCACCTAGGACCAAGTTCATGTCATGGTGAGGGCACTTTTCGTGTTGTACTAGACCCTTTGTCTCATTTATTGTGCCACATTGTTTGGAGCGTCTGTGTGCTTGCTAGTCTCAAACATAACGTGGCTTAATTGACCAAAGGAGGAATAAAGAAACCATAATGCTACACTACCCCCCAAAAAAACTAACTTAAAGATCTTACCCTCCAGGCCTCCACTACCCCATCATAGATGGGTAGTTTATCCTCTCTGCTGAAGCTCCTAGGACTTTTCAGGAAATAGCTGTATTTGGATCCATAACCCAACTTCTAACAAACCTGAACCTGTCTGATATAATTATTTGCCTGCTATCACATGCTTGGTGTCACACAGAGACGTGTTATTTTCCATAATTCTATAAACTCTCTTGTAACATGTTTCAAGATCATTTGAAAGTCAACAAGGTCACATCGCTGACCAACCTCTAGATATCCCTGTTCATTTGGGTCTCTACTGACGGCTGGTGTAATGTCTTTTGTTCTCATATTGATAGACATTGAATTTTCATCTACTACCAGTCATTGTTGTGTAAGGTTACCTTCTTAGGTGGATCGCTTTTTACGGTCTCTATTAGACGCCAAAGGCTTGTTATCCAAAAAAATAAAGGTATGGAGGTTGCCAAGAAAGTCTCAGTTCCAATTCAAACAACAATTTCACATTGATAACTATTTCTCCTACTAAGAGTTGGTCATCTAAAACCGCCAAAGGTGACTACTAGCACAAGATTCATGCTTCTAGGCCACATCGAGGAAACGCTAGCGTGTCTTACTAGTTTTACATATTAATTGTCCAGTTTACATGAATAATTTTTAAAATTTAGGGATTAATTATTCTAATTCTCAAAATCTCTCTCCTCTTGATGTCCAAATTTCCATTTTTTTTTCAAAAGTCAAACACTGAAATTTCATCTTCACTGCTGATTAATCCCAGATCTCTAAGTATAGCTTCCAATGTATATTGTTTCTTTCTTGTTTATCAGTTTTAAGTTACTTTTGTTCTATGAAATTTCTTATGCATCTGACACTATTAGTTCATCTAACTTTATTAGTGATAATAACAAGACCTTGGTTTCGAAATACGGAAGATTCGAGCTTGGTTTCTTCAGTCCTGGACCTCCTGGTAGTTCGAAAAAACGCCATGTAGGAATTTGGTACAAGAACATCCCAGTTAGAACTGTTGTTTGGGTTGCAAACAGAATCAACCCCATCAATGATTCTTCTGGGTTGTTGATGATAAACAGCACAAACAATCTTGTTTTGATCAGCCAGAACAAGAGTGTAGTCTGGTCAGCAAACTCGACGAAAAAAGAAGCAAGCAGTTCTGTTTTATTACAACTTTTAAATTCAGGAAATCTTGTTCTGAGAGATGAACAAAGTGGTGGTTTGGGAAGTTACCTGTGGCAGAGTTTTGACTATCCTTCGGATACGTTGCTACCAGAAATGAAGCTTGGATGGGACTTTAAGACTGGTCTTGAAAGGCGTTTATCATCATGGAAGAGCCCGGATGATCCATCTCCTGGAGACTATACTTGGGGGGTGCAACGACAAGGAAATCCTGAGACAGTTATGTGGAAGGGCTCAAACAAGTTTTTTAGGAGTGGCCCGTGGAATGGCATTGGATTTAGTGGTGCATTGGCTTTAATGCATAGCCCAGTTTTTGGGTTGAACTTTGTCTATAATAAGGATGAGTTGTACTACAAATTCAACCCTAGAGATAAATCAGTATTCTCAATGATTGTTTTGAACAAAACAAGTAATTTAAGAGAACAATTGACTTGGAGTGAAACAACTCAAACTTGGAACAAGCTTTCATATGTGCCGAGAGATCACTGTGACAGTTATGGTCTTTGTGGTGCCTATGGGAATTGTATCACCACTCAATTGCCGATCTGCCAATGTTTAGAAGGCTTCAAGCCTAAATCAGCTGGATACGGTGACTGGTCTCAAGGTTGTGTGCGTAACAAATCATTAAACTACTCAAAACTAGACGGATTTATCAAATTTAATGCGTTGAAATGGCCAGATGCTACACATTCTTGGGTGAACACAAGTATGAATCTCAGGCAATGCAGGGAGAAATGCTTAGAGAACCCTTCTTGTACTGCATACTCAAACTTGGATATTAGAGGAGGAGGCAATGGCTGTGCTATCTAGGTTCGGTGATCTGATTGATATCAGACAGTATTCCGATGGTGTGCAGGACTTATTTATTCGAATGTCTGCTTTGGAACTAGGTATTTACTTTAATATTTTATGCTTCTCCCTAATGAGCATTTTGGTGTAGTTAGATAACCAAATCTATTGTTTTGCATGTGTTGTTTTCTTTTCTTTTATGTTCTTGAATTTTTTAATGCATATATAAATCAAGGTAGGCATATGTGGTCAGCACATAAACCAGTATCTTGTTATAGCTTCTGCACATATATTTTTGCCGTAATTTGACTTAATTTGCTTCGATTTTAACTATTTTGTTTTGCTTTGCTACATGAATATTGTCTATCAAGGGACAAAAGACAGGCCTAGGATGAAGATAGTGGTGATAGTTATTACTACCACTGCCGCCGTTGCTGGGGTGCTTGTGCTTATAGTAGGCTACTACATTTACAAAAGCAGGACGAATTTAGGTAACATCTCTCTCTTTTCATTCACAAAGCAATCCACACTAGATCAGTGACACTTTCTGTATGTGGAAACAAGTATAAGCAATTTCCGTGTATTCATTTTTTTCTCCCCTAGAAAAAGCATTACCCATTTTGCAAAGTGGAAAATATGTGAATCGAATCATAAGGGTGCATAACTATTGGTCATTAGTTGACTAGTTGAGAGATTTTTATTAAAAGGTGTGTGTGAAGTCCAAAGGTGGCTTCTAAAAATATCTATTTGATGAATATAGTCTGTTACATAAATGACTTCCGCTTCTACAATATACTTCAATTAATTTGTGTCCATTCTAAATGATATTATGATTTTAGTTCAGAATGCAATATTACTGACAATTAACACATATACCACTATTTCAAAGAAAAGTGAAGGCAAGGGGAAAACTGATCGGAAGATTGAAGACCTGGAATTACCATTATTCGAGTTAGATACAATTGCTAATGCCACTAATAACTTCTCGTTGAACAACAAGATTGGAAAAGGTGGCTTTGGACCCGTATACAAGGTAAACTTGCAACATGCTAGTGTTAGAAAGCTTTTTATTAATGTGTGGGCTTTTTACGTAACAATTTAAGCTTTTGGGTCTAATGGTTATTGACATCATATAGAAAATTACATCTCACTTGCATATCTTACACAATATTACATCTCATTTCACATAAAAAATTTTCCAGGGTACGCTAGTAGATGGACAAGAAATCGCTGTGAAAAGGCTTTCAAAGATTTCCACACAAGGAATTAATGAGTTAAAAAATGAGGTTATACTGATCGCTAAACTGCAGCACCGAAATCTTGTAAAACTTCTTGGTTGCTGCATTCAAGGAGATGAGAAAATTCTAATATATGAATTCATGCCCAACAAAAGTCTAGATCACTTTATTTTTGTTATGGATCCCAAAAAAGTATACTTATGAATTCAGCTGGTTTAGGATACCTCTATTATGGACATTGCTATTCTGTCAGAAAAAGAAATTTTTTTTTTCTTTTTTTTCCAAGCAGGATACTAACTAACCTGAGTGTTAAACGTGCAGATAAAACTAGAAGCAAGCTATTAGACTGGCCCAAGCGTTTCCACATTATTTGTGGAATTGCTAGGGGACTTCTCTATCTTCATCAAGATTCTAGATTGCGGATTATACATAGAGATCTGAAAACAAGTAATGTATTACTCGATCATGAGATGAATCCAAAAATTTCAGATTTCGGCTTGGCCAGAGTTTTTAATGGAGACAGAACAGAAGGAAACACAAGCAGAGTAGTTGGAACATAGTAAGTATTACTTGTCCTGTTATTTTTAAAATTGCATTTGCTCTCCATTCTTTAACATAATTTCTCTTTAAATATACTTCTATAGTGGCTATATGGCACCTGAATATGCTATTAATGGGATATTCTCGATAAAGTCTGATGTCTTCAGCTATTGCATTTTGTTATTGGAGTTAGTAAGTGGAAAGAAAAGCAGTGGATTTTATCATCCAGACAACAACCTTAGTCTAACAGGACATGTAAGAGAATATCCTTACATTTCTTTTTCAATAAAATTTCAGGAAACCATGTCACTTTTCGACAACTTTAAAATGATAAAATCGTGAATGAAAAATGGATTTCTTTATATTCTAGGCATGGAAATTATGGAAAGAAGGCAGGCCTTTGGAAGTAATTGATCCATTCTTTGGAGAATCATGCAATGCATCAGAAGCCATACGGTGCATCCACATTAGTCTCTTATGCTTGGAACATCAACCTGACGACAGGCCAAGCATGTCATCTGTGGTTCTGATGTTGGGTAGCGATAACACATTGCCTGTGCCGAAGCAACCTGGTTTCCTGATGGATAGGATACCACAGCTTGAACTAGATTCTTCAAACAAGCCTGGGTTTTCTTCATCTAATGATGTTACTATCTCACTGTTAGAGGCTCGTTAGAATTTCTTTTTAACCATATACCTCATAATATATTATCTCTATTTTCTAGCTTTGATCCGTGCTTTTGATTTGAAGATCTTAGATAGTAATTAATTTCCTGGAATCTTTTCTTTGTTTTTCTGATTCATGTAATTTCAGATAAGATTTTCTGAAAGGAGCTATATTCTCACTCTTTACTTGACTTGTACGCTAATTCCTAGTCAAACTTTACTTACAAAGAAACTCAAACTTCTGTCCTAAACAAGTTATATTATGTTTCTTTTCACATTATTGTTTCATATATAGAAACCCACCAGGAAATTCTTCATTCATAAACAAGATGTGTTTTGTACGGATGACGAATTTTTTTTATATTTTATTTATTTATTTATTTATTTTTTCTGGTTTAATATTCAATCCCGGTAGTTCAAAAAAAAAAACTATGTAGGAATTTGGTACAAGAATACCCCATTTAGAACTGTTGTTTGGGTTGCAAACAGAATCAACCCCATAAGTGATTCTTCTGGGTTGTTGATGATAAAGAGCACAGGCAATCTCGTTTTGATGAGCCAGAACAAAACTGTGGTCTGATCAGCAAATTCAACGAATGAAGCCAAGAGTTCAGTTGTATTACAGCTACTGAATTCTGGAAATCTTGTTCTGAGAGATGAACAAAGTGGTGGTTTGGGAAGTTACCTGTGGGCCTGTGGCAGAGTTTTGACTATCCTTCGAATACGTTGCTACCGGAATGAAGCTTGAATGGGACTTAAAGACTAGTCTTGAAAGGCATTTATCATCATGGAAAAGCCTGGATGTTCCATCTCCTGGAGACCTCACTTGGGTGGTACGACGACAAGGAAATCCTGAGATAGTTATGTGGAAGCTCGTGGAATGGCCTTGGATTTAGTGGTGCGTTGACTTTAAACAAGTTATTGAGTTAAACTTTGTCTACAACGAGGATGAGTTGTAATACACTTGCAACCTGAGAGATAAATCAGTATTCTCAATGATTGTTTTGAACAAAACTAGATATTTTACGAGAACGATTGACATAGAGTGAAACAACTCAAAATGGGAACGTGTATTCATATGTGCCAAGAGATTACTGCAACAGTTTTTGAAGGCAAATTAAGAACCAAAAGCAAAAACTAGAAGCCATTAGTTCATAAGGACTTACAATATATTCAATGCATAATTATTATTCAATTTAAGAGCATCTTGCTATAATGTACTGTTTGCTTGCAAAAATTGAATTAGTCATGACTAACTTATCATTGGGTAGTGAAAATTATGTCACCCCAGACTTGTATCTTGAAGTCTTGCAATCTATACTGCCCAAAACAGTCTTTCCTTTTCCATTGGACTGTTTTTTTTTTTTTTTTTTTTTGATTATTATCATTTTCATTGTATTCATCTACCTCAATTACTTTGAAAATGTTTAAGAACAGTGTTGGCTGTGGTGTGATTTTCTAGCTGAGTTGCTACATTAACCTAACCAGAAGAATAAGAGAACTTTGTTGCATGGAAGTTCTCATGAAAGTAATGACTAATGATGGCCTTTAGTATCATTGAGAAATGGTAAATCTGCATCAATGGAGAAACTTTTCAGCAAACTTAATTGCTATGGAATTGACTCTAGGATTGCACAAGGGTATGTTCTTAGTCTTATCTTTCTATCTTGCATTTTCTTTTTTCAAATACAGGTAGTTGTAATGGTATTCAATATCATTGACTGCTAACCTCTAGTCTTGATTCTCTGGTTGAGTTGCTTTATTTGATGGGAATTGAGCAATCTATTATGTACTTTTGTAAACTCCATAGTTTCTATGTACTTTTTTAAACTCCATGATTTCTATATGCTTTTGTAAACACGTTTCTGGTTCATTTGAAAAGTAAAAGATGTGACATTGCTGCTGGACCAACCTCTGAAATCTTAGTTCATTTACTCATGCCAGTAATGTTTTTCAGTACCATGGGTCTACCGACGACTTCTGTAGTGTCTTTTGTTCACGTTGGATTCCATCATTTTCACAAGTAAAAAGGGTTAATATAAGTTAAGGGTAATTCATGTTTAGGTCAATGACCTTCTAGTTGGATCATTAGTTATAGTGTTTATCCATGTCTTGTTACTCAGAGCTCTAAGTCTACAGACCAATGGATATACTTTCTTTTCTGTTTATCATTTGTAAGTTGCTCTTTTTTTTTTTTCTCTGAATTCTTTCATGCATCTTACACCATTACTTCATGATCTTCATTCCAGTATATTAGTGATGGCAGGACCTTACTTTCAACCAATGGAAGCTTACAGCTTGGTTTCTTCAGCCCCGGCAGTCCAAGGATCGTTATGTAGAAATCTGGTACAAGAATATCCCAGTTAGAACTGTTGTTTGGGTTACAAACTGACTCAACCCCGTCAATGATTTTTCTGGGTTGTTGATGATAAACAGCACACGGAATCATGTTTTGATGAGCCAGAACAGAAGTGTAGTCTGGTCAGCTAAAAACTTGAGGAAAGAATTCAGAAGTATAGTGTTATTGCAGCTCCTAAATTCAAGAAATCTTGTTCTCAGAGATGAGCAAGATATATAGTGATTTCAGAAGTCACTTGTGGAAAATCTTTGACTATCCATTCGATACATTTCTACCAGAAATGAAGGTTGGATGGAATTTAAAGACTGGTCTGGAATGACGTGTAACATCATGGAAGAGCTCAGATGACCCATCTCCTGAGGGAATATGGAAGGGCTCAAATTTTTTATTATAGGAGTGACCCATGGAATGGCCTTTAGATATAGTGGTGTGCCAACTTTAAGGACTAATCCGATTTTTCAGTTCAACTTTGTCTCTAATGAAGATGAGTTGTACTTCACATACAAACTCACATAAATCAGTACTCTCAAGGATTGTTATGAACCGAACTAACTATGAATTTCAACGATTGAAATGGAGTGAAGATACTAACATTTGGGAAATGTAAGCATATGTGTGCCAAGAGACTACTGTGACAATGGTGGTTAATCGGTCTCTGTGGTGCCTATGGGAATTGCATCATTACTGAATCTCCAGTTTGCCAGTGTTGGAAAGGATTCAAGCCTAAATCAGCGGAAAGCAGCGAATGGTCTCAAGAGTGTGAGAGTAATAAACCATTAAACTACTCAAAACTAGATGGTTTTATCAAATTTGATGGGCTGAAATTGCCAGATGCTACACATTCTTGGGTGAACAAAAGTATGAATCTTGAGGAATGCAGGGAGAAATGCTTAGAAAACTCTTCTTGTAT
Source organism: Acer saccharum (assembly GCA_030490815.1). NCBI lineage: Eukaryota > Viridiplantae > Streptophyta > Magnoliopsida > Sapindales > Sapindaceae > Acer > Acer saccharum. Next base: position 15,093,549 of record CM059867.1, on the reverse strand, counting down.
GGCATACACAAATTCAGATATTAGAGGCGGGGGCAGCAGTTGTGCTTTGTGATTTGGCAATCTGATTGATATCAGACAATTTGCACATGGTGGGCAATAGTTGTACATTCAAATGTCTGGATCGAGCAGAATTAGGTATTGGGTTTAATTTGTTTATGTTTTTCTAGCTTTGATATGGTGCTTTTGATTTGAGGATTTAAAGTAGATGTAGATCTGAAACTTTTCAATTGGGTTTTTGTTTTTATTTGTATATTTGAATTTTTTTCTTCTTTGCTTAATTATTAGGTTTTAAACTTTTAATTTGAATAGATGAATGTGTTTTTCGTTTCTGTAATTTTGTGTACTATTGATTTTGATGATTAAAAGTTGCTCATTTTTATTTTTAATTTATTTGGTTGGATTAAATATTGCATTTGGTTGGTATGTATTTCAGTATTTATCATCTGATTACTTTTTTTTTATTTAGGTATATATATTTTTATTATTTAATTTTACTAATTATATTTTTCATTATTAATAATTTTAATTTTATTGTAAAAATATGTTAAATGTGATAACAAAAAGGTGTTATTTAAACCAGACACGAAACGTCCAACCCGTATAATAAATGGGTTAGGTGTGATGTGTTCATGTTGATCTAAATTTAATGGTGTTCGTGTTTAGTATGTTTAACCCGTTTAATGTTGTGTTCGGGTTGAGTAAAAAAGTGAACAATGTCACATCGCTGGACCATTCTCCAATTCTATAAACTTTTGTGTAACATGTTTCTTGTCCATTTGAAAAGTGAACAATGTCACATCGTTGGACCATCCTTTTGATATCCTAGTTCATTGGATATTTGGATCTACTCTACTGGCGGCTGGTGTGTAACATCTTTTGCTCACATTGAATTTTCATCTTCCGGTCATTGTTGTGTATGGTTCCATAATCTTACAACATGAAAAATATTTGTCATCATGTTCAGGTCTATCTCCTATCGGCTTAAGCTTTATGACCTTCTAGGTGGACCATTGTTTATGGTTTTTAACGTTTAGAGTACTTAAATACGATTGTTAGACTATTTTCTATCGGCTTAATCTTTAAGGTTTATGGTTACTAAATTGATATCAGAGCTTTGTTTGACCTAGAAGTCTAGGGTTCGAGTCCCCCTACCTGATTGCATTTGAATTTTTAGGTATGATAGTTACTATCTATATTGAGAGCTCTAAGTCTTGACACCCATGACTTGTTACCCCCCGCAACAAAAAAAAAAAAAGAAAAAAGCATAGAGCTTGCGAGAAACTGAACTCTCTACCTGGTGGCATGCCAAGCAAGTCTCAGTTCCTTCAAAGATGACTTACAAGCAACAATTTCACATTGATAATTATATCACTCCCGGTCTCAAATTTCAATTTCTCACCAAGAGCTAACGTGTCTTACTTTACATATTAATTGCCCTGTTTACATGAAGAATTCTTACACTTTCTGCAAAATTCCATACACTTATGTCAAACATGTCATTTTCATATGTAAGAAATTGTAACTCATTTTAATGTTAAAAGGAATATCACGTCTCTAAACCAACCCTTGAAAATCCAATTAATCCAGCCTACTTTTTCCATCATCATGGGACAGGTGGACTTGGGGCCTACTGGTGTTAGATTTTCATTCACATGCTGATAAAATTTTTGAAATTTCAGCTACAGTCACTGTCGTTTAAGGTTGTGTGGATGGAATATAAGTCAATCATCATTCACTATCAGGTCAATGTTGTTCTAGATTGATCGTTTTTCATGCTGTTTATTTTTGTTAACTTTTTACATAGAGAGAGCTCTCTCAATTCTAGGCACAAATGGATATTCATTCTTTCTTGTTTATCAGTTTTAAGTTGCTGTTTTTCTTTTATGAATTCGCTTATGCAATTGACAGTATTAGCTCATCTGAGTCAATTAGTGATGGTGGCAGGACCTTATTTTCAGAAGATGGAAGATTTGAGCTTGGTTTCTTCAGTCCTGGTAGTTCGAAGAATCGGTATGTAGGAATTTGGTACAAGAATATCCTATAAACACGAATAGAGTAGTCGGCACTTAGTAAGTATTACTTGTCCTGTCATTTTTATAATTGCTTGTGTTCCGTTATTTAACATAATTTGTCTTTAAATATACTTTTACAGTGGTTATATGGCTCCTGAATATGCTATTGATGGGATATTCTGATAACTCTTATTTCTACACGTTGTGTTGCCCCTTACTTTTATCTTTTATGCTTGTTTTCTGGGTAAAACCGGGTATTTAACGTTTTAAATAAGTGTTTCAGGGTATTTTTTATTACAGGGGCTAAAGTGCAAAAATGTAAGAATTTTGGGGCAAAAGTGAAATTTTTGAAACTTGGATTCGGCGCCCCATTTCTGCTATTAGGGGCAGCAGAAAAGGCCGTAGAAAGGGACCAGAAGACCCACTTTTTGTAATTCTGTGGCCTAGGGCGCAAAATAGGGCGCATAACAGGGCACGGAATTTCGACGAAAGCTTCCTATAGAATACTCAACTTGCGGGAGCCATATCTCTCTCCTCCGATCGAATTGGGTTTCGTACTACATATGGTTGGAAAGCCCCAGAAGTCTTCTTTCTAACGGTTCATCAAGAATGTGATTCCGATGTTTGTGGAGAAAGTTATGTCCGTTTCCGTAACGGTGCGCGCTACTGAAAACCTATCCGCGAAATGCCCAATTTTCAGCCACTTAAGGGCATTTTCGTCCTTTCCCCCATTTCTGCCCTAATCTCCTCAACACTATAAATATCCCCATTTTCTTTCCTCTCATCAGTTTTTACACATAATCCACACTCTCCCTCTCTCTCTCCTCCGCCCAACTCTCTCTCTCTTCCATCTTCTTCATCCTTCTTCATCTTCTTCACATAATAAGGAGAGACCCATGCTCCCATGGAGGTTCTTCCTCCATGGGAGCCCACCATACATCTCCACAACACCATTTCTCACTTCCTCCATCCATTTTAGAACCGATTTCAAGGAAATAAGAGTTAATTTCGAGCTAGGAAGATATGGAGCAACTTTGGAGGATTATCTTCAAGGGTTTGCTTTTATTTACTCATTTCCTTTGTAATTTTCGTTTCTTTGATGTGTAACCCAGATTTGGGGAATATTTTAAACCTACACTTGTGTAATATATGTTGTTTGTGCTTAAATTCGGTTGGGTTTTGTTTTACTCTTTGTTAATTTCATGAATTTAGCTTTAATTGCAATATCCATGTGTATAGAGGTCCGAAATTGATATGTGTCCATGATTGGGATTAGGAGTAGAGTAATTTAATGTAGGAGTAGTGTAATTTAACTTCCCATGATTGTTGATTGATTGATGGATGACCAAAATGCCATGTCTAGAGTAATTGGAGTGTTAGAGATTTAGCTCCAAAGAGTGGGAAATGTTTCAGTTCAGACATTTAGTTACTAAATTGGCCTGGGTTCCATATTCTTGTACTTAATGGGTCTTGTTATTAAGGCACAATTGCTCATCCTTGGCCGGATTGGGTAATAAATTGATTTAGGGAAAATTCCCAAATTAAGAGAATGAACCCTTAACCTGTATTGAATGTCCTTAATGAATAACAACCAACTTATTGCACATTGTTGTTTGGTAAACTTGTTTCTCATGTCTAGCCATCCTAGGGAGATTGATAAAACCGAATTCGTATCTAGAGTAAAGATAAACTGAATTCCTCTTGTGCTTGTGTAGTTATATGGGTATTTCATTGCTTAATGCTTTCACTCGGTTAGCCACCTTGTGGATGATATTTAGGCTATATGTTATATATTGCGTGGTTCACATTAACATGTCCAGCGTGATATCCTCTACATTTGACCAGACAGTGATAGATACACTAGGCTGGCGTGTAGAGCTCGTGTGTGTGTCCCACAGTCCTTAATGAATCCAAGCATTTATGCATGGATGTAATTTCTAAGACATCGAGAGAGATTAGAGATTAATTAAAGGGACACGAGCATATAACATACGTGTTGTATGGGTATCTCGTATTCTTAATGCTTTCACGTGGTTGCCATCCCGTATTTGGTTAGCCATTGTGAATGAATTATTGGCTGTAGTATGGCCCACGTGGTTGCGCATTACATGCCCAACGAAATAACCACTGTATATGATCAGACAGTGAGAGATACACTAGACTGGCATACAGGGCTCTTGTGTGTGTGCCATGACACTTAATGAATCCATGCATTGTGTGGATGTGATTTCTAAGACTCGAGAGATATTAGAAATCAATTAAGGGGACACGAGCCTATGATATACTTGCATATTAAGGGACTAAGTGAGTCTAGAGCTTAATTAGGAGGATTGTCACGGTTGAATCGTTTCCTTAGTGTACACCACATTTCATGCTATCTCTCCATTCCATTCTATCCATGTATATATTATGTTAGTTTATTTATTTATATTATTAGTTACTTTTCCACAAACGCAACACACGAGTTCTCTCGGAGTGTTGTAATAATAGCTAGAACCGGTGATGGTCGGCGGATCTCACCTCCCTGCGGAACGATACCCTCACTTGCCGCTATGCTAGTCTCTGTGACTCGCACGCTAGCGAGGTCGAACTTAAATGTTCATCTTTTGACCGACATCGCAACGACGTGTCGTCATATTCTCGATAAAATCTGATGTCTTTAGCTTTGGTATTTTATTGCTGGAGTTGGTAAGTGGAAAGAAAAGCAGTGGATTTTATCATCCAGACAACAACCTTAGTCTAACAGGACATGTAAGAGAATATCCTTACATTTCTTTTTCAATAAAATTTCAGGAAACCATGTCACTTTTTGACAACTTTAAAATGATAAAATTGTGAATGAAAAACGGATTACTTTATATTTTAGGCATGGGAATTATGGAAAGAAGGCAGGCCTTTGGAACTGATTGATCCATTCTATGGAGAATCATGTAATGAATCAGAAGCCATATGGTGCATCCACATTAGTCTCTGATGCTTGGCACATCAACCTAACGACAGGCCAAGCATGTCATCTATGGTTCTAATGTTGGGTAGCGATAATGCATTGCCTGAGCCGAAGTAACCTGGTTTCCTGATGGATAGGAAACTACAGCTTGAACTAGATTCTTCAAACAAGCCTGAGTTTTCTTCATCTAATGAAGTTACTATCTCACTGTTAGAGGCTCGTTAGAATTTCTTTTTAACCATATACCTCGTAATATATTATCTCTATTTTATAGCTTTGATCCGGTGCTTTTGATTTGAAGATCTTAGATGGTAATTAATTTCCTAGAATCTATTTTTTATCATTCTGATTCATGTAATTTCAGATAAGATTTTTCAGAAAAGTGCTAACTCTTTACTTGACTTGTATGGTAACTCCTAGTCAAACTTTACCTACCAAGAAACTCAAACTCCTATCCTGGAGAGGTTATATTATGTTTCTTTTCACATTATTGTTTCAGATACAGAAATTTTCTGGGAAATTCTCCATTCATAAACAAGATGTGTTTCGTACAAATAAGTAGATAACGGTTTTTGTATTTGTATTTGTTTTTTCTGGTTTAATATTCAATCTCTAACACTAAAGCATCAGAGGTGTTTAGTAGCTTTCAAACTTATGCTTCAAGACTTGCACATTCATACTCATGTAGGATTACAGGGTTATTTTCTTTTGACTATTAGGAAAAAATGTAAGAGGACAAAAAAATGTAGGGCCTTTGATGACCAGGATGGTCAATGAAAAGGAGAAAATCCCTCTACACATTAGAGTTACCATTTCCTTAGAAAAAAAAAAAAAAAAAAATGAAGGTTTAAATAGCTCCATCATACTTGGCTCTAGTGGGTTCACGTTGTCTGGGCCGAAGTTCAAACAAGGTTTTAGTATTGCAATATTACATAAATTCGAGGTTTTTTGAGGGGGGTGTGAATAGGGGCATACCCAGAATTTTTTTGTTAGGGTGGGCTAAAACAAAACTATATATATAAATGAACTTTGACACTACTAGCAAATTTCATTAACCGAAAAACAAAAATACATATAAATAAATGGACATTAATACATGGAGAACTTAATCCACTCCCACCAGATAAATGATTTTTTTTTCCCAAAGTATGAAAGAATAGTTTTTCTTGGCTTCGATGTATGGTTGTTTGACATTGTAACCTAAAATTATCAAAAATTTTGGTTAAAGTGATACTTCATAAATTAAAATATAACCCTATAAATAATAAATTAGAGTCAAAAAATAAATTCATAAAAAAAATAACAAAACACTAACTTAAAATTATGAATAATAAACTAAAAACTCTGACTTGTTAATTAGAAAAAATAAATTTTAACTAAGAAAAATACATGAGTCGAAGAACCAAATATGAATATTTTTGTAATTGAAAATTTCGAGAGACAGAGATAATTATCAGTCGGGAAAAGAAAGAATTGGGATTTGGGCTTTTGAGAGATGGGTTTCGGATTTGGAAGTGCATGTGACAGAGTGGATAACTGGATGTTGATGCAATGTAAATATAATAATTAATGAATAAATAATAATAATTTATTGATGTCACTATGTCAGTTTGATGTCACTATGTCAATTTATTGATGTTACGTGTGGGAGAAGAGAACAGCCCCTGTTAGGGTGCGTTTGGTACGTGGGACAGGACGGGACTATTTTCTCTTGTCCTGCGTTTGGCGCGCCAATAGTTTGGGATGGGACGGGACAAGGTGGGACAAAATTCACCAAAAATTGTCCCACCTCAGACCCTAGGCCAGACTTGTCCCATGCATGGGACAAGTCTGGAAAAGACAATTTTGCCCTCACCATTTCAAAATATTACAAAAATATCACCTATATAATATATAATAATATAATATATTATATTATTATATATAATAATATATAATATATAAAAACATATTATTATATATAATATATAATAATATTCAATATATCATATAGATATATATGATATATTAAGCATTATTATTATTATTATTATTATTATTATTATTATATAAATATATTATTATAATATATATATATATATATTAACACATAATATATATGATATATATATATATATTATTAATATATATATTATAATAATATGTATATATTATACTATATATATATATATATATTAACACATAATATTTATATATACATATATATATATATATTATAATATATATATTATATAAAATAAATATGTAATATAAATATAAAAAATATATATTATATTTTATTATTATATATAATAATATATAATATATTAAATATTATTACGTATATAATAATATTATTACCCATACAATAATATATATATATATATATATATATATTATTATACATGTAATAATATTTAATATTATATATATATATACTTATAATGTAATATATATATATATATATATATATATAAATTATATATATTATATTTTTATATTTACTAATATTTAATATTATATATATCTATATATATCTTATATTATATTATTATATATAATAATATAATATATTATATTACTATATATATAATACATGTAATATTTTATATTAATATATAATAATATATATAATAATATGTTATATATTATTATATATTATATATTTTATTATTTAATATTTGATATTATTATATATTAAATTGTAATATTATAATATATGTTGATTTATATATAAGAGGGGTACTCTGGTCATTTGAACCTCTTGTCCTGTCCTGTCCCAGCCAAACCAAACACATAATAGTACAGTCCACAGTTCTGTCCCAAGCCTTCCAAACACAATATAGAACAACATGTCCTGTCCCTTCCCGTCCCACCTTGTCCTGTCCCATGTCCGTGCCAAACGCACCCTTAAAGAATAAAATATCGAGTAAAAGTTTTTTCTGTCCGCCCTTGGGTGTGAGAGATTTTACCACTGGATCAACCTTTTCTCATCAACTTCTAGCAAACTTGAACCATATAACTATTTGCCTACTAAACAGTCTAAATTCGCACACATGTCACGCACAGAGATGTGTTACAACTTACACTCCATAATTCTATAAACTTTCATGTAACATGTTTCTTGTAGACCTGATGTCGGTTTCGGTTCCGACTCTAGGGGAATCGGAATTGGCCTATGGCGGTTTCAGTTCTGATGGTTCTAAACCTTTTTTTCTTCTTATTTAATAAAAAAAAATTAGACATATAAAATTGTAAATAAAATAAAATAAATAAATGACAAATTACAAATAAAATAAAATAAAATTCATTGGGTTGGGTCACCTGAAAATAAAATAAAATAAATAAATGACAAATTACAAAATTAAATTAAAAAAAAAAATGACAAATTACAAATTACATTTCATTGGGTATTTGGGTCACCCAAAAATAACATAAAATAAATAAATTACAAATTACAAAATTAAATTAAAATAAAACTATATATATATATATATATTTTTTAAAGTTATTAGCCTTGCACTTAATTTTTACCACAATTAATTTGTCTACGTATCCTCTTGGGGTTTAGAGGAATCAAAGGCCACGTAGTTCTTTTATCTTTTATTACAGGTTTGGTGATGACGTGGAATAATTGTTGTCATGATCTAGATCTGCTATTCCGCTGCTCCACTTTCAGGTTCGTTATCTTTGAAGAAATCATATAATTCCTCCTGCTCGATTTCTTGTTGTCGGTATTGCGCCTTGGTCCAGTCATCTACACAAACTAGCATCTGTAGTGATTTCGGACTCAAGCATGAACGTTTTGGATCCAGAATATTCTCCCCGCGCTGAACTCTTGTTCCACTGCCATCGTAGAAACTAGTGTTGAAAAAATATTTTTGGCTATCATAGCCATGATTGGAAAGTACTTTTCATACTCTTTCCACCATTGTAGGATCTCAAATTTTTTATCTTCCATTTCTTCTATAAATTCAAAAGAGGTACTTAGATAAGATTCAAGCTCGGAATACATGTTGGAGCCTAATGAAGAAGAACCTCATAATTTTTTGGTTTTTTTGAATAACATATTATACCCTAAACTCATAAATCTGGAGGATGATGGGGATTGAGATACATTTTGTGTTAGTGTAACATCTAAGTTCAGTGAGGGTCCATAAACATTAGAAGCTTACTCTTAGTAGACACATTATGTTGGATTCTGATACACATCTAGACAAGGCAACAAAGCAACGAAGGATTAAAAGGAAACATTTTCCACTTTTGTTTTCCATTCTTTTTCAGATTAAAAGGGGATTGAATATTTGTTGGTACTAACTTTTAAAATATAAAAATATCATTGTTTGATCTATATTTACAAGTGTAAACTCTCAGATTAATTAATTTATCGAGAGTTCTTCAGCATCAAACATGTCAAAAACTGGAAAAAAAAAAAAAAAAAAAAAGAAATTTCATTTGATATCAATTGATCTCATCAAAGTGGTAAATGATTCCAGTTAAGTACAAATTCTTTATCCAAATATCTATTTCCAAATAGATTTAAAATGATTTTCGTATAGATGATTAATTACATTACTTTTTGCATATAAAAGAAATTAATTAAAGATAAGTAGACGATTTTTTTTTTTTTTTTTTTTTTTAAATCATTCTACTTTGAATTTTCGGCTTGGGTAATATGGATTTTTTTTTTATCAAAAATAAAAATAAAAATAAAAGTAAATATATTACATGTGTGGCTAGAGACGAAGCTGGCTCTAGGATTTTGAAGGGTCCAATTTGAAAAACCATTAAACTTTTAACATAAAAATATAAATAATAAAAACAGTTGGGGTAAAATGTTAATAATTAAAAAAAAAATCGTGGGCTTTGGGGGCCTTAGCTCCCACTCAAGAATGTGACTTTGCTACTTTACTGTTTAGATATCTACTCTCGTAACATCGAGGAGAAAACTATTATTGAGATCAAGCAAAACATACACAACTCATATATTTACTCTCACATCATCGGAAAGAAAACTCTTTGTGAGATCAAGTAATACATGTGTGGCGCAGATATTTACCTACTCTTAAAATAGGGATATTATCATTTTCGTCCCTAGGTTTTGGCAGATGATGAATTTTTTAACTGTCTTTCTCATTTTCGCTGAGTGGTTCCTATGTTTTTAAAAACCTATCAATTTGGTCCCTTTGACCAAATTTTTAACGGTCAACCCTCACAGAAATAACAAAATGACATTATTACCCTTGATTTTAATTGAATGAGTTAAAAGTATAATTTTACCCTTAAATTTTTAAAAAATTAACAACTTTCATCTAACTAATAACCTATAAAAAATTGACACGTGTCATTAATTTTATTTTCTTAAAATAAACTTAAAATATTAAATAAAACGAAATTGTAAAAGAAATTAAAATATATTGAATAAATCAAATCAAATATCACAATTAAATCAAATATTGTAAAATGGTTTTTTCTTAAAAAAAATAAAAAGAAAAGAAAATCAATAATAATAAAAAAAAAGTGTGTAATGAAGAAACAGAGTTCACAGAATTATCATCACCAAATCTTGTCATCACCAAATTCACAGAATTATCATTCCCAGATCTTGTCATCACCAAATTCACAGAATTATAAATCTCCTAATTGATTCAACACTAAAAACCTTCCATCCAGCTAACCAAATCAAACCCACCTTCCATCCTCTGTACTTATACATCTGGAGAAAACTAATTTCTAACAAATCCCTAATTAACACTAGCTCACTTGATCTAAGTTACCTTCAGATGCTATATTTGCTTCTCTAACAATCGGTCCAATCTGGATCATCATCATCAACCTTCCAATTCCATTATCTTCAACCTTCAACCTTCAATATCACAATTAAATCAAATATCACACCTGCATTCAACCACCCACTTGGTCACAATTAAATCAACTCAAACTTCATTTCAAAACCAAATCATCACCAACACCAAAACCATCAACAACAAAAATTGAAAAAAATTGAAAAGGAAGAAATCAAATAAATTGTGTGATCAGTGATCACAGAGGCGGCGAGATGAAGAGGATTTTTAAAAAATAAAATCATTTTATTTTCCTTCATCTTCTTCACAGTTTTCTTCCATCTTCTATTCTCTAACCCCCACCACCACCCATCCCCGTCGATCTCTCTCTCTCCTTCAGCTCCAACAGACGGTGGAGAGCACGTGGAGGAGCGATCTGCACCGTCGCACAGAGGAGCAATCTGCTATGTCTCTCGATCGCGTGGAGGAGTTGCGCCGTGATCCGGAGGTCGCCCGCGAGCTTCATCTCACCGGAGATCTGTTCCATCTGATGTGGTTCGTGTGGATGATTGTGTGGATGACAATGGTGTATGAGTGTGGGTGTTAGTTTGTTTTAATGATAATATCCTTTTATTCAATTGTGTGGATGAGTGTGGGTGTTAACAGTTTTGCTTTTCTATATCTAAACCCAGATCGTAATCTAGATGAGTGTGGGTGTTTGATTTTTTAATTATTTTTTATTATATAAAATGATTTTAATTTTTTAAATTTAGTCATTTGTATTTATATATTAAATTTATTTTGTGTTATACAAATATTTATTTTTATATTTTTTTTGGTGTTGACATGTGGCTGGTTCATTGTTTAAAGACGAAAATAACCCTCATTCCGTTAACTCTGACCAACGTTTGACTCACCAAAGGATCAAATTGATGGGTTTTTTAAAACATAGGGACCACTCAGCTAAAAAGAGAAAGACAGTTAAAAAAGTGTCAAAATTTTAAAACATAGGGACTAAAATGATAATTCCCCCTTAAAATATTGGTGAGGAAACTAATTTCAAGATCAACCACATATATACAAAACTCAACGGGTCAACTTCATAACTAGCCAAAAAATTAGTGTCTTTACTGTTTTTGTCCAAGATTATGATTTGTATTGTTTTTGTCAAAATTTCCACTTTTTGGACAAGATTGCCCATCTTTACAAAAAAAAAAATCCCTCTCTCTCTCTCACATTTTCTCACGCCTCTTTCTTCTTTCTCTCCTTCTCTCTCTCTCCTCCTCTCTCTTTCACGTCTTCTCTCTCTCTCTCTCTCTCTCTCTCTCTCTCATGAGTTCATCATCATCATCTTCTTCTTCTTCTTCTCTTTCCCTTTCTCTTTCTCCTTTTTATTTCCAGATTTAAAAAAAAAAATTCAGGTTTTTTTTAAAGGAAAATTTTCAGATTTGAGAAATTTTCCAGATTTTTTTAAAAAAATTCAGTTTTTTTTTTTTTTTTTGAAAAATTTTCAGATTTAAAAATAGGTTTGGATTTAAGTGTTAGTTGTTGATTTGTGGTTGTATTTAAGTTTGGGTTGTTGTTGTTTTTATGAATGGTGGGAGTTGTGTTTGGGTTTGAGTTTTGTTGAAAAAAAATAGATTTTTCGGATTTGATTTTTTTCAAACAAACTTTTCAGATTTTATTTTGTTTAAACACACCAAGCCATGAATTAAACACACCAAGCAAACGAATTAAACACACCAAGCAAAATGAATTAAACACACCAGACTAATTAAACACACCAGGCCACCAATTAAACACACCAGATAAAATGAATTAAACACACCGGACTAATTAAACACACCAGACCACGAATTAAACACACCAGACAAACGAATTAAACACACCAGACAAAATGAATTAAACACACCGGACTAATTAAACACACCAGACCACCAATTAAACACACCAGACAAAAACAATTAAACACACCAGGGCAAAAAAAATTAAACACACCAGGCAAAATGAATTAAACACACCAGACAAAAACAATTAAACACACCAGGGCAAAACAAATTAAACACACCAGGCAAAATGAATTAAACACACCAGACCACCAATTAAACACACCGAACTAATTAAACACACCAGGCAAAATGAATTAAACACACTGGACTAATTAAACACACCAGACCACCAATTAAACACACCAGGGCAAAAAAAATTAAACACACCAGGGTCTAGGGTGTTTAATTGGTTTGCACTGGTGTGTTTAATTGATTTGCACTGAGGTGTTTAATTGGTTTGGCCCTGGTGTGTTTAATTGTTTTGTCTGGTGTGTTTAATTGGTGGTCTGGTGTGTTTAATTAGTCCGGTGTGTTTAATTCATTTTGTCTGGTGTGTTTAATTCGTTTGCCTGGTGTGTTTAATTCGTGGTCTGGTGTGTTTAATTAGTCCGGTGTGTTTAATTCATTTTATCTGGTGTGTTTAATTCATTTTGTCTGGTGTGTTTAATTAGTCCGGTCTCTATGGTGTGTTTAATTCATTTGGTTTTTCTATGGTGTGTTTAATTCATTTTGTCCGGTGTGTTTAATTGGTGGTCTGGTGTGTTTAATTAGTCCGGTGTTTAATTCATTTTGCCTGGTGTGTTTAATTAGTCCGGTGTGTTTAATTGGGTTCTCCAGTGTGTTTAATTGGTTTACATCTAGTGTGTTTAATTGTGTTGTGTTTAATTGGTCACTAGTAACACAATTAAACACACCGGTCTGGAAAAAAAATTAAAATCACAACCACAACCAATACTCAAACTTATAATACTCAAACTTGAAATTTCTGAAATTTTTTTGAGCAAATCAATATCTGAATTTTTTAAAAACAAACAATACTCAAACTTAACCACAACCACAACTCAAATCCAAACCTTTTTTAAATCACAACCACAACCACAATCACAATCACAACCACAATCACAACTCAAATCCGAAATTTTTTAAGCACAACCACAACCACAACCAAAACTCAAATCCAAACCTTTTTAAAAAAATTTCAACCAAAAAAAAGAAAAAAAACTGAATTTTTTTAAAAAAATCTGGAAATTTTTGTTTAAAAAAAACCTGAAATTTTTTTAAAAAATCTGGAAAATCAACCACAACCATAACCTAAACTTAAAAATCTGAAAAAAAATTCAAAATTAAAAAAAAAAACTGAAATTAAAAAAAAAATCTGGAAAAAAACGTGAAAAAAATTCAAAATTAAAAAAAAAAAACTGAAATTTTTTTTGAAAAATCTGGAAAAAACATGTAAGAGAAGAGAGAAGAGAGAAAAGAAAGAGAAGAAGAAGAAGGAGGGACGATCGGACGACCGATGATCGAAAAACCACCAAATCTGAAAATTTTTGATTTGAAAAAATCTGATTTTTTTTTTAAAATCTGGAAAAAAAAGAAAGTGAAAGAGAAGAAGGAGAAGAAGAAGAAGGAGAGCGAAAATGACGAGAAAGAAGAAGAAGAAGAGATCGGATGGAGGAGAGAGGAGGAGAGAAGAAGGAGAGAAAGAAGAAGAAGAAGGAGGCGTCAGACAGCAAAAAGGAGAGAGAGAAAGAGGTAAAAAAAAATTCTGATCTGGTGAAAATGAGAGAGAAAAGGAGAGAGAAGAGCTTTTGTAAAAAAAATAGGGGAAATTTTGTCTTCACAGCCCATTTGTTGACAAAAACAATAAAAATGACAATTGGTGACAAAAACAGTGAGAGGTCTTAATTTTTGGCTATTAACCCCTATTTCCTCAAACTGAATTATATTACCCACACATCGTCAAAAAGAAAACTTGAAAGTGGAAGTAAAAATTTATTATTCTTTTTTTAAAAATTATTTGAATATATACATCAGGGTGGAATTAGCTAACATGTGAAAGCCATTATTGAAATATGCTTTCCTCCAAAAAAAGAAAAAATAAGATAAAATAGCAGCCATTATTGAAAACTGTTGTATTGTTATTGGTGGCCAGACACTTAAAAAAGTCACTCCACCATTTCATGAGAGAATACAATTAAAATTTTACTTTTTGGTTTGGTGGGTTGACACATTGAGGAAATTATTGGACAATTTATGTTGCCACGTGAGGTGTTAAATTTGCATAATCATATTTGCCCACTAAATTATTTAGTGGGAAAATATGAATAATTTGTTATAATTGATTAATATGAATACAAATTTGTTTTAAACTATTATTATGAGCTGACATTGTTACACTATTTACCTCCATTGACATGTCCTTAAGAGAAAAATATTAGAATCTATTTGGAAAGTAATAATAGTGTTATGTATTTTTTTTTTTTTGAAAAAGACAATAAATTATATCTAAAAAAATAAAGCCTAAAAAAAATCTAAATAAATACAATATATTTGAGAGAAATTATAAACAATAAATTAAACTATCTAAATCGGGTGAGAATATAAATTGATTCACTTGTATCAATATACAATAATATATGTACTTTACCCAAATTTGGGAAATATGGTGTATAAATTATGTGGTAACACTCTAATCTATTTATTTAAATTGTGTTAGATTTGCATGATTTAAATTAATAGATTAGAGTGTTGCCACATCATTTAGGCATTAAATTTGGACAAAGTAGCATTACTCAAAATCAAATGAAGGAATTGTAAAAAATAATCCTGTAAAATTATTAATTAATAATATTTTTCAATCATAATAGTATTATTTATGTTAAATATAATATATATATAAACTTAGGTATGATACAATTCATTTGCACTATTTTTTTTGAAACAGCAATTTATTGATACCAGAGGCCGAGAGGCCAGCAAAGGAACAACCCCAACAAACAACACCACCAGCCAACCCAGCAACAACAAGAGAACCCAACACAGCACAGAACACCCAAAAACAGCAGAACACAACACACCAGAAAAAGCAAAACAGACGCCCACAACAAAACCAGAAAACAAAGCAGAAACAAACTGAGAACACAACGAGCCCAGCCGATCCCAACAAAACAGGGCACCACCGAAACCTAAAACTCAGAACACACTCCAAACAATGTTCTCCCCAACCAACGCCATCCCTCCCTTGGCCAAACCAACTGCCATCGAGAAAGCTTTTCTTGAGACGAAACACACTGACGAAATCTCCATCACACACCAGAGAAAGAAAGCCGTAATCATCATCTTTCACCTACACAATTGCCTCCTTTGAATCACTTTCGAAGTAAATAACACGCCCTTTTAACAACTCTCTTGAAACACACAGGATCCACCACCCCTACCCCTCTAGACAAAAAATAAAACCACTGAGACCACACCCAAGAACTGAGCAGAAAAACTAACCAGAGATTGCTTCGAACCGAGCCAAATCTTCCTTCTCCGTTCTTGTGATTTCGTCCAGCACCTCCTCCTCCACTTCTGAAAAATCAAAGCCAACCATCGATCTGACCGCATTGACATTGGCCACTTCAACCTCCACTGTATCTTTACTCGTCACCTGCTTCCCTGAGACAACCTTCGCCCCTCCATTCTTGGCATTCCCTGTCTTCATACAATGAGAACTAGAGCCCTTGGATTTAATTCTACTACTCTGCCTGATATTGGGTTGATTTAACTTACTCTCAGCTGTTATAGTGTCTATAACTAAATCCTCCTCACTGTCGGCAGCTGCTAAAACAGAACCCCTCCTCTTTTCCACTTCAACCGTTGCGATAACCATCTACTCCCTGGTTTCCGAGTTGCCGCTACTCAGAAACTCACTGACCTCTGTCCCTTTTCCACCTCCAACACCCTTGGATCGACCCTTCTCTTCCGCTGCAATAGTAGCCCAAACCAGTTCTTCTTTTGTATTCTCACTGTCGCTTGACCCTCTATCAATGAAAGCTGCAACAGAGCCCACCACCGTTCTATCCCTCTTGTCAGAAACAACTGAAACAATTGGGCTAACCTCTAATGAGCCTAAATCCACACAAATATTAGAATTTACATATTTTGTACTGTTTGGGCCTGGTGTGAGATTGAATGACACTTTCTTAGGCCCACTTGACAACAGCACCCCTCCCCTCTTTCAGCTACAGGCTCCTTCGAACACCCACCCTTCTCAGAAATAGACTCCAAAAAAAGACTTTTTCTCCCACCAACCTTAGAGGATGATGTGCTCTCAGAAGAGCTACCAACACCTATATTGACGTCTGCTCTTCTTTTTTCGAAGTTCACACTGCCACTCTTAATCATGACAGACAGGGGCTTTTTCGTGATTTTCTTGGACCACTTGTACTTACCTTTTTCAAGTAACCTACTGACAAACGATCCTCTACTCTTCTTAGCCATCCTACCTCGTCCAATCAGCCCACTCTTGGGAGACTTTCCTGACTATCCAGCCTGACAGTTCACTCTTCTATCAACAGTCTCCTTTCCTACTTGAGAAGTGGACTTCTGCAATATCTCACCTACTTTCGCCGGCCAGCAAATTTGAAAATTTTCTTTATCCGACAATGAACTCCGACCTGCTAGGGACTCATTCTTCCTCAAAGCTAACAAGCTCTCCACCCATTCTATGTCCACTGATTTCGAATCTTCTTCCATTTTAATCTTAAACGGTCTTTTGCCTCCCACTATCTTGATCTTTACAGAGACCTTCTGTTGGTGTGGAATCAACACTAACACTCTCCCTTTGTGAATATGAATTTTGTCCACCGTCTTTGAGTCCACAAACAATGGCTCCCCTACTTGCCATCCTAGCTTCATAAAGAAAGCTGAAGACCAACAAGACATTGGCACCCCCCAGCAATTTATCCACACCAAACGAGCTTGAACTGTTATGGATTCTGTCCACCTGACCATGCTAGAAAAACAATCATCCCACAAACCTCTGTCTCTAATGAAACAATCCTTGAGAAACTCTGAATCGAACTCCTATAGGACACATTTGTCGCCTAGGTACGCTGTATTAAACTTAGTACTCATGTTTACAAGTCTACGATTCACCCTTGTTACCTCCTTAAATTCTTTCAGGACACCAACTGCACATCTTTTCAACCAACCCTGATCGTTCTTCCTAAAATCCCACGACATCGACAAAATCTTTGCCTTGTCATTCTCGCAAGAGTTGTGATCTTCTCTTTGAAACCTCCCACTACCTCCACATATGAACATGTATTATGCGGTTCTTTCCACTGTGAATCCCTGCCTTGCTGCTTCCCACTCACATTGTATGATTTCCTCTGATGCTCCTGCTTGTAACCTCTGTTCTTCCAGTCTTGAGACGCAACTTTCGTCACAATGGGCCAGCTATACACATGCATACCATTTGTGGCCGCAGCCACCTTGGAGGCTTCCTCTAATGACCCAAATCTAATAAAAGCAGACCTACTCCTCCTGTTGATCTTCTCTGCCAACAAATAAATGTCCCTCACCTTGCCGAACGGTTTGAATAGACCCCACAGACATTCGTAATCCACCTTTGCGTTTAAGTTATCAACGAAGATGGAAAACAGATTGTCCCTGAAGTCACCTTTGTTACCGTTTCCGGTGAAGGCTCACAACAAGAAAAATAGGCTTTTATCATGTAATTTTATCATGGTTTTTTTTAGCCGTGATTAAGTGATACTAGTCTTTTTAATTCGTCATAAACATAATTTAAAACTGACATCAAAGTATCACGGTCTTTTAAAATATGTGATAATTGGATAACATTTTTTATTAACCGTGATTAAGCTATCACACGTTTATCAAACCGTAATCAAGTTATTACGAATTTTATTAATCGTGATAAAGTTATCATGTGTTTTGTTTTTATGTGTAATCTAATTATCATACTATTTTGTTAGCGCAATAAAGAAAATGTTTTTTTTTTTTTTTTTTTTTTTTAAAATTTTAGAATTACACTAAAACTATAATTTTAAATTTTAAATTTTAAATCTCAAATTTATTAGTCACAACACTTTAAGAACAAAAAAATAACAAAGTACAAACAATCATATGCTCTCTTTTTGTAGTGAAATATTAAAATATAAAAAATTAAAAAAAGTTAAAATATAAATTTACGTTATTTTTTTTATACTTAAACATATCATTATTATAATTGCTATCCTATTTTAGTTTTTAATTGTTTAAATAAGTGATTAATTTCTCTATTTGGTCTAATTGCACATGTGTCAATGAATGATTAAGTGGACACAAGTTAATATCATAGGTATGTACACATCATATCTTTATTATATATTTATATTTATTTTAAAAACTTTCCCCACTTTCTAACCCTAGCCACCCGCCACTCTCACATCTCTTACCTTTTTTCTTGTTCTTTTTTTTTTTCAATGTTCTCTCACTCACAATCTTCACTCTTCACAAATAAAAGAACTCCGGTCATGGTGAGTGTTTAACTTCAAATAAATTCAACACATGATTTGGATTATAAATCTCTTATTGTTCCTATGTATTTATTTATTTTTATTGGTTAATTTGTTTATATTTAACTTGTTATGGTCTCTGGTAGCGAGTGACTTACTTTAACACATTTATATTATTTTGAATATGAATGTTTATACAAACAGAAGATCATGATCTCTCTCACCTCTATCTATGCAATCGGGCACCGTTTCGTCAAAGTTGTCTAAAAGAAAGTTTATGTCAATATTAAAAAGAGGTTAGTTAATTTTCGTTTCGATCTCCTTTTGTTTTCTCATTCTTTTACTGTTAAAATAAGTTTTTATTATGATTTGTTGTTATAGTATAGTTTTAGGTTTTTTTTTTTTTTTTTTTTTTTTTTTTTTTTGCCAATTTTATTGTTCGTCAATCTTACTCCTATCGTTTCTCATACTATGCAGCTGTATGTTCAAAAGGAAGCCTCAAGGAAGATGAACAAAGATTTTTTTTTTTTTTTTGATGTATTTGAACAAAGAAAATAGCTTTTGTGTATAATAGTTTGTCTTTTAGAATTGATTTTGCTAATAAATGTTTGTATATTTTGGTGATAGATGTTTGTAACATTTTATTTTAATTTTTTAAATGAATTTTGATCTTGAATAGATTTTTTTTTTAAAGTATGAATAGAGATTTTTTAATATTTTTGTTTAAAGCTGGGACTGTGAGTGAGTTTGGGGTTTGGGAGGGACTGCAGTGGAAATGGGTGGTCACATTAAGAAGAAGATTGTTTGATTGGGAGATTGAGCAATGGGGAGGTTTCCTAGAGTGCCTTTCGAATATTAAAATTATATTCAATGTGAAGGATTCATTGGTTTGGAAGTTTGAGTCCTCGGGACAATTTTCGGTTAAATCTTTTAGGAAGAGGTTGGAGGAGGGGGGTGAGGGGGAGGAGTCAGTTTTCAGGGATGTGTGGTTAGGTTATTGTCCTCCTAAAATAGAGGTTTTTGTTTGGCAACTCATTCATGGTAGAGTTCTTGTGAGGGAGGTTTTACATAGGTTTGGCGTGCAGACAGGAGGTGACTTGCTGTGTTGTTTGTGTGCAGATAGGGACGAAGACATTGATCATCAATTTCTTCATTGTGAGTGGCCTTGGAGTTTATGGCAGAATTGCATGAAGTGGTGGGGCATATACTGTTGCCCTTCTCGGACCATTGTAGATTGGTGGAAAGGTTGGATGAATTTATGTCCTTGGAAGCAGTCGTTAAGAGCTTGGAGAACCTTATTTTTTGCTATTGTGTGGACTATTTGGGAAGTTCGGAACAACAAGATTTTCAAGGATGAGAAGCCGGATTTTATTAGATTGGTGGACATGGTGAGATTTAGATTGGGCTGGTGGTTCAAGCATTTCGGAAGAGGTACGTAGGTTCCGATTACGTACATTCTGCTGAATATTGTGGAGGGCTGCTCGGAGTGGCCTAAAAAGTCGATCGGAAGCATGGATAATTAGTCTCCTCCGCTGGAAAATTCGTTGTTCTTTAATGTCGATGGTGCAGTCTTGGACTCGCCGGGCCCGGCTGGGATAGGAGGTGTGTTAAGAGATCATATGGGTAAGATTTTGTGTGTGTTTGCTGTCAATGTGGGCGTCCAAGATGTTTTCTTGGCGGAGCTTCTGGCAGTTTTGCGAGCTTGTGAGTTGTTTGGTTCGAGACACCATAGACCTCTTACTGTCATAAGCGATTCTTTGTCTGTTGTTAAGTGGGTTTTGGGCTGTTTTCCTGGTAGGAATAGTCATGATCAGGTCATTCAGGAAATTAGAAGTTGGCTGGGCAGTTTTAGTTCAGCTATGGTGGAGCACCGTTCTAGATCGACTAATTCATTTGCGGATACTCTTGCGAAGAAAGGGCTTCTTCCTGATGTTAACATTCTGCAGTGGAGTGTGTTCTAAGGTTTTGGGGCTAGGTTGTTAGTCCCCTGTTTTGTTCTGGCGTGTGTTGTAGTTTTTGTTGTGCTGGTTCTGCTGCTGCTTTTCTGGGTTGGGTTTTGTTTCTCTTGTTGCTTTTTGTGTGTGTTGTTGTGTGGCCTGGCTTGGTGCCCTCTTAATTCGATTGCCTTTTAAAAAAAAAAATATTTATTATATATATATGCAAAATATTATAATATTAAAAATAAATTAACAAACAAATAAAGCAGTATATCTTAACAATATCATCATGAAGAGATTATATATATATATATATATATATATGGAAAACAATAATAATGTTAAAATAAATTAACAAAAAAGTAAAGCAGAATCTCTTGATAATATTGTCAAGAGATTCTATATATAATTTTTTGTTTTTTTTTTAAAAGAACTTCGTGGCAGTATTTAGCCATCATCAATTAATCACAATGTTTAAAAGCAGTAAAAAATTGATGAGTTTTTTAAAAACCGTGATAAAAACTGTAATTCATGATAGTTTTTAAAAACCACAATAAAAAGTAAAACCGTGATAAACTTTTTATTATAGTGGCTTTAACAATGCTTATAAAACCATCATTAAAACCCTTTCATGATGGTTAAAAACCATCATAAATTACATTTTTTTCTTGTAGTGCGCTGTGTCTTTCTCTCTATTAGTCTCTCTCATGTTAACATTATTGTTTGACAAAAAGAGCTTCAATTGCAGAGAAAAATAGCTCTCATCAATATTGGAGCAGAGAAAGAGTAATTCCACCATTTGCACTATTTTGGTGCAGGCAATTCACAGGCTTACAGAGTACTTGAGTTTCCGAGTGAGAAATATTGATGGGGAACTTGTGGACGCTTTTGATCTTCCAGATCATGTTACAGGGGCCCCATAATTGCCATGAAATCAGAAGCTTACTTTCAGGACACGCATTATGTTGGATTCTGATACACATCTAGAGAAGGAAACAAAGCAACGAATGATTAAAAGGAAACATTTTCCACTTTTGTTTTCCATTCTTTTTCAGATTAAAAGGGGATTGAATATTTGTTGGTACTAACTTTTAGAATATAAAAATATCATTGGTTGATCTATATTTACAAGTGTAAACTCTCAGATTAATTAATTTATCGAGAGTTCTTGAACGTCAAACATGTCAAAAACTGGAAAAAAAAAATGAAATTTCATTTGTTATCAATTGATCTCATCAAAGTGGTAAAGGAATAAAGGATTCCAGTTAAGTATAAATTCTATCTCCAAATATCTATTTCCAAATAGATTTAAAATGATTTTTATATAGATGATTAATTACATTACTTCCTGCATATAAAAGAAATTAATTAAAGATAAGTAGATGAATTTTTTTTAAAAAATCATTCTACTTTGAATTTCCTGTTTGGGTAATATGGATTTTTTTTTTAACAAAAATAAAAATAAAAATAAAAGATAAATATATTACATGTGTGGCTAGAGGTGAAGCTGGCTCTAGGATTTTGAAGGGGTCAATTTGAAAAACTATTAAAATTTTAACATAAAACAATAAATAATAAAAACATTTGGGGTAAATGTGCTGCTAATCCAGGGCTGTATGGTAAGAATATTGTGTTCGTTAGTGACTCAAAGGTGGCTGTCTCCTGGGTTAACGGCAATGGGATTGGTAGCATGAAACATATCCAGTACATTTACGACATCCATAGCCATCTTATTGCTTTGGACAAGCTCGTGTGATGTATTGCTTTAGGGCATCAAATTCTTTTGCGGATCTGCTGGCTAAGCAAGGTTCAGGGGGCGGAAGGGAGTTTTTGACCTGGAGTGATGTTTAGTTCTTTCTGCTTCTTTTCGGTTGTCTCTGTTTGTTTTGGTCGTGTTTGGCTCTTCTCTGTTTCCTGCTCTGGTTGTGTTGGGCTTGTGCTGTTGTTTACTTTTTGCCTTGGTTGTTCTTTTCGGTTCTTTCCTAGCCGTTTTTTAATAATATTGCTTCTTCAAAAAAAAAAAAAAAAAGTTAAATGTTAATAATTAAAAAAAAATCATGGGCTTTGGGGGACGTAGCCCCCACTCAAGAATGTGACTTTGCTACTTTACGGTTTAGATATCTACTCTCGTAACATTGAGGAGAAAACTATTATTCAGATCAAGCAATACATGCACACTCAGATATTTACTCTCACAACATTGGAAAGAAAACTCATAATGAGATCAAGCAATACATGTGTGGCGCAGATATTTACCTACTCTTAAAATATCGGTGAGAAAACTAATTTCAAGATCAACCAACTATATACACAACTCAAGTACATTAGCCTCACAACGTCAAAAAGAAAACTCATTATACATGCTTATAAAATTTACACCAAATAACTTGAACCCTCCGTCGCAAACTTGAAAGTGGAAGTGAAAATTTATTATTCTTTTTTAAAAAATTATTTGAATATATATTAGGGTAGAATTAGCTAACATGTGAAAGCCATTATTGAAATATGCTTTCCTCCAAAAAATGAAAAAATAAGATAAAATAGCAGCCATTATTGAAAACTGTTGTATTGTTACTGGTGGCCAGACACTTAAAAAAGTCACTCCACCATTTCAATATTTCATGAGAGAATACAATTAAAATTTTGCTTTTTGGTTTGGTAGGTTGACACATGAAAAAAATTATTGGACAATTTATGTTGCCGCTGCACGTGAGGTGTTAAATTTGCATAATCATACTTGCCCACTAAATTATTAGTTGGAAAATATGAAAAATTTGTTATAATTGATTAATATGAATACAAATTTGTTTTAAACTATTATTATGAGCTGACATTGTTACACCATTTACCTCCATTGACATATCCTTAAGAGAAAAATATTAGAATCTATTTGAAAAGTAATAATAGTGTTATGTATTTTGTTTTGTTTTGTTTTGAAAAAGACAGTAAATTATATCTAAAAAAATAAAGCCTAAAAAAATCTAAATAAATACAAAATATTTGAGAGAAATTATAAATAATAAATTAAGCTATCTAAATTGGGTGAGAATATAGATTGATTCACTTGTATCAATATACAATAATGATACTTTACCCAAATTTGGTGTCCAAATATAGTGTATAAATGATGTGGTAACACTCTAATCCATTCATTTAAATTGTGTTAGATTTGCATGATTTAAATGAATTGATTAAAGTGTTGCCACGTCATTTAGGCACCAAATTTGGGTAAAGTAGTATTACTCAAAATCAAATGAAGCAATTGTAAAAAATAATCCTGTAAAATTATCAATTAATAATATTTTTCAATCACAATATTATTATTTTTTTAAATATAATATATAAATAAACTTAGGAATGATACAATTCATTTATACTATTTTTGTACAGGCAATTCACAGGCTTACAGAGTACTCAGAGTACTTGAGTTTCCAAGTGAGAAATATTGATGGGGAACTTGTGGACGCTTTTGATCTTCTAGATCATGTTACAAGGGGCCCCAATTGCCATGAAATCATAAGCTTATTCTCGATTCTGATACACATCTAGACAAGGCAACAAAGCAAAGAAGGATTAAAAGGAAACATTTTCCACTTTTGTTTTCCATTCTTTTTCATGTTAAAAAGGGATTGAATATTTGTTGGTACTAACTTGTAGAATATAAAAATATCATTGTTTGATCTATATTTCCAAGCGTAAACTCTCATATTAATTCATTTATCGAGAGTTCTTGAGCGTTAAACATGTCAAAAACCGGAAAAAAAAAAATGAAATTTCATTTGATATCAATTGATCTCATCAAAGTGGTAAAGGATTCCAATTAAGTACAAATTCTTTCTCCAAATATCTATTTACAAATAGATTTAAAATGATTTTCATATGGATGATAAATTACATTACATCTTGCATATAAAAGAAATTAATTAATGATAAGTAGATGATTTTTATTAAAAAAAAAAAAAATCATTCTACTTTGAATTTCTGGTTTGGGTAATATGGATTTTTTAAAGATAAATATATTACATGTGCGGCTAGAGGCGAAGCCGGCTCTAGGATTTTGAAGGGGCCAATTTGAAATACTATTAAAATTTTAACTTAAAAATATAAATAATAAAAACATTTGGGGTAACACACAAGAATGTAACTTTGCTACTTTACAGTTTAGATATTTACTATCGTAACATCGAGGAGAAAACTATTATTGAGCTCAAGCAATACATGCACAACTCAAATATAATACATGTGTGGGGCAGGTATTTACCTACTCTTACAATATCGGTGAGAAAACTTTTTTTTGAACAACAGCCATTTATATCGGTGAGAAAACTAATTTCAAGATCAACCAACTATATACACAACTCAAGTATATTACCCTCACAACGTCAAAAAGAAAACTCATTACACGTGCCTATAAAATTTGCATTGAATAACTTGAACCCCCCGTACAAACTTGAAAGTGGAAGTGAAAATTTATTTTACTTCTTTAAAAAAATATTTGAATATATATATCAGGGTGGAATTAGCTAACATGTGTAAGCCATTATTGAAATATGCTTTCCTCCAAAAAAAGAAAAAATACGATAAAATAGCAGCCATTATTGAAAACTGTTGTATTGTTATTGGTGGCCAGACACTTAAAAAAGTCACTCCACCATTTCATGAGAGAATACAATTAAAATTTTGCTTTTTGGTTTGGTGGGTTGACACATGGAGGAAATTATTGGACAACTTATGTTGCAAGGCGTTAAATTTGCATAATCATATTTTCCCACTAAATTATTTAGTGGGAAAAGATGAATAATTTATTATAATTGATAAATATGAATACAAATTTGTTTTAAAACTATTATTATTAGTTGACATTGTTACACCATTAGAAATATATTAGAATCTATTTGGAAAGTAATAATAGTGTTATTATTTTTTTTTTTGAAAAAGACAATAAATTATATCTAAATAAATAAAGCCTACAAAAAATCTAAATAAATACAATATATTTGTGAGAAGTTATAAATAATAAATTAAGCTATCTAAATCTGGTGAGAATATAAACATTAACGCTAGACCACCAACAAATTTAACTCAAATTTCAATCCAAATGATGTGGCAAGTGTTTTTTTTCATTGGATAATGGTAGACATTTAACACTTTTGTACATCATTTATATCCAACTCGATGTGGCAGCTAATATGACACTTCCTTATTAGCTGCCACATTATCACACCAAATGAGTTGAATTAAAAATAATAATAATTTGTATTCCTTAAATCTACTACTATTTTTTTTTTCAATCAAATAAAACTATATAAATAAAATAAAAAAAAAGAAAAAAGAAAAGAACAAAAAGTAGCAAAGGCCAAACCAACCACAAAAACACCACGAGCAAAAGCCCCAACAAGAAAAGTGGCGCGCAGGCCACACAAGAAAATAAAAACAACAAGAAAAACGAAAAGACTCCCAACCCATGCAGTCAACTCAGATCACTGAGAACCTGCCTCAAAGAACCATTCCCAATCCCACGATAATTCCAATATATGACACTAATCATCAGAAACCCTCGAAAAAGCCCGGGACCCGGACTTATAAGAAGCTAGTCTGCGTGCAATCCTAGTGGACCTTCGAGTAATAGTAGTAGTATCATTTAACTCTTCTTCCTCCTTAAATCTACTACTATAATATATATATATATATATATATATATATATATATATATATGAAAAAATAAAATTAAAGTGTGATGATGTGGTAATGTGGTAGCTGACATGGAAGTGCCATGTCAGCTGCCACATTAAATTAGATATAAATGATGGATAAAAGTGTTGGATGTCTATCATTATCCTTTTTTATTAACCACATCATCCCATGTTGTGTGTGGTGATGATAACTCACTTGCCACATCATTTGGGTTAATTATTAGGGTTGTATAGCATTACTCTAATATAAATTGATTCACTTGTATCAATATACAATAATGATACTTTGCCCAAATCTGGTGCTCAAATGATGTGACAACGCTTTAATCCATTCATTTAAATTGTGTTAGATTTGCATAATTTAAATGAATGGATTAGAGTGTTGCCACATCATTTGAGCACCAAATTTGGGCAAAGTAACAATACTCAAAATCAAATGAAGGAATTGTAAAAAATAATCAAGTAAAATTATTAATTAATAATATTTTTCAATCATAATAATATTATTTTTGTTAAATACAATATATAAATAAACTTAGGAATGATACAATTCATTTACACTATTTTTGTACAGGCAATTCACAGGCTTACAGAGTACTTGAGTTTCCAAGTGAGAAATATTGATGGGTAACTTGTGGACGCTTTTGATCTTCCAGATCATGTTACATGGGGCCCCAATTGCTATGAAATCAGAAGCTTACTCTCAGTACACACATTATGTTGGATTCTGATATACATCTAGACAAGGCAACAAAGCAACGAATGATTAAAAGGAAACATTTTCCACTTTTGTTTTCCATTCTTTTTCAGATTAAAAGGGGATTGAATATTTGTTGGTACTAACTTGTAGAATATAAAAATATCATTGTTTGATCTATATTTACAAGTGTAAACTCTCAGATTAATTAATTTATCGAGAGTTCTTGAGCATCAAACATGTCAAAAACTAGAAAAAAAAAAAAAAAAAGAAATTTCATTTGATATCAATCGATCTCATCAAAGTGGTAAGTGATTCCAGTTAAGTACAGATTCTATCTCCAAATATCTATTTCCAAATATATTTAAAATGATTTTCATATAGATGATTAATTACATTACTTCTTGCATATACCTGTGGTTGCCTGTCAAATTAACACCAGCGACAGGGGTTTTTGGCTGCCTTTGTCGCTGGTTTTTGATGTTGGTGGGTTTGTTCAGCTGTTTGGGGTTTCTCTCCCGTATTTGTTGTTGTTTGCTCGGCCTCCTAGGGTTTGAATAAAGTTTGCTTTTCAAAAAAAAAAAAAAAAAAAAGAAGAAATTAATTAATGATAAGTAGATGAATTTTTTTTTTTAAAAAAAAAAATCATTCTACTTTGAATTTCTGGTTTGGGCAATATGGATTTTTTTATCAGAAAAATAAAATATAAGATAAATATATTATATGTGTGGCTAGAGGCGAAGCCGGCTCTAGGATTTTGAAGGGGCCAATTTGAAAAACATTAAAATTTTAACATAAAAATATAAATAATAAAAACATTTGGGGCAAAATATTAATAATTAAAAAAAAAAACGTGGGCTTTGGGGGACATAGCCCCCACTCAAGAATGTAACTTTGCTACCTTACGGTTTAGATATCTACTCTTGTAACATCGAGGAGAAAACTATTATTGAGATCAAGCAATACATGCATAACTCAGATATTTACTCTCACAGCATCGGAATGAAAACTCATAGTGAGATCAAGTAATACATGTGTGGTGTAGATATTTATCTACTCTTAAAATATCAGTGAGAAAACTAATTTCAAGATCAACCAACTATATACACAACTCAAGTATATTACCCTCACAACGTCAAAAAGAAAACTTATTATACATGCTTATAAAATTTGCACCGAATAACTTGAACCCTCCATCGCAAACTTGAAAGTGGAGGTGAAAATTTATTATTCTTTTTAAAAAATTATTTGAATATATATATTAGGGTGGAATTAGCTAACATGTGAAAGCCATTATTGAAATATGCTTTCCTCAAAAAAAAAAAAAAAAAAAAAAAAAGAAAAAGAAAAAAGATAAAATAGCAGCCATTGTTGAAAACTGTTGTATTGTTATTGGTGGCCAGACACTTAAAAAAGTCACTCCACCATTTCATGAGAGAATACAATTAAAATTTTGCTTTTTGGTTTGGTGGGTTGACACATGGAGGAAATTATTGGACAATTTATGTTGCCACTGCACGTGAGGTGTTAAATTTGCATAATCATATTTGCCCACTAAATTATTTAGTGGGAAAATATGAATAATTTGTTATAATTGATTAATATGAATACAAATTTGTTTTAAACTATTATTATGAGTTGACATTGTTACACCATTTACCTCCATTGACATGTCCTTAAGAGAAAAATATTAGAATCTATTTGGAAAGTAATAATAGTGCTATGTATTTTATTTTGTTTTGTTTTATTTTGTTTTTTTTTTAAAAAAGACATTAAATTATATCTAAATAATTAAAGCCTAAAAAAAATCTAAATAAATACAATATATTTGAGATAAATTATAAATAATAAATTAAGCTATCTAAATCTGGTGAGAATATAAATTGATTCACTTGTATCAATATACAATAATGATATTTTGCCCAAATTTGATGCCTAACTCTGGTGCCCAAATAATGTGGCAATACTCTAATCATTCATTTAAATTGTGTTAGATTTGTATTATTTAAATGAATGGATTATATTGTTGCCACATTATTTGGGCACCAGATTTGGACACTAAATTTGGGCAAAGTAGAATTACTCAAATGAAAAGAAGGAATTATCAAAAATAATCCTATAAAATTATTAATTAATAATATTTTTCAATCATAATATTATTATTTTTGTTAAATATAATATATAAATATATTTATTTGTATTTTTCAGTCATAATATTATTATTTTTGTTAAATATTATATATAAATATATTTATTTAATAAAATCAAATAAAAACTGTCTTGTCATGTCCCATTTGTCACTATTATGTGGTAACAAACATTAGACAGGACAATATGGGAACTCTGGTCATTTGAACCTCTT
This sequence comes from Acer saccharum, assembly GCA_030490815.1. Taxonomy (NCBI): domain Eukaryota; kingdom Viridiplantae; phylum Streptophyta; class Magnoliopsida; order Sapindales; family Sapindaceae; genus Acer; species Acer saccharum. The sequence goes on along the minus strand of CM059867.1, from coordinate 15,063,804 downwards.
GTCCGGTTCTGTCCCAGCCATACCAAACGCATAAAAGTACAGTTAATAGTTCTGTCCCGTCCCGTCCCGTCCCGTCCCGCCCTCTCCTGTCTTGTCCCATTCCTGTACCAAACGCACCCTAAAGGATTGTTTTGCCCAAACATATCAAGCTTCTTCTTGCCACTTTTTCAGACTTATACTTCACTCTCTAGCATTAAGATTCATATGCTCCGAGGCCACATTGAGGAATAGATAACGTGTCTTACTAGTTTTACCTATTAATTGGCCAGTTTACATGAATAATTCTTAACATTAAGGATTAATATTCTAATTCTCGAAATCTTTTCTTCTCTTGACCGTGCCTGTTGATTTTAATTCCAAAATAGTGTGACACTGCTGATGAGGTAATCTTTTTCTTCTTTGACGAAATGCAGGAACTTTTGGTCTATTACCTAACAGATTTCTGTTCAACATCTGAAAATCCTAATATAATAAACAAATCCAAATTTCCATTTTTTTTTTTCAAAAGTCAAAACCCAGAAATTTCATCTTCAATGCCGAAGTAAACCTTTTTCATTTTCATGGGACATGTGGATTGGGCCTAACTGGTGTTCTTTTCTTCACATTTCATTAAATAAATTGATAGTCAATGATCTTTAACATTACGGGTCAATATTCTTCTAGATGGATGACTTTTTATGGTTCTTTTATTATTAACTTTATTACAGGACAGATCTCTAAGTATAGCTTCCAATGTATATTGTTTCTTTCTTGTTTATCAGTTTCAAGTTACTGTTGTTCTTTTATGAATTTTCTCATGCATCTGACACTATTAGTTCATCTAACTTTATTAGTGATAATGGCAAGACCTTGGTTTCTAAAGACGAAAGATTTGAGCTTGGTTTCTTCAGTCCTGGTAGTTCAAAAAAACGCTATGTAGGAATTTGGTACAAGAACATCCCAGTTAGAACCGTTGTTTGGGTTGCAAACAGAGTCAACCCCATCAATGATTCTTCTGGGTTGTTGATGATAAACAGCACAAACAATCTCGTTTTGATCAGCCAGAACAAGACTGTAGTCTGGTCAGCAAACTCGTCGAAAGAAGAAGCAAGCAGTTCAGTTTATTTACAACTTCTAAATTCAGGAAATCTTGTTCTAAGAGATGAACAAGATGATGATTTGTGGCAGAGTTTTGACTATCCTTCGGATACGTTGCTACCGGAAATGAAGCTTGGATGGGACTTTAAGACTGGTCTTGAAAGGAGTTTATCATCATGGAAGAGCCCGGATGATCCATCTCCTGGAGACTTAACTTGGGGGGTGCAACGACAAGGAAATCCTGAGACAGTTATGTGGAAGGGCTCACACAAGTTTTATAGGAGTGGCCCGTGGAATGGCATTGGATTTAGTGGTGCGTTGGCTTTAATGCCTAGCCCAGTTTTTGGGTTGAACTTTGTCTATAATAAGGATGAGTTGTACTACAAATTCAACCTGAGAGATAAATCAGTATTCTTAATGATTTTTTTGAACGAAATAAGTAATTTAAGAGAACAATTGACTTGGAGCGAAACAACTAAAAATTGGAACGTGTTTTCATATGTGCCGAGAGATCACTGTGACAGTTATGGTCTTTGTGGTGCCTATGGGAATTGTATCATCACTCAATTACCGCTCTGCCAGTGTTTAGAAGGCTTCAAGCCTAAATCAGCCGGTTACAGTGACTGGTCTCAAGGTTGTGTGCGTAACAAACCATTAAACTACTCAAAACTAGACGGATTTATCAAATTTAATTCGTTCAAATGGCCAGATGCTACACTGATTGTTCAAAAAAAAATGGCCAGATGCTACACATTCTTGGGTGAACACAAGTATGAATCTCAGGCAATGCAGGGAGAAATGCTTAGAGAACCCTTCTTGTATGGCATACTCAAACTTGGATATTAGAGGAGGAGGCAACGGCTGTGCTATCTGGTTCGGTGATCTGATAGATATCAGACAGTATTCCGATGGTGTGCAGGACTTATTTATTCAAATGTCTGCTTTGGAACTAGGTATTTACCGTACTTTAATTTTGTATGCTTCTCCCTAATGAGCATTTCGGTGTTCAAGTGCAGTTAGATCACCAAATCTATTGTTTTGCATGTGTTGTTTTCTTTTCTTTTCTGTTCTTGAATTTTTTAATGCGCATATAAATCAAGGTAGGCATATGTGATGAGCACATAAACCAGTATCTTACTATAGCTTCTGCACTATATTTTTGCAGTAATTTGACTTAATTTGCTTTGATTTTAACTATTTTGCTTTGCTTTGCTACATGAATATTGTCTATCAAGGGACAAATGACAGGCCTAAGATGAAGATAGTGGTGATAGTTATTACTACCACTGCCGTGGTTGCTGGGGTGCTTGTGCTTGTTGTAGGCTACTACATTTACAAAAGCAGGACAAATTTAGGTAACATCTCTCTCTTTGCCTTACAAAGCAATCCATGTTAGAAAAATTTGTTTCAAAATATGAAATGTGTACCTTTATCTCAAGTAGTTCGCTGTCTCTGTGAAATTGTTTGAACCAAATTTCTGTCTGTAGAAAACAAAAATCACTGCAGTAATATCAAATGTGGGCTTCAAGGCACGTTACAGAAGTCGCTTTCCTTAAGACACTATTTGCCCCCAACCAACTGAGTGATGCACCGAGTTATGCAAATGTGCCTCCAAGATACAATGAAGCCTCAATTGTTTAATATCGTTGTGCACTAACGATTTAAACCACGAACACTGTTGATAACAAACCCGCCAAGAGACAATATTCTGTTACTGCAGTTTAACAGAATATTGGTAATTTTATGCAAGAAAAATAATGGATAAAAGTAAAGAAATTAGATGAGAAGAATATAAGGAGGATACAGAGCAATTTTCAAGTAAACTGGATATGTTTCTGATGATTTTACAAGTGGTGTGCATGGTCTAATTTATAGAGTGTTATGCACCCTTTCACCAATCATTACAACTTTTCACAAACCATTACAACTTTTATAAAAATAGTGCCTGTTGAATTTAATCTAACACACAAACATCTCTGTGTGAAAGTTACATTTCTTTGTAAGGTTGTATCTTTTCATAAAGAAAATACAATCAACACCACTTTGGAATGTTGCATCCTTTCCATTCAAATTTAATTTGAAAATTCTCTAACAATCCTCCACCATTTTCTAAATAAATTTGAAATTGTCTTGCACGGGCTTGGAAATTTTATGCATAGATGAAGGTGTCTCTCGATTGAACCTTTCACTTAGCGAAACACGTCAAAGTTAGTCAAGGTGGCATGGTAGGCAAGCTTTGAACCAGCGACCTTATCTGACTAACCGGATATGTCTCACACATAATCTTTCAATATCTCAAGTGTTCAAAAATTGCTGACGCGTGTAAAGGCCTTGCGTCTATATCTTGGATTTTCATGAACGCTTTAGTAATCAGCCAAATTACATAGAGGACGGCACCATCCCCGACGCTCATATAGGTAGACGTTACTAGAAATGTCCCTGTAAAAACATCCCAACATAAATTTGTTATAAGTCTATTAAAAGCTTATCCTTCCTAGTACATACAGGTACCAAACACTTTTACCTCTGGGACGCATATATAAATTTTATAGTGCTTGCAATCACAGCATATGATGTACTTTGCTCATTGAACCCAAGATCTTGATGTTTCAAGTGTTGGGTTGAGTTTCCATCATTGGTGATATTTAAATGCTGGCTTCAGTCCCATCCCCCTTGAAGTTTTAGATACCAAATCCCTTGTGAGTCCTTTTGTAAGAGGGTCAGCCAGATTTTGACTTGATCTGACAAAATCAATGGTGATTACACTATCTGTGAGTAACTGTCTCACATAACTATGTCTTAGACCAATATGCCTAGACTTGCCATTGTATATTTGGCTATATGCTTTTGACAAAGTTGCCTCACTATCACAATGGATAGATATTGGAGGCATTGGTTTTGGCCACAATGGAATTTCTATTATTAAATTCCTTAACCATTCTGCCTCTTTGCTACATGATGCCAATGCAATAAACTCAGCAGCCATGGTGGAATCCGCTATACAAGTTTGCTTTTTGGAACCCCAAGAGATTGCTCCTCCACCAAGCGTAAAAATCCATCCACTTGTGGATGTATGATCGTGTTTATCAGTGATCCAACCGGCATCAGTAAATCCTTCCAAAACTGAAGGATATCCTGAATAATGTATACCGTAGTCAGTAGTATATTTCAAATACTTCAAAATCCTACACAATGCATGCCAGTGTAATTGACTAGGATTACCAGTATACCTACTCAGCCTTCCTACAGCGAAGGCAATATCAGGTCTAGTACATGTCATGGCATACATAAGACACCCTATGACACGAGCATATTCTAATTGTGATATTGCTCTCCCAGTATTTGGGTATAGCCTTATGTTTGGATCATATGGCGTTGATACTGGCTTACTATCGAAATGATTGAACTTCTTCAATATTTTCTCAATATAATGTGATTGGGTCAGTATTAAGCCATCATCCTTTCGTATGATTTTTATACCCAAAATCACATCAGCAAGCCCCATGTCTTTCATGTCAAAGTTTGATGACAATAGTGATTTTGTAAGTTCAATGCTTACACTATCAGTTCCAAATATTAACATGTCATCAACATAAAGACATATAATTACACCTTTGTTTCCGTTGAATCTACTGTATACACATTTGTCAGATTCATGAATTCGGAAACCATTTGAAACAATAACTTCATCGAATTTTTCATGCCATTGCTTTGGAGCTTGTTTAAGGCCATACAAAGATTTTACAAGTTTACAAACCTTATGTTCTTGTCCAGGCATTACAAACCCTTCAGGTTGCCTCATATAAATTTCCTCATCCAATTCTCCATTGAGGAAAGCAGTTTTTACATCCATTTGATGTATTTCAAGACGATAAATTGAAGCTAATGCAATCAAAGTTCTAATAGTAGCAATTCTTGCAACGGGTGCATACGTGTCAAAATAATCAAGGCCTTCCCTTTGAGTAAAACCCTTTGCTACTAATCTTGCCTTGAACTTATCAATAGTTCCATCGACCTTCATTTTCTTTTTGAAGATCCATTTACAACCAATTGGTTTAGACCCAGGTGGTAGGTCAACCAATTTCCAAGTTTTATTTCCCATGATAGATTCCATTTCATCATTGATAGCCTCTTTCCAAAAGGCTACATCTTGTGACTTCATTGCTTCCTCAAAAGTGAGGGGATCTGAATCAATTGCTGGCAAAATCTCAGTTTGCCTTACATGTATATCTCTAGTTCCTTCAACCAGATATACAATGAAGTTTGGGCCAAAGGATTTTTCTTTCCTTGCTCTTTTGCTTCTTCGTATTTCAGGAGGATCCTCAGTGATAGTTCGTTTTGATATTGTCACTGTCTCTACTGGTGTATTAGAATTTACATTATTAGGTATAACAGTGAATCTAGTTTCATAAAATATGGCATCTCTAGATTCTATAACAGTATTCATTTGAACAGAATTATTAGGTTCAGTGACTAAAAACCTATATGATTTACTGTGTTCTGCATAACCTATAAATATGCACTCTACACCTTTTTCACCCAATTTCTTTATCTTAGGTTCTGGAAGTCTAACTATGGCTCTACAGCCCCAAACTCTAAGATAAGAAAGATTAGGCTTTCTTTTCTTCCAAAGTTCATATGGCGTAATTTTCTTTTTCTTATTAGGAACTCTATTTAAAATATGGCATGCAGTTAACAAGGCTTCTCCCCAGAAACCTTTACTTAAACCAGAGTTTGTGAGCATTGCATTAACCATCTTAATGAGTGTCCTATTCTTTCTCTCTACTACACCATTTTGTTGTGGTGTGTATGCAGTAGATGTTTCATGAACAATACCAACATTTTCACAAAAATCAGGAAATTGATATTCACCTCCTTTATCACTTCTAAGAGTTTTAATCTTAGCATCATTTGCATTCTCTACTTCAGTCTTATAAATTTTAAATTTATTTAAGACTTCATCTTTAGAACGTAGCAAATACACATAACAATACTTAGAGTAATCATCAATGAAAGTTACAAAATACTTCTTTCCTCCTCTAGTAGGGTTGCTATGCATATCACATACATCACTATGTATTAATTGCAATAAAGTAGATGTTCTATCAATTTTAGGAAATGGTGTTTTAGTGATCTTGGTTTGTGCACATACTTTACATCTTTCATGCATATCATTATTAAACCTTGGAATCAAACTTAAACTAGACATGTCACGTAATCGTTTAGTGTTAACATGGCCTAAACGATTATGCCATAGAGACAAAGTACATGAGTCAATCACATAAGCAGAAGACGAACTTATTTTATTAATAACATTTAGCTTGAACATGCCTTCATACAAGTATCCTTTCCCTACAAACACTCCTCCTTTAGTCAATACAAAATTATCTGACTCAAATACAAGTTTGAAGCCATGTTTGTTCAAAAGGCTTCCAGACACAAGATTCTTTCTAACTTCAGGAACATGACATACATCAGTAAGAGTCAAAATCTTCCCAGAAGTAAACTCTATCCGCACATTGCCTTTTCCTTCAATAGTAGCAGTGGAGGAATTACCCATGTAGAGTATATTTCCATCATCTACTTTTTCATAAGTAGTAAAAAGGCTTCGATCCATGCAAACATGTCTTGTAGCGCCTGAATCTATCCACCATGCAGTATCATCCTCGAGAGCATTGATCTCGGATATCATGGCCATAAAATTTGAGGTATTTTCCTCCTTTTTCTTCTTGAGAAGACGGCATTCTCTCTTGAAGTGGCCAGGCTTGCCGCAGTGGTGGCATGAACCCTTCTTTTTAAAACTTTGATTATTCTTTGAATCAAATTTTCGCTTTTTGTTCTTGGAGTGTTGAGGGACCTGCTTAGCCTCTTTCCCTTCCTCCACCATATGAACCTTAGAGGATGAATTGACCTGCTCATCAACAGAATTAATTCTATATTCCTCCTCTATGCGGAGGTGTTGGCCCAACTCTTCCAGAGTAACATCCTCTTTTTTGTGTTTAAGACTTCTTTTGTAGTCTTTCCAAGAGGGAGGGAGTTTATCAATAATGGCAGAAACAATAACAGATTCATCCATATTCATTTTGTGTTGGTTAAACTGATTTAAAATGTGTCTAATTTCATGAAATTGTTCAACCACACGTCTGCTATCTACCATTTTATAATCAAAAAATTTGGAGGCCAAGAATTTCTTACTTGTAGCATCTTCTACCATATACTTTGCCTCGAGAGAATCCCAAATTTCTTTTGCAGTAGCCACGACGTGATATTGATCGAAAAGAGCATCGGACATTGCATTGCAAATGTGACCCTTGCAGATATAATCATCTTGCTCCCACTTGCGACGCTGACGGATCTGTGCCATGGTTTCATCATCATGTTCGACCGGCTTTGGTGTTGTCAATACATACACCACATTCAATGTTGACAGGAGAAAATGCAACTTCTTTTGCCAACGAATAAAATTGCCACCATCAAAACGGTCCAATTTCACAAAGTCCACAGCGAACTCTCGCAGAGAATTTGTAGGTGCCATTGCAGTAACACAATAGTGTCTTAAGATTGTTAGAAAAATTTGTTTCAAAATATGAAATGTGTACCTTTATCTCAAGTAGTTCGCTGTCTCTGTGAAATTGTTTGAACCAAATTTCTGTCTGTAGAAAACAAAAATCACTGCAGTAATATCAAATGTGGGCTTCAAGGCACGTTACAGAAGTCGCTTTCCTTAAGACACTATTTGCCCCCAACCAACTGAGTGATGCACCGAGTTATGCAAATGTGCCTCTAAGATACAATGAAGCCTCAATTGTTTAATATCGTTGTGCACTAACGATTTAAACCACGAACACTGTTGATAACAAACCCGCCAAGAGACAATATTCTGTTACTGCAGTTTAACAGAATATTGATAATTTTATGCAAGAAAAATAATGGATAAAAGTAAAGAAATTAGATGAGAAGAATATAAGGAGGATACAGAGCAATTTTCAAGTAAACTGGATATGTTTCTGATGATTTTACAAGTGGTGTGCATGGTCTAATTTATAGAGTGTTATGCACCCTTTCACCAATCATTACAACTTTTCACAAACCATTACAACTTTTATAAAAATAGTGCCTGTTGAATTTAATCTAACACACAAACATCTCTGTGTGAAAGTTACATTTCTTTGTAAGGTTGTATCTTTTCATAAAGAAAATACAATCAACACCACTTTGGAATGTTGCATCCTTTCCATTCAAATTTAATTTGAAAATTCTCTAACAATCCACACTAGATCAATGAAACTTTCTGTATATGTAAAAGAGTATAAGCAATTTCCGTGTATTCATTTTTTTTCTCCCCTAGAAAAAGTATTACTTATTTTGCAAAGTGGAAAATCTGTGAATAGAATCGTAAGGGTGCGTAACTATTGGTCATTAGTTGACTAGTTGAGAGAATTATATTAAAAGGTGCGTGTGAAGTCCTAAGGTGGCTTCTAAAAATATCTACTTGGTAAATCTAGTCTGTTACATAAATGAAGTCTGCTTCTACAATATACTTCAATTAGTATGTGTCCATTCTAAATGATATTACGATTTTAGTTTGTAATGCAATATTACTTACGGTTAATACATATATTCACTATTTTAGAGAAAACAGTAGACAAGGGGGAAACTGATCAGAAGGTTGAAGACTTGGAAATACCATTATTCGATTTAGCTACACTTGCTAATGCCACTAATAACTTCTCGTCCAACAACAAGCTTGGAGAAGGCGGCTTTTGACCTGTATACAAGGTAAACTTGCAACATGCTGGTGTTAGAAAGCTTTTTATTAATGTGTGGGCTTTTACTTAACAGTATAAGCTTTTAGGTCCAGTAGTTATTGACATCATATAGAACCTTGTTCACTTGCATATCTTACACAATATTACATCTCATTTCACATAATTTTTTTTTCCAGGGTACGTTGGTAGATGGACAAGAAATTGCTGTGAAGAGGCTTTCAAAGATTTCCACACAAGGAATTAATGAGTTAAAAAATGAGGTTATACTGATCGCCAAACTGCAGCACCGAAATCTTGTAAAACTTCTTGGTTGCTGCATTCAAGGAGATGAGAAAATTCTGATATATGAATTCATGCCCACCAAAAATCTAGATCACTTTATTTTTGGTATGGATCCCCAAAAAGTCTACTTATGAATTCAGCTGGTTTAGGATACCTCTATTATGGACATTTATATTCTGTCAGAAAAAGAACAGTTTATTTATTTATTTATTTATTTCTTCTTCTTCTCAGATTCAAGCAGGATACTAACTAACCTGAGTATTAAATGTGCAGATAAAACTAGAAGCAAGCTATTAGACTGGCCCAAGCGTTTTCTCATTATTTGCGGAATTGCTAGGGGACTTCTCTATCTTCATCAAGATTCTAGATTGCGGATTATACATAGAGATCTGAAAACAAGTAATGTATTACTTGATCATGAGATGAACCCAAAAATTTCAGATTTTGGCTTGGCCAGAATTTTTAATGGAGACGAAACGGAAGGAAACGCAAATAGAGTAGTTGGAACATAGTAAGTATTACTAGTCTTGCTATTTTTAAAATTGAATTTGCTTTCCATTCTTTAACATAATTTCTTTTATACAGTGGTTATATGGCACCTGAATATGCTATTGATGGGATATTCTCGATAAAATCTGATGTCTTTAGCTTTGGTATTTTATTGCTGGAGTTGGTAAGTGGAAAGAAAAACAGAGGATTTTATCATCCAGACTGCAATCTTAGTCTTATAGGATATGTAAGTGAATATCATTACATTTCTTTTTCTATAAAGTTTTAGAAAACAATGTCACTTTTCGACAACTTTAAAATGATAAAATCGTGAATGAAAAACGGATTTCTTTATATTCTAGGCATGGAAATTATGGAAAGAAGGCAAGCCTTTGGAACTGATTGATCAATTCTTTGGAGAATCATGTAATGAATCAGAAGCCATACGGTGCTTCCACATTAGTCTCTTATGCTTGGAACATCAACCTGACAACAGGCCAAGCATGTCATCTGTGGTTCTGATGTTGGGCAGTGATAACACATTGCCTGAGCCGAAGCAACCTGGTTTCCTGATGGATAGGAAACCACAACTTGAACCAGATTCTTCAAACAAGCCTGAGTTTTCTTTATCTAATGAAGTTACTAACTCATTGTTAGAGGCTCGTTAGAATTTCGTTTTAACCATATGCCTCATAATATATTATATATATTTTCTAGCTTTTATCTGGTGCTTTTGTTTTGAAGATCTTATAAGATAGTAATTAATTTCCTGGATTCTTTTCTTTCCATAGAAAAAATGAAGGTTTAAATAGCTCCATCATACTTGTCTCTGGTGGGTTGTCTCATCTTTTTGCGCCACACGGTTTAAGGGTCTGTGAAATGAAAGCTTGCTAGTTTAGTGTGAGGCGACCTAACTAGTCTCATCCTAACCTGGCCTAATTGACCAAAGGAGAAATAAAGAAATTGTTTTGCCCAAACCTATCAAGAAAGGTTTCTCGATCAGCTACTTCTTGCCACTTTGACAGACATACTTGACTCTCTTACAAGTTACAAGTTACAATCTTCTTTTTAGCAACCTCGTGCTTGATTATTAAAATGGAAAATTCCCCATGACTTGGTGATATAACGATGTTAACTTCTAGCAAACTTGAACCCGTATGATATAATTATTTGCCTACTAAACTCACACACTTGTCACGTACGTGCACAGAGATTTGTTACACTCCATAATTCTATAAACTTTCATGTAACATATTTCTTGTTCATTTGAAAAGTGAACAATGTCACATCGTTGGACCATCCTCTTGATATCCCAGCTCATTTGGATTTACTCTACTGACGGCTGGTGTGTAACATCTTTTCTTCACATATTGAATTTTACATCTTCCAGTCACTGCTGTGTAAGGTTCCATTATCTTTCAACATGAAAAATATTTGTCATTCTGTTGAGTTGATACAAGTCAAGGGCAATTCATGTTCAGGTCAATGACCTTCTTACTTTTCCTTGGTGGACCATCGTTGTACAATGCTTAAATACGATTGTTGGACAATTTCCTATTAGCTTTGTAAGACCTGAATTTTTTTCCTCTTTAATTTATTAGTAATAATAATAATATTAATATAAATAGAATCACATTCATTCAGTTTCTTTTTGTTAAGGCAACTAAATCATATGGTATTAAACCAGAATATTTTGGCAACAAGCCTTCTTTAGCATTATTCAAGGACAATCCCCGCATAACAAGTCAATTCCATGTTTAGAGAGATTTGAAACAAGTCAATTCCACATTTAGAGAGGGATTTGAATATATTAGCAAAATCAGTAGGATTTGTATGTCTTCATTATTTTTATTTTAGCAAAATCAATGGGATTTGTATATCTTCATTGTTTTGTAATTACTCATACTTGTGTTTATATTCACAAAGTAATATCAATGAAAGGAAACGCTTCCATTCTACCTTTTTATTGAGATTGCTTGTTTATTCTTGAGTGGATATTTATGTTTGTATTGCTTTTGAGTGATTGGCCATCATTTGAATGATCTTTGGTTGTTGTGTTAAAGACCGAGAGATAACGCACGCAATGTACTCGATTAACTATCTACTGTATTCAGGAATGCCCAACGTGCAAAAGTAGGGAAGGGACTGTCGATCATTTGTTTTTTTTTTTTTTGAACGGCAAAATTTATTAGAAAGGAAAAGCTGGCGAGGCCCTACAACCAAACAAAGAAGAACAAACGATCACCCAACAAGCAACCTGGGAAACCAAACACCAAGCCACAAGAAAATCCCAAAAAACAAAACGCTGCCTCTGAAAACAAAAAAACGCTGCCAACCAACCAACGAACGAAACACTGCAACTCAGTATAAACTTGATGAAGCTCCTCGAGAGACTAACAACCCAAACCAGAACAGAGTCACACAAAACACCCACAACAGGGCCAAGCAAACAAACAACACACACGAAAGACTAAGAAACAAACCAAGCCAATTCTCCCCAAACAGCTGCATCCCTCACTAAGTTAAGACATTCTGGGAGCTCACAACTTCCACATAGCCGCACAAAACAAAACAAAACACCATGTCATGCTTCACCCCACTTAATTCCCCCATCAAAATAAATAGCCCCAACTCCAACCCCACAAGTCAAAAATGCCACCTAGACCAGACCAAACCAGAAACAACTACACTAAAACTAACCATTCAAGGCTTCGAATCTAGCTGCATCCTCCTCCTCTCTTCTCGCAATTTCGACCAGAACTTCCTCTTCAACTTCTGAAAAATCTATTCCTAAAACTGAACCGATAGCTAGGACTTTAGTTGCCTCATCCTCCGCTGAACCTGTCAACATCGTCTGCTGTCCCACTTGATCACTTTGTCCGCCCACTACCCCCCTGTTCTTTGAGTACCTCGTCCTCATTCCGTGCGAACTAGGGCCTAAGGTCTTGTTTCTACATTTCTGTCTAGGTCCCAAACTTGAGCCACCTTCCCCTTTGCTGGACTGACGAAGCTTATCCTCCGCTGCTACAGACACACTAATTAATTCCTCTTCACTGTCAGCCGAGACTACAGAGGCCATCTCCTTTTCCACTCGAACTGTCGTCCTGACCATTTCTTCCCCGAGAACCGAATTATCATTGCTTGGAATCTCTCCTGCCTCTACCTCTTATATGGCACAAACCGCCTGAGAACTACCCTTCAACTCTGTAGCTAAAGTCGCCTGGACTAACCCCTCCTTAGTGGCCTCACTGTCGCTTGAAACTCCATCAACAAGAGGTGAATCCTGACTCCTCCTATCAGCATCCTTCCTCATAACTGGACTCACCTCCAATGGGCCTAAATCCACACAGATAGCAATTGGGCTTGAAGAAAGATCCCAAGAGACTTTTTTGGGCTTAAAAGAAGACAGCCCAGTTGAATTAATCTCTGAAAATCTGGAACAGCCACCTCTCTCTGTAGTTGACTCTAAAAACACCCTTTTTCTCACACTGGTGTCAGACGAAGAGGTGCTATCTGCAGAGCTACTGCCCCCTACTCTGACATCACCTTTTCTCTTTTCCAAATTCACAGCTCCATTCTGAATCACAGGAGAAAAATGCTTTCGTTTGATTTTTTTGAACCACTTCCTTTTGCCTTTTTCAAGAAATCTCCTAACCACCACACCCCTATTTTTCTTCTCCAGCTTGCCTATACTTGCCTGCCCACACTTAGCTGTCCTATCTACCATATCACTTTGACAAATCACCCCTTTGTAGCCATGCAGCCTGCCAACTCGGTCAGAGAGCTTTGCAGGTGCCTCACCTACTACCTTGGGCCAACAAATTTGAAAGTTTTCCTTTTCCGGGATAGGTATCCGGCCACCTAGGTTCTGATGTTTGCTCACCGCCAGCAATTTCTCCACCCAAACAAAATCCACCGGAACCTTATCTTCTTCTAACTTGACGACAAACGGCCTGCTTCCTCCTGTAATCCTAACCTCTACAGAGACTTTGTGTTGATGCGGAATCAGCACTAGCACTCTACCTTTGTCTAAGAAGAGACTCTGTCCATTGTATTGCTGTCCACACACAAAGGTTCCCCAATTTGCCAACCAAGCTTCATGAAGAAAGCCGGTGACCAGCATGATAATGGGATACCCCAGCAATTAATCCACACTAAACGAGCCTGCACTACTAAAGAATCGGACCATCTCACCATACTAGAGAAACAATCATCCCACAAACCTCTATCAGTGATGAATCTATCTCTGAGATATTCTGAATCAAAAGTCCATAGGACACTCTTGTCTCCTAGATGTGCTGAGGAGAATACAATGTCCTTATTAGAAAGTTTGTTGTTAACCAGTGATACCTCCTTGAATTCCTTTAAAATACCAATAACACATCTGTTCAGCCAGGCTTGATCATTCTTCCTAAAATCCTAGGACATCGTCACCCATTTATCCATCTTAACTTCTTCTTTACTGTCTCCCTTAGCCTGGGCACCTCTCACTGCCTCCACGAACGTACGATTAAAGTTCATCTCCTTTCTCCGAAACTCACTGCGATGCTGACTCTTGTCCTCCCTGAAGGAAGACCATTGCTTATCTTGGTTGACACTTCTATACTTCCAACCGTGAGCCGCCACCTTCGTCAAAATGGGCCAACCATACACATGCATTCCATTCGTGGTCATAGCCACCTTGGATGCTTCCTCTTGGGTCCCAAATCTAACAAAAGCAAACCTACTCCTCCTCCTTAACTTCTCAGCCGAAATATAAATGTCCCTAACCTTACCAAAAGGTTTGAATAGCCCCCAAAGGCATTTGTAATCCACCTTCGAATTGAGGTTATCCACGAAAATGGAGTATAAATTGTCCCTGAAATCATCTCTGTTGTCTTCTCCAGTGAAAGCTGAGCCTCTCTCTCTAAAATTCTCTCTCATGATCTTGGCACCTCTTTGTTGATCATCCTAAGAGAGGCTTGTAATTTTTAAGCTCAAGTAACTGACAACCAAAACATTAACGAGACAACAAAATTTTTAGTTGCATCTTGTCAGATAGGATTTTCATTTACTGTCGATCATTTGTTTCTTCACTGTAAATGGGCAACTAAAATTTGGCAACAAGGGATGGCGTGGTGGGGTGTGAACTGTTGTGCTAGTAAATCCCTTGTGGATTGGGTGCTAGGGTGGTCGGTCTTTGTTCGAAAGCTTGTCAAGGAAGAGCTTGGAACACTCTCTTCTTTGCTACCGTGTGGACTACATGGGACTCAAGGAATCAAGTGGTCTTTAGGAATTCTGTTCAGGGGGTTGATCAAGCCGTCGACATGATCAAAATCAGAGTTGCTTGGTGGTTCAAGTTTCATGGTGAGGGGTGCTCGGATTCGATTACTGTGTTGCTACAAAATGTAGCTGAGAGATGCTTTGGTTCGAAGCCCTTAAAGGCTGCCAACAAGGGTGTTTGGACCCCTCCTTCCCAAGGAACTCTGAAGTTTAACGTGGATGGGTCTGCTAGGGGCAGTCCGGGGCCAGTTGGTATTGGTGGTGTCTTGCGTGATTATATGGGCAAAGTTCTTGGTTCTTTTTCCAGGAATATTGGCATTGTGGATGCGAATACGGCTGAAATTACTGCAGTTCATCAGGCATGTGTTTTGTGTGTTAGTTCACCGGTTTTGATTGATAGAGAGATTACCATTATAAGCGACTCCAAGGTGTCTGTTTTTTGGGTTAATGGAGCTGGTTTTGGGAGTCTAAGACGTGTTAATATCATTTATGATATTAGATCGATTTTGAGTAGCTTGGGCAGAACGAGAGTCATCTTCAATCCAAGGTCCTCAAATAGCTTTGCTGACTCCTTAGCTAAAAAAGGGTCTAATTCGGAAGGGGATTTGTTTTTGTGGGAGGTGGACTGATCTTTGGTTTGCTGTGCCTCTTTGCCGGCTCTGCTTGCTATTGTTTTGTTTTGTTTATCTGTCTCGTTTTCCTTGTGTGGGCGTTTTTTCTTTTCTGCTGCTGCGTGTTTGTCTGGTGGTTTTGGGGTTTTTGTTTTGGTGGTTTGGGTTCCTTTGTTTTTGGCTTGGCTGTTGGTGGGTTGTCTTGCCCGTTGCTCCCCTCCCCTGTCTTGTCGAGGGTGTTTGTTTTGCTTTTGCTTGCCTTCTGGCTTTAATATATCCTTATTTCCAGTTGTTCAAAATATATATATATATATATATATATATATATCTACTGCATGTTTAGTGAGATAGAAATATACAAACTTGCATGTATAGTCTCTAAATGTATATCATAGCTCTCAATGAACTTGTGTGTATGTCTAATAGTCATTGAAAGATAGATTATTGTTGCATGTGGGTATATCCTTTGTTGCTCGATAGAGAATATTGGTGAGGATTAAGTGAACACGGCTTTTAACATTAACTTGCATATCTCTTTGAATTGGCGTTTAAATCATTTGATATGATTAATTTGGTGAAATTGGAAACCCTAGCTACCTCATATCATTATTTATAGGGGTAATTACTCTAGTGGCCATCAACTCTTGCCACCACTATCAAAATGGCCATTAGATGGGGAAATGGATGGAAAATGGCCATTTTTGGCAAACATTGTTACACTAATGGCTATTCCATGCAATTCCATCCATTTCCATCAAATTCTATCCAATAAATGGCATTTTGGTAAATATAAAGATGACATTAATTTATTTTAGATATTTTTCGGAAATCAATTTTTTCTTTTGTTTTTTGAAACAAATAATTATATTTAGTGTGTACATATACATATAGCATATCTCAAACATATATATATATATATATATATACACACACACACACATATATTTCTTTTCAATTTATCTCAAATATAATTTTTAGAATTTTTAGATTTTGTAACCTTAATCTTTTCAAAAAAGAATATATATATATATATATATATATATATATATATATATATATTTCTTTTCAACTTATCTCAAATATATTTTTTAGAATTTTTAGATTTTATAGCCTTAATCTTCTCATAAAATAAATACATATATATATTTTTGAGATATGCTATACGTATATACACACTAAATATAATTATTTGTTTCAAAAAACAAAAGAAAAAATTGATTTCTAAAAAACATCTAAAATAAATTAATGTCATCCTTATATTTACCAAAATACCATTTATTGGATGGAATTAGATGGAAATTGATGGAATTGGATGGAATGGCCATTAGTGTAATAGTGTTTGCCAAAAATGGCCATTTCCCATCCATTTCCCCATCTAATGGCCATTTTGATAGTTGTGGCAAGAGTTGATGGCCACTAGGGTAATTACCCCTTATTTATATCACATCTTGCATTCTAGTGTATTTTAGTTAATTGTTAATTTGAATTTGCATTAGTTTAGTTTAAATTGTAGTTGTTTGATAATCACCACCATTCAATTATCGATTGTCCAAATAGTAGTAGACTTAACCAATTTTGGTACTTAGCAACCCAATCCTCGTGGGAACGATACTTTACTTACTCTATATTGCATGTGCCGGCCCTGTACGATTGCGGGTAGCTTTAGCGTGTGTCAGCAGGAACTAAACATATATCATCATGATGAGGATAGTGATAATGCTTACTCTCTTGGAAAATGTGACTCATTAACAAGAAGAAGACTTTGAATGGGGGTCAAAGATGGAGAAAAGGCAGGTTCGAGCTAGATGGTGAAGATTCCAGAGTCAGGCCTTAAAACGCTCCCCTATTAGAAAGAATCAAAACCGCGACGTTACTGCCAGAAGTGAAAATGCCCCCCGAAACGTTTCGACGGGAAGGCAGACCCTAAAACCCACCTTGACATATTCTGTCAGCATATGGAAATGCAGAGAGCATCCCAGAAAGCAATGTGTCGGATGTTTCCCTCATCCTTCAAAGGACCAGCCTACTGTTGATTCAAGAAGATAAGCACAGGTAGCATCAAGTCTTTTGACCAACTAACCCATGAATTCATAGCTCAATTTCGGGGAGTAAAGCATGTGAAAGATCCTTCACTCCTGCAATTTATCCACAAACAAGAGAGAGAATCCCTGAAGGACTACATGGAGAGATACCACTCAACAATAATAGAGATGTGAGTTTTCCTTTCCTTGAATAATTTATGCCAGAACCTGAGAACGGGTTACCTATGGAACTCTTTCGAAGAGAGGCGACCTCGAAGCTACAAGGAAGCTTATACTTGAGCTCTCAAGCAGATAGAGAGAGATGAATAGTTCAAAATCAAGCGTCAGAAAGAAATGGCTACGTCCACCAAGAAATCACCAAATGATAAGCAAGACAAGGTAGCCCCAGCAGCTAGGAATTACTGTCAGAACAGACCATCACTGATCAATGGAGGAGATAACTCCCACGATCCTAAAAGATGAAGACGATGGTTGAATAACCACCAAGAGGCGGGCTTGATGTACAAGAGAGGTCTAAAAGTGATGTAGTGGAATAATCACGAAACAACAATTGATAAAAGAAAGGATAAACGATTCGGATCCGTTGATTCACGCACGAATACCGGAAGCGAACCCTACTATTAATCTGTTGATCTGCGCACAGATACCAGAATAATAGGCCTCAAATACCAACTGAGGTAGCGGGAATTTCAACACAAACAACAATCGATAAAAGAAAGGATAAACGATTCGGATCCGTTGATTCGTGCACGAATACCGGAAGCGAACCCTACTATTAATTTGTTGATTCGGGCATAGATACCAGAATAATAGGCTTCAAAATCGTTGATCCATGCAGGATACCGAATTTGGGAGATAAATAGAGAACACTCTAAATTTTTTATTAATTCAACAACTAATTCTCCAAACCCTAATACAATCTATTTAAAGGATACAAATTCAAAATCTCTTAGACTCTTAAAGATCCTAAACGAAATCGGGAAAGAATCCCGAATAAAAAACTAAAAACAAATTCTAATCAAAAAAGGAAAAAAAACACCTAATTAAAATATATAATAAATGGAAATAAAATAATATGTATTAATTATAATAATATTTTTAAAATAAAAAATCTTCAACAGTAACTTTGATAATCTCTCCTGCATCAAAAAGACCATGTACAAGTATGGTCAATTGAATACAAAGAAAGCACTTCCATTTCGTTATTGGTATTACCATTGTGTGTTATGAATGCCTTATATTACACGTTATGCATGATTATTCTTAGTTAAACACATTTCCTTTGAATGCAAAGATAAAATCCCATGTATATATCATAACCTTTCTAACCCTTCCAGGAAAGTGCTCTAGGTTGATCCAAGGTGGACCTTCAGCCAAGATCCACCTCGTCTCATAGCTGATTGGACTGGTCTTTGTCCAACGTCCAAGCATGAGAGAGAGTGTGGAACTCTATGTTCTTTGCCATAGTATGGATCGTTTGGGAGACAAGAAATTAGCTTGTCTTTGAGGATATGGAACCGAGTGTTGAGAAGGCTGTAGATTTGGTTAAATTCCGGATAGTGTGATGGTTCAAACACCTTGGGAAAGGGTCTTAGGATTCTATTCAATCATTGTTACTTAATATTAAGGATCTTTGAGTTGAGACTAAGAAGGTGAAAAAGAACAAGATTTTGGACTTTATTCCCACCCACCCCCAAAAAAAAAAAAAAAAAATCCAATGTTGATGGTTCCGTTAAAGCAAGCCAGGGCTGGCAGGTATATGAGGTGTGTTGAGGGACTCCAATGGGAATGTTTTGTGTTTATTTTCCTATTATATGGGGATCCTTGACTCTAATGCAGCGGAAATTTGGGCAGTTAAAAGAGCTGTCGATCTTTGCCTCCCCAATTCAAATCTTAGAGACCAGAACATTTCTATTGTCAGTGATTTGAAGGTGGCTGTCTTGTGGGTGAATAGTGGTGATTTCGGGAATTTAGAACACGTAAACTCTATTTATGACATTCGTAGTAGCATGGGATCCTTTGGTGGTGTGGAGGTTGTTTAGGATTCAAGAGCTTTCAACTCTTTTGCGGATAGTTTGGCAAAGATGGGGTTAAGCAAGTCTGGAGATTTTGTGGAATGGGGAGATTTATGACCTTTGTGCGTGTTTGTGTTCGTTTGGTTTGTTCTGGGGGTTGGTTTGGTGTGTCCTGGGTGCCCTGCTTCTTTTCTGTTGCTTGCGAGCTTGGCCTGTTTTGCCGGTGCAGTTGTCGTCTGGTGTTTTTCTGCTTTGTCTGGTGTGTTGTTCGATTTGTTGTTGTTGTAGTCAGTTTGGTGTGTGGGGGCGCATGTGATGCCTTGTTTCTTGGTGTGGGAGGCCCTGTTTCTTGGTTTTTTTGTTTCATGATTTGTGTGTCGCTGGTGTTTGTTTCCTTTGGTGTCCCCCTGTTTGCCTTTTTGGCTTTAATTAAGTTTAACCATTTTCAAAAAAAGTTCCCATAGCTGATGAAAACCGTGTAGGCTAGACTCAACATTGGTTAATATATTTATCGAAATGGTTGAGTACACAGTCACATTTATGAGTAATTCAATTAGCATGTCAGCAGGTAGATAATGATTAGTTCATAAGATTTAGATATCACAATAATAATTGACATCATTAACCTCTTCTACAGGATGGTGATCATTGATAATTGATCAAACTCTGCAGTCCAATTTTTTGGCTTATTATCGCCATGGGAGTAGGCTGCTACTCACAAATATGATAAAACAAATGTCGTTTTGATCTGATAGCTTTGTAATCAGCTCACAATACTTTTTTGTGGATGGACTCTATGGAGTGGACAAGTAATTAAGGAAAGAAATGTCAATTTTTAATTAATTGTGTCAATTAGCAGCTTTAGCAGGAAACCCCTTTCTTTCTTTATATTGTGGTGACCTTTAACGAGGATCTAACAATGAGATTGTGATTTCATTGGTTGAAGATGATTGTTGCTTGCTTGATGATGATGACTCTGGTTCAGTCAAATTCCTTTCCGTGAAAAAACCAGGCTGCCTTGGCTGAGGTAATGAACCTTCACTACCCAACATTAGAGCCACAGTTGACATGTTTGGCCTATCTTCTGGTCCTTGTTGCACACATAACAGACCGACGTGAATGCATCGTAATATTTCAGTAAGAGTAGAAGAGTAATCTAACAGTTGATCAATTAGTTCCACTGCCCTTCCTTCATTCCAGAATCTCCATGCCTGAAACAGAAAAAAAAATAAAAAATAAAATAATAATTACCATACTACTCTTCAATCCATACAAAAGGACACTGGCACATCAGGAAAAAGGAGTTTCTAAAAGTTAATTTCATGAATTGGCCATCAAAACTGCTAAATGAATTCCATTTGATTCCATTAAAACCACATTCCAAGAGGCGGTATAGAAAGATCACTCATTCTTTAGACTTACATGACCAAGAAGATTATGATTGTGCTCAGTGTGGTAAAATCCTCTGTTTCTTTTTCCACTCACAATCTCCAATACTAAAACACCAAAGCTAAAGACATCTGATTTTACTGAGAAGATCCCATCTCCTGCATATTCGGGAGACATATATCCACTGCAGAATTACATTGCAAAGAGAGAATGGGTTAACCGATAACATAATATAATGAAACAAATGCAATTGTACTTACTATGTTCCAACAACTCTATTTGTTTCTCCCTCAGTTTGATCTCCTCTGAATGTCCTAGCTAGACCAAAGTCTGAAATTTTCGGGTTCATTTCATTATCTAATAAAACATTACTGGCTTTGAGATCTCTATGTATAATCCTCAATCTTGAGTATTGATGAAGGTAAAGAAGCCCTCTGGCAATTCCTCCAATAATTTGGATGCGCTTGCTCCAATCCAGTAATTCCCTTCTTGTTTTATCTGAAATTGTTTTCATACAAGTTATTCCTAACCTAAATTCCGAAGAGGAACTAGAAAGATAGTAACTACTATATATGAGTATGACCAAACTTAAAGAGTGAGTTTGGAGAAGATCATCAAACCAAATATGAAGTAGTCCAAGCTTTTGTTGGGCATGAATTCATAAATTAACATTCTTTCATCTCTTTGAGTGCAACATCCCAAAAGCTTTACAAGGTTTCTATGCTGAAGTTTAGCAATTAAAATGACTTCATTCTTGAACTCCTCAATTCCTTGTCCAGAACATTTTGAAAGCCTTTTAATAGCAATTTCTTGCCCCTCCATCAATGTACCCTATAAATCATATATCATTCAATCATTCAATCATTCTTAACGGTAAACATTGTTTCAATTGGAAAAATAATACCCTAGTGTTGTGTTACCTTGTAAACAGGTCCATAACCACCTTCTCCCAACTTATTTTTGTCTGCAAAGTTGTCGGTGGAGTTAGCTATGGTGTTCAAATCATATGTTAGCAATTCCATATCATCATTTTTGCTCTCTTCAATGTTGTCATTTATATCTTGACTGTTATCTGTCTTTCCTGAAACTGAATTTTTTTAAATACAGAAATCAGTATGCAATCTTAGTACTTAAAACAAATGCCTTTTCCTTATTATGCATTAGTGTTTGGTATCAATAACTTCTTGAAAACAGTTGATCCTAAGTTACATTTAATGAAAGGGACGATGATATTAATGTCATACTTTACCTTGATTCCTAAGTTTCCTTTTCCACATAAAGATAATGCAGCCAAGCACAAGCACTCCCATGGCAGAAATTACACATGTCACTATTATTATTACTTGTTTCTTCTCACTGAGTTGCCTCCTCCGCGCAATAGGTTGTCTCATTGGATCAATATTATCTGAAACATTGTTGTCAAACATTTTCATGGATTTGAGTACAGTTACATCAGATCAAAGCAGTTACTTGATGAATTTTTAAAAGTATAATGCCATTACCGAAAAAAAGATAAGGGGAACGCAGGTACCTAATTCTGAAGCAGCTACCCGTACATAGAGATCTTGCCCATTCACAGCAAGTTTTTTTATGTCAAACAAGTTGCTAAACCAGAGCAAACAGCCGGTTCCTCCTTCTCTGACATCTGAATTTGCATATGCAGTGCAAGAGCAATTGTTGAGACACAATTTCTCACACTCCGCAAGGCTAATGCTGTTATCAACCCAGGACTGACTTGTGTCTGGCAATTTTGCAGCTTCATATTTTAGAAATCCATCGCTGTGATTACAGGACAATGGAGCTCTTCGAACACACCCTTCAGTCCAATCTAAGATTTTCCATTCTGTTGGTGATTTAGGTGTGAATCCTTCCAAGCATTCACATACATCAGGAGACTTATTCATGTTGCAACTTGCATTTGAACCACACAGGGCATATTTGTCACACTGATCAATCACCACTGTAGAGAATCTTCCCCAAGTTTGGGTTCGATCTATCCATGTGAAACGTTGCACATCACCTAATGGGGACACCGCCCATCTCCAAAGGACTGATCTGTTTTGGATGTCATACGTGCAAAATACCTCTTTCTCATTTGACACGAAGTCATATGTGTATACTGAATTTGGTTGCAGCTGAGGAGTCCCAGTAAAACGAAGGCCATTCCAGGAGCCTCCTCTAAACAGTATTTCAGGTCCCTTTTTAATTACCAGTTGTGGAATCCCACGAAGATCTAACTGGTATGTGAAGTCACCTGGAGCAGGGTCATCTATGCTCTTCCAGGATGATAAAAACCACTCCATACCAGTAACCAAGTTTTTTCCAAGCTTCATGCCTGGTAATAAGTTATCACAAGGATAATCAAAGCTCTGCCACAGAAAGTTATCTGGGTTGTTATCATTTCCATCTTTTACAACCAAATTTCCTGATTCTAAGAGCACTGCAACTGGATTCTGAAGACTTGTTGAGGCATTGGATGACCAAACAATGTCATTTGTACTATTCATCCTCAGTACAAGACTTCCTTGTGCATTGATACTTAGAAATCCTGAGGAATCAGAAATTGGAGTATTTCTGTTGGCTACCCATGCAACTGTGTTCTCATCTTTTATGTACCAAATTCCCAGGTATCGACCCTTTGATTTACCAGGACTAAAAAATCCCAATTCAAAGAAATTGCCCGGTGAAACTACTGTCTCACCATCTTTAATGGATTGGCCAAGTGTAATGGTGTCCATTGACAGTGTAGTGATGATTGTTATGTATGAAAATAGAAAAAAGTAGATAATTAGCATGGTGAAGCCTTCTGTAGACTCTCAGAAGCAGGCAATTACAGTCTATGTAATACCCCAAATCCGGCAATTCAGACCTTAGAAAAACCTTAATTCACATATAATCACACTTGATATTATCAATTATCTGCCCGTAAAATAAAATAACCAAACCTAATACCACACATTTCAATTAAATCTACAAGTCAAACATAAGTACAACATTAACTACATCGAGTCCTTACAACACAAGCACACATGGAATTAAATCTCCAAGCCATTCATATCTCCAATATGTCAATGTAAACCTCATTACTTCTATATCCAAGAGCTCACTCTGCAAAATGTTGGTGACGAAGGGTGAGCCGTCAACTTGGTAATTAGATTTATGTATAACATATAAAATAAAATAGCCTTTGTAAAATCTTTACGTTCAATACTTTTGTTATAAACTTCAACAAAAAAAATGCCAACAAGGTAATATTTAATAAAACATGAATTAACATTTAATACAATTTACAAAAGTAATATCAATAGAACAATTGAAACAACATTTAAAATCATAAACATTTCATTAATGGTATAAACAATATAAAATCAAATGATCAGTTAATAATCATAATTTAAATCTATGAAATTTTACTGTATAAACGGTATGTATTAATCATTTTATAAAAAGGTAAACAAATAGTTCATGTCTTGTAGTGTCACAAATACTCGTGTGAAGAGGCAACAATATGTCACCAGTACCCATATGATGCAGTAATAACAGTGAGCCAAAACATTAAACATACTTTTCCATACCTTTTAAATCGCTTATAAGAAACAATCCTTTCAAATAATGAAATAACTGTTGTATATTTGAAATAGCAATTATATGCTCATTTTTCAATAGATACGTATTATAAAGAATTTATATTCAATGGTCGTTTAAATACAATACATATAATTTATATACAGTTAAGATTGAACAATTAATAAGAAAATAGGGTCATTTGCTCATTTCAAATCCATGTTGAAGAAATTCAATGCACCTTCGATCAACAACAAATTTTGCCACGACCCAAAGTACACGTAAACATCATTATATAAAAATCAAAATCTACCTCCGAACGTATCTCAGGATTACAACAACATAAATTTCATAACATAACCACCTTCACTCTCGGATTTGTAATAAATCATTCCCTTTATAAAAACATCTAGAATTTTAGGCTGGCAGTATACACATGTAATGACTTGCAATAATTATTTTAAATGCATTGAGTATCAAATAATATTTTTAAAATAATTTATTTTCGGGTCCTATAAATATGTCAGAAACATTCCAGCAATGACCCAACATACTTCAAAATTATGTAACTATTTATTTGCAAATTGAAAAATCACGAAATTTAACAAATAAATACTAGACACATAAAAATTTCAGTGTGTTAAATTTAATAATTTTAAAAAATGTCTAAGCATACCAAATAAATTCAGAAATCAGCTTATACAGTTAAAATAGAGAAATTTCAACTCTGTAGGGCTGACTTTGAAAATCCACCAAAAATAGTTTTTTATTTTATTTTATTTTTTATTTATTTATTTACATTTTGGAGTGAAACTTATTTTGAAATACTTGAAAAGATGTCTATTTTAATATCATAATTCGAATTGTTTCTACTGCCATACCTTAATTCTCATACATATAATTCATCAAATCCATAATAGAATTATGAATAATCTCAAACATCATATAGGTAAAACATAAATCACTAACCTGATTATTGAAGCGTAGAATCCCTCTTCCTTTGTATAAAGGATAAACTGCTCTTTCTCCAATTTTGATTCTTTTTCTCTCTTTGTTAAATATAAAAGATATACAGTATATAGCATAATACGTTGGTAACCCTATATCTATTAAACGGGAAACTAATAAATCCTCTGTATAACAAGTCACTCTTTTTATTGGTTTTCAATTGACTTTAATATTTCCATAGTATTTTATTCTTCCAAAGGCAATTTCGGGTATTATAGTCTATCTCTTATGTTTTGTTAGAAAAGTCCACCTAGCATGAAATGTATCTGTAAAGTAAAGTCAAGAGCAGTATGCTGCAGTGCTGCACGCACAATTGACTTGACCTATCAAGTATCAACCTTTCAAGTAAACTCAGTTTCGGAGAAGGCCAACTAGAATTTCACAAACCACTTGCATATATTACATTGATATATTATTGTTCTATCTTTTACATCAGTCTTCATCACGAGTAAGATCTTTGAATACAGACCATTGTTTATAAGGAATTTAGAAGACTAACGTTTTTGACAAGTTCCACAAATAATTACAAATCTGATGCTAAAAGTCTTCAAATAGTGGGTCTATGGACCACAGACAAGTGACACTGAAGTTCCCAGGAATTATTTGGTTGTGGAACTTGTAATTCAAAGTCTTCAAATTGTCTGCAAAGTCTTTTTTTTTTTTTGCTGGAATTTTGGTCGTTCTAGATGTATTGGATGACCAGATTCACTACAAGAAAAACAGGTTTTTATTGTGCAATTTAATCACCGTTTTTTTTTAGGCGTGATCAAGTACTGATGCTAGTTTTTGTTTCGTCATATATTTATGACACATTTTAAAACTGATATCAAAGTATAACGATTCTTTAAAATGTGTGATAATTGTATCACAATTTTTATTAACCGTGATCAAGTTATCACATGTTTTCTTAACCATGATCAAATTATCACGAATTATATTAACTGTTATTAAGTTATCATGTGTTTTATTTTTATGTGTAATCTAATATCACACTATTTTATTATTGTGATAAATTTAAAAAAAAAAGAATTTTTTTTTTTTTTGGTATAATTACACTAAAACTCTAATTTTAAATTCTTAATTTCTCAAATTTGTGTTATGCAATAATTTATGATAAAAAAATTTAACAATGTACAAACGATCGTATAGTCTCTTTCTTTTAAATGATATAAAAATAATTGAAGTTAATTTTTTTTTCACATTTAAATATATTATTAACATATATAATTGATAAGTTAGTGCCCGTTTGAAAGAACTTGTCTACTCGCTAAAAGAGTTTTTTTAATTAAAAACACTCTTTTCAAAAATTTTAGTGTCATTTGGTTCACTCAATAAAGCTTTTGGATGATTAAAAAAGATGTTTTACGTTTACTTGGAGAAGCTCAAATTTTAATCTTTTCTAAGTAGATTTTTTTGAGCTTTTTTAATAACACTAAAATGTCTAATATAACCCTATTATTTAAAATAGTTTTTGAATATATTGGTAATCCTACCAATTAAAAAAGCTTTTATAATTGACAACCAAACAACCAACATCTTCCCATTATAAGCTATACTTGTAGAATGTCTACTTTAAAAGATTGACTCCTAAAAATCTACTTGAAGAAGCTCTTCCAAACGAAGCCTTAGTTTGGTTTTTAATTTTTTTAATTAGAATTAATTACTTTATATTTTTTAAGAATTGATTACTTTATTTTGTTTAACTTT
The DNA here is from genome assembly GCA_030490815.1 of Acer saccharum. Lineage (NCBI taxonomy): Eukaryota > Viridiplantae > Streptophyta > Magnoliopsida > Sapindales > Sapindaceae > Acer > Acer saccharum. The sequence continues at coordinate 15,036,589 of CM059867.1, read as the reverse complement.
ACACATATGTTCGATGTGTTAGAGATAACACAAGCAACAACAAACAGGTGACCACATCACCATAATCTATTGCCCAAAATAGAGTAGGAACGATCAGACCAGTATCAAACAACAGCAGCTCAGCTCAAGTCAATCAAGGAAGCAATCATCATCAAGGGCCCAGATCACATCTGGAAGATATCAGATGATAAAGCTTCTAGAATAGTAGAGGATGGTTTTAGGCGGGAAATTCTGTTACAATTGTAACAGAATTGACAGATGGCAATCTTATCCAAAACCTTATCAATTCAATCCTCTCCCACTTGTATGATTGTATATAAACGAGCTTGAGCTCACAAAATCATTTCAATGAAAATACAATCTTCTGAATTCTTCTTCTCATATTTCTTTATACTCTGTTTTCTCTTCTTTGTTTTTCTAAGAAGCATTTCATCAAACACTTAGCTTCTTCTTCTATCAAACACAAGTTTGCGATTTTCAATACGATGAAATAAATGGACACAACTTAATATAATAGAGTTTTCCGCAATATATCTTTTGTACATATTTAAAAAGCTAACTCTACCCCACTTTCTTACCCTAGCCGCACTCTCTCATCTTTCACATTTCTATTTAATTATTTATTTATTTTGCTCTCATCTCTCACCTAACGATCTTCACTTTTCATACAAAATAAGAACTCTAAACATGGTGAGTGCTTAACTTCAAATGTACTGATCACATGATTCGGAATATAAATTTCATTTTTTTTTTTTCTAAGTATTTATTTATAACACCATTTCATCAAAATTGTCTACGATAAAGTTAATGTCGACAAGAACAAGAGGTTTGTCAATTTTTCTGTTAGGTCGTTCTCCTTTTGTTTTCTCATTCTTTATTGTTAAAAATAAGTTTATTTTATTTTATTTATTTATTTATTGTGATTTGATGTTATAATATAGTTTGAGCCCTTTTTTTTTTTTTTAGGTCAATAAATCATTGTTCAAATCTTTTTCATGTTGTTTCTCGTACTATGCAGTTGTATGCTCGAAAGGAAGTATCGAGGAAGATGAACATAGAACATTTGAACATATTTTTATCTAGTTTTTGAGTAGAATAGTCTGTATTTTAGGATTGATTTTGGTGATAGATTTTTATATATTTTGACGATGATTTTTGTAATTTTTTATTTTAACTATATAAAAGCCGAGATAAAAGATTATTTATATTATTTCATTGATATTGTAAATGAAAATTTATACAAATTGTGTAGATATAGAAAAGAAAACTATTCATGAGATCCTAATGACTAGGAAAGTAATAAATTACATAAAATTAATGGCTAGTTTTGTATTGCTGTAACTTTTATAATAATCACTGTTAGCTGTGCTGAAAAAATAATCAGTTGTGAAGTTAATCAGCAGATGTTTAGTTAATTATACTTTTAAAACCAGCTCAAAAGCATTATACATATGTTTGGTAATTTTATTTTAAAAGCGCTGAAATTAGTTACAATGACTAAAATAGACATTATTTTATAACCTTGTTTTTTTTTTTTTTTCATTAATTATATATAATAAATCAATAATTAAGTAGAATATTTAAATTAGAAAAAAAATTCTATAAGAATAATAAAAATACTTTTAAAAGATTTTATAAATCAAATCAATATTTAATTAGAATCTTTAATTTTAAGATAAAATAAGGAATATAAATGATTTTAATTTATTTTCAAAAAGATAATAATGATATTTTAAAAGATTCATTAAATGCTGAAATAAATTATTCCATAATCACGTTCAAAAAGTAACCCTCCACCTATTTCTCAAAATCATTGTCAAAACTTGCCAACTTATCAATTATTAACTTTTGGAAGTTTTACAAAACATTATTTTATGTCAAAATTATGAAATAAGTTGTTTTTAACTTCTCAAAAGCAATACCAAACTGGCCCTAAGTCAATTAGAGAAGAGAGCTTCTCCTTACAATCCACAAATTATTTATGAGTGGTGCTATTGGCATACCCCTATTGATCTATTTATGCCCCATTTGTTTAGATTTTGATTTAATTAAATAAAGTTAAATGTTTTTGTTAATTTATTTTATTTATTTCCAAAACTACCATTTTACTTATTTTTCAAACTTAATAAACCTCATCTCTAATATCTCTATCTATCTTAGATCTCTTTATCTCTGGTATCGTCTTTCTCTCACCTCCCATGAACGATTTTTTTTTTTCTTCTTATTTCTTTTTTAGTGTTTTTATTTTAACATCAAGCTTTATAGAAAATGTTAGGAAGTCACAAGACAAAAAATAAGCAAACAACCCTAAGAAAAGAGCAACCCCAAGACAAAACACACAAAGAGAAAAAAACGAAACAGCCCACAAACAAAACGAAACAAGAAGCAAAGAGCAAGTATTTGTTTTGGCTATCATCATTTCACTTTCATATTCTAAAAGAGTAATGAGATTAAATAATAATCAATATCTCATCGTCTAAAGCACACCAAGTGTTTGATTTATTGTTTACATAGGATCTAGTACAAGTATTTTTAGGATTTAAGAGTTATGAAAAAAAAAAAAAAAAATCAAGAAAAGGATTAAAAGAACGTTTTTTTTTTTTTGAAAAGGAATGTGGGGTTTTATTAGATTTACTTTATAGAATTTTTTTTTTTCTTCTTAAATAGTATGAGTTGCGTTCAGAATTTTAGTGTTGTTTTTTTTTTTTTGGTAAAATCAAAGCACTTCTATTTTTGAGATTTCATGCTCTTTAAGATTATATAACTATTTTAAAAGGGATTTTATTATTATTTTTTTTTGAAAAGGCAAATTTATTAAGGAGAAACAATAGCCCAGACTAGGGGCAACAACACCAACAAGAAATAGAAAATAGTAGGGGTTAGCAGCTCACTACAAGCAGCGGCAACCAACAACCCCACCTGCAACAAAACAGCAAACCCCCCCCCCCCCCCCCCCCCCCCCCCCCCCCCCCCTAAACATCACTCCAATCAACAAAATCCCCCTTATCATTCGACCCCATCTTAGCCAAACTATCCGCAAACGAATTGAACATTCTTGAATCAAAAACAACCTTCATTCCATGGAGAACCTCCAAGGAACTCCTAATATCATAGATGATGTTAACATGATTGATATTTCCAAAGTCTTTAGAGTTAACCCAAGAGATAGCCACTTTGGAATCATTAACCACAGTGATCTCACGGTGCCAAAGGTTCGAGTTAGAAATACACAAGTCAACATCCTTCTTAATGGCCCAAATCTCTGCAGCATTTGAATCCATAATTCCCAAATAAGAAGAAAAGATACAAAGCACCTTACCATTGGAGTCCCTTAGAACCCCTCCCATCCCAACTGTCCCTGGTTTTCCCCTGGAGGAGCCATCAACATTAAACTTAAAATTATCCCTAGAAGGCGGAATCCAATCAGCAATTCTGTTGCTCTTCATCTTCTTGGTCTCAACACACAATTCCTGAATATTTCGAAACAGAGTGTTTACTGGTTCATTGGAGCCTCTTCCAAGATGTTTGAACCACCAAGCAATCCGGAATCTCACCAAATCTGCTGCCTGATCAACACTGGGCTCATTCCCTTCGAAAACAAGGAGATTTCTATTCTCCCAAATTGTCCACACCGTCGCCATAAAAAGAGAACACTAAGCTCTAGAAGACTTACCATTCGGGCATAGACCTATCCACCCTTCTAACCAACACTTAACCTTGGAATTGGTACAAAAACTAACATCCCACCAAGACATGCCCCTTGACCAAAGAGAATTAGACCAGCTGTAGTGTAAGAAAAGGTGGTCTACAGTTTCATCTTTTTCTTTGCAAAAGGAGCAGCTCAAGTCACCTCCTAGATTCACACCATGCCGTTGTAAAACCACCTTAACTGGAACCTTTCCTTTCCACAACTGCCAAGTAAAAATTTCAATCTTACCAGGGTAGAAACCTTGCCATAAGCAATGGGGATTGCTCACTTTGGCATTCGAATTCTCCTCTAGAATTTTTCGAAAAGAACCCACCGAGAAGATACCTGAAGGGCTGTGAGACCAAGAAATTTTATCCCAAATGTTTCTTCGAATTCTAAGGCACTCCAAAAACGTGAACATGCATCTTTCTTGTTCTTTTTCCCAATCAAAGAGGGGGCGTCTAAAATCTATTCTCCACTCCCATCCATCATTCGCCCATACCCCATACTCCTGAACCACCCCTACTTTCTTCACAGTAAGGGCAAAGCAACGAGGAAAAGCCAATTTCAGAGGATTACCCTCCACGCCAATGTCAGTCCAGAAGTCCGCTCTATTCCCACTGCCTAAAATCGTCTTGAAGCCATCCTTGATGATTTTCTCAGTTGTTGATCCTGGTTTAAGCAAACTCTCAATTGACTTGACAAAAAAGGAGCCCTTTTCTTTCGAATGCCAATCCCAAAATAGTGAATTGTCTTGAATCTTGTAGGTAGAGCAGATGACTCGTCTCCAAAGCGCTTTATCATCATGCCCAAATCTCCATATCCACATAGTGAGTAAAGCTTTGTTTTTATCTAGCATTTTCCCAATTCCCAGCCCTCCAGTAGCCTTACTTTTGCACACCTCATCCTAATTTACAGCATGCATCTTTCTTTTGTTCACCCCATCCCCCCACAAAAAACTTCTTTGTAACTTTTCTATCTTCTTAGCCACTCCCATCGGCATTTTGAACACCGAAAGGAAATAGGTGGGAATGCTTGATAGCACTAACTTAATAAGAATTAACTTTCCACCTCTAGATAAAAGCTTTCTCTTCCAAGTAGTTAGACGTTTCTCAATTTTGTCAATTAACGGATTCCAAAAATTCTTTAATCCCGGTCTGCCCCCAAGAGGGAATCCAAGATACGAGATAGGTAGGGAAGCATCCTTGCATCTGAAAATCATTGCCCAATAAGCTGACTCCCTAGCCCTCCCAATGCCTATTCTAACCGCACACGACTTGTGAAAGTTGATTTTGAGACCCGACGCTATCTTAAAACACCTGAGGACCCTTTTTGCATTGAGAATATAGTCCTTCTTAGGTTTGAGAAAGAGTATCGTATCATCCGTAAATTGTAAATGCGTAATCTGGATCCTATTCTCTCCAAAGTTCTCCCCACCAATCAAGTCCAATTCCTTTGCTTTAGAGAACAAGCCATTCAAACCTTCCACGACTATGTTAAAGAGAAATGGCGATAAGGGATCGCCTTGCCTTAATCCCCTCTCAACACCGAACTCCGATGTTGGCTTCCCATTAACCAAAACTGACAACATCGGAGAAGATATGCACTCTTTTATCCACCCTCTCCAAATACTATCAAACCCCATGCCCACCATCATTGAATCCAGAAATCCATGATCTACGCTGTCATAGGCCTTCTCAAAGTCAAGCTTCACAAGCAACCCCCCTTCTCTATCATGTTTCCACCTATTAATGATTTCTTCAGCTATCACAAAACTATCAGAGATTTGGTGGTTTCTCACGAAGGCCGTTTGAGTCTCTCTAATAACAGTGTCCATCACTTTTTTGAGCCTGTTATCTAAGACTTTGGCATGGATCTTGTATAACGAACCCACAAGGCAAATCGACCTGAAATCCCTCAAGTTCTCTGGTTTGACAACTTTAGGAATCAACGCAATAAAAGTACGGTTAATCTCCTTCACAACCAATCCATCTTCGTGGAACTTGTTCATAAAATTCATAAAATTCATAAAATCATTGTGAATGACATTCCAGTGCGTTTTGATGAAGTTCAAGTTGAAGCCGTCTGGACCTGGTGCCTTATTGCCTTCACAATTTAAGAGAGCCATTTCAACTTCCTCTAGGCTGAATTTTGCTTCTAACACCTTTCTCATTTTTGATACACCGTCATTGTGGTGTACCAAAAATGATATTCTATTTTAATCACCTCGCAAATGAAATGAGTCAGAGGACTAGTATAGCAAGTAAGCAAGGGTCGTTCCACAGGGAGATGGAATCCGTTAACTATCCCTAGCTATAGAGTTTATGAAAGCAATGTAAAAGGAATGCGGATGTGTGTGTGCGGAGGTGCAAACTAACTAACTAAAGATAAAAATGTAGTCGGGTGTCTTGGCTATCTAATTAGTCTACTCCTAGTTAAGTTATTCTACTCCTAGAGGCAAGACACCCTAGCTACGAAAATAATGGTGGCTTGGAGATAAGCAAGATATGAGACACATATGGGACATCGGTTTACCAAACACAATATGCAAATCATGTAGATTGTTTAACATGTGAATACCAATTAATTCGAGTAAGGGGTTCGTTCTCTTGATTAGGGAATTACCGAAATCAATTCATCACTCTCCAATCGGAAGAGTAATTGTGTCTAGGTTTAGACCCATTAAGCACAAGAACTATGAACCAAAGCTATCCTAGCAAAGTTATGCATGAGCCTTTCCCATTCTATAGAGCTAATAGCCAAACTTATACCCGGAATGGAAATCCAAGCATAAACTCAACTCTTAATCACTCTAATCATTCCAAACACATACATAGTGAATCATCTACTAACATACATACATAAATGAGATATTTGATTACAACTACTCCTACATCATTAGTTAATCTACTCCTAATCTCATTCAATCATACATATCAATATCTAACTCCCCATACATATGAATATCACAATAAGAGATTATAAATGATAGCAATAGAATAGAACAGAACAAGAATCAAATCAAAGAACAATACAAACATATATTATAGCATAAGTGTTGGTTACAAATATTCCCATATAGTTTACACATCAATAGAAATACAAAGAGATGAGAAGTAGAGATCACCATTGAAGACAAGTCCTCCAAAAGCTCCCCCTATACAATGAACTTCTATGGCTTGACACACAAGCCCTCCTATCTTTGCATATCTAATCCTCCATGGAAGGCTTTCCATGGAGGAAAATCCCCCATGGAAGCTTGGAGGTTACTCTCTCTCTTTTGTGGTGTAAGACCAAAGCTCTAGGTATTGGTTTGGTTGTGGTGTACTTGGGTTCACCACTTCACACTTTGAAAGAGAGGCAAAAGGGATGGATATATAGTTGGGCAAGTTTAGGGCATGAATGGGGTGTAAAGAGACCAAAATACCTCTGAAAATATCATCATTCAGCTCTGAGAGGGGTCTGGCGCGTTTGTCCCACGGAGGAATTCCCGCAAGTTCTTTCCCCTGTTCCGCGGGTTCAATCCCGCGGTGATAACTCGCAGGATCCTCTGATAATATCTCGCGGCTTTGTTCCTTCTGTCCCGCGGAGGAATTCCCGCGTGGGATTTCTAGCATGCGTCTTCCGCGGCTTTATACATACTGCTATTTTTATTTTGAGGTTGGAATCTACTTTTGCTCAACATTATGAATTGTAAATTTTTTAATTGTGATTGGCTTGTTTGCTTTAATATGAGTTAAACTCATACTAAAATCTTTTCTCGAATTCTTTTCAAAATTCACCATCTGATTTTGACTTAACTTAACTGTTCATATTTTAGTCCCACCAGTTTAATTGTTGAATTTGATTATGTTCTATTCATCTTATCCTATCATGTGCTAATATGTGATTTGAATATCAATCGGTCATGCTGTAGGTTAATTAGTTGTATTGATTTGAGATTGATGAATAAAATTATTCGTTTCAAAAAATAAAAGAAAAAATTAATTTCCAAAAAACATTTTAAATAAATTAATGTCATCCCCTTATTTACCAAAATGCCACTAATTGGATGGAATTGGATGGAATGACCATTAGTGTCACACTTTTCACCAAAAATGGTCATTTTGAAACCAATTCCCAATCTATTGGACATTTTGATAGTGTGTCATCAAATTAATGGCCGCCGGGGTAATTATCCCTTTATATTAACAAAGTAATATCAATGAAAGGAAATGCTTCCATTCTACCTTTACTTTGAAAACTTTCACTTTTCTACACTTACTTCTCTGTTAAAATTGATAACACTCATAAAAGGGCATAGCAAAATATTGTTTCATAGATTGAGTCAGAGTATTTTGAAGGTACAATTTCTTAAACTTTGTTTTGTTTTAAAGTTTTATTTAAAGCGTTAGTCTTTTTTCAGACCCATTGTTTTTAACATCAAAATATCTTAATAACAAAAATTTAGGCCTCTAACAATTGCTCAATTTTAGTTTCCTGATGGAGATGTTTTAATGGACGAATTTTGGAATGAACTAGAAATATACATGAAGCTCTGTAATAAATTGCTTGAAGTTTGGAGTTCATTAAAGAGTTCAAATTTGAGTGTTAGTATGGGTCGCAATTTTGATTTGTTTTAATACCGGTGAAGCAACTTACTGTGCTGTTTATTTTAATTATATTTGTAGGTTGTGGTTGATGGTAAATTTTGCTATGAGAATAGTGGACTTTTATATCAACTTAGATTATAATTTTCACTATTTTTGGTGGTGCTTATCTTAGAGAGATTTTTAAATCTAAATCGGTTACATATGCAGATTTTATGAACCATCAAATTGGCTTTACTGTATTGGAGTAATTTTAAATTGAAATTGAGGATGTTTTTAAGTTTGATTTTTGGTACTATGGTTGTAAAGACATTATTGAATAAGGATATAAATTTTCATGAATTTTAGTGATATATACGTATTTTAATTTCATGGGTATATTTGATGTTTAAGCCATAATATTTAGGCTGATCGTCATGAGCTCTTAGTGTTGTAAAAAATTTAATTCTCAAACGGAGATGGATAAAAATTCTAATTTTCATATAGGGATAATGTAACAGCCCAGGTCCACCAAGTAGATATTGTCCGCTTTGGGTTTCATGCATGCGTACTTCACCCTCACGGACTTGCTTTGAATCATGGGCTTCACGTAAACATCCTTCACCCATAGCCCAAAACGCGTCTACTTAGTTAAGAGAGACCAAGACTATATGTTAGGATTTTGAGTCTAGTTGGCATTATTCTACATCAAAACGTCATTTGCTTTGTATTGTTTAGTTGTCCAAGTTGTATGGTTTATCAAGCTTCAAAGAAGATGGACAATGTTTCAAGCAAAATGAAGCCTTCGTGCGAGGAAAGCGTTATTGACTATAAATGTAATAAGACCTCTTTTCTCTCACAAGACTTAGGCGCACACACATACATTGCATTCATATGTGTCCTGCATCGTTGTGCCAAATTGGTATAACACATTCACACACATGTTTTTAGTATAATCATGCATTAATTTCAAATTGACAAACATTGTAGAAATGCATGTACTAGGACTATCTCTAGGAAATTTTATACTTGTGTGGCCATATGTTTTTTGTTTGTGTTTTAGTAATTTGGACTTGAATATGTTCTCATATGATTCCTTATTGATTTCCGGTCATTTCGGTTACTCACTTATTAGATTTCGAGTTCAAACTAGGAAGTTACGAAACTTACGTTCTCTTACAATACATTGTCTTCGTCATCGTGTATCGAGTCGAGTTTACATCCATTTATCAAATTTTCATAATCTTCCTCATGTGTTAGTGAGTTATGGTTTGTAATCAAAAAACGGATTTGAATTTTGAGTTAGAAGGCCAAAGGACAGTTGAAGAACACGAGAGCTGCGCAAGGAGAGAAACGAAAAGAGAAAAGGCCAACATGGGAGGCCTTCCCGTGGAGGCGCGTGGCCAACATGGGAAGGAGGCCTCTCGGCCTCCCCATGGTGGCCATGCGCCTCCACGGGAAGGCAAAAAGGCCACCTCCCAAGTGGGTCCCACTCTCTTTCATTTTCCCTCCCTTTCTTCTTTAAATATTCCCTCACTCTAACTTTCACATTTAAAAACCATTTTCAAGAGTAAATTGTGCAGAATTTTCTCTTAGATTTTCCTAACTTCCAAACACCATATCTCTCTTATCTTTCATCCGATTTGAGTGATTCAAATTGGAGGTGAAACAAATACTCGGTGTGTCTAATATTAATCTAAAGGGGGGGGGGGGGGGGGGGGGGGGTGAATAGATTTTAATCGATCTTACCCAATTTTTCGTGTAAGGACAAGATTACGAAAATGCCCCTGACTAGTCCATTTATATAACAAGTGTAATATGTGCAGAATTTAAATAACACTTGATATTTACGTGGAAACCCTCACGGGAAAAACCACGGGCTAGTAAGTGCGCCACACTCGAACCTCGAATCCACTAATAATAATGAAGATTACAACCTAATCCCGGTATGTAACTTACTACCACTACCACTACCACTACCACTACCTACTCCTGGTATGAGTGAACCTAGTCCAATTGCTTATGTGAACACCTAATCCCGGTGTACGACCTAATCCCGGTCATCACACAAGACTTACAATTGCTTGTGACAAAAAGCAACCTAATCCCGGAAGCCACACAAGTCTTACTTCTCAATGAAGAGATAAAAATGCCTATGTGAATATATGATGATATTCAAGGAACAAATAGAGCTAGGTAAAAATATATGCTTATCTAGGATGATAATATGACAATTAATACAATCCTAGATATCAAGAGCTAAATGACATGTCAAATAGCTTAGCAAATCATAGATTATGCAAACCTAGAATGCTATAATAATACAACTCTCAAACATTCAACATACTAATCTCAAACTTGTATTTAAAATATAAATCAATGACATATAAGTGATAAAAAAGATAGCTTGGAAAGAAAGACACAAAATATGTAAGATACAATTGAAAATCTTACCAAACAAAGTATGTTGATGAAACCATGGAAAATGCTATCTAGATGCTAGATGGAGTTTGATGCTCATGGAATGATGTTTGAGTGAATAAAGGTGAGTTCTTGGTGAAATTTCTCTTGAAGAAAGATACTAGATGAAAATGGCTTTTGAACTCCTTTCAAAACAGCCTATAAAGAAGACCACATATATATATGAGATCTATGTAAACTGGTGTCGTTTTAAGCAAAAATGTTTCAGCTTCTCGCTGACGGACTGTCGCGGTCACGACTACCGCGGTTGGTCAACCGCGACAGATGCACTGCGGCACAGAAAGGATATTGCTGTGGCTAAACTGCCACGGTTGGTCAACCGCGGCAAAGGCACCGCGGCAAAGACAGAAAAATCTTTGTTGCCTGACTGCCGCGATGTCCAACCGCGGCATCACCGCCGCGGCATAGACAACAAGCCTCTGTCGCTTGCATGCCGCGGTTTGCCAAAACTACTGCCGGCCTTCTAAGCAGTTTCTCACACCAGATTAATGCAATGTGTGCAAGTGTGTGTCAGTGAAAACAATGCATCCTAATGGCTAACATGTTATGGCATTTAACAAGCTAGATGCAATTAATTAAAACATGCAAGAAGAGAGATTAAATAATCAATGATGCACACAAAATACAAACACAACATACAAGTAAGAATTATGCAAGTGTTGTGTGTGTGTGCAACTATATCTCTTCAAAGCAAAGCAAGCACAAGAAATATACCTTTGGTGCTTCTCCTTTTGAGGTCTTGAGAGCCTAATCTACCCTTACAAAAACCCCAATTGTGGTTTGTCTATGAAATAAGCCAATCAAAGAAAAGGAAACCTTACAGGAGGATCTTCGTATTAGAGTCCTCTACAAACCCCAAGCAACCTTGAGGTCATTTGATCAAGCTTTCATTTGGTTCCACACCAAATTCGAACTGCACCTTTTTGTTCTAGGTAATTGTCAAATCTTTTGTGTTCTTGAGCTTAAATGTTCTTCAATTACTTGGGCTTTCTTCCTATATATGTGTATGTTCTTGATCTTATGTTATTAGATTTGTAGGCTTCAATTAAATGCTAATTTGATCTTAATTAAAATCTTGAATGTGAGTTAGGTTTTTTTATTCTATGTTTTCACGTGCTTGTGAGTTGTATTGTGATTAACTTTGAATCTAGGATTATTTGTGCATTGATTTTGAATATTCTAATGATTAATAATTCCTAGTTGTGCTATGTTTCTTTGATTGAACATATTTGAAAATAGCATAAGTTTTTGTATGTTTAGAGCATTGATTAGATTCACTTGATTGATTTATGAATATATGCTCTAATTGATTTCTAGAGAAGTTTGTAGATTAAATCTCATTTCTCTAGCATTTTAGTTTTTGTTCTAAAGTCTGGAAAATGTGCTTCATGAACATATATTTATCTCAAGCTTTAGTTGCATGAATCAAATCTATGATTTAAGTATGTTTGGTGATTTGACATATACTAGATTTCGGTTTTTTATGTGTTTATGACCTAGACTATTTTTGTTGTGATCTTTGTTAACTAAGTCTAGTTCTACATGAAGTGTACATAATCCATACATTTCATATGTTCATGCATCATCTTGTGTGATTGCATCTCTTGAATTGTAAACTAGAAAATCATACATTGTGTTTTCATTGTCTAATTCTAGTTTTCATAGTTCATATTGATCATATGCTCTATATTGATTGTGCTTGCATCATTTGCATCACTTAGATCAGTTGCCTTGTAAAAAGATGGAAGTCTTGGCAAGGAGTTTGAGGCTTCAAGTAAGACCAAGCAAAGGAAGTCTTCACTAAGAGTAAAAGGCTTGGATTAGTCAAGCAAAGGAAGTCTTGGCAAGGAACTTGAGGTTTCAAGTAAGACCAAGCAAAAGAAGTCTTGGCTAAGAGCAAGAGGCTTGGATAAGCCAAGCAAGGGAAGTCTTGGCAAGAAGCATATGGCTTCAAGTAAGACCAAGAAATTGAGGAAGTCTTGACAAGTGGCATGTGGCCTCAAGTAAGACCAAGCAAGGATACTTTCTAGAAGCATGCAATTTGTATCGGTTAGAAAGTAGGCAAATGATAGCTCGCTTTTTGTGTCGTTACCAAATTACGATTATCAAAAGATTATTTCAATTTAAAAGTTCCTACGCAATGTGCTCTAGCTAGAAAAAGACTAGTAAAGCGGCAAGCAAGGGTATCATCCATAGGGAGGTGTCATCTGTCGACCGTTTCGAGTTCTGATACCATTTATAACAGCCCAGGCCCACTAAGTAGATATTGTTCGCTTTGGGTTTCATGCACACGTCCTTCACCCTCACAAATTTGTTTTAGATCATGGGCTTTACGCAAGCTGTTAGGATTATGCTCAATAGCAAGAGTGTAATATTGTAATTAACAATCTTTTTCATATTAATAAAGTGATTTTTGGTTTAACAAATCTTATAGCATTTATAGTTTAATATTATAATTGTCAAAGTAAATAATCATAAGGTCTAAAGACTATGAGAAAAGAAGAATTGTTCGTACATCTGGATATGTATGTGGTAGACACAATTCTTTAGTTAGTCTTGAATAATGTTCACAACTTAAGTTAAAGGTTGGACACCTTTATCTTGTTAAAGTTGTAGAATTCTTTTACTAGCATTTGAGTGGGATCAAATGAGATATGATGAGTCTAAAATCATCGGAGTGTCTTCAAGTAAAAGAATCTAGTGCACTGGGTGCATTGAACTGGATCACAATAAAAAGCTTTATCTAGAACTGTCAATAGATAATAGTCTTTTCATTATCAGGACAATCGGAGAGTCTATCTTAATCCTGAGATAAATGATGGACTTATGGTTGCAAGTGATATCATTTGAGTTATCAATGAGTACGATTATATAGCATAGTCTATCCTCGATAGTTTGGTGATATTCATTTGTTAATCGATAGAGGACTTCATTTATAGATATGGACATCGTGGCTCCATTTATTAAATGAGAGTATAATATCATCATATGGATGTTTTGAGGTAATTGGATATTAAATCTCAACGTTGAGTTTTCGATGGTGTCTATTGAAAACATGGCTTTTGGACAAGTCAAAATATCCAAGTTCAAAACGTGGTCATATGAGTAAATATGGTAACTTGGAGAGTTATAGGCGGTCTATGAACTCTTGGCGATTACTGATATTAATCACGAGGATACACTATCTCCAATATGATTGTCTAGGGTATGAATGAGGAACATCTTCTTATTCTATCTTTATTTAAGAGTTCAATTTTAGCTCTTTAGTGGAATGAGTTAAAATTAATGGATCGGACCTAAGTGAATCATTTGTTGATTGTGATTAGGTTATGTCTATTGAAGCTTAAATTTAGATAGCCCGCCAAGATCCCCAATCCACACGGACTTGCATGGATCACTTGATATATTCTACCGGACCAATTTATGGGTCCATTTAGAATTGCATTTAATATATTAAGAATATAATTTGCACATTATTTATTTAATGGGCTGCTCAATTATATTAATATATTAATGAAAGGCATGTGGGCTTGTTTCTTTTAGTAAGAATGGGTCTGGTTCACATGTGGACTTTTTATTTAAAGTCCAATGGATTAAATGAAATAAGAAAATAATATATGGCCCATTTATATAAGTGGGGCGGCAAGGTGTAAATATTAACCTAATATATTATTTTGTTTCACTGTTTTAATTAAATAAGAATTAATTAATTTATTAATTAATTGTTTAATTAAGAAACAAATCTTTTTCTGATCAGGAAATATATTTCCTAAATTTATACTATTGGTAGTAGTATACTAAAAGTAAAAGACTTGTTTGATAAGAAAATAAATAATTAATTTTATTTATTTAATCAAATAAGAAGTCTTTTTATTTAGTCAATAAAAGAATAAAAAATATTTATGAGTTGGATTAGGGTTTGAAGTCTAAAGGTTGATGGAAATTAGGGTGCAACACAAACCCTTTTTGGTATGTGATTGCGGCAACCCTAGTGCCACAAGAGGAAGATTTCGGCAACCCTAAATAGAAGAGGAAGCAAAATTTCAGCCACCTATATAATACCATATATAGAATTCGGCCACCCTGGTTGATTGATTGATTCAATTTTCTTCTTCTTCTCAATTCATAGAAAAGTATTATTTTTATTCTACTAAGACATAAAAGAGAGAAGAGATTATTCTTTGATGGTACACTAATTGCTTGTTCATCAATAAGCTTGTGTGTACAACATCGAATTAGGTTCACGCGAGTTTCGATCATTAGATTGAGAACTCAAAAGTGACTGGAATAATCTTTGTCTTCTTTTGATTGTTTTGTGACTAACAAAAGAAAAAGAAAAGTTTGTTTGTCCATTCTCAGGTTTGCAATTCAAAGAAAAGGGAGACCATGCTCCTAGGTGATTCATGTTCGTGCTAGGATTGAAGATCTTGCGGATTACCATCGACGTAAGTCAATCGGATCACGCGACAAAAGGTATTCTTCTTCTGTTGGTTTATATGTATGCTTAATTAATTAAAGGGTTAAGGTTCATAAAAAGGAAAAATTTTAAAACTATACTAAATCTATTTTTAGTCTCGCTTCCGCTGCGTGTACTACGGTATTTTTCCCTACACAAGCATCCATCACCCATGGCCTAAAACGCATTTACTTAGTTAGGTTAGACCAAGGCTTATATACAAACCATGGACCTTACTCGCTAGTGATGTGGGATGTGACAATCTTCCCCCCTTTGGGCCATGGGTGATGGATGTTTGCGTGAAGCCCATGATCCAAAGCAAATCCGTGAGGGTGAATGATGCATGCGTGAAGCCCAAAACAGACAATATCTAATTAGTGGGCATAGGCTATTATAAATGGTATCGGTGCAGGCTCACTACCTGGTGTGGATATGGATTTGAATTTGTGATTATATTTGGACCCTCACGATGACGCGAGGTCCAAAGGGGGGAAGACTGTCACATCCCACATCGCTAGCCAGTAAGGTCCATTGTTTGTATATAAGCATTGGTCTCTCCTAGCTAAGTCGACGAGTTTTGGACCATGGGTGATGGATGCTTGCGTGAAGTCCATGATCCAAAGCAAATTAGTGAGGGTGAAGGACGCGTGCGTGAAGCCTAAAGAGGACAATATCTTCTTAATGGGCCTAGGTTGTTATAGATAGATTACCAGTATCTTAGTCTATAAATAAAATTTTGGAATTTTTCATGGTCGGTAAGGTGGTAAAACTTTGATACGAAGTCTGGCTGGAGGATCGAAATTTTACATTGTCAGGATTGACCTTTGTGTGCTTAAAAAATTATAGAAATTCATAGGTATTTGATAAAATTATGATATTTGGAAGAGAGTTGTTAATCTGATTGTTGAATTTAATGACTAAGTTTTGCAATTTTTCGAGGACTTTAAGAATTTCAAATCAATAAAGTTTGAGAACTAGAATATGTTTTTCTGAAATTTCTTCATGAAAATGAATAAAAAACGTATTTATAAGAAGTGAAGTTAGATTTCTTTTATTTGGTTAGTTTTATTGAAGGATTATTATTCTATATGTTTATAAGTTACTCTTGTGACTTCCCAATATCGTTAGTGAAACCTTAAACTTGCTATCATTAGAGGTAAGTAGACTTTTTTTACATAGTATGTAATTGCATAATATATATTTTTTTTTGAAACATCAAGTTTTATTAAAAGAAGGCCAAGGAAAGCCCAAAGAGAACACAAAAACAAACAATAAAATCGTCAAAACAGAACAGCCAAAGCACCTAACACTACAAAGCTGCACCAGAGAACGACCACCAAGCAAAACCAACACCCGAAAAACAAAGCAAAGATACAGAGCCAACAAACCCACCCAAATGCACCGCAACAAGCCCACAAAACAAAATCAAATAGAAAAAGTGTCACAGATCACCCTATTCTAACCTATCCCCTGATCTTTTAGATCCTAACTTGGCCAAGCTATCAGTAAACGAATTTGAACCTCTAGGTTTAAAGACCACCGAAACATTCTCATTGCTGCGAAGAAAAGCACGAATGTCATAAACCAACTGCACCAGCTTGAAATTACCAAATCCATCGCCATTGACCCATGAGATAGCTGATTTAGAATCACTTATAATAGAAATCGATCGATCAAAAAACTAATGCTTGGAAGCCAATAGCTGACAAGCAGAGTGATTAGCGAAAACTTCAGCCGAAATAGAATCCCAGATACCCAAAAAGGACAAAAACAAACTCAAAATTTTACTATCAGCATTACGAAGGACTCCCCCCACTCCTGCTATCCCAGGACAACCCAAAGTCGAACCATCTACGTTGAAGAATAGGCTGTCATTGACTGGAGGAACCCAATCATAATATGTCGGCATCTTGACACGCCCAAACCTGTTCTACAAATGTCACTATAATTTAACCTATTCTACCTTGGTTGTATTAAAGGGGCGTGCGAGTCTGATGACCCTATTGCAATTCGTACAAGTCGTTATGCTAGTATAGTGTACAAAGTAAGGGTATCGGTCCACGGGGAATCTACTAATGAGTAACTGGTAAAAGCTAGGATTAGTGAGTGATTTACGGAATTAAACTAATGCGATGATAAAAGATTATAATTGATAAGCTAAGATGCTAGGGAATGTATGAATCAGTAATGATGCACCACAATAACCACTTTCATGCAACAAAGATCCAATCACTCATGTAATTCCATTTATACCATTAGTACACTCAACCATTCACTCAACGTCTAATCTAAGGTTTAGATTAATCATCAAGGAATGTAAGTTGTGGAACTAGATTGATAAAATGTATTCTTAGGATTTTATATGAACAAACACATTCTAATCTAGGAGTTTTGACTAACCATACTTAATTCAAACATTATGAACTAAGTAATTCCTCATTTTGCAATAACCAACTCCATGCTTCTAAGATTATAAGATATGTGGCATGATTTAATCAATTCAAGCATACAAACACAAGTTATTCATATAAGATAAAGTGGTAACAAGTGCTTACATCAATACTTTCATAAACTCCCCAACAAAGTGTTTAGTTACACATGATCATTGAATATAGCATATTAATGAACAAAAGGAAGAAATACTACCCTCAAGGGATCAAGGATAACCTCTCCTTCTTCCACAGCAATACAAACCCAATGATCACAAGTAACCTTCAGAAGATTGATGAGCAAGGTACTTCTAAGATCAATACCTTCTAGCTACAAGATTACAAGTGATGAACTTCTTGAATCACTAATCTATTCTATGATAATTTAACCAAAAACTACTAAGAATTGCTCTAAGCTAAATTTATCACTAATTGTCACCTTGGTACCGTGGTCACCCTTTTTCTCAGTAAAAGAGAGAAGTATATATATATGTTTTCTTCAGATGAGGCAAAAAGGTGCCAATTTTGGCCTTTGGACGTGCCTGGGGGCGGGCTAATTCCCGCCGCGCGAAGTCGCCGCACTAACCCGCCGTGCCTAGGCGAGCTTCTCGAAGACTTCTTTCCCGCCGCGCGAAGTCGCCGTGAGAGGTCGCCGCGAGAGGTCGCCATGCTATCCGGCGAGCTCATACCTTCGGGGAGGCTGGCAATTTCCCGCATTCAAGCTCGCCATGCAATTGGCCTTGATTTTGGGCGGCTTCAGACCTTCAGGAAGGCTGGCACTTGCCCGCCTTCAAGCCCGCCATGCACTCTTCTCATGGTTTTGCTCCTCTTTTGTCCACTTTGATGCAAAAACCTTCTGGACTGGCCAAATTACCTGAACTTAACAAAAACACTTGTTAAACACACAAAAGTGCTCGAATACGAACTCAAAAGGTAGGAATTAGGGGCGCTAAATGTGAACATTCATAGCGCGATCACATCTTCACCACTTTCATTTCTGTACACCTCTTACTTAAGGCCAGGAGCAACACAGATAAATCAACATCAGACCCATGCCCAAAAAACTTAAACCAAGAAGCCACTCTGAACTTAACAACATCCAAAGCCCTTCCCAAATTATCTTTAATATCCTTGAAAACCTGATCATTACGAACTTTCTAAATAGTCCAAACCACCGCATAAAACAAAGAGTTCCAGGCTCTCCTACTTTTAGAATTAGGACATAACCCAAACCATGCTTGCAACCATTCCTCAACAGACATGTTCAAATAAAAAAACACTCCCCACCATTCCATACTGCCATACCAAAGCTTTATTGACCAGTTGCATTGAAGAAACAAACGATTCATCTATTTGGTATCGCCCTTACAAAGCGGACATTCAATAGAAGCTAACTAAATAAAGCCTAACCGATGGATCACGTCCCTCACCACAATCCTTCCTTTAAACACTTGCCAAATAAATACCTCCACCTTCGAAGGAGTAATTCCTTGCCATAACAGATTAGGAGAAGAGCAAACATAGCCATCTGAATCCTCTAGGCATATTCTAAAAGAATGACCGATAACATACCATTAGGACAAAAAGACCACCCCAAGGCATCCAGAAAAAAAACGTCTAACCGAAAAACTATCCAACGCCATCAAGAAACAGTTCCACTGATCATGCTCCCAATAGAATAAAGGTCTTCTCAACTTCACATCCCAAACCCATTTTCCACCAGCCCAAGAACCAACTTCTACCACCCTACCCACTTTGTTACTTGCTAAAGCAAAAATACGCAGAAATGCAATTCTGAAAGGATTTGAATCCCATACAATGTCCTCCTATAATCTTATTCTTTCTCCATTACCCACCACCACACGAAAACCATCGTCAATAACTTGACAAGTCCGACTACCATCCTTAAACAGCCTACCTACAGCCTCGACGAAGGCAGTGCCAGCTTTGATTCCTTGCCAATTCCACAAAATGACTTATTATCCACCCTGTACTTAGCGCATATGACCGATTTCCATAAAGAATCCTCCTCCCTCCCAAATCTTCAAATCCATTTAGCAAGCAAACTCGACCCTTTTTCCAAAATCCTACCAATCCCAAAACCCCCATTCCTTTTACTTTTACAAATCGTAGACCAATCAATAAAATGAATTTTCCTCTTAACATTGCCATCATTCCAAAAAAATTCCCTTTGTAATTTTTCTATAATCCTTGCCACACTAACTAGAATTCTAAAAACTGACATGAAGTACGTCGGCATGCTTGATAAAATCGACTTGATCAACATCAATCTCCCACCTTTTGACATGAAACCTCTTTTCTAAGGGGCAAGCCTCTTTTTAATCTTGTTAATGACCGGATTCCATAAAGCCACTTTATCCGAATTACCACCAAGAGGAAACCCTAAATACAAAATAGGAAGTTTAGCCTCAGCACCGAAACACACCAACCCAATCCTCTACAGCCTGCTATTTCTTCCCCACTTTCACTAGGCAAGACTTATGGAAGTTAATTTTCAGACCGGATGCTAGTTCAAAACACCTCAAGATTCTTTTAGCATTTAACAAATACTCTAGCTTAGGCTCTAAGAACAAGACCGTGTCGTCAGCAAATTTTAGGTGAGAAATATGAATACCCCCATCACCTAACACACAACCTTTAATCAACTCTAGGTCTCTTGCCTTAACAAATAAGACACTTAACACTTCCACCACCAAATTAAACAGGAAAGGCGATAAAGGAATTGATGTAGTAAAAATTACTTTCAATTTAAATTAAGTTCGTTCACTAGGATCGGTGATTCAAATAGCTAAAACTACTTAGTCTAGGGAAAAATTAAAACTAATCTAAGTGCGTAAAATTAAATTGCATAATGCTTTTGAGTTGGAAAAGTGATTTTGGTTCTTGAAAATGCTTAAAGATGCAAACTTGTAAGCTAAAAATGTAAACTTGACACTAAAGATGCAAACTTGAGAAATAAAAATGCAATCTTGTGACTAAAAACTATGCTAAACACAACAACAACACACAACGTATGGATATATGAGAGAAATCACTAGGGAATTAATATAACCTTCTTAGACCACTCAATGTCCTTACTTAGTCTCATTAAACACTTCAAATCCAATTTTAGGGCTTGTTTATCATTAAGAGCTAGGTTCTTCCCATTACTCCCACAAGGTCATGTGCCGAGCAATGGTCATCACCCATTAATTGTATAAACTCTAAGCCAAAACAACATGGCATGGTCATGCACATATTGTCTTTCTCAATCACCAAACTCATAATTGGTAATAAGATGGAAAGGTCTTTCACACCAAAATCCAATTTATAGATAGTTTACACTAAACACCCACATCAATTGAGGTCTCAAAATAACATGAGTAGTAGGCAAACACAACATAATCAAGTAAAAGAGACTAAAATTGAATTGAATTAAGAAATAGACTAATTAGTTCATAAAGTGGTCCAATACAATTACATTAATCCCCTAGCTAAATGATTAGTTACACATCAATGGAGAAATGAAAGAGAAAGCAAAAGAGTAGAGAAAACCCATTTCCTTGAGAGCTTCCTTTTCCTTGCAAAGCCTCCAAAGATGGATGGAATGGTGGTGGAGAAGGAGAAAATGTGAAAAGATGATGAAAATGGTGTGGAAAGGTGGTAGCTTGGGTGAATTTTGTAAGGTTGAAGGTGATGGAAGATGAGAGGTTTCCTTTGGGTGAGAAATCAATTTGGGATCTAGGGTTCAAGAGTGAGAGGTGTTTTTTTTTTTTCAGCTAAGAGAAAAGGATGAATATATAGTGGGAGCCAAAAAACTGAGTATGAATCCCGTCACTTGATGAGCTGGAACGGTAAAGTCGCCCCCAAGTTGGCTGTCAGGGGGCGACCATGTAGGGGGCGAAGATCACTGCCTCTGACGCTAAAAAAATAAGGTTGCCCCCAAGTTCGCTGTCAGGGGGCGAACATGGCAGCGACCTTCACTTGGAAAGATTTCAGTCTCGCGCAGCGTTACGGAAACGCGCATATCTCTCTATACAAACATCGAAATTGCAATCCGAAAAGTGCACCGGAAACTAGACTTCCGGGGCTTTCAATCCATGGGTAATAGGACACACAATTCAATTGGAGCTGAGAGATATAGGCCCCGAAATCTGGCTGTTCTGCACTGGTTGAAAATCAACTTTCCATGGTTCTTCCAATTTGCTCATTTTCTCCATCTTTTGACTTCTTTTCTTCCAAAATAAGGTTTAATCCTCACTTAAATGGAATGAACCTACACATGCTCAACAAAACACATTAAACCACCTAATACACTCGAAAACAAGCTAAAGGACATGATATTGAGGGCCAAAATGTAACACAGTTTTGGCACGATCAATCACCTTGACGTAAATCCCTCTCTAATGGAAATTGATCCGTCAGACAACCGTTAACCAAAATCGAAAGAAAGGTGGTAGCAATGCACCACTTAATCCACTCGCACCATCTCTTGCCAAACCCCATTCTAGATGTAAGGTCTCATTTATTGATTGGCTCATTTCGTGAACAAACCACAATTGGGGTTCATTGTAAGGGTAGCTTAGTTATTGGTGTTCAAGTTCAATTTCCTTTGAAGACCTCATCAGTGTTAAGCACCTAAGGTAATTTCTAAGTGCTTACTTGCAATTGAAGAGATAGTTGAACACACTCACAAATCATGCATACGTTTAATTCTTGTTTGTTGTGTGTCTATTTTGTGTGCATTATTGTTCATTAATCTATCTTCTTGGATGTTCTTTTGATTGCATCTTGTATGTCCAATGCCATGTCATGCATAGGCTTAGGATTGCATTCTTGCAAAGGACGATGCTCAAAGCGCTGTACAAACCTGATGGAAAGTGGTCTTTTAAATGCATCAGGTCTGATGCATTTTTCAAAGGAGCTGTACGGTCGATGTATAAAAGCGCTGTACGACCGTACAGCGCCTATCTATGACCCGAGAAGATTAGAGTTGTGGCGCTGTTCAGGTGCTGTACAAAAGCGCTCTACGAATAGTGCCTATGAAGAATGTTCTTCATGTTCTTTATTTTTCCCAAGTAGGCGCTGTACAAGTCGCTTTACGTACGGCGACCTGTACAGAGCCCAAGGCAAAAATAAGGCAACTTATCAAAACGATGTCACTTCATTTTGAGACCCTATATATATGCCTTTTTCATCTTAGGTCATCTTTAGAGAGTTCAAAAACATATTTTTTCTTAGCATATTTTTCCAAGAGAAAAATTTCACCGAAGAACTCACCTTTCTTTACTCAAACACCATTCCATGATCATCAAACATCATCTAGCATCATCCTTGATAATCTAGATATCATTTTGCATGGATTTTTCAACACACTTTGCTTGGTAATTTTTTCACTTATCTCTTACATATTTTGTGTCTTTCTTCCCAAGCAATCTCATTTATCACTTGTATGTTGATCGGACGATTTACATACCTATTTAAGATCCCCATTTCCTATTGTTTGTTCTCGTTTTCGAGCATATTTTTATATATAATATGTTTTGTGAGCAATGTGTAGGTACATATTCCCTACATTTAGTGTTTGAGCTTAAAGTCAAGATTGGGAGGCCAAACCGTGCAAATAATGAGAATTGGAAGCCATTCAGAGTTGTCGCGGCCTCGCCGTTAACCCAAACCGTGGCGTGATTCATGGTCAATCGTGGTAAGTAAAATTAGAAGCTCCATGGTGGATCTGCCGTTGAGCTAGAACGCGACATTGAGACCGCGACATTGGTCAACTCTGATTTCCAAAGCTTAGGGGCTGATACTGTATAGGCATGTGCTGAATGATCAAGTTGCGGAGGCCATAATTTCCTCCTTAGATCGAACCATGATAGGATCCACATATATATGGAAAGCCCCGGAAGTCTAGTTTCTAGAACATTTTACGGATTGCGATTCCGGGCTTTCTAGAGGAAGTTATGCCTGTTTGAGTGACTAGTGCGTGAAGCTGAAAATTCCACTAGTGTTCATGGTGAGTAACCATGGTGACTAAGCTCTCTTGGCACAACAAGTCACCACAAATTTCCAGTGCGCGTGGCGACTTTCCATGGCGACCAATCAAGTTGCCACAACATCTCGCCACGAAGCCTGGAAATGCCAAAATTGCCCTTTTCAAGCCCAAATCGTCCTCAAACTTACCCTAACTATAAATACACCTCTTTGCCTCATCTTTCAAAAGAGACCCACAAAATTCTTCACCTTTCTTCACTCCATCTTCATCTTCTTCCCCAAATCAAGAGAGAGAGAGAGGCTTCCAAAGCTCCTATGGAGGTTTTCCTCCATGGGAAGCTCACCACCACCACTTTCTACCCATCATCCGCCATCTTTGGAGTAGATTGCAAGGAGAAAGGAGAGGTCTTTGGACCAATTTCGAGCTAGCAAGCATGGAGAACTTGGAGAAGGTCATCTTCAAGGGTTGTCTCTTTCAAACTCTTCTATTTGTGTTAGGTTTATAGTTTGTGTTGGCATATATTCTATATCAAAACGTGTTTCTTTTGTAATGTTTAGTGGTCCATATGTTGAAGATTTATGAAGACGAAGAAAGTCTTGGCGACAATTCATGCAAAATGCCGGCTTCAAAGAGATATGTGCTTCATTGATCATCAAAGGTAATATAAGACCTCATATCTCTTACAAGGATAGGCACACACACACACATGGCATCCTTGTGTGTTCCTTCATGGTTAAACATCATTGATATATCACTTTCACACACTTGATAATATATGCTCATGCATTTATACTATCTTGACAAACTTTGCTAATTGCATGTTCTAGGACTATGTCTAGGAAATAACATATTTGTGTATCTTTGTGTTTGTATGTTTCTATATTTTTGTATTTAGACTTGAATATGCTCTATTATGATTCCTTATTGAGTTCCGGTCGTTTCGATTACTCATTCATTTAGTTTCGAGTCCAAACGATGTAGCTACGCTACTTTTCGTTCTCATTCGTTGAGTTGACTTCATCGTCGTTTTCCGAGATGATTTCTCAACCATTTTTCAAAGTTGTGTAGTCATCATCATGCATGAGGGAGTCACGGTTTATAATCCAAAAATGGATTTGAAATTGGAGTTCGGATGCCCAAGATACGGTTGAAGAACCGAAGGAGCGCACGAGAGAAATGGGTGGCCGTGAGGGAGGCCGTGGGCCCCACGGCCAGAGGGGCTCTCTACCCCCATGAGGCCCACGCTCCCCCCACGGGGCTGGGCTGGGCTGATGTGGCCTCTTGTGGTTGGCCAATATTTGCCTTCTCTCTCCTCCTTTTTATTTCTCTCCATTCCCTCCAATTCATTTCAAGAAGAAAAGTTTTGAAATCCCGTCAGATTTTTCTCCCAAATTTTCCCAACTTCCAAACATCATAACTTTCTCATACAAAGTCAAATTTGAGCGATTTAAGTTGGAGAACGTTCGTAATCGAGTCCTCTACCTTTTCCAAGTGGTTTGGTGGCTGTTTGATCGATTTTTCTAGTGGTTCCACACATAAATTCAAACTAGCTCGTGAATCCAAGGTATTGGTCTTATCTTTGGGGTTTCTTTCTTTTTAACCTTCAATTTGCTTGGGGTTTCTTCTTCTATATGTATGTTTATGTATGATGAATGCTATTTGAAAAGATAGCTTCATAATCAAAGCTAATCAAGTCTAATTAGAGACAAATGTGAACTAGTTTTCTATTATTCTAGTTTTTCACATGATTGAGAGTTGTATTGTGCTTAACTTGATATCTAGGGTTATTTGTGACTTGATTGATTCATTTTATGATTAATAACCTTAGCATGTGCTTGGATCCTTTAATTGAATAAATTCTAGGATTAGCACATTTGATTTGGTATTTAGAGTTAAATAGGATTTAATTGATTATTCATTATATCCTTTCTCTAAATACTTGCTAGAATATTCTTTGAATACGTTTTGTGATTCTAGCATTTTTGTTGTTTGTGTTCTAAAGTCTTGATTATATGCTTAATGAACATGCTTTGTTTTCAAGCTTTAGAAACATGAATAGAATCTAGGATTTGACATGTTTTTGGTGTTTTGCATGCTCTAGATTTTTTGTTCATGTTTAAGGTCTAGACAACCTTGTTTTATGAACTTTGTTGCCTATGTCTAGATCTTCATGAAGTGTACCTTATCCATACATTTCATATGCTCATGCATCATTTTGTGTGGTGTCATGTTTTGGATCATAAACTAGAAAAATGTACATTGTGTGCTCATTGATTATTTCTAGTTTCCATAGGATGTATTGATCATATATTCTATGTTGCATGTGTTTGCATCATTTGCATCATTTAGATCATTTTGCCTTGCAAAAGGTGGAAGTCTCTAGCAAAGTGAGAGTAGCTTTGTGGATAGAGCAAAGAAGTCTTGATTAGAGTCGGGAGGACTCGGATAATCAAGCAAGAAGACTTAGCTAGGAGTAGGAAACTTCGGATAGCTAAGCAAGAAATCTTCCTAGAGACGTGAGTGTCTTGGATAGGAAGTTGCTTCCTAGAGGTGTAGGACACATCTCGGATAGGAAGTAGGCTAGGTGGTTCACTAGGCCCGAGGGTAGATTAGGAGTTGATAGCTTGAGCGGATATCATGAGTTGGTAGCTTGAGTGTGTAAGTCCTTTTCGTCATAGTGAATTGCTTTGCCGGTGGTTGTGGATTCAACCCGTGGATGTTTCCTCTTCGGAGGTTTACCACGTAAAAATCAATATGTCAAATGTCTCTATCTCTATCTCTTTATATTTTTATGTATGATCTATATAACTTGTTTAAGCTCTTCATTTCCTCACATCCTTGTAAACAAATTATTGATAAAGAAAGAGTTGCACACATTGTTGGTTGAATCAACATTTGTTTCTTGTATCTTGTAAGTGCTTGAACATTGTATCTTGTGATTCTATATCAAGTTGTAAAGCTCAACTTAGTGAGTTTGCATTGTAATATTCAAAGTACAACTTGTGGAATTTTAATTTGCTCATTATTGAATATACTTGTATAAGAGATACATTGTTTATTGATATATGTTTTGTAGACTAGGGGTGGTGAATTGAGCATACTTGTGATAATTGTTTTCTCATAACAATCATGTTTAAGGTTAATATGTATGCTCACCAAGGTTTTGACAAAAGTCACAAAAAAGTTTTTAAAACTAGTGTGTCAACCTATTCACCCCCCCTCTAGGTTGTTTAGTATAACCTTGTAGGCATTTTCAATTTGTATTTCTTGTTTTCTAAATGTGTAATCCCCACTTGGGAAATATTGTAAACCTATATTTGTGCTCATTTATGTTATGATTGTTCTTAAATCCATTTGGGTTTTGATTTGTTCTTGTTATTATTGTATAATCTCTTATCTTGATATCATGTGTGTGGAGATTGGAAATTGATGTGTGTTCATGGATGGGATTAGGAGTAGATTAACTTAATATGTAGGAGTAGTTGTAATCAAATATCCCATTTGTGTGTGTATGTCTTTGGAAGGTTGAAATGCCTTGTTTTGATGGGTTTGAGTGTATGTGGGTTAGGATTGTACCTCTATGGATGACCTTCCGGGTATAGTCTTGACCATTTAGCTCTAAAAGAATGGATGAAACTTGTTCATGGATGTGTGTTCATGGATGGGATTAGGAGTAGATTAACTTAATATGTAGGAGTAGTTGTAATCAAATATCTCATTTGTGTGTGTATGTCTTTGGAAGGTTGAAATGCCTTGTTTTGATGGGTTTGAGTGTATGTGGGTTAGGATTGTACCTCCATGGATGACCTTCCGGGTATAGTCTTGACCATTTAGCTCTAAAAGAATGGATGAAACTTGTTTTATGCATGACCGTGCTAGAGTAGGTTTTGGCTCTATGTTCATGAGCTTAATAGGTCTTTGACCTTAAGACACATGCTCTTCCATGACCTTTGGGAACCTAGAATAGATTTGGGTTTCCTTAATCAACGAATGATTCGTAATAATAGATGATTTGGTTTCGGAACTCCTTAATCGTGAGAACGAGCCCTTAACTTGAATTGGATGAACTTAATGCCTAACAATCAATTAGGTGTGCACTTGTGTTTGGTGAACTAATAAGTACCTTGTATGACCATAATCTTACATCTCTCCAAGCCACCATTTTATTATTTGTCTCTTTAAACACCATTCTCACCATTTCATATTCTCTTTATTTTTATTTGCATTCTTTTCTTTACATTTCCACACACACCACACCGCAATATGCATACACCTCACACACACCATTCTCACCATATCCGCATTCTATTTACATGCTTCCAATAAACACTAAAACTCGAGACGGTTGACGGATGACACCTCCCTGTGGACGATACCCTTGCTTGTTGCTATACTAGTCTCTAGTCACTTGCACTAACAAGGTGAACTTGAAATATAAATATTTTGACATGCAAAACGACAACTTGTCAAATGGCGCTGCTGCTGGGGAGGTGGCCTATTCGTTGGTTGTTTCTTGTTTTAGCTTAGGTTCTGTAAATTTTAGATTTAATTGCTTTGCGGATATATATTTATGTGTTTAGGATTTTTATTTTTTTATTGTTTATTTTTTATATAGCATATGCGTTTAATGTTGTTTGAGTTGTGCTTGTGCAAGGAAAGGAAATTTTCAAGTTGGATGGACCGCACAACTCATGAGAATAGTAAAAGTGCGAGTATCGCGCCGTAACAACTCCCCAAGTGTAACGGTAGCGCCACAACGGACACGTTGGACGCAACCACAAGAGGTATCCTCTAAATTTTGAGCTAAATTGGAGTGCTTATGGATAGTTGTTGATTTGGGCGGAATTGCCCATGTGCTTAAAGGTTATAATGCTATGTTTGTTATGTTTGTGATGTTTTGTTCTTATCTCCGAATCTTACTAAACATTGTCCATATTTTATGAGTTGAGCAATATTGAGGACAATGTTGAGTTTAGATTTGGGGGTGTGGACACTTCCGTTGTTTATATGTGTTTTTGTTACGTTTAGAAAATTTTCAAATCTCTGCACATATCGGTCAATTTTGAAATTTTTTTGGAAATAGAGTCCATTTTTATTGAGTTGCTTTTCTTACGTGTCGGTAGAGACATATCATGTATGCTTTTAGCTCTGTGCGTCGCTTAAATTTGCTTGTACAGTGCCAATCTTTTGATGTTGAGGTGGATGAGACTTCTATGCTTGTTTAGTCTAGGAAAATTGTGGAGACTGCCTGTGAGCTACACTGTGCCTAAATAACGAAAGTTTGTGGGTTTTGTTTCTACTCTTATACACTCTTCGATTTTTTTTTTCTTCCTTGTGATCTCATTGTACATCAATTCTGCATTGATTGCCATAGAACTTCATCATATGGATTGCTTGTTGAGACTTGTATTCCCTTGGTAGATGGACTTTTAGAAATGATTTTGGGCTTGAGTGTGTGCATAACTACTAAAATAATCTAAACACTCCCATTCCCATATATTCATTGCAAATTGAAGCCAAACACATATCCATTCCCTAGTTATTGATTATGTTGAGGTGTATAGCTTAGGAGAAGCTAGCTCTAAATTTTGTAAAAGCGTGTACTTAGGCAAATATATGTAAATTGTGCTAGGCAAAGGCTTACAAAAAGAAAAGAAAAAGAAAAAGAAAAAAATAGAACGAGTGTTGCAATATAAAACACTTAAGCCTTCTAGTTCTTCAATTGTAAAGTTACTCACTAATAAGGGTACAAATGTAGCACAAAGCCTAGACGCTTGTATTGTAAGGTGTGATAGAGCTAATTTTGTTATAAAGTGTAATGTGTAAACACACCTCAGCATGGTTAATAATTTTATCCTTCCCGCTCCCACCATCTCTTCCATCCCAAACACTACTATAAATCACCTTGGCCCCAATAAAAGTGAGGGAAAACCCATTTGATCTTTTAGGAAGTCTATCTTGGGAATGTGAGTCAATGCATGTCTTTCCACGTTCGTGGCATTTCAATTCCTTCAATGAGATCCATTTTCAGAAAATGTGTGTCATTGGAAAATACTCATTTAGTGGATTCGAGGTTCGAGTGTGGCTTACTTACTAGCCCGTGGTTTTTCCTGTGAGGGTTTCCACGTAAATATCAAATGTTATTTAAATTCCGCACATATTACACTTGTTATATTATTGTGACTAGTTAGGGGCTTTTTCGTAATCTTGACCATACACAAAAATTGGGTAAAATTAATTAAAATCTTTTCACCCCCCTCTAGATAATATATTACACACCATTAATTTGTTTCAATTGGTATCAGAGCGAGTTCCTAGATATACTTAGGTGATCCTTTGCTCATTTTTGGTGTGTTTTGCATTTTGTGTGTTTTTTGATCATTCATACATTTGAATTCATTTCATTCATTCATAAACACTTTGAGTGGAAACGGTGGAAATGGTGGTGGCAACAAGGGTGCTTCTAGCATAAGGCCTCCGCTTCTTACCAAGTTGAATTATGCCTCTTGGAAAGGCAAGATGGAGTCGTACATATGTCAAATCCATGACCGGGCTTGGATGGCGGTTGAAGACGGCTACACATCACCCATGATGACTCCTACGGGTAAAGGAGAGGATGTGCTTAAGCCTAAGGCGCAATGGAGCACGCAAGAGTTTGAGTCATCAAAATGGAATAGGAAGGCGATGCATGCCATCATATATGCAATGGACGAAAATCAATATAAGTTGATTCAAAACACTAGGATAGCTAAGGAGGCATGGGACATCCTAGAGATTGCACATGAGGGAACCGAAGTGGTGAAGGACTTTAAGCTTTAAGTTCTCCAAACTTAATTCGAGATGCTTAAGATGGAGGAGAATTAGTGCTTCAACGATTTCAAGATCAAGTAGATAGACATAGTCAACCAAAGTCATCAACTTGGTGACCCTTACTCGGATAGGAGGATCAAACAAAAGATTATGAGATCTCTTCCCGAGAGGTTTGAATCAAAGGTGATGGCTTTAGAGGAGAATAACACATACACGGATATGAAGCCGAGTGAGGTGATTGGGAGGCTTCTAGCTTATAAGTCTAGGAAGGGTCTTACCTCCACACCTCCTAAAAAGCAAAAGGGAATTGCTTTGAAAGCCTCCACTGATGTGAAGGAGGAGAATAATGACTCGGCCGAAGAAATGGCCTTATTGATGAGAAGGTTCAAGAAATTATACAAGTTCGAGAATAAGGGTTTCGGATCCAAGGGTCAAGACTTTAAGAAAAAGACTCCATTCAAGAAGTTTGAGCCTAGGCAAGAGAAGACCGAAAGGAAAGGGGTCCGATGCTTTGAATGTGGTGGCATAGGACAATTTGCCCCCGATTGTGCTAATCATGTTAACAAGAAGAAAGGGAAAGTGATGGCCACCACATGGAGTGGTAGTGATAACTCCAATGAAGGAGATGAGTCTTCGGATGATGAAGAACTCATGGCTAACTTCATAGCCTTTACCTCTTTTTACAAGAGCAAAAGTGCTAGTGAAGAAGAGAATGAGAGTCATGGGGAAATTGACTCAAGTGATGATTGTTCTTCATCACAATCCACAAATGGAAATGTGGATAGGATGGATCTCAAAGACTACATGGAGAAATTTGAGAGTTCAAGGTTAAAGAACAAGAAGGAAATTAGGAGTTAGACTTATTTAAGAGGAGTGAAGAAGGATTGAAGAGGAAACTTGAAAATGCTAGAGAGTTGATGGCCAAGATGGACTCTAGTACTAAAAAACTTGATCATATGTTAGATGTTGGAAAGAGGCCAAGTGACAAGAGGGGTCTTGGGTATGAAGATGGCAAGGCGATCTCAACCTCTAACAAGACTGTGTTTGTCAAGAGCTTGGGCTACAAAGAAGCTTTACCGGTGCAAACTCCTAGGAAGAAAATTGATCTAAGACAATGTTCAAATAGTGCACAAGTGAAGGTGGCTCCAAGAAGGCAACCTCAAGCTCAACCTACAAGAGCTCTTCAAGCTAACACTTCTCAACACATGGCTCACAAAGGAAAGGGACCAATCATGCAAACTCATCCAAGGAAGCAAGCAAGACCAGTTCAACAACGAAGATGGATTGAACCCACTCAACCACAAAGACATGGGAAAGCTCCTATGTATGCACAAGGACATGGTATGATTCCTTATTTTATTCATACATGTCATTTTTGTGGTTTTGATGGTCATATTAGACCAAGATGCTTTCACTATATTAAAATGTGCAAAACTAGAAGCATGATTGAGAAGAAAAATAATAGAGCCATGATGCATGTTCTTAGGAATGAAAAAATTGATTTGCATGATCCTAGGACCTCTAGAGCCCATGTACCAAAGACCACTAGGAAAGAGAAGGTTTTACCTAGGTGGATTAGAAAGAATGAAAATGTTTGCTATGTTGCTCAATTGCCTTAAAAGCAAATTCTTCTAATTTTTGGTAGTTAGATAGTGGGTGCTTTAAGCACATGACGGGAAACAAGAGTTTCTTTGAGACTTTTGTCATGGAGGAAGGTGGAAGTGTCACCTTTGGTGATGGATCCAAGAAAAGAGTAAGAGGAAAATGAACCATTTCCATTCCCGGATTACCCTTCTTGTCTAATGCTTTATTTGTTGATGGCCTAAAAGCCAATTTGATAAGCATTTCACATCTAAGTGATGAAGGACTTTCAGTCTTATTTTCTAAAAATGATTGCTCTATCCTATTGCCCAATGGACAAACCTTGTTAAAAGGTATAAGATCTAGCGACAATTGCTATTGTCTTGAAGCTAGAATAGTCTCAAACAATGTGTCATTGGATGAGCAAATTGAGTTGTGGCATGAAAGACTTGGCCATGTGCACTTTCGGGATTTACGAATCCTAGGCAAGTTCGATTGTATGTGTGGCCTTCCCAAGCTTGGGAAGAAAGCCAATGGTGTTTGTGGACCTTACCAACAAGGAAAACAAACCAAAGCCATGCACAAAAAGGGCAAGTATCTCTCCACCAAGGAGCCCCTAGAGCTTCTCCACATGGATCTTATAAGTCCTATGCAAACCAAGAGTTTAGGTGGAAAGAGATACATTTTTGTTTGTGTAGATGATTTCTCTAAGTTCACATGGACATATTTTCTTAGAGAAAAATCCGAAACTTTTGACAAGTTTAAAATGCTTTGTAATAAAATTCAAAATGAGATGAACTCAAACATTAAAAGCATAAAACGGATTAGAAGTGACCATGGGAGGGAATTTGAGAATGCTTCTTTTGAAACCTATTGTGATAGTGTAGGCATCTCCCATGAGTTTTCGGCTCATAGGACACCTCAACAAAATGGAGTTGTTGAGAAGAAGAATATGGTCTTACCAGAGATGGCCGTGTGATGTTGCTTAGCAACAATGTCACTAGGAACCTTTGGGCCGAAGCCGTCAATACAGCTTGCTATATAGGAAATAGAGTTTTCCTAAGGCCCAGTACTAGGCAAACCTCCTATGAGTTATGGAGAGGTAGAAAGCCAAATGTTGGCTACTTCCACATTTTTGAAAGCAAATGCTACATTTTAAATTACCGTGATCAACTTAGCAAATTTGATGCTAAGAGTGATGAGGGTATCTTTATTGGTTATGCCTTGAATAGTAGAGCCTATAGAGTTTTCAACTTGAAGACTCGAACCGTCATGGAATCATCCAATGTTGTCATTGATGATACAAGGCTCAAGTCTAATGACTATAAGGAGGAGGTTGCTTTAGATGATGACTCTCCCTTGAAGAAGGTTGTGGAGACTCCTAATGTTGGGACGTCCAACCTTGATAAAAAGGCCAGTCAACCTCTTGATAGAGTTCCTCTCGTGGACTCTAATGAACCCGTTCCATGGGTTAGAAGACTCCATAACAAAGATGATGTTATTGGAGATGTGAATGAGGGTGTAAGGACTAGGCGTCAAATTGTTAATCTCATTAGCTTTACATGCTACACCTCTCAAATTGAACCCAAAAAGGTTGATGAAGCCTTGAATGATGAATTTTAGGTTCTTGCCATGCAAGAAGAGCTAAACCAATTCGAAAGGAATGAGGTTTGGACTCTAGTTCCTAGGCCTAAAAGCACACATGTCATAGGCACTAAGTGGATTTATAGGAACAAATCCGATGAGGATGGCAACATAGTGCGGAACAAGGCTAGACTTGTAGCACAAGGATTGATGCAGTAGTAGCTAAGGCAATGGAATACATGGAGCAGATGGCGAATTCGTATCTGGATCGTGTGGACCAACCAAATCCAGGCTGAACTTCGTGGATGATGCAGTAGCAGCTAAGGCAATGGAATACATGGAGTGGGTGGCGAATTCATATTTGGGTCGCGTGGACCAACCAAATTCGGGTTGAACTTCGTGGACCTCTACAGAGGGCATATGGGGTCGGATCGTCTATTATAATATGTTTCCGAAAAGCCCAAGACGAGCCCTACAGATGTTATGAAGACTCCATCCTCCGTAACAGATCACAACAGGCCCAAATTCGGCCATCTATCTTGTTGCATGAATACTTGAGTTGGACGAGAGCTGGACGCCGTGAGCTGGATGAGAGCTACCGGGCTGAACTTCGTGGACCTCTATAGAGGGAATATGTGGTCGGATCATCTATTATAATATATTTCCGAAAAGCTCAAGACGATCCCTACAAATGTTATGAAGACTCCATCCTCCGTAACAGATCACAACAGGCCCAAATTCGGCCATCTATCTTGTTGCGCGAATACTTGAGCTGGACAAGAGCTGGACGCCGTGAGCTGGACTAGAGCTGCTGGGCTGAACTTTGTGGACCTCTACAGAGGGCATATGAGGTCGGATCGTCTATTATAATATGTTTCCGGAAAGACCAAGACGAGCCCTACAGATGTTATGAAGACTCTGTCCTCCGTAACAGATCACAACAGGCCCAAATTCGGTCATCTATCTTGTTGCGCAAAGACTTGAGCTGGACGAGCTGGATGTTTTTGAATCCTTGTTAGTTTCATTGTCAGTTTCCTTTCTAGTTTAGGATTGAGTCTTGGAGTCCTTTTTATATTTATGTTATTTGAGGAGTCTGAATCCGTTTAGGATTCGAGGTTTTGGAGTTTTTAGGTTTAGTTTGTTTTCCTATTTAAATTCATTGCAATCAGTTGTTTGTTTTTTCAGTTTTTGATGATTAATAAAATTTGAGAGAGAGCATCTCCTTTTATCCAATTTCAGTATCCTGAGTGGTTCAGTGGTCTTCATAACATCTGTAGGGATCGTCTTGGGCTTTCCGGAAACATATTATAATATATGATCCGACCCCATATGCCCTCTGTAGAGGTCCACGAAGTTCAGCCTGGATTTGGTTGGTCCACGCGACCCAGATACGAATTCCCATCCGCTCCATGTATTCCATTGCCTTAGCTGCTGCTGCTGCATCAAGGATACTCTCAAATTTAGGGTATCGACTTTGAGGAGACTTTTGCTCCCGTTGCCCGTTTAGAGTCCATTAGGCTTCTCTTATCCATTTCTTGTGTGCACAAGTTCAAATTGCACCAAATGGACATCAAGAGTGCCTTCCTCAATGGCTTCTTGCAAGATGAAGAGTTTGTTGAACAACCCAAGGGGTTTGTGGATGCTCACCACCCCAACCATGTTTATCGCCTCAAGAAGGCTCTATATGCCTTCCTCAATGGCTTCTTGCAAGAGGAAGTGTTTGTTGAACAACCCAAAGGGTTTGTGGATGCTCACCACCCTAACCATGTTTATCACCTCAAGAAGGCTCTATATGGGTTGAAACAAACACCGAGGACTTGGTATGAGCGCCTCACTCAATTTCTTGTTGACAATAACTACACAAGGGGTAGTGTTGACAAGACTCTATTCATCAAGAAAGACAATGATGAGCTCTTTATAGCTCAAATCTATGTTGATGATATAATGTTTGGCTCCACCAACAACATCAAGGTCCAACAATTTGTTGATGCTATGTCTCATGAATTTGAGATGAGTCTAGTTGGTGAGCTAAGTTACTTTCTAGGTTTACAAATTAGGCAAATGAATAATGGGATTTTCATAACCCAAGCTAAATATGCTAAAAACTTAGTGAAGAAGTTTGGGCTAGAAAATGCCAAATATTGTGATACACCTATGAGTACCACTTTGAAGCTAAGCAAGGATGCTAGTGGTAAAAGTGTGGAACAAACATTATATCGGGGCATGATTGGTAGCTTGCTTTATTTGACCGCAAGTAGGCTTGATATCTCTTTTAGTGTGGGTGTGTGTGCTAGGTACCAAACGGATCCTAAGGAGTCCCATCTCTCTTCCGTTAAGAGAATCATTCGCTATGTGAATGGGACATCCAACTTTGGGATTTAGTACTCTTTTGACACTAATGCTAGTCTTGTAGGCTTTAGTGATGCGGATTGGGCAGGAAATTACGATGATAAGAAGAGCACATCGGGTGGTTACTTCTCTCTAGGTAACAACTTAGTGTCTTGGTTTTGCAAGAAGCAAAACTTGATTTCCTTGTCCACGGCCGAGGCCGAGTACATAGCCGCGGGGAGTGGATGAACACAACTCCTATGGATGAAGCAAATGCTAGTCGACTACGGATTCAACCAAGGTACTCTCCCTCTTTTGTGACAATATGAGTGCTATTAATATTTCCAAGAATCCGGTACAACACTCTAGGACTAAGCATATTGACATCTGTCATCATTTCATTAGAGAGCTTGTTGAAAATAAATGCATAGTACTTGAACATGTAGGTACTAATGATCAACTTACGGACTTATTTACTAAACCCTTAGATGCTACTCGATTTAAAACTCTTAGTAGATCTATTGGGATATGTCTTGTGGAGTGATGTGTTTTGTGATTGACCCCATTTTGGGAACTCAAGCAAAGAGAGCTATTTTGCATTCTTGTCACTTGTAAAAATTTGAAATATCTTATGCTTCTTCTTTTAATTGCTTGAGTAAGCTTGGTTGCACATATGTATATATGTTTTCAATTCAATAAGTGTGAACCTTGCTTATTTACAACCCATGTCATATTTATGTTCAAACATGCATTTTTGGACTAGGAGATTTACATAGGAAGTATGCTTTGAATGACCTATAATTATCTCCATGACATGATGATTCTTATATAACATGCTAATGAAAATTGAAAAGCATGAAATTCATATGACATGCTCAAATGAAAAGCATGAATTGATGATTGCGATCTTAAATGCAAAACTTGTGTGAAAAAGCTTATGATACTCAAAATAAATAAATGATCTTATATCCGTTCAAAGGATTTTAAAATCCAAATGTCTCTCTTTCTTTATGGGTTGAACATGGCTACTATCTTACGGATATCTTATCCGGAAAAATCGAATAGGGTGCAAAGTCGCTCATGCCATGTTTCGCTTATAAAGTTGGATATAGTTGCTCTTAAATTAAAATCAATGAAATCTCTATATCCTTGCTTTTCTCATGACAATGGTGAAATTGGTTTGAATTCTTATTAGAAACCTTTGTCATTTGCTTTGCCAAATACCATTGTATTTTGGACTTGAATGCTACATGTCTTGTATGCAAAACATGTTTGATTCACACAT
Organism: Acer saccharum; assembly: GCA_030490815.1. NCBI lineage: Eukaryota > Viridiplantae > Streptophyta > Magnoliopsida > Sapindales > Sapindaceae > Acer > Acer saccharum. The sequence goes on along the minus strand of CM059867.1, from coordinate 14,999,384 downwards.
TTTCTTCAAATAAATCTCCTTGTTTCTCTTCAATTAATTGGGATGCATAAAGTGACTTAGATGATTATGTAAATATCTTGCATGCTACTATCTCTCTTTGCTAAGAGTGACCCGGTTGGGGACTACTCCTTTGCCTATATCATGACAAAAAGGGGGAGTAGAATGTGGTAAAGGGAGTTGTAAATTGTTGTAGCATTGTGCATGTTGGGGAGAATATTCATTGAGGGGGAGTAACCCGTTGAGGGGGAGCATTGCATACACATACATTGCATGATGTTGTACTTAAATTCTTAAATGCAAATGCTTGTTTTGTTTTCACTTGATCATCTCACATACACTTGCTTTGAAAGTGTAATATTTTGTTTTGAAGGGTTGATAGTTCTACAAGAGATTGAAGACTTGAAGTTTTTTTTTACATTTTTATATCTTTTTGTAATGTAGAATATCTTTGTTATCCCATAACTTCAATTGTTGTGAGGATCTATGTGAGTGGTGGTTTTGTCACGAAATAGCCAAAGGTGGAGATTGTAAGGTCTCATTTGTTGATTGGCTCATTTCATGGACAAACCACAATTGGGGTTCATTGTAAGGGTAGCTTAGGTATTGGCGTTCAAGTTCAATGCCCTTTGAAGACCTCATCAGTGTTAAGCACCAAAGGTAATTTCTAAGTGCTTACTTGCAATTGAAGAGATAGTTGCACACACTCACAAATCATGCATACGTTTAATTCTTGTTTGTTGTGTGTCTATTTTGTGTGCATTATTGTTCATTAATCTATCTTCTTGCATGTTCTTTTGATTGCATCTTGTATGTCCAATGCCATGTCATGCATAGACTTAGGATTGCATTCTTGCAAAGGGCGATGTTCAAAGCGCTCCACAGAAGCACTGTACGAACAGCGCCCTGATGGAAAATGGTCTTTTAAATTTATCAAGTCTGATGCATTTTTCAAAGGCTCTGTACGGTCGATATACAAAAGCGTTGTACATACAGCACCTATGAAGAATATTCTTCATGTTCTTCATTTTTCCCAGGTAGGCGCTGTACAAGTTGCTCTACGTACAGCGACCTGTACAGCGCCCAAGGCAAAAATAGGGCAACTTATCAAAACGATGTCACTTCATTTTGAGACCCTATATATATGCCTCTTTCATCTTAGGTCATCTTTAGAGAGTTCAAAAGCATATTTTTTCTTAGCATATTTTTCCAAGAGAAAATTTTCACCAAAGAACTCACCTTTCTTTACTCAAACACCATTCCATGATCATCAAACATCATCTAGCATCATCCTTGATTATCTAGATATCATTTTGCATGGATTTTTCAACACACTTTGCTTGGTAAGTTTTTCACTTATATCTTACATATTTTGTGTCTTTCTTCCCAAGCAATCTCATTTATCACTTGTATGTCATGGATATATATCGTAGATACAAGTTTGAGATTAGTGTTTTGAATGTTTGAGAGTTGTATTGTGATAGCTTTCTAGGTTTTCATAATCTATATTTAGCTAAGCTTTTTGACATGTCACTTAGCTCTTGATATCTAGGATTGTGTTTCTTGATATATCATCATCCTAGATAAGCATATAGGGTTACCTAGCTCTTTATTGCATTTTGGATATTTCATATATTCACATAGGCTATTTATCTCTTCATTGAGAAGTAAGTCTTGTGTAGCTTCCGGGATTAAGTTGTGTAAATCACAAGCAATTAGACTAGGTTCACTTATACCGGGATTAGGTTGTAATCTTTAACACATTTAGTAGATTCGAGGTTCGAGTGTGGCTTACTTACTAGCCTGTGGTTTTTCCCGTGAGGGTTTCCACGTAAATATCAAATGTTATTTAAATTCCGCATATATTACACTTGTTATATTATTGTGACTAGTTAGGGGCTTTTTCGTAATCTTGACCATACACGAAAATTGGGTAAAATTAATTAAAATCTATTCAACAACACCACCCCCCCCCCCCCCCCTCTAGATAATATATCACACACCGTTAATTTGTTTCACTAGACATGATCTCCAAAAGAAAATCGTGATCCACACTGTCACAGGCTTTCTCAAAATCCAATTTCACAAGCAACCCACCACACCTGTCCTTTTTCCACAAATGAATAATCTCCTCAGAAATAACGAAACTATCAACAATCTGACGATTTTTCACAAGGCCATCTGAGTAGGACCAATGACGGAATTCATCACTCGCTTTAATCTATCAAACAACACCTTAGCAAGCACTTTATACATTGCCCCAACCAAACTAATAGGTCTGTAATCCCTAATCTATGCCGGTTTAACCAACTTAGGAATGAGAGCAATAAAAGACTTGTTTAAATCCTTAATGACCGAACCATCTTTAAAGAACTCATTCATAAAATTCATAAAATCTACTTTGATGAAATCCCAGCCTTGACAAAGCTCATATTCAAACCATCAAGGCCTGGAGCTTTGTTCCCAACAAAACGCATTCCACACCTCATCCACCGAAAAAGCGACTTCCAACTCCTCCCTCTTAACCACTGAAATCTTCTTAAGAGTAAGGTCGCTTATAATAGGTCTGAACCTTCTAGGATTCTTAAAATGCTCCTTGAAAAAAGACAAAATACCTTCCCGAACCAGAGCTGGACCACAGCACTTGACTCCATTAATAAAGACGTCGTCAATGAAGTTAGATTTTCTTCTCACATTTGACAAAAGATGGAAGTACTTAGAATTCCTATCGCCCTCCTTAAGCCACTTCACCTTGGAAATTTGTCTCCATTTTTGCTCTTCCAACTTAATAACTTTCCACAGCTTAACTAAACATGACATGCAATCTTGTCTTAATCCCGGCAACCAACCTTTACTTTCGGCTTTTTTTTTTCCACCACCAACAGTTTGGCTTCCAACTAATTAATTTGAGCAACGCCCGTATCTCTGCCTTTAGCCCATACCTTCATGAAATCTTCACAGCCTTGGACTTGAGCAACAACTTATGCCCAACATTACCCCCCAAGCCTGATTCTTCCAACATTTTCCAGTAGCATCCATCATCATTTTATCCTCTAACCAATGATTAAAAACTCGAAACAGTTTTGGACCCCAATCCGCCACCGATTCCCCAATCCAAACCAGATTGTGATCTAACACACTCTTACTAAGACCCTTTTAAACCAAGCCCGGAAACCCGGACAAAAACACCGGGTCACATAGAAACATTGTTTTAAAACTCGGTTCGAGGCGGCCGCCTCGAGGCCGCCTCTCCAAGGAAATCGCACTGAGGCTGCCGCATCACCTGGGGTGGAAGAAATTCCAGCCTCAACCGCTCGAGGCTGTCGCCTCTTGACCGCCTCGAGGCGGTGCGGTCGAGGCTGAAGGGGTGCGTTTTGTATTTTTGTGTCAATTTTTTTTTTTTAATCACTTAAAACCGAAACCTATGAAGCATGTGTACCGACCGATAAAAAAAAAAAAAAGAGAGAGAGAGAGATGTTGAGAAGAAGAAAGATGTTTGACCATGGAGGTTGCTGGCGGCCTCTTTGAGTCTTTGGTGAAAGATGGAGCTTAAAGAGAGATGGAGAGAGAGAGAGAGTCGTTGAAATGGGGAAATTTTATCAAGAAGAAGAGTAATGGTGTCAGCCAAAGTGATGGTGATTGGTGATTGGTGAGAGTGGGTGGGCATCAAAACCAAAAAATAAATTAAAAAATATAAAAAAGAAAAGCAAAAATAATGACGAGGGAAAAAAAAGTACAAGGGGTGGGATCCACTGATCCAGTATATATTGCTGTCCCCAAAAAAAAAAAAATTTTAAAAAAATTAAAAATTAAAAATTAAAAAAAAAAAAGAAAAAGAAAGTTGATAAAAAAAATTAAAAATTAAAAAAAAAAACAAGAAAGTTAATAAAAGGGAGGTAGTAAATAGAAAGTGGGATCAGCATGTAACCAAACAAAGTTATATATATATTAATATATATATTCTAAACATATCTGTAAATAGAAAATGGGATATTTATGTTAGTATTATTTTTAATGACTTATTTATTTAATATTATGAAATACTTTCCATTTTATTAATTTTCTTTAATTTTATTTATTATTATTATTATTTTTTTCCATTTTCCGATCGAGGCTACCGCCTCGATCTCCTCGAGGCTGCCGCCTCGCCTCTCGGAGGCTTGACCGCCTCGCCTCGCCTTTCGAGTTTTAAAACATTGCATAGAAATTGATCCAACCTACCATATGACTCATTCTCCCTATTATTAGACCATGTGAACAACATACCTTGCAAGGGGATGTCCACCACTCTAGCCAAATTGATGAAATTTCTGAAATTCCTCATTGACGAAACGCATCCCAACCCTCCCTTCCTTTCGCACGGCTCCAAGACAGTATTAAAATCCCCCCTATTACCCAAGGAACAGGAAAAGAGTTTTGAGCATTCAGAATAAACCCCCAGAGCTCTTTCCTCTCATTCTCATTATTTGCAGCATAAACATTGCAGAAAACCACATGTTTTTTCAACCTTAAGAATACACCCAACAAAATTATGCACCTATCATTAGAGATGCACGCTTGAACCTAAAAAAAAAATCCTCATTCCAAAGCGTAATCAGGCCTCCCGCAGACCCTAAAGCTTCCACCCCAATACCTTTATTAAGCACCAAACCTCCAAGCGACTTAACCACCCTATGATCAAAATAATTCAGTTTCGACGAGAAGCAGAATAGGTTTGTGTAGCTGCTGCACCAATCTCCTCACCACTCTCCTTTTTTCAACGCGACCCAACCCTCTGATATTCCATGACAATGCTATCATCAAGAAAAAGAATCCAACAACAACCGGACCCGCCAAAACCTTCACAACAAATTTATTTATTATATTATTATATTCTGAAATATTTTATTATTTATGTATATAAACTCATGTTCCTACTTATGTAGTCTTTACATACATACTGGAACTTTTTGTTTAAAACTTAAATGTTTGGTGATTTTGTGCTTTAGTAATGCAAATGTATTATTATATACATATTTTGAAACTAATGTTTTAGCTCAAAGTCAGTAATAAATGAAATGTGAAATGAAATGGTGATCATCAGTGATAATGGAAATGCAGAGCACACGACAAATGAAATGTTACGATTTTGGTTTTATACCAATTTCTAAAATGTAAATGGCCAGAGTGGGCGTGGTTATTGGCAAGAACTTATTGAATCCATCGTTTGGGCTCATAATAAATTAAAAGTTGCTCCTGCTACTCAGCCTAGAGCCTTGAGCATTGTACAGGGACGTGCTGTAGGAGTAACCCATTACCTTCTGGGTGGAATTGCCACAACATGGGTGTTCTTCTTAGCAAGAATTATTGCAGTAGGATAATGGCTAGGAGAATTTGAAAGGCATTATGGCATTAAGATTTCCAAGGTTTAGCCAAGGCTTAGCTTAGGACCCCACTACTCGTCGTATTTGGTTTGGTATTGCTACTGCACATGACTTCGAGAGTCATGATGATATTACTGAGGAACGTCTTTATCAGAATATTTTTGTGACCGGGGTATTGGTGACACTACTTGACTTGCGCTTGTTTTTTATGAAATGTTATTAATCGTTATCGTACACTAAAAATGTTACTTTTGCAAGTTTACTTGTATTTGAAAATGTTACTTTGGCAAGTTTAATTGTATCTGAACATTTGAAAATTTATGTACTCTTTAAATGTTATTGTAAATTCCATAAATGTTTTCGATCATGTTATGCAATACTTATTGAGTTGACAGCATTACTTTTGCAAGTTTACTTGTATTTGAAAATGTTACTTTGGCAAGTTTACTTATATCTGAAAATGTTAGTTTTGTAAGTTTAATTGTATCTAAACATTTGAAAATTTATGTACTCTTTAAATGTTATTATAAATTCCATAAATGTTTTCGATCACGTATTATGCAATACTTATTGAGTTGACAGCACACCCCTTGTCATTTAATATTTTGCAGACTAGGTATCTTAGAAGCTGACGCTAGGGCGATAGACTTGAAGGAGTTGGAAGTGATTAAGATTTTATGTAATGTTTTCCTTTGTTTTGTTACTCATAATTTGAGTTTAGGTATTTGGTATTGGCATGGAGCTTCCAAGAAACTGAATTTTCTACCTGGTGGCCTGCCAAGAAAGTCTCAGCTCCTTTAAAGATGACTTACAAACAACAATTTCACATTGATAATTGTTACTCTTGGTCTAAAATTTCAATTTCTCACCAAGAGCTAACGTGTCTGACTAGTTTTACATATTAATTGGCCAGTTTACATGAATCATTCTTACACTTTCTGCTAAATTCCATACACTTATGTCAAAGTTTTCATTTTCTTATGTAGAAATTTGTGTCTTATTTGAATGTGAGAAGAAATTTTGTAAGTTTCAGCAACTGGTGTAAGTTTTTCATTCATATGCTAACAGAAATTTTGAAATTTCAGCTACCAGTCATTGTCGTTTAAGGTTGTGTGGATGGAATATAAGTCAACCATCATTCACTTTCATGTCAATATTGTGTTCTAGAATCTAGATTGATCATTTTTTATGCTGTTTATTTTTGTTGACTTCTTACATACGGAGAGAGCTCTCTCAATTCTAGACATCAATGGATATTCTTTCTTTCTTGTTGATCAGTTTGAAGTTACTGTTTTTCTTTTACGAATTTGCTTTTGCAATCGCCAGTATTAGTTCATCTGAGTCAATTAGTGATGTTGGGAGGACCTTAGTTTCCGGAGTTGACAGTGATTGAGATTTTATATAATGTTTTCCTTTGTTTTGTTACTTAGAATTTGAGTTTAGGTATTTGGTATTGTTTTAATTTCCTTTAGAGTGGTTCGAACCTTATTGTTGGATTTATTTGGAGATATATTTCCATTGGAGAATGGCTTATTTGGAGTTATTCAATGATCATTAGTTTCTTTTGGATAAAGTAATTAATGATTTATGACATAAAAGTCCATATTAAAGTATTTAATTACTATTTGAGTTTTGGGGTGTTACAAGCTTAACCTTTTAGGTCTCTATTGTTATAGAGCTTGGTTTGACTCAGAAGTTTGGGGTTCGAGTCCTCTACGTGATTGCATTTGAATTTGTTATTTGTTGTCTAAATTTGTATACTAACATCTATCTATACTGTCTACAAAGAGCTCTAAGTCTAGACACCAATGACTTGTTATCCCAAAACAAAATAAAAAATTGGCATGGAGCTTCCAAGAAACTGAATTTTCTACCTGGTGGCCTGCCAAGAAAGTCTCAGCTCCTTTAAATATGACTTACAAACAACAATTTCACATTGATAATTGTTACTCTTGGTCTAAAATTTCAATTTCTCACCAAGAGCTAACGTGTCTGACTCGTTTTACATATTAATTGGCCAGTTTACGTGAATCATTCTTACACTTTCTGCTAAATTCCATACACTTATGTCAAACTTTTCATTTTCATATGCAGAAATTTGTGTCTCATTTTAATGTGAGAAGAAATTTTGTAAGTTTCAGCAACTGGTGTAAGTTTTTCATTCATATGCTAACAGAAATTTTGAAATTTCAGCTAGCAGTCACTGTCGTTTAAGGTTGTGTGGATGGAATATAAGTCAACCATCATTCACTTTCAGGTCATTGTTATGTTGTTCTAGAATCTAGATTGATCATTTTTTATGCTGTTTATTTTCGTTAACTTGTTACATACTGAGAGAGCTCTCTCGATTCTAGATATCAATGGATATTCTTTCTTTCTTGTTGATCAGTTTGAAGTTACTGTTTTTCTTTTACGAATTCGCTTTTGCAATCGACAGTATTAGTTCATCTGAGTTGATTAGTGATGGTGGGAGGACCTTAGTTTCAGGAGATGGAAGATTTGAGCTTGGTTTCTTCAGTCCTGGTAGTTCAAAGAATCGGTACGTAGGAATTTGGTACAAGAAGGTCCCAGTTAAGACTGTTGTTTGGGTCGCGAACAGAATCAACCCCATCAACGATTCTTCTGGCATGTTAATGATAAACAGCACGGGTAGTCCTGTTGTTGTCATGAGGCAGAACAAAACTGTGGTTTGGTCAGCAAATTCGACGAAAGAAGCCAAGAGTTCAGTTGTATTACAGCTTCTGAATTCAGGAAATCTTGTTCTGAGAGATGAACAAAGTAGTGGTGATGGTTTTTCAAGTTACTTGTGGCAGAGTTTTGACTATCCTTGTGATACGTTGCTACCAGAAATGAAGCTTGGATGGGACTTAAAGACTGGTCTTGAAAGGCGTTTATCATCATGGAAGAGCCCGGATGATCCATCTCCTGGAGACTTCACTTGGGGGGTAGAACTACAAGGAAATCCTGAGATTGTTATGTGGAAGGGTTCGAACAAGTTTTATAGGGGTGGCCCGTGGAATGGAATTAAATTCAGTGGTGGTCTAAACTTGAAGCATAACTCAATTTTTGAGGTGAACTTTGTCAATAATGAGGATGAGTTGTACTACACTTTCAAAATGATAGATAAATCAATGTTCTCAATAGTTGTTATGAATAAAACCAGAAATTTACGAGATCGATTTATATGGAGCGAAACAACTCAAAATTGGAATATGTATTCGTATGTGCCAAGAGATAACTGTGACAATTATGGCCTTTGTGGTGCCTATGGGATTTGTATCATAACTCAATCGCCAAACTGCCAGTGTTTAGAAGGCTTCAAGCCTAAATCAACTGGATACGGGGACTGGTCTGAAGGCTGCGTGCGTAACAAGGCATTAAACTACTCAAAACTAGATGGGTTTATCAAATTTAATCAGATGAAATTGCCGGATGCTACAAATTCTTGGGTGAACAAAAGTATGAATCTCGAGCAATGCAGGGTGAAATGCTTAGAGAACTCTTCTTGTATGGCATACTCTAACTTGGATATTAGAGGACGAGGCAACGGCTGTGCTATATGGCTCGGTGATCTAATTGATATCAAACAGAATTCAAATAGTGAGCAGGACTTATTTATTCGAATGTCTGCTTCGGAACTAGGTATTTATTTAAATATTTTATGTTTCTCCCAAATGAGCATTTGGGTTTCTGTTTTCTTTCTTGAATTTATTAATGCATACATGCATATGTGATCGGCGCATAAACTAGTATCTTGCTATAGCTTCTGCATATATATATATATATATATATATATTTGCTGTAATTTGACTTAATTTGCTTTGATTTTAACTAATTTTCTTTGCTATATATATCGTCTATCAAGGTACAAAAGAAGGGCCTAAGATGAAGATAGTGGTGATAGTTACTGCCACTGCCGCTGTTGCTGGGGTGCTTATAGTAGGCTACTACATTTACAAAAGTAGGACAAATTTTGGTAACTTCGCTCTGTTTGCCTTCACAAAGCAATCCACACTTGATCAATAAAACTTTCTGTACATCTAAATGAGTGCAAGCAAATTACTTTCATTCATTTTTTTCTCCCCTAGAATTACTTATTTTGCAAAAGTGGATAATCTGTGAATAGAATCATAAGGGTGCATAACTATTAATCATTAATTGACTAGTTGTGAGAATTATGTTAAATAGTTTGTGTGAAGTCCAAAGAAAAAATATCTACTTAGTGAATCTAGTCTGTTACAAAAATGACTTCTGCCTCTACAATATACTTCAATTAATTTGTGTCCATTCTAAATGATATTATGATTTTAGTTCATAATGCAATATTACTTACAATTAATACATATATCCACTATTTCAGAGAAAAGTGAAGGCAAGGGGAAAACTGATCAGAATATTGAAGACCTGGAACTACCATTATTCGAGTTAGATACAATTGCTACTGCCACTAATAACTTCTCATTCAACAACAAGCTTGGAGAAGGTGGCTTTGGACCTGTATACAAGGTAAACTCACAACATACAAGTGTTAGAGAGCTTTTTATTAATCGATAGGCTTTTACCTAAAGGCTTAAGATTTTGAGTCTAACAATTAATGATATTATATTGTAAACTTGTTCACTTGTGTATCTTACACAATATTACAAATCATTTCACATAAAAAATTTCCAGGGTACGCTTGTAGATGGACAAGAAATCGCTGTGAAGAGGCTTTCAAAGATTTCAACACAAGGAATTAATGAGTTAAAAAATGAAGTAATACTGATTGCCAAACTGCAGCACCGAAATCTTGTAAAGCTTCTTGGTTGCTGCATTCAAGGAGAGGAGAAAATTCTAATATATGAATTCATGCCCAACAAAAGTCTGGATCACTTTATTTTTGGTATAAATGGATCCCTAAGAAGTCTACTTATGAATTCAGCTGGTTTAGGATATCTCTACTATGGACATTTCTTTTCTGTCAAAAAAAGATCAATTATTTATTTATTTATTTATTTTTTATTCAAGCAGGATACTAAACTAACCTGAGTATTAAACGTGTAGATCAAACTAGAAGTAAGCTATTGGACTGGTCCAAGCGTTTCAACATTATTTGGGGAATTGCTAGGGGACTTCTCTATCTTCATCAAGATTCTAGATTGCGGATTATACATAGAGATATGAAAACAAGTAATGTATTACTTGATCATGAGATGAACCCAAAGATTTCTGATTTTGGCTTGGCCAGAATTTTTAATGGAGACCAAAATGAAGTAAACACGAATAGAGTAGTTGGCACTTAGTAAGTATTACTTGTCCAGTCATTTTTATAATTGCTTGTGTTCCATTATTTAACATAATTTGTCTTTAAATATACTTCTACAGTGGTTATATGGCACCTGAATATGCTATTGAGGGGATATTCTCGATAAAATCTGATGTCTTTAGCTTTGGTATTTTATTGCTGGAGTTGGTAAGTGGAAAGAAAAACAGAGGATTTTATCATCCAGGCTGCAACCTTAGTCTGATAGGATATGTAAGTGAATATCGTTACATTTCATTTTCTATTAAGTTTCAAGAAACCATGTCACTTTTCGACAACTTTAAAATGATAAAATCGTGAATGAAAAACGGATTTCTTTATATTTTAGGCATGGAAATTATGGAAAGAAGGCAGGCCTTTGGAACTGACTGATCCAATCTTCGGAGAATCATGTAATGAATCAGAAGCCATACGGTGCATCCACATTAGTCTCTTATGCTTGGAACATCAACCTGACGACAGGCCAAGCATGTCATCTGTGGTTCTGATGTTGGGTAGTGATAACGCATTGCCTGAGCCAAAGCAACCTGGTTTCTTGATGGATAGGAAACCACAGCTTGAACCAGATTCTTCAAACAAGCCTGAGTTTTCTTCATCTAATGAAGTTACTATCTCACTGTTAGAGGCTCGTTAGAATTTCTTTTTAACCATATGCCTGGTAATATATTATCTCTACCTTCTAGTTTTGTTATGTTGCTTTTGATTTGAAGATCTTAGATGGTAATAAATTTCCTAGAATCTTTTCTTTATCATTCTGATTCATATAATTTCAGATAAGATTTTTCAGAAAAGATCCATATTCTAACTCTTGACTTGTATGGTAACTCCTAGTCAAACTTTACCTACCAAGAAACTTGATCTTCTATCCTAGAGAAGTTATATTATGTTTCTTTTCACACTATTGTCTTACTAGGAAATTCTCCATTCATAAACAAGATGTGTTTCGTAGTGATAACAATTTTTTTTTTTTATGGTTTAATATTCAATCTCTAACACTAAAGCATCAAAGGTGTCTAGCAGCTTTCAAACTTATGCTTCAAGACTTGCACATTCATACTCATGTAGGATTAAAGGGTTATTTTCTTTTGACTATTAGGAAAAAATGTTTTGATGACCAGGATGGTCAATGAAAAGGAGAAAATCTCTCTCCACATTAGAGTTACCATTTCCTTAGAAAAAAATGAAGGTTTAAATAGATGGATCTGGTGGGTCCATGCCGCCTGGGACGAAGTTCAAATCATGGTGAGGGCAATTTTGTGTTGTACTATATCTTTGTCTCTTCTCTTTGCGCCACACGGTTTACGGTTCTATGAAATAACAGCTTGCTTGACAGGACCCGCCCCAACTCCTATCTTGAGTACGAGGGAATCCTAAGAATCTTATCTTTTTCTTTCTCTGATGAGCTTGAGTTTGAGATTTACAACCCAAACACCTACGTACCCTATACTTAATAAGGATCAAAGCCATTGTAGTTCATTTAACTTTATAATAGCCAGCAAAAATACAATCTAAATAGTGTTAACATATAAGCTTTAAAGCTAATTAACTGCATTCTCTATGAATGAATCACATTTTCCTGTAAATACTAAATAATATAATAAAATATTTTCTGCTTTTATAAAATATAAATTATCTAACATAAAATCTAATATGTTGATAATCTCGAATCCGTTCTGTACTTTTCATAATCTGTAAATATATAAATAATATGAAACTCATTACCAAACTGGTACTCAGGGGAAAATCTCACATACGTGATACGTGGCAAGGAATCTCAATGCACACGGGGAAATACATATCTCACATACACGGTGATATCTGATCACTCGTATAGAGCTATAAATCTCACATACACGTTGATATTTGATCAAACGTTCAGAGTATATGGATATAATCTCATACACACGTCGATATCTGATAGAACGTGCAGAGTAATCTCACATACACATGCAGAGAAGCCCCAAAAGCCACATGCACGTGCAGAGATAATTTGAATCTGATACTACCGGGAAGGGTACATATATGGTATATTAAAATCTCAGCAGATCCTTCTTGAAATCTGTCTAAATAAACTATACTTATAGGATTCTTGATAAATCTTATCTCAAAGCTGGAATAATGATTGTCTTTTTTTGTTTTAAAAATACTTCAAATCTGAAATTACTAGCTGTTTTACAAATTCTAAGAATTCTCATCAAGTAAATAAATATATTTTTCTTCATCCTATACTTCTTAACTAAATTCTCAAACATAAACAATTGGTGGAATAATCTTAAAAGAATAACTTGATATTATTGACTCAAGAGATTACACAAATCACATTTAAATATAATCTGAAAAAAGCTGAATTTCTTTAATCCTCCATCAAAATACTCATTTTCTAACATCTAAATTTTCTATAATAACCTCGATTTCTACTATAAACTGTATACTTGTATGTAACTTGATATCTTTTATGTATTCAAACATAAATAAATTTCTAAAACAATTGTCTGATTTCCCTCTGATTTCTTTTCCTTCTCTATCATTCTTTATGTTCCAGTGCAACCAGTGCTCTATTCTTCTGAATCCTTTCGCTTTTCCATTTTCTCTCAAGTTCCAGTTTCCCTTTGTTTTCTGTGTCTGTCATCCTCTGTTTCTCTCACTTCTATATTTCTACCAGCCCTCTTTTATTCTCTGTTTTCTTAAAATGGAAGCCATCAATAAAAAGATTCTCTTTTTTCTTTCTAACCCATTATGATTTCTCATCTATCTAAATTTCTTTTCCATGCCCTGTATCTCTCTAGTCTCAACTACGTCTCTCTTTTCTGATTCTTGGTCTATCTCCTCTCACCTCTCTGTCTCTGTCTCTTTTTTGTTTTTTGTTGAACATCCCTTTTTCTCTCTAGGCCGAGTCTCTCTCCTATATCACTTCTTTTTATTTTTTTTAATCTTATCCCACCACTTGCTTTTGCCACCCAACCTCTCATCTTGCCACCTAGCACTCAAATTGACACCTTCCTTCTTCATCCACTGCCATCTGGCAGCTGGTTGATTATTTAATTCATTTTTATTTATTTTTTAATCTCACTTGTACCTGATCGACTTTTGGATCTTGGGTCATGTGTTTGGGCTTAGATACTGGGCTTGAGAAAATTTCTTGGACTGGGCCTTACATTGCTAGTCTCAACGTGAGGGGATCTAACTATTGATGTGACCCAACTATTCTCAAATCTCAACCTAACCTGGCCTAATTGACCAAAGGAGCAACAAAGGAATATTTTGCCCAAACATATAAAGAAAGGTCTCAGCTTCTTCTTGCCACTTTTTCAGGCATGTACTTCACTCTCTTACAACCTTCTTTTTAGTTTTTAGCACCCTTGTGATTGATTATGAAGATGGAAAATTCCCCATGACTTGGTGATATAACGATGTTAACTTCTAGCAAACTTGAACATGTCTGATATAATTATTTGCCTACTAAACTCACACACAGAGATGTGTTACACTTCACAATTTTATAAACTTTCTTGTAACATGTTTCTTGTTCATTTGAATTTTATAGGGTTTATTGATGTTCTATGATTTAATTGATAGACTCGGTATTGTCCTATAAGGTTATAAATTTATAATTTTGATGGTGAGATCACTGCCTACCTTTGAGAGGATTTGTTGGTGACATGTATATAATGCTCAAAGTCGATTTATTCAATTTGGAGTTGCATGACTTTGGTGCAGTCTTTGATAAAGATTAGATTTTTCTTCATGATGTTAGAGATGTAAGTTGTATTTAAATTGATTATTGAATTTGGATTTTTTGTTTTTTCTAGTTGATTCTAAATTATGGATAATATGATGAGTGATTTTTAAATCTTATGGTTTTCTAAAGAAAAGTTGTAAGACCATTTATATATATATATGAAAAGCAAACTTAATTCAAGCACACAAACCTTACATACCAATATGACAATCAGCAAACAAAAACCTGGCAATACATGGAGGGTAATCCTCCAACCAGAACTGATTCTGACTAATGGACAAGGCCAACCTGGTAAGGCCTCCTTCGTTGGTGATAATTGAATATGTCATTGAATTATCAGTTGGATAAATGATGTATTAATAATTCTTTGATGATATCTTTTGGTGTTATCATATGCACCTTTTACATTCATGAATCTTGTTAACGGAGTGATTAGAGATTTCCGATACGAATTAGTTTTGATGATTGTGATGAGAATAAAAAAGGAACCAAAACTCTGAACACTTGGTTAATGGTTGCGCTAGTATAGATCATCACCCTTGATACCAAACGATACGAGCACGATTTGATAACTAAAAATAAAATGTTGGTTTGCTTCGAGGGAAACCAGAACAAAGCAAACCAGTACCTCCCAAAATGTTAGAAATACTAACACATATTTGATAGATTTTAACTCATACTTTAATTCATTAATAGCAAGTCCTATTTATAGAATAGATACATGAAATTCAAATAATAACAGTAGAGATTAAATAGGATAAGAATCCTATCAGCTAACAACTTATTCAAATTTAAACTAAAAACAAACTAATTTTATTTTCTTAAAAACGTGATCGTAACATTCCACCACGCTTCCGATCCAACGTCCTCGTTGGTCAATATATCGACACTGACCCGTCACCCGACTATCAGTATTCGATGCGATAATATTATGCCCATACATAATACTAACACATCTTAATCTAGCCTATAAATTGCCGACCGAAGTCATTGCTCCAAACAGCGGAATGGTAGTTCGACACGAACCTAGCTGAAGTGCTTCATAACCGGCTCTAATACCAAATGATACGAGCACATTTATTTCAATTTTTAATAAAATAGATAAATGTTTGTTTTAGATTTAAATTTGAATGATTTGTTGTTGTATATGATTTTTATCCTATCCATTCTCTTTGTTATCTTTTACATTTCTTGTATTCTCCTATAAATAGGACTTGCTCTGTCAATAATAAAAGATGAATTAATTTGGCTATCAACTATGTGTTAGTCTTTTATGACTTTTGGGAGGTTCTGGTTTCCCTTAAAGCAAACCATCATTTTATTTTTGATTCAAAGAACATGCTCATATCAATAATGATACAGACCCAAATGTCTGTAATGAAAAGTTACATAAAATAAAAAGAACAGGTTAATTCGAGGAAACCTTAAACCTCCCAAATATTGGTGTTTTGAGGAACCAACATCCTCCTATATACAACATAAAAGTTGTGGACAATAATTCTGATGCCTCATTTTATTTCATAGACCCCTTTTTATACAAGTGAATTTGAACGTTGGAATTATCATGATAGACACGATTCGATATCTCAAGAATCAAGGAGATGGAAGCGGTCCACTACTTAACTTTATCTAGCTAGCTACTCCTAAAACATTGCAACTAACAAAGTAAAAGTAAAAAAGTAAAGATAACAGAGCATGGGTACCAATGTGGAACATGCGTACCAACATTGGCCTTGGTGCATGACATGCGTGTGAGGTTTGTATCATCACCCCTTTCAAGATAAAGTGTAATTTTAATCTATAGTGATACTACTTGTAAGTGAAGTTTTCATAATGTGATACTTTAATTATTAGAAAGCATATTCATGGTTATATGACTGAGGATTGATCATTTTCAACATCCAAGTATATTGCGTAGTGTATATGGATTTTTTATTTTTTATTTTTTTTTAAAAAGAAGTATTTCATCGACTTTTAAAAGATTTTTGTTTATAGGCTCAACTCTTTGAAATGTTTTTATGAAAGTTGATATATTTGCTTAATGTTTATAATCCAATATTTGCTTTGATATTACTCATTTATATGAAAGTTGATATATTTGCTTAATGTTTATAATCCAATATTTGCTTTGATATTACTCATTTTATTATATGTATGTATTTCTAATTTCTAATTGAGATTTTTCATAGCTATCATTTTGACATAGTTTTTTTTTTTTCTTCGACTATAGATGAAAAAAAAAAAAAAAAAAAACTTTATTGTCTTCAAACAATTATCTCTTTCTTTATGCTAGTTATTCAAGTTATTTCTATGTTTGATGGACTTTCAAAGTATATTATTATTTTTATGATACCATTTTATTTGAGACTACGTTTAAAATGTTAAGATTGATGAAAGTGAATTTGGTTTAATTAATTGTATATTCATTTTGTTTTCACATTATTTGTTCTCTAGTTACGATGGTATTAAACAAAAAGAGTCTTCCATAACATGTAATGCATGTTGTGAAAACTCTCAACTAACATACATGTGCAAGTTGTTAATAACTTAAAGGGGAAATTACACCCACACCCTTGAATTCATTCGTAGTGAGGAAATGTTAGAACACAAAAATTCATTCTAATATTAGAACACAAAAATCTTAGAACAAATATTTTTTTAAATAACCAAATTTCAATACAATATTTTCAACTTACGAATTTACGATATTCTAATATTCCAACTCTACTTGCATATCATATCCAAATTCATTCTAAATACAAACCGAATACATAGGCTATGCAATTGTACTTTCTACAACCCCACCAAGCTTATAGTCACCCACCTATTTTGCTTATTTGCAGCACAGTAATACCATTTGGAAATGAAATGTCTGGAACACATGGATAAACCCTGATTCTTGTTGTCGAGCAAATAACTTCTTGTTCCTGTAGGCCTTCCCACACTGGAATCTGAAATTGATGGAAAAGAGCAATCAGCATGAGTCATTGGAGGAGAAGACAATGAACCTCCTTGGACTGAGGCAGGCATATGGCAGGATTCAGTTAGGGAACTTACCTCTTGAAAGCCATCAAATGGAAATGACATTAAGGCAACATTTACAGCAGCATGCTCTTCTGTCTTTCTACTTTTGAAGAAATTTGGGCTCTCAAAGGCATGCCCGTCACCTTAGAGCAAGGGGCATGAGCAGGGCCCTCTTTCGTACTGGTATACGCTAGTGAATCGATCTTTTTCAATCAACAATGCAAATCTATAAGCACAAGTTAACTTACTTGAAAGATCAAAGAAGAGATAATAATCATGAAAACATAGCAAATATCAGAAAAATTACAAGAGAATTGTAGTAATGACAATGACCATACATAATGTAATTGCAAAGCAAGCACTCCTGACAACAAAAGCTCAGTAAAACTGAAATCTAATGGCTGAACCACAGAGGCAACTGAAGAGGATAAATAACCTGCAGCATCTAGTCTAAGCCTGATAAAATAATGAGAAAAATCCGACAAACGTTGCTAAGAGTCTAGAAAGAATTTAAATCTAGAACCAGCTCTCAACAAGTTTAATATTCCATGTAAAAGTTAGTCCAAATTCCAAAATATAAGAACTTGATAAGCGCATAGTCATGGTAATTTGCAGAACACGAACACTTTTTAAACATTAAATTTCAGAGTATGAAGGACAAGTGAAACAATAAACATTTGTAGAATCATCGTTTACATCCATCAAACATGTTACTACGATCGCAAAAAAGAACATGAATTATACATATAGCATAAATAAACATGACACATCAATAAATCCAAGAAAAACAAAAAGGTGAGCAGTAAATCAACACTTGCATAAATAAATATGTAAAACATAAACACAAAAGAGCAATAAAAGGAAAAAAAAAAACATGAAAAAACTTACTCCACATCTAAAAGAGGAACTCTCTTGCCCCCAAGACCATGCATCCCTGAAAACCAGTCCATCAATGGTTATTACTACACTTTCTAATCATTGAAAATGAAAAATGAAAAATGAAACATTATAAGTATAAAAATCAAAAGACAATGTAGTATAATGGAAGGTTTGAGCTATGCTTAGTAACAAATATCAAAATCAAACTTCAATGTGAACACAAGTTATCTCTAATAATACCACCATAGCAACTGCTTATTGAACACAAGTTTCAAATGGAAACAAAATGAGTAGCCAAGCCAATTTAGGCTAGTAAATGCAAACTCTTCTCACGATGTACAGCAGAAAATTTGAGAAAACCATGCTCACAACACAATAATTCTTTTCAAACCTGAATTGTCAACGGATACAGGGTTTGTCAACATGTTCTGTATTGAATGTAAGTTGAAAACTAAAGCACGGACATGCAATTAGTGGTGTCTTCTTATTTTTCTATGTTAATAAAGCATTTGCACAAAACTACAAGACTAATGAATGTAAATAAAGCAATTTCTATTTGGTTTTTCCACAGTGACTCTGCCCTCTGCTTTGCCAGAACCAGTTATTTGTAGTTTGGCTTTACATGTTTTAAAACAGACCAATACCAATCTAAGTAAACACCATTATAGCTCAAATTAAGATGATAAAGCCAACTAAATAAAGTAATATTGCAACTTTAATGGGGAATATTTTTGAAACAACTTTTTTTCAATCCAACAGTGGAAAATTTTGAATGTTTATGCTATGCTTCATCATATTACATGAAAATGATATCTCAACTGAATCACACAAATGAAATTTGGCCTATTTCATTCTTTTTGTGCTATACACAGCAATATAGCACCCTAAACAAAAGCTAAGAAAGATTAATAGGAGCATCCGCACCTAAACAAAATCACATTGCAAAGAGGAATAAGAAACTTCACTGATATACAAAAATCCTACCAAAAAGAAAGAAAAAAAACAGGATGCAGAACAAGATCCACGTTAATATTTTTGAACCAAATTAACATGCTAAAAATTAAATTATAAATTATAAAACTCACCTAACTCTAAATCGAATTTCAGCACTAACAGAATTCGAATCCGTAACTCTCAAATAACAGCAGTAGCAGAAATCGAATCCCTAAATCACAAATAATTCGAATTTCAGTATCTAACATGTTTATTCAAAATCAACCAAATAAGAGAGAATAAACGAAAAAGGAAGAGTTAGAACTTTTTCAACAATTCACATCGGTTGAAATTCATACAAACTTCAACAATCGAAAATCGAATTTCAAGCAACTGAAAAATGGATTCGAACTCACCTTCTAAGAACAAATCGCGGTGGTTTTGGTGGTTGTGTGGGTCGCAGTGCTTACGGTGGCTGTGGTGGTCGCCGAGCTCACGTTGGCTGTGATTGTCGCAGACGGTGGAGAAATTTTCATCGTGAGAGACACGAAAAAATAGACTTGAAAGGAAAAAAGTGTAAAAGACAATGTTAGAAAAAGTAAAATAATAATAATAATAATAAAAGAATTGGGCTTTTTACGATCGGTAGGCTTTTAAAATTGGGGAAATAATCGTATTCTCCACTTTTCATGACATCTTAGTCTATAAATAAAATTTTGGAATTTTTCATGGTCGATAATGCGGTTAAACTTTGATACGAAGTCTGGTTGGAGGATCGAAATTTTACATTGTCAGGATTGACCTTTGTGTGCTTAGAAAATTATGAAAATTCATAGGTATTTGATAAAATTCTAATATTTGGAGGAGAGTTGTTAATCTGATTGTTGAATTTAATGACAAAGTTTTGCAACTTTTCAAGGCCTTTAAGAATTTCAAATCAATAAAGTTTGAGAACTAGAATATGTTTTTCTGAAATTTCTTTAGGAAAATGAATAAAAAATGTATTTATAAGAAGTGAAGTTAGATTTCTTTTATTTGACTAGTTTGATTGAAGGATTATTATTCTATATATCTATAGGTTACTATATCGTTAGTGAAGCTTTAAACTTGCTATCATAAGAGATAAGTAGATTTTTTTTACATAGTATGTAGTTGCATAATGTTTTCTTAGAAAACAAATTTATTTATCATATTATTATATTCTAAAATATTTTATTATATATGGACATAAACTCATGTTCCTACCTATGTAGTCTTTACTTACATATTTCTTTTTAAATGATTTTTCCCTTTACTGAAACTTTTTGTTTAAAAGCTTAAATGTTTGGTGATTTTGTGCTTTAGGAATGCAAATGTATTATTATATACATATTTTGAAACTACTGTTTTAGATCAAAGTCAATAGTAAATGAAATGTGAAATGAAATGGTTATCACCAGTGATAATGGAAATGCAGCGCGAGGGACAAATGAAATGTTACTGTGAAAAGAAGTAGATAATAGTAGAATTGAGATTTCTAGAGAAAAATCTTCGAGGAACAAAGAACAGAGAAGAAGCCATGAAAGAGCTCAAGAGAGCTTTCTGAGATTTTATTCAATGAACTTCAATTTTACAGAAATGAATAATTAATTAGAGAATAAACACAATCTATTACTTATTGGAATATGGAAAAGCATCTAACAAACTTTTCTAACTAACTCCTGAAAATCAGGATCCTTAACCAATTATAAGCTAACACATCAGCATTGCTAACAAACTTCCTACAGCTGACTCCACGTCAGCTTCAATCCCCAGAATCAACTATTGCATTGCTGAGTGTGCACGTATCTTTCATCTGATTAGGTCCAGGTTCACTCTTCATGTGTGTGAAACTAGTAGTGTGATATTCTTCCTCTGGTTTCATGTGTGTGAAACTAGTAGAGTAATATTCTTCCTCTGGTTTCATATGTGTGAAACTAGTCATGCATATGTGTGAAACTAGTCATGCTACAATCAGTACTGCTAGAACCATTACTGATGTGAGCTAGATGAGCAGAGGACAACTTGGTATTATCTCTCACATCCCCCCGCAAGCTTAACTGGGGTAAGACAACCAAGTTCAGCTTGGAACAAAAGAAATGAAACTTGTCTTTAGTCAAAGCCTTGGTAAACACATCTGCCACCTGAAATTCAGAAGGAATGTACTGAGGTTCAACCAATCCTGAGCTGACTTTCTCCCTAATAAAATGTGTGTCAATGTCTATATGTTTCGTCCTTGCATGGAACACTGGATTTTTAGCCAAGGAATTTGCACCAACATTATCACACTAGATAATGGCAGGAGCTGGAACAAGAACATGAAGTTCCTTGAATAACGACTGTAACCAAATGACTTCCATGGTTAATTGAGCCATCGATCTGTACTCAACCTCCGTGCTAGATCGAGCTACGACCTGCTGTTTCTTAGCACTCCAAGAAATTAGATTCCTACCGAGAAACACAAAATTTCCACTAGTCGATCTTTGGTCATCCAAGCAACTTGCCCAATCGGCATCAGTATAGGCAACAAGATCAAGAGCAGAAGAAAAGGGCTTAAAAGAAGACCTTTATGGAGAGAACCTCTCAGATATTTGAGAACCCTCTTGCAAGCCTGCCAATGGCTACTAGTAAGAGCTGCAAGGAACTGGCTCAATTTGTTGACACTAAAGGCAATGTCAGGCCTAATGTAGCAGAGATATTGCAATGCCTCAATGGTGCTGCGATACTGAGTTGGGTTCTTAAGCAAATCTCCATCCTTTAGTGTCAGCTTGGAACCTGAGCTTGGATTGTCACATGGCTTAGAATCAAACATGTTTGTGCGTTTGAGAAGATCCACAATATACTTAGCCTGTGTCAAGTACAAACTAGTAGCATCTCTATATGCTTCAAATCCAAGAAAATAGTTGACTGATCCTAAAGTCTTTAAGGCAAAAGCTAATTTGAGATAGTGATAGCTTGTTAAATGAGAGACCTGCTAGAACCTGATATCAGAATATCGTCAACATACACACGCAAATACAAAACATGAGCATCAGACTTTTTAATGAACAAAAAAAGAATCTGAAGTGCTGTTGACAAAACCCCACCCAAGAAGAGTTGTACGAAGCTTGTGAAACCATGATCTTGGGGCTTGCTTTAGACCGTAAAGAGCCTTATTCAGCTGACACACAAACTGTGGATTAGAGGAATCCTCAAAACCTTCAGGTTGCCTCATAAACACCTTCTCATAGAGATCACCATTGAGAAAGGCATTATTAATGTCTACTTGCTGAATATCCCAGTTATAATGGACTGCCAAGGCGAAGAGAACTCAAATTGTAGACGATTTGACCACAGGATTGAAAGTGTCAAAATAATCGAGCCCAACAGTTTGGTGGAAACCCTTCGCAACAAGTCTTGCTTTATGCTTCAAGATGGTGCCATCAGGGTTGAACTTTGTTCGAAAAACCCATTTACTTCCTACCACATTCATGTCACTCTTGGCTGGTACTAAAGTCCATGTATTGTTTCTTTTTAAAGCTTGAAACTCATCAATCGTGGCTTCCAGCCATTTTGGACTTTGCATAGCAGTCTTTACTATCTTCGGTTCCAGTTCAGTGATAAAGCCAGCAGGGAAGCTGTATTTTGAGAGGAATACTCGAGGCCTAAAAATGCCAAGCTTACTTATAGTAACCATGGTGATGTGAGCCAATAGCTTGCATAACAGGTGCATGAGCTTCAGCACCAACATCATCATTCTGTGATGCATTATCAGCCTTTGCAGAAGCTGATTGATGAACCAAAGAGGATGCTTCATGATGATCAGCTGAGGGAGATGTCTCAGAGCTGGAATTTTGTCGACCAAGAGCAGTTTGAGGTGGTTGAGGTGACAAATCTGTAGTAGTAGAAGATGGAGAAAACATTTGAAATAAACTTGAGATATTATTAAAGTTAAGACCTTGGCTAGATGGTACTTTGGGAGAGCAAAACAAGCTTTTGTAGGGAAACTCTAGCTCATTAAACACAACATGCCTAGAGTTGAACACCTTTCCTGATAGATGGAGACACCTATAACCCCTGTGAGATAGGCTATAACCAATGAAGACACATTTACTAGAATGAAAGTCTAGCTTGTGTTTAGAGTGATCCCTGAGTTAGGGAAAACAAGAACATCCAAAAACTTTAAAGAAGTGATAGTTTGGTTTTCTTAAGTGTAACTTTTCAAAGGGTGAAGTGAATTGTAAAACTAATGAAGGTAGATTATTAATGAATAAAGTGGCTGTAAAGAAGGCCTCAAACCAAAATTTTAGAGGAAGACCACTATGAGCTAGTAAGACTAACCCCATTTCAACAATACTCTTATGCTTCCTTTCCGAAACTCCGTTTTGTTCATGTGTTAGGGACATGAAAACCGCACTATAACACCTACGTTTGATAAGTAAGACACGAAGGGCAGGTATTCACCTCCCATATTTGCCTGAAACACCTTGATTTTCCTCTCAAATTGCAATTCAATCATCCTTTGAAACTTTATAAAAACTGCCAAGGCATCTGATTTAAGTTTGAGTGGAAATATCCAATTAAAATGAGTAAAGGCATCGACAAATGCAATGTAATATCTAAAACCATCCGTAGATAACATTGGAGCCAGCCCCCAAACATCATTATAGATGAGTTCAAGGGGAGCTTTGACTGTTATACAAGCTCTTTTGAAAGGCCATTTATGAGCTTTTCCAAGCTTACACGAGTCACAGAATTCAGCAGTAGTTACATTGAAAGGAAAATGTAAACTATTTAGCACCCTTTTCAGAATTAAAGGGGCAAGGTGTCCTAACTTTGCATGCCAAAGAACTGAGTTGGTTTTGGCTGCAACAAAGCTATTAAAAGCTGGATATGCACCCTTGCTAAACAACAACTGGTTGCTAGCTTTATTTGTAGGAAAAACACAATTATTGTTATTTACATCTGATGAAAAATCTGAGATAGTCTTGAGTAGATGTATGCTCCTAGGAGAAGCTTCCACCAATCTCAGTTCATAGAGACCGTGATTAAGCGTACCTCGAAGTAAAAACCTCTTGGTTCTCTGATCCTTTATCAAGCAACCAGTGGAATTAAACTCAGCAAATGCATTATTGTCTTTAGTAAATTTTGACAAACTGAGTAGATTTTTAGTGATAGCAGGCACACACAAGACATGTTTTAAGGCTAAATCATGCTATGTTGTGTAGTGTGATATGATCCTAGTATCTCCAACATGTGAAATTCATAATTGAGCACCATTTCCAACATAAAGTTTATCATTACCTATGTATTCTGATTTTATCAAGAGATTGTTAAGGTTGGACGTGAAATGGTTGGTAGCACCACTGTCCACAAACCAGGTTGGATCTGCAACTGTCTCCGGAGTGGCAAAATAGGCTGTGGCTGGACCATTTTCTGAGACCTAACTTCCTCCTTGATCAATCATATTATTCTAAGGCTACTGTTGAGTGTAAAAGACCTGATTTCCTAAGAAGGAAGATTGATTTCCTTGGCCATGAGTGTTTTGATTTCCTTGTCCATTTTGATTACTAGAAACTGGCCCTTGAAATTGCTGATCAAATCGATGATAGCACTGAAGAACAACATGTCCATGCTTTCCATATAGTTAACAATACACTCTATGATTCCCTCGGCCACCATATTTGCCATTTCCTCTATTTCTACCTCTATTTGCACCTCTTGAGTTGTAACTATTGAAACCTCCCATGTTACTATTATTTCCTCTATTGTTACTCATATTCTGACCATTAGAGGCAAAATGAGCTGATGGATTAATGGTAAGACTTGCAGCATGACGACACGTCATTGCGGTGTCGGTCAAAAGATGAACATTTAAGTTCGACCTCGCTAGCGCTCGAGTCACAAGGACTAGCACAGCAGAAAGTGAGGGTATCGTTCGGCAGGGAGGTGGGATCCACCGACCGTCACTGGTTCTAGCTATTATTACAACACTCCGAGAGAACTCGTGTGTTGCGGTTGCGGAAAAGTGTATGTAAGGTTCATAGTTAGTATTGGCATTAATTCCATATCAAAACGTGTTTATCTTGTAATGTTTAGTGGTTAGTAATTGAAGAATTTTGAAGATGAAGGACGTCTCAACCACAACTCATTCAAGAAGCCGGCTTTTAAGAGATTCAGGCATTATTGGTCGACAAAGGTATTCAAGGACCTCTTATCTCTTACAAGGCTAGGCACACACACACACATATCATTCTTGTGTGTTTCTTCATGATTTAATTTCATTTACATATCACTTTCACACACTTGGCAAAATATGCTCATGCATTCATATTAAGTTGATAAACTTTGTGTTTTGCATTTTCTATGACTATGTCCGGAAACTAGCATATGTGTGTGTCTTTGTGTTTGTATATTTCCGTATTTTGTGTTTAGGACTTGAACATGTTCTTATTTAATACCTTATTGAGTTCCGATCGTTTCAGTTACTCATTCATAAGGTTTCGAGTCCAAACAAGTTGACTATGTTACTTTTCGTTCTCTTTTGTTGAGTTGACTTCATTGATGATTTCCGAGATGATTTCTCAACCGTTTTTCAAAGTTGTATAGTCGTCGTCGTGTGTGAGAGAGTCACGGTTCGTAATCTAGAAACGGATTTAAAATCAGAGTTTGGACGCCCAAGATACGGGCTGAAGAACCGAGAGAGCGCACGAGAGGACAGCCCAGGCCGTGGGCCACTTGGGCTGGCCGTTAATGAGGCTGTGGGCCCCACGGCCTAGAGCACTCTCTGAGCCCGTGTGGGCCACGCGCCCCCCACGGCCAGGGGGTGATGTGGCACCACATGATTGGCTCCTTTGGCCTTTCTCTCTCCTCCTATTTCTTCCCTCTCTCTCTCCATTTTGAAAATTAAGAAGAAAATTTCAGAAATCCCGTAAGCTCTCGCTCTAGCATTTTTAGATTTTCAAAACACCATATCTTCCTCATCCGGAGTCGGATTTGAGTGATTCAAGTTGGAGAGTGTTCCTATTTGAGTCTTCTAACATCTCCAAGTAGTTTGGTGGCTGTTTGATCGTGATTTCAAGTGGTTGAACACTGATTTCCGAACCAGCTGCAAAATCCGAGGTATTAGTCTCAACTTTGGGATTTCTTGTTTTTTGACCTTCCATTTACTTGGGGTTTCTTCTTATATATCTATGTTTATATTTGGTAAAAGCTATTAGGAAAGATAGCTTGATTATCATTCTAATTGAAACTCAATTTGTGGACTATTGTTGACTAGATTCTATGATTCTAGGTTTTACATTTGTTTGTGAGTTGTATTTTGATTAGATTGATATCTAGGATTATTTGTGGATTGATTGATGTATTTTATGATTAATAATCCTCACATGTGCTTAGATCCTCTTATTGAACAAATCTAAGATTAGCACATTTGATTTTGTATTTAGAGCTAATTAGGATTTAATTGATTATTCATTATATCCGTGCTCTAAATACTTGCTAGAATATTCATTGTATACATTTTGTGATTCTAGCATTTTTTTTGTTGTTTGTGTTCTAAAGTCTTGATTATATGCTTAATGAACATGCTTTGTTTTCAAGCTTTAGAAACATGAATAGAATCTAGGATTTGGCATGTTTTAGGTGTTTTGCATGCTCTAGATTTTTGTTCATGTTTAAGGTCTAGACAACTTTGTTTTTGTGAACTTTGTTGCCTATGTCTAGATCTTCATGAAGTGTACCTTATCCATACATTTCATATGCTCATGCATCATTTTGTATGGTGTCATGTTTTGGATCATAAACTAGAAAAATGTACATTGTGTGCTCATTGATTATTTCTAGTTTCCGTAGGATGTATTGATCATATATTCTATGTTGCATGTGTTTGCATCATTTGCATCACTTAGATCATTGCCTTGTAAAAGGTGGAAGTCTCTTGCAAAGTGAGTGAAGTTTTGTGGAAAGAGCAAGGAGTCTTGACTAGGACATGTGGTCCGGATAGTCAAGCAAAAGTCTTAGCTAGGAGTGTGGTACTCCGGATGGTTGAGCTAGGAGAGCTTAACTAGGATCTTCGTGATCTGGATAGCTAAGCACAAAATCTTCCTAGAGACGTGAGCATCTTGGATAGGAAGTTGCTTCCTAGAGGTGTAGGACACATCTCGGATAAGAAGTAGGCTAGGTGGTTCACTAGGCCCGAGGGTAGACTAGGAGTTGATAGCTTGAGCAGATATCATGGGTTGGTAGCTTGAGTGTGTAAGTCCTTTTCGTCATAGTGAATTGCTTTGCCGGTGGTTGTGGATTCAATCCGTGGATGTTTCCTCTTCGGAGGTTTACCACGTAAAAATCAATGTGTCAAATGTCTCTATCTCTATCTCTTTATATTTGTATGTATGATCTATATAACTTGTTTAAACTCTTCATTTCCTCACATCCTTGTAAATAAGTTATTGATAAAGAAAGAGTTGCGCACATTGTTGGTTGAATCAACATTTGTTTCTTGTATCTTGTAAGTGCTTGAACATTGTATCTTGTGATTCTATATCAAGTTGTAAAGCTCAACTTGGTGAGTTTGCATTGTAATATTCAAAGTACAACTTGTGGAATTTAAATTTGCTCATTATTGAATATACTTGTAAAAGAGATACATTGTTTATTGATATATGTTTTGTAGACTAAGGGTGGTGAATTGAGTATACTTGTGATAATTGTTTTCTCATAACAATCATGTTTAAGGTTAATATGTATGCTCACCAAGGTTTTGACATAAGTCACGAAAATTTTTTTAAAACTAGTGTGTCAACCTATTCACACCCCCCCCCCCCCCCCCCCCCCCCCTCTAGGTTGTTTAGTATAACCTTGTAGGTATTTTTGTTAGGTTGATAATTAGTGTTGGCATTAATTCCATATCAAAACGTGTTTAACTTGTAATGTTTAATGGTTAGTAATTGAAGAATTTCGAAGACGAAGGACGTCTCAACCATTATTCGTTTAAGTTGCCGGCTTTTAAGAGTTTCGGACATTATCGGTCTACAAAGGTATTCAAAGACCTCTTATCTCTTACAAGGCTAGGCACACACTCACACATATCATTCTTGTGTGTCCCTTCATGATTTTATTTCATTTACATTTCACTTTCACACACTTGGCAAAATATGCTCATGCATTCACATTTAGTTAATAAACTTTGTGTTTTGCATTTTCTAGGACTATGTCCGGAAACTAGCATATGTGTATGTATTTGTGTTTGTATGTTTCTGTATTTTGTGTTTAGGGCTTGAACATGTTCTTATTCAATGCCTTATTGAGTTCCAGTCGTTTCGGTTACTCATTCATAAGGTTTCGAGTCCAAACATGTTGACTATGCCACTTTACGTTCTCTTACGTTGTGTTGACTTCATCGATGATTTCCGAGATGAATTCTCAACCGTTTTTCAAAGTTGTATAGTCTTCATCATGCATGAGAGAGTTACAGTTTGTAATCTGAAAACGGATTCGAATTCGGAGTTCGGACGCCCGAGATACGGGCCGATGAACGGAGGGAGCGCGCGAGAGGACAGCCCAAGCAGTGGGCCACAAGGGCTGGCCGTGGTTGAGGCCGTGGGCCCCACGGCCTGGAGCAGCCTCTGCTCCCGTGTGGGCCACGCGCCCCCCACAGCCAGGGGGTGATGTGGCACCACCTGGTTGGCCGGAATCCTCCCTCTCTCTCTCCTATTTCTTCCCTCTCTCTCTCCATTTTGAATTCCTAAGAAGAAACATTTTAGTTTTCCCGCATAGAGTTCTCTCCAATTTTTTCAAACTTCAAAACACCATATCTTCCTCATCCGGAGTCGGATTTGAGTGATTCAAGTTGGAGAGTGTTCTTATTTGAGTCCTCTAACATCTCCAAGTAGTTTGGTAGCTGTTTGATCATGATTTGAAGTGGTTGGACACTGAATTTCGCACCAGCTGCAGAATCCAAGGTTTGAGTCTCATCTTTGGGATTTCTTGTTATTTGACCTTCCATTTGCTTGGGGTTTCTTCTTCTATATCTATGTTGTTGTTTTGTAAAAGCTATTTGGAAAGGTAGCTTGATTATCATTCTAATTGAAACTCAATTTGTGGACTTATGTTGACTAGATTTTATGATTCTAGGTTTTACATTTGTTTGTGAGTTGTATTGTGATTAGAATGGCATCTTAGGTTGTTTGATACTTAATTGAATTAATTTTGTGTTAAAATGACTTTAAGATTTGATTTGGTCCTTTGATTATTAAAATCTAGGATTTGTGTATTTGTATGTGATTTAGAGAATATAGGTTTTGATTGATGTAAATCTCAAAACCTTGCTCTATATTTTTGTCTAGTATATTGATTGATTTTAATCTCATATATCTAGCTTTTAATTGTATATTGATAGCATCTTGAATTTGTACTTAATGAACATTTTGTGATTCAAGTGTTATGTGTGTGAATGAGACTTTGAGTATATGTGTTAGGTGTTTCACATGCTTAGGTTTCTATTCATGTATTTTTTGCATCTAGACTTGATTAATTGTGATATCACATGTTTAAGTCTATTTGTGCCATAGAATGTATTGATCACATGTTCTATGTTGTATTGAATGTTTGCATCATTTGCATTCACATGATCACACTAGGAAGTCCTTGTAAAAGGCATGAAGTCTTGGTTAGAGTCGGGATGACTCGGATAGCCAAGCAAGAAGTCTTGCCTAGAGTCGGGATGACTCGGATAGGTAAGCAAGGAGTCATGGCTAGAGTCGGGAGGACTCGGATAGTCATGCATGGGAGGCTCCCTAGAGGCAAGAGTGCCTTGGATAGGGAGTTGGCTATTGTATTGGTAGGCCTAGGCGTATGGTTAGACATAGAGTCCGATAGAGCAGGGTACACGGGAGGTGTATGCACTCTTGAGGAATTTCTAATCTACCATTGATGTTGGTTGTGTGTGTTGTCCAATATATGGTGGTTCCGCATCATTGAGGGATTTCATACTTTCCAATAGGGTTGGGTAGGCTTAGACTTCACTAGGTTGGGTGAGCTAAAGATTGGTCACTTTGTGAATGTTCTATGTTTGCTTTCCAATAATATAGTACCCAATGGTTGTAGTTCAACCCGTGGATGTTTCCTCCTTGGAGGTTTTACCACGTTAAAAAATCCCTTGTGTTAATTTTTTCTATCTTTTTCTCTTATATTTTAATTGTATATTTTATTGTCTTGATTCATAATATCCACATGTGATATATTGTGAAGCAAGTCTTTGTATAGTGTGATTAGTATATTCATTCTATAGATCAATTTATATATTTGATTCTTTTATTTATTGTAATTTTTGTATAGTGACATTTTGATCACTCTTGTAACACATTGAACATCTTATGAAATACAAGCTTATTTTGTTGTTATGTTTATTTGCTATTTTACCTCACATGACTTGTTGATATACTTAGACATTTCTCTTATGATTGTATCATCGTATTGTCTATGTATGTCTTCTTTGGCTTATTGTGTTGTGTGTAAGGCTACCTTGAGGGACAAACGAATGTTTGTTCAAGGGTTTGAAAAAAGGTGTAAAAACCTATTCACCCCCCCCCCCCCCCCCCCCCTCTAGGTATGCTTTAAGCAATTTAACTTCGTTTGTGTACATTCAATTTTCAATTGGTATTAGAGCGGGTCACTTAAAGCAATTAGTGTGATTCAGGATCTACAAGGTTATTTACTATGATAACAACCTTTAGTCTATTTTTGTTTGTAAAGGTTGTCCTCCTTTGTTGATTGGGAAAATGTTTGTTTTGATGAAAATGCTATGATAGACTTTGCTATGTCTAGTGATGAGCAAGCTTGGTTGGATTGTCATGAAAGGTTTCTCTTCTCCGTGTCTTATATTTGATGGAGTAGTTTCTCCAAACCAATATGTTCATAAAGTATGAATGAGGTTTATTTTTGAGAAGTTGAAACTTTTAGACCCTTTTGCCATTTATAATGGTGTAAGTATTTTTTTTTTTTTTTGACACCTTGCTCTTTATAAAGATTCAAATATGGCAAAAGAGGCATGGAATAGATTCCAAGCTACTTGTGAAAAAGGTTCTTCTCGTTTTATATTTCATTTGTCTACTAACAATTTTGTTGATAAGCTTGAAAAGCATGTTAGTGACAAAAGTAAAGAAGAAGAAGTTTTCCCGGAGGATGATCGTTCTAGACATGATCACTTGAGTTTGCAACTCAATGAAGAAGATTGCAAATCAAAGACCACCAACTTCAACATGATGACAAAAGCTCAATCTCTTGAGAAGGAAAGAGATAAAGCTTTGAAGGAAGTTGAAGTGAAGAATGGAGTGATCAAATGTCTAGAAAAGAAGACGGTTGAAGATGCTCTTGTGTTAGATAGTTTAATAAATGATTTTGCTAATAAATTGTTTTATTTCTTGTAGGAAATGATCAAAGGCAAGGAAGAGGGTTTGGCAATCATGAAGGCCAAAGAGCTTGGTGATCTTCATGAAGATTCAAGTGACTTAAGCTTTGTAGTTGAGCAAGTTGAGTCTCCTACAACTAAAGGCAAGTCATTAAGGAACAAAAGGATTTCAAAGGCCAATCTTCCAAGGTCAAGTGCAAAATCAAGAAGAGTAAGGAGCCTTCATCGTCGGTACACTCTAACCCAAATAGTATCATCTCCTTATGTATTATGGTTTGCCAATTTTTGAAATGTTGTAGTGCATACTAAATATATATGCCATGAGTATATTAGACATTACAAACTAGGAAATGAGATGCATGTTAGTGAGATGAGAAAATCTTCTATGTATGTTTCTTGCATGATAACTCTTTGAATTTTGTGCGTGTTAATGATAATCATGTAAGGAATATTGTCAAGAAGATTTGGGTGAATATGAGTGTTTCACATGATCATATGTATAGTCTTGATAATATCTTTGTTGTTGGCAATAATGTTATGTATAACATGAGAATATCTTTATAGAGAAGATGGTTGATGTTTATCTTCTAGATATTATATTGCCATAAGAAATGATCATGATGGTTTTTTTGTGTTTGTGCTCCCAAGACCAAATGGGTCAAGAGTGAGTGCTCTTAACATTAGTGTAAGTTGCACATGCGAGTTGGCTTTAAGATTAGTGTCTAGTTTTGAGTAACTTAGCTAGCTAGCTTTGTTTCTCAATGACTTTGACATGAGCTTAGCTACCTCACAAATTTTATTATGATAGTCAAAATCCGTTGATTAACTTTTGAGAAGTTGCATATCATGAAATCTATTTGGTGATAATCATGTTAAGACTTTTGGAGAAAGTCATTTTTGTTGTTGATTGAGTTGAAATGCATGGTCTTTATTCTCTTGGGATGAAACACCAACAACTTGTTGTCATAAGGACAAACAAGCCAAGAGAGCTCATAAAAAGAGCGAAGGCTTTGCATTTGATGAAAAAGCTTGCTTAGGTATTTCTATATCCTAATGCTTGCTTTCTAGTTTTTCATCTTTCGACTCTATGTTTGCATTACATCATGTAGCATGTCATATTATAGAACTAGTATAGCATTCATATGGTTCTTGTTGACATTTGCTCTCTAAAGATCTTTTAGTGATGTGTTCACAATGATCTTATACATGATGCTTGAAATGCTTGTGTGATTGTTGAGTGGCTTGATGAGAAAAACTTAATTTGAATATCAATTTCTTTGAGAGCTACTCACTTGAGAAGTAATGATCTTTAAACAAGTAACTTGTATTGTTACTAGATCATGCACTTGAGCTTGAAAATCTTTTTTTTTTTTTTTTTTAAGTGCACTAATGCTTCTCTTATATGTTTTAGTTTTTGAGTATGTGTGGTTGAAAGTATGTAGATTATGGATGCATCTAGAAGCCTATTGCTTAGTACATGATAGATGACCTATGGTATGTATCCATTTTGCTTCAGCACTACATAGTAATCAATGAGCACCCTCATGGAAAGGGCTACACACCTTGGTTGTGAAGCCACCCAATGTAGGAAAGGGCTACGCCATTGTGATGAGTGAAAGCCGCTATGAGGAGTATATGTTTTCGTTAGTATAATCAAAGAAGTGTTGAAATGAATCATAAAAGAAAAATCTTTGGTTCTAAGCCTAAAAGAAATGAAAAATAAAAGGCTTATTGGTGTATAGTTGAGAATTGTGAAAAAGCTCGGGTTGACAAATAGAAACGGGAAAACGAGCCACATGCACACACACGCTCACATGTTGATATCTATTCTTTTAAAGCAAAAAACTGGATGAATATCGGTTTGACCTATGTTTGGAAATGCTTTAGATGGATAGGTGTGGAAATTATTTGCATGTTGATGTCACAATTACTCCTATTATATATGTGAGAAGCATTCACACACACACACACACACATATTTTGCTTATGTGCTTGATTCATTAGTAATGTGAGAATATTTTTGAGAGATTAATGAAAATCTATGATTCCCTCTTGGACTTTAAAAGTGATGAAATATTTTCTCTAATTGCTTGAATGTGTGATTGTGTGGATCTCGTTGTGAACAATACTCTATCTTGATCTTAGATAGAGCACTTATCAAGGGGGAGCATAGTATGCTAGACTTTGTTTTCTTTTATGATATGTTCACATGCTTTGAGTTGATTCATAATCCCTTATGAACAAATCTACTTTGTGATAATATGTGAAGCATATGTTTAGGGGGAGCTTAGTTTATTCAACTTCGCTTTCTATACGATTTGTTTGCTTAATATCTCGTTCTTTATCTCTTGTATCCTTTGTGTATTCCTTGGCAAAAAGGGGGAAAAATGTATACATCACCATGTGTGGAGAAATGTTCCAAATGTGAGTATATTGTTTCTCTTTGTGCTTAATTGAGACTTTGTCTTAAGGGGGAGAATTCTTGTCTTAAAGGGGAGAAAAGAATTCTTGCTTTATAAGGTTAAGGAGCTTAGGGAGAGCTTTAAATATAACATTTATTTGAGATAAAGCATTTGTTTGAGATAAGGGAAGTTATTGTTTGTTTGGCATATTTTTTTTAAATATGATGAATCTTGAAGATGTTATTTCATATGTCTTGATATGCATGATGATTCTTCATAATGATATATGTCTTTGTATGTTTGATCACAATTAATGCATGAATCTTTTTGTAATAATTGTATGATTGTGTTTGCAATCACCTTCTCCTTGTTTGGGGTTGTATAGTAGTTGAGATTGCAATCAATTTCTTCATTCTTGTGGTTGATAAGAGAGTAATTGCAATGAAATCCTCTTTGTGTGGGGCCGATAGTAATTGTAGTTATAATCAATTTAGTTGAGTGTAGTTGCAATGAGTTTCTCTTTGTTTTGGGGTCGATAGTAATTATGGTTGTAATCAATTCAATTGGTTATGGTTGCAAAAAATTCCTCCTTGCTTAGAGTGATAGTAATTGTGGTTGTAATCAATTATATTGCTTGTAGTTGTAAAAAATTCCTCCTTGCTTAGAGTGTTAGTAGTTGTTGTTATAATCAAATCTCTTCTTGAATGGGGTCGAGATGATTGTTGTTGATACCAATTCCTTTATATTTGGGGTTGATATGATTGTTTATGCAATTGTTGAATTTGGTAGAAATGACCAATGTGCTTATGAGTAAAATTTATGCATTTGTGATTCATTTTTCCTTGATGAGTTTGTTGTGTTGTCTAGATTTGTATAACCTTGCTAGGTTAACATCGATAACAACAAGAATCAAGGGAGAAGATATAAGAGCTAAACACAAAGGTGGGTCAATAAGATGCAAAAATCAAGAACTTGGAAGAAAGCATTTCTTCAAGCAAAGCATCCACCTCCAAATATGAGGTCATCAAATCGTTCAACGTTCTTTGGTGGCACAAGTTGCTAGCAAAGCTTTTGTGATCTCAAGGTATCTTTTCTCTTTTCCCTTTGGCTTCATTTTATGTCAAAAAGAGGGAGAAATATGATATTGTTTTAGCATATCTTCTTTATGTATGTGTTAAGTATTGAACTTCATATGGCGTGTAATATTTTGGATATGATATCTTTGTTGGATGCATGTATTAGGGGGAGCATACATGATCCATTTGAACTTTAAATGTGTTATTTTCTTGCCAATGAATATATATTGCCATATGTGTTGTCTCTTGGATATTCTTGTGCTTTCAAGTTTATTTTAGGTGATATCAAGAGAAGACCAAGATGAAGTTCAAGACTTGTTTTGGTTGTTAATTTGTGTCTATATGTGTAACTCATTGTACTCATTGTGACCAAATTTTCTTTGTAATTGTTTTAGTGTTTGTTTAGGGGTTTTGACATGGAATTTGCCAAAGGGGGAGATTGTAAGGTTCATAGTTAGTATTGGCATTAATTCCATATCAAAACGTGTTTATCTTGTAATGTTTAGTGGTTAGTAATTGAAGAATTTTGAAGACGAAGGACGTCTCAACCACAACTCATTCAAGAAGCCGGCTTTTAAGAGATTCGGGCATTATTGGTCGACAAAGGTATTCAAGGACCTCTTATCTCTTACAAGGCTAGGCACACACACACACATATTTCTTACCTTCATTGACGACTACAGCAGGAAGACTTGGGTCTATTTCCTAAAAAAGAAGTCTGAAGTATTTGGTTACTTCAAAGAGTTCAAAACTCTCGTGGAGAAGCAAAGTGGCTATTATATTAAAACACTGAGATCAAATCAAGGTGGAGAATATACTGCAGGTGCTTTCCAGAAATTCCTTAAGCAACAAGGAACTAGACATCAGTTTACACCAGCTTATATTCATCGGTTAAACGGTGTAGCTGAAAGGAAGAATCAAACAATCTTTAACATGGTGAAAAGCATGTTAAAGGATAAAACATGCCTAAAAGTTTTTAGGCTGAAGCAGTCTTGTATGCGGTATATCTACACAAACACATGTCCTACAAAGAGTTTTGATACAAAAACACCGCAAGAAGCATGGAGCACTCACAAACCAAGTGTGAGCCACCTTAGAGTTTTTAGCTTCATTGCTTACATCAAGGTCCCAGAAGCGAGAAGAACCAAGCTTTAAGATAAAAGAGAGAAGTGTATCCATGTTAGATATGGTGACAGAACTATGGGTTACTGGCTATACAACCCTGTCACCAAATGATGTAGAACAAGTTGCACATTCCTACATGGCTTTGAGGGACCATCCTAAATTCAAGGCTAAATGATGTCCGGGCATCGAAGTTGGAAAAATGAGTGATTTTTAAATCTTATGGTTTTCTAAAGAAAAGTTGTAAGGCCTCCTTCGTTGGTGATAATTGAATATGCCATTGAATTATTAGTTGGATAAAAGGTGTATTAATAATTCTTTGATGATATCTTTTGGTGTTATCATAAGCACCTTTTACATTCATGAATCTTGTTAACCGAGTGATTAGAGATTTCCGATACCAATTAGTTTTGATGATTGTGATGAGAATAAAAAGGGAATCAAAAGTCTAAACACTTGGTTAATGGTTGCACCAGTATAGATCACCCCTTTCAAGATAAAGTGTAATTGTAATCTACGGTGATACTACTTGTAAGTGAATTTTTCATAATGTGATACTCTAATTATTAGAAAGCATATTCATAGTTTTATGACTAAGGATTGAATCATTTTCAACATCGGTACATTGCGTAGTGTATATGGAATTTTTTTTTTTAGAAAAAAAAGAAGTATTTCATCGACTTTTAAAAGATTTTTGTTTATAAGTTCAACTCTTTGAAATGTTTTTTTGAAAGTTGATACATTTACTTAAATGTTTATAATCCAATATTTGCTTTGATATTACGCATTTTATTATATGTATGTATTTCTAATTTCTAATTAAGATTTTTCATAGCTATCATTTTGGAATGAAGCTTTTTTTTTCTTCGACTTTAGATGAAAAAAAAAAAAAAAAACTTTATTGTTTTCAAACAATTTTCTCTTTCTTTATGCTAGCTGTTCAAGTTATTTCTAAGTTTGAAGGACTTTCAAGGTATATTATTGTTTTTATGATACCATTTTATTTGAGACTACATTTAAAATGTTCAGATTGATGAAAGTGAATTTGGTATTAAACTTCTTTTACTACAACAAAAAGGGTCTTCCATAACATTTAATGCATGTTATGAAAACTCTCAACAACATACATGTACAAGTTGTCTAAATGTTTCTACAATTTAGAGTGCTTGTTAAAAACTTAAATTCTTCAACTTAGAATGCATGTTGTTCTACAACTTAGAGTGCTTTTGTTAAAAATTTCAAGTAAAAACTTCAAACAACTTGCATGGGAAGTTGTACAAGACTAGATCTTTATGAATTCATTCGTAGTAATGTTTATTATATACCGTCAAAAGACAAAAATCTTAGAACAAATATTTTTTTAAATAACCAAATTGCAATACAATATTTTCAACTTATTTCCGATATTCTAATATTCCTACTCTACTTGCATATCATGTCCAAACTCATTCTAAATACAAACCGAATACATAGGCCATGCAATTGTACTTTCTAAAATAACCAAAATAGGCTACCCACCTATTTTGCTAATTTGCAGCACAATAATACCATTTGGAAAAGAAATGTCTGGAACACATGGATAAACCCTGATTCTGTTGTAGAGCAAATAACTTCTTGTTCCTGTAGGCCTTCCCACACTGTGGAGTCTGAAATCGATGGAGCACAGCAATCAGCATGAGCATTGGAGGAGAAGACAATGAACCTCCTTTGGACTGAGGCAGGCATATGGCAGGATTCAGTTAGGGAACTTGCCTCTTGAGAGCCATCAAATGGAAATGACATTACGGCAACATTTACAGCAGCATGCTCTGCTGCCTTTCTACTTTGAAGAAATCTGGGCTCTTAAAGGCATGCCCGTCAACTGTGACTCTCACCTTAAAGCAAGGGGCATGAGCAGGGCCCTCTATTGTACTGGTATACACTGGTGAATCTATATTTTTCAATCGACAATGCACATCTATAAGCACAAGTTAACTTACTTGAAAGATCAAAGAGGAGATAATAATCATGCAAACATAGCAAAGATCAGACAAATTACAAGAGAATTGCAGTAATGACAATGACCATACATAATGTAATTGCAAAGCAAGCACTCCTGACAACAAAAGCTCAGTAAAACTGAAATCTAATGGCTGAACCACAGAGGCAACTGAAGAGGATAAATAACCTGCAGCATCTAGTCTAAGCATCTAGAAAAATCTGACAAACGTTGCTAAGAGTCTAGAAAGAATTTAAATCTGGAACCAGCTCTCAACAAGTTTAATATACTATGTAAAAGTTAGTCCAAAATCCAAAATACAAAAACTTGATAAGCACTTAGTCATGGTAATTTCAGAACACGAACACTTTTTACGCATTAAATTGCAGAGTATGAAGGACAAATGAAACAATAAACATTTGTAGAATCATTGTTTACATTCATCAAACATGTTACTACAATCACAAAAAAGAACATGAATTATACATACAGCATAAATAAACATGACACATCAATAAATCCAAGAATATCAAAATGATGAGTGGTGAATCAACACATGCATAAATAAATATGTAAAACATAAACACAAAAAAGCAATAAAAGGGAAAAAAAAAAACATGAAAAAACTTACTCCACGTCTAAAAGAGGAACTCTCTCGCCCCCAAGATCATGCATCCCTAAAAACCAGTCCATCAGTGGTTATTACTACACTTTCTAATCATTGAAAATGAAAAACGAAACATTATAAGTATCAAAATCAAAAGACAATGTAGTATAATGGAAGGTTTGAGCTATACTTAGTAACAAATATCAAAATCAAACTTCAATGTGAACACGAGTTATCTCTAATAATACCACCATAGCAACTGCTTATTGGACACAAGTTTCAAATGGAAACAAAATGAGTAGCCAAGCCAATTTAGGCTACTAAATGCAAACTCTTCTGACAATGTACAGCAGAAAATTTGAGAAAACCATGCTCACAACACAATAATTCTTTTCAAACCTGAATTGTTAAAGGATATAGGGTTTGTCAACATGTTCTGTATTGAATGTAAGTTGAAAACTAAAGCGCAGACATGCAATTAGTGGTGTCTTCTTTTTTTTTTTCTATGTTAATAAAGCATTTGCACAAAACTACAAGACTAATGAATGTAAATAAATCAATTTCTATTTGGTTTTTCCACAGTGACTCTGCCCTCTGCTTTGCCAGAACCAGTTATTTGTAGTTTGGCTTTACATGCTTTAAAATAGACCAATACCAATCTAAGTAAACACCATTATAGCTCAAATTAAGATGATAAAGCCAACTAAATAAAGTAATTGCAACTTTAATGGGGAATATTTTTGAAACAACTTTTTCTCAATCCAACAGTGGAAAATTTTGAATGTTTATGCTATACTTCATCCTTATTACATGAAAATGATATCTCAACTGAATCACACAATTGAAATTTGGCCTATTTCATTCTTTTTGTGCTATACATAGCAATATAGCATCATAAACAAAAGTTAAGAAAGATTAATAGGAGCATCCGCACCTAAACAAAACCACATTGCAAAGAAGAATAAGAAACTTAACTGATATACAAAAATCCTACCGAATTTCAGCACTAACAGAATTCGAATCCGTAACTCCCAAATAACAGCAGTAGCAGAAATCGAATCCCTAAATCACAAATAATTCGAATTTCAGACTTTCAGCATCTGACACGTTTATTCAAAATCAACCAAATAAGAGAGAATAAACGAAAAAGAAAGAGTTAGAACTTTTTCAACAATTCAAATCGGTTGAAATTCATACAGACTTCAACAATAGAAAATCGAATTTCAAGCAACTGAAAAATGGATTCGAACTCACCTTCTAAGAACAAATCGCGGTGGTTTTGGTGGTTGTGGTGGTCTCAGTGCTCACGGTGGCTGTGGTGGTCGCCGAGCTCACGGTGG
Source organism: Acer saccharum (assembly GCA_030490815.1). Classification (NCBI taxonomy): domain Eukaryota; kingdom Viridiplantae; phylum Streptophyta; class Magnoliopsida; order Sapindales; family Sapindaceae; genus Acer; species Acer saccharum. Next base: position 14,959,216 of record CM059867.1, on the reverse strand, counting down.
CTGTGATTGTCGCAGACAGTGGAGAAATTTTCATCGTGAGAGACACGAGAAAATAGACCTGAAAAAGAAAGTGTAAAAGATAATGTTAGAAAAAGTAAAAAAAAAAATATATATATATATATATATATTAAAATTGGGCTTTTACGATTGGTAAGCTCTTAAAATTGGGCTTTTACGATTGGGTTTTTGTTGCAACAAGAAATGGCCCTTAGGCCCAAACGTATAAGCCCACGATCAACTTTGTGTTCGATCCGGTCTAGGCCTACTTGATTTGGGTCGACCCAAGAGACCTTGTTTGAATCCCAGTTTGATTTAGTCAAACGTTTTCTCCGACTCAACTACTTATGGCTTGTCTGATAATATATATATATATATATATATATATAACTTTTTTTTTTTTTTTTGTCTATTAAATGATTTGTGTAAAATATTTTTGATCATTGTTTGAATTTCGTATCCTATTTGATAATTATTCGACTGTTTTCTCTTTTGCAATCTTTTGATTAAATTTCGATCAAAACTTCTTAAACTTATAAATTCATCACACAAAGTAAAGTATTCTATATCTATTTTGATATTTGAAAAATTAGATTTAACGTGATGTATGTTCTTTATATTTCAATTATACTTACAACTTTTTTTTTTTTTTTTTTTGATTTAGGATCATATCTATAAATTTCAGAATTTAACTTCAGTACTATTGATCTGAAACAAGTGAATTGAATATATATGTCTTGAATTATATCTCTTTTCAACTTATTCTAATTTTATCTTTTGAAGTTTTGCAATATATTTATGTTTGTTATACAAGTTCAATCCTCAAATTATTTAACTCCAAAATTTATGGATATATATGACTATCAAACCATTTTAATATCAATTGGTTTTATTTAAAAGAATTTCATAAATTGTTTTTAATGTTCACTTATCCATATTAAATCATGATGTGATAGTGTTTGATCCAATGATTTCATTTGCATAGTCTTTTGAATGTAATAAATTATTGTTTTAGATGATGATTGTATCAAGTCGTTTTAAGATATGAATCTTTATCATTTATTATTTATTTTATGCTTTTTATTTTCTTGTAACTAGTTCTACCGGTGGCAGTGTTCTAGTCGGCGGCCGCCTAGGCCGATTAGTCGGTCCTCCAAGGCTAGTCGGCTGGAAAACGCCCCGATTTTGTGGAAATCGGACATTTTCCTTGCTGGGCGAGTAATCGGGTATGAGGCCGCTTAATCGGACACGTGGCCGCGTAATCGAGCTAGGTGCCGTTCTTCTGCACCGGAAATTAGCTGGAATAAGGCGTGGGATCGCCGTTTCCGGCGATTGAAACAACTGGAGCTCGGTCGGCAATGGAGGCGAGCGAGAGGTTGAAGATGAAGTTGAGAAGGTTGGGTGCATTTAGTAATGGGCTGGGGTGTAGGCAGGAAATAAGGTGACCAACGTTGGGCTTGTGTTTGGGCCTCACAGCTGGTTGCCCACTTGCCCCTATTTAATGAAACGCTGCATTTCATCATTAGTGTAGGAGCTCTGATTTGCATGGAAATTTACGAAACGCCCCCTGATCTCTTATAAAATCACAATATCTTCAATATTTCTTCAATTCATTACACTTATACCCATAATTAACCAATATTACTCCAACTTTTATTGGGTCAATTGGGTCAATTGAGGCTTATTGGGTCAATTGCAACATTGGGCCTAGGCTTAGTGGGTTTTCTTTGGATTTGATATGTGGAATTTGTTTGTAATTGTGTTTTCCGATTAATCGCCGATTAATCAGCCTAGGCGCTAGGCGCTGGGTCTCCGCCCGACTAGCGCCTAGCGCTTACTACAACACTGACCGGTGGTTGTTTACTTTTCTCTCTTGTATCCTCTCTTTCTAATATTTATAAAAAAAAAAAAATTGACAATTTTTAATATTAATAAATTAGTTTTTAATTAATATAAATGTATATATATATGTGTGTGTGTGTGTGTGTGTGTGTGTGTGTGTGTGTGTGTGTGTGTAATATGCGATTTTTGTCAACATGGGCGTAGCTCAGCTGGTAGATAGACGAGTATAGGACTTGAACAAATGACTCCCATGTCAGCGATTTGAATCCTACCAAAAAATAAAACATTCTATTTTTTTTTTCTTGATATCGTATTCCAATATCTTAAATGTATTAATTACTTTATTTATTGATTTGTCTTTATAATTTATTTGTCAAAAAAAAAAATCCTTTTTTTTTTTTGAGATTTCATGCTCTTAAGGTTTTATAACTATTTTAAAAGGGATTTCGTTATTATACTTTTGCACAACATTATGAATTGTAAAATTTTTAACTGTGATTGGCTTGTTTGCTTTAATATGAGTTAGACCCCGTTTGATTTTTTGTCTGAAAACTGAACAGTGCTGAATGTTACTGAAGACTGAATAGTGACTGAAAACTGAAAACTGAAAAACATGTTTGTTTTTTTTCACTGAAAACTAAATATAAGTAATAAGTTGTTTGTTTTTTTAAATTATAAATATCTGAAAATAAAAACTTTTACATCTATACCCTTCTAACTATTATTTGTTATATATTTACATTTTAATATATTAAGGACAACTCTAACATGTAAATTAATTATAAAATAAATTTATTTAGTTATTAATAATATTTCAAAATTATATTATTCTGGATTGGTTGGTTAGTGGACAAGTTGGTTTTTGTTTTTTGGTTCTAAATTGAATATCATTATCAATGAATAACAACATGTTTAATTTCTCATTGCAATGGTTAATATTGTTGATTTACATCCACCAATAATGTAATGGTTACTATTTTTATTTTATTTTTGGAACAACCAAATTCATTCAAGCAGTCAAAAGGCAAGAAGTACAAAAGGCAGGGGACCAAATTGTTTTTGTGTTTTGAAGAAAAAAAAAAAGTATAAATAGTAACCATTACATTATTATTATTATTATTTTCATGGTTGGTGGATGTAAATCAACAATATTAACAAAATTATATCATTATAAATATTATATCTCCAGTTGTTTGTGTTTTGAAGAAAAAAAAAGTATAAATATAATTAGGGCTTAATAGAAGATAAAATTGGAAATAGATTAAATTAATAAGGATAGTTTTGGAAGTAAAACTTTGTATTAAATTCTCCTTGATTTGTGTTAAGTGAAAAGTGAAAATTTTTCACTTTTCAAAACAAGTGGTTTTAGGTGTTTATTAAGTGATTTAAACACTTAAAAAATCAAACAAAATAACTAAATGGAACACATTAAGTACCATTCAGTGTTAAGTGGAAAAATCAAACAGGGAGACTCATTCTAAAATCGTTTCCCAAATTCTTTTCAAAATTCACCATCTGATTTTGACTTAACTTAAGTGTTCATATTTTAGCCCCACCAATTTAATTGTTGAGTTTGATTATGTTCGGTCATGCTTTAGGTTCATTAGCTATATTGAATTGAGATTGATGAATACTAAATTATTTCTTTTTACCTTAGTTTGATTTGTAATATTTTGGATAGATGAGTTCTTGATATAGAATTTGCAATTGGAAATCATTAACATGATTTTGGATTTGAAGATGACCCGATTGTGTAACGTGTGAATGGAAACTTAGAGTATAAGAAAAGGATTAATAGGATTATATAATTTTTGTGATATGCCATAAGTGAAAGCTGAATTCCCTAATATTTTGAAGTTCGAGAATCATACAAATTTCGAGGACGAAATTTTTTTAGAGGGAAAGAGTTGTAAGACCCGAATTTTTTTTTCCTCTTTAATTTATTAGTAATAATAATAATAATAATAATAATAATAATAATAATAATATAAATACAAAGTTAGAAACACATTCATTTAGTTTCATTTTGTTAAGGCAACTAAATCATCTAGTATTAAACCAGAATATTTTGGCAACAAACCTTCTTCAGCATTATTCAAGGACAATCCCAACAAAACAAGTTAATTCCACATTTAGAGATATTTGAAACAAGTCAATTCCACATTTATAGGGATTTGAATATATTAGCAAAATCAATGGGATTTGTATATCTTCATTATTTTTATATTAGCAAAACCAATGGGATTCGTATATCTTCATTATTTTTTTAATTACTCATACGTGTGTTTATATTAACAAAGTAATATCAATTAAAGAAACGTTTCCATTCTACCTTTACTTTGTAACTCTCACCTTTCTACACTTACTTCTCTGCCAAAATTGATAACACTCACAAAAAGACATAGCAAAATATTGTGTCATAGATTGAGTCAGAGTATTTTGAAGGTATAATTTCTTAAACTTTGTTTTGTTTTAAAGTTTTATTTACAGTTTTAGTCTTTTTTTAGACTCATTGTTTTTAACATCAAAATATCTTATTAACAAAAATTTAGGCCTCTAACAATTGCTCAATTTTAGTTTCCTAATGGAGGTGTTTTAATTGATGAATTTTGGAATGAAGTAGAAATATACATGAAGCTCTGTAATAAATTGCTTGAATTTTGGAGTTCATTAAAGACTTCAAATTTGATATGTTTTAAGGGCAATTACAAATTAGGTCCTGGACTTTTTTTTTAAATTCCAAGTTGTTTGTGACTTTTACAAAAGTGACCAAATTGGTCCTCACATTTTTCTCAAGTGCAAAATTAGTCCCTCTCTTTTTAGGAGTGACCAAATTGATCCCTCTAACGATTTAACGGTGTTAAATATAACATTTGACTTAAACATTTTTATTTAAAGTACGTAAATACCCTTTATTTGTCATATTAAAGCAAAGTTGTTTTGTCTTTTGTGTATTAAATTCACAATTATAATTATAATTACAAAAAAAAAAAAATCAAAAAAATATTATTAATGAAACACCATTTGTACCTTTTTTTTAATTAAAATTATCAAAAAAAATATATAAAAATATTTAAGTAAGACAATGTCAATCTAAATTATTTAAAAATCAAAACTCACAAATAAAATACACAAAAATATATGTCATTAATATATTGTTTATAAGTAAAGTACAATTTTACCCCTACATAGTTAAAGTTGACTGACAGAACTTAGTTAGAGGGACTAATTTGGCACTTGGGAAAAATGTAAAGACCAATTTGGTCACTTCTGTAAAAGTCGCAAACAACTTTGAATTAAAAAAAAGTCCAAGACCTAATTGATAATTGCCGTTGTTTTAATACCGGTGAAGCAACTTACTGTGTTGTTTATTTTAATTATATTTGTAGGCTGCAATTGATGGTAAATTTTGGTATGAGAATAGTAGACTTTTTATATCAACTTGGATTATAATTTTCACAATTTTTGGTGGTACTTAACTTAGAGAGATTTTTTAATCTAAATCAGTTACTTATGCAGATTTTCTGAATCATCAAAACTTGCCTTACTGTATTGGAGTAATTTTTAATTGAAATTGGGGATGTTTTTAAGTTTGATTTTTGGTACTATGGTTGTAAAGACATTATTGAATCAAGATATAAATTTTCAAGAATTTTAGTGATATATAAGTATTTAATTCCGTGGGTATATTTCATGTTTAAGCCATAATATTTAGGTTGACCGTCATGAGCTGTTTGTGTTGTAGGAATTTTAATTCTCAAACGAAGATGGATAAAAATTTTGATTTTTGTATAGGGATAGTGTAATAGCCTAGGTCCACTAAGTAGATATTGTCTGATTTAAGCTTCACGCACGCGTCCTTCACCCTCACGGATTTGCTTTGAATTATGGGCTTCACGTAAGCATCCTTCACTCATGGCCCAAAACACGTCTACTTAGTTAGGAGAGACCAAGGCTTATATACAAACCATGGACCTCACTCGATAGCGATGTGGGATGTGACAATCTACCTCATTTCGGACCTCGCATCCTCATGAGGGTCCAAACACAATCACAAATCCAAATCCACACCCACACCATGTACCGAGTCTGCTCTGTTACCCTTTATAACATCCTTGGCCCACTAAGTAGATATCGTCCGCTTTGAACTTCACGCACGCGTCCTTCACCCTCACGGATTTACTTTGAATCATGGGCTTCACTCAACCATCTATCACCCATGTTCCTACTTATGTAGCCTTTACTTACATAGTATTAAATACTGAAATATTTTATTATATTCTGAAATATTTACGGATTTACGGATTTATTTATCATGGTATTATATTCTGAAATATTTTATTATATGTATATAAACTCATGTTCCTACTTATGTAGCCTTTACTTACATATATATTTGTTACCCAATTCTTTTTAAATGATTTATCCCTCTACTGGAACTTTTTGTTTAAAAGCTTAAATGTTTGGTGATTTTGTGCTTTAGTAATGCAAATGTATTATTACATACATATTTTGAAAGTAATGTTTTAGCTCAAAGTCAGTAGTAAATAAAATGTAATGAAATGGTGATCACCAGTAATAATGGAAATGCAGCGCACGCGACAAATTAAATGTTACGATTTTAGTCTTGTATCAATTTCTGAAATGTAAATGGCCTGGTCACTGGGATATTGGTGACGCTACTTGACTTGAGTTTATTTTTATGAAATTTTATTAATCGTTATTGTACACTGAAAAATTTACTTTTGCAACTTTACTTGTATTAGAAAATGTTACTTTGCAAGTTTACTTGTGTCTGAAAATGTTACTTTTACAAGTTTAATTGTATCTGAACATTTGAAAATTTATGTACTCTTTACATGTTATTGTAAATTTCATAAATGTTTTTGATTACGTATTATACAATATTTATTAAGTTGACAGCTAACCCCTTGTCATTTAATATTTTGCAGACTAAGTATCTTAGAAACTGACCGTTAGGTTGATAGACTTTCAAGAGTTGTAAGTAATTGAGATTTTATGTAATGTTTTCCTTTATTTTGTTACTTAGAATTTGAGTTCAGGTATTTGGTATTTTAATTTCCTTCAGAGTGTTTTGAACCTTATCGTTGGATTTATTTGGAGATATCTTTTCATTGGAGATTGGAGAATAACTTATTTGGAGTTATTCAATGATTATTAGTTTCTTTTGGATGAAGTAATTAATGATTTATGACATAACATTCCATATTAAAGTGTTTAATTACTCTGATTTTTGGGGTGTTACAAGCTTAACCTTTTAGGTCTCTATTGTTATAGAGCTTGGTTTTACTCAGAAGTTTTGGGTTTGAGTCCTCTACGTGATTGCATTTGAATTTATTATTTGTTGTCTAAATTTGTTTACTAACATCTATCTATATTGTCATATTGACTAATGAGAGGGGAGAGCTCTAAATCTAGACACCAAAAATAATTGGCATGGAGCTTCCAAGAAACTTAATTTTCTACATGGTGGCCTACCAAGAAAGTCTCAGCTCCTTTAAAGATGACTTACGAACAACAAGTTCACATTGATAAGTATTACAAATAATACTAAACATCCCACCTAAAATTCCACCTTTTTCATCTCACCACATTTGACATGCGAGGTGTTAAATTATGAGTGGATATACATTAATGATGATTTATCTCACCTACTACATGTAACCACTCACCATTTGTGACAAGACCCGCCCCCGACTCCTCTCTTGAGTCCGAGAGGATCCTGTGGAAACTCGATATTTCTTAGTGAAAACTGGATCTTTTGTAAAACGTTACAGAAAATCATATGAATCCCAAGGTGGCTTCTAACAAAAACTTTAACAATCACTTGGCTTTACAAACTTTTCCACCTTGTAATTTAAAAATGCAATTTAAATATGTGGGTTATGGCCCATCAATATTGGCCAAAAACCACCCTATATTTTAATTTATTAGCCAAAAACAACCTTCCGTTAACATTTCAAATCAAATATACCATTTTACCCTTATATTTAAATATAAACAAATAAAAAACGATTAAAAATCTGAAAAAAAAAAAGTTAAAAATCTTTTGAAAAAATTATTTTCTAAAAAATAAAAACGATCCCCTGGATCTCCATGGTTTTAAATGTTAAAATATTTAAAAAATAAATTTATTTTTTGAAAAACAAAATAATTGAAACAAAAAACCATACCCTGGATCTTCATTCTCCATGGTTGTAAATATTAGCACAGAGAGTGAGAACATAACAGAGAGTTATGGACATTATATAAAATGACTCAGTTCTTCAGATGTATGCAAACAATGTATAATGTAAAATGTCAATGGGGAAAATTAAACAAAGCAGCAATCTGGGAACAATGTAAAATGTGTAATAGATATAATTGAAAAAGGAAACCATCCCTAGACCTCCATCTTCGTGGAGATCCAGATCTCCACCGCCACATGAGATGGATGGTGGAGATCCAATCTGGGATCCACCAAATCCTTTTTTAATTTTTTAATTTAGTAAATCAATTTTTTAATTGTTTTTTTTTTATTTTTCAATTTTTAATATACCATTATTTATGTAAGCTACCATTTTACCCTTGCAACAATGACATAATCTTTGAAAATCCTAACGGAATTGGATGACAGAGACCAAAATACAGATTTTTGGAAACCAGAGGGACATGTCAACATAATACTAAAAATCAAGGGACCAATTTGGCTACTAGGTCAAACTAGAGGGACGAAAATGAATTTCACCCTTTAATAATATTTTAAACTTACTCACTCCTCATTTACTATTTTACCCTTTATGGTTTGACAGAAAAATTTAAATATTTTAACGGAAAACTAACGGTAGGATGTATTTTGGCTAATAAATAAAAGAGCAGGATGGTTTTTAACCAATAATGAAATTAGAGGGTGGTTTTTAGCTAAAAATGAAACTAGAGGGTGGTTGTTGGCCAAAAATCCCAACTGGAGAGGTGTTTTTAATAATATCCCTTACTCTTGGTCTAAAATTTCAATTTCTCACCACAAGCTAACGTGTAAGTTTTTCATTCACATGCTGACAGAAATTTTGAAATTTTTGTGTGGATGGAATATAGTCGACCATCATTCACTTCCCGGTCAATGTTGTGCTGCTCTAGAATCTAGATTGATCAGTTTTTATGCTGTTTATTTTTGTTAACTTGTTACATGTGGAGAGAGCTCTCTCAATTATAGAGATCAATGGATATTCTTTCTTTCTTGTTGATCAGTTTGAATTTACTGTTTTTCTTTTACGAATTCGCTTTTACAATCGACAGTATTAGTTTATCTGTGTCAATTAGTGATGGTGGGAGGACCTTAGTTTCAGAAAATGGAAGATTTGAGCTTGGTTTCTTCAGTCCTGGTAGTTCGAAGAATCGGTACATAGGAATTTGGTACAAGAATATCCCGGTTAAGACTGTTGTTTGGGTCGCGAACAGAATCAACCCCATCAACGATTCTTCTGGCGTGTTGATGATAAACAGCACAGGAAGTCCTGTTGTTGTCATGAGGCAGAACAAAACTGTGGTTTGGTCAGCAAATTCAACGAAAGAAGCCAAGAGTTCAGTTGTATTACAGCTTCTGAATTCAGGAAATCTTGTTCTGAGAGATGAACAAAGTAGTGGGGGAAGTTACTTGTGGCAGAGTTTTGACTATCCTTGTGATACGTTGCTACCAGATATGAAGCTTGGATGGGACTTAAAGACTGGTCTTGAAAGGCGTTTATCATCATGGAAGAGCCCGGATGACCCATCTCCTGGAGACTTCACTTGGGAGGTACAACTAAAAGGAAATACTGATGTTTTTATGTGGAAGGGTTCAAACAAGTTTTTCAGGAGGGGCCCGGGGAATGGAATTACATACAGTGGTGCTCTAGACTCGAGTAATAACTTAATTTTGGAGGTGAACCTTATCAATAACGAGGATGAGCTGTACTACGCTTTCAAAATGATAGATAAATCAATGTTCTCAATGTTTGTTTTGAACAAAACCAAATCTTTACTAGAACTATTGACATGGAGCCAAACAACTCAAAATTGGAATGTGTATTCATATGTGCCAAGAGATCAATGCGACAGTTATGGTCTTTGTGGTGTCTATGGGAATTGTATCACAACTCAATTGCCGATCTGCCAGTGTTTAGAAGGCTTCAAGCCTAAATCAACTGGATACAAGGACTGGTCTCAAGGTTGCATGCGTAACAAGGCATTAAACTACTCAAAACTAGATGGATTTATCAAATTTAAAGGGTTGAAATTGCCAGATGCTACAAATTCTTCGGTGAACAAAAGTATGAATCTCGAGCAATGCAGGGTGAAATGTTTAGAGAACACTTCTTGTATGGCATACTCAAACTTGGATATTAGAGGAGGAGGCAGCGGCTGTGCTATGTGGTTCGGTGATCTAATTGATATCAAACAGTTGTCAAATGATGTGCAGGACTTATTTATTCGAATGTCTGCTTCGGAACTAGGTAATTACTTAAATATTTTATGTTTCTCCCAAACAAGAATTTGGGTTTTTATTTTCTTTCCTTGAATTTATTAATGCATATATGCATATGTGAACGGCGCATAAACCAGTATCTTGCTATAGCTTCTGCATATATATTTTTACTCTAATTTGACTTAATTTGCTTTGATTTTAACAATTTTTCTTTGCAATATCAATATCGTCTATCAAGGTACAAAAGAAGGGCGTAAGATGAAGATAGTGGTGATAGTTACTGCCGCAGTTGCTGGGGTGCTTATGCTTATAGTAGGCAACTACATTTACAAAAGAAGGACAAATTTAGGTAACATCACTCTCTTTGCCTTCACAAAGCAATCCAAACTTTCAATACAACTTTCTGTTTATGTAAATGTATGCAAGCAAATTACATTTATTCATTTTTATTCTCCCCTAGAAAAAGCATTACTTATTTAGTTTTGCAAAGTGGATAATCTGTGAATGTAATCACTAGGTTATGGGCTGCAGTCTCTTTTAAATATTTTATTTTGATAAATAAAGTGTTATTTTTTTTAATAATTTCTTTAGAAAAAATAAAATATTAAAGGAACCATCGATTCCAAAACCAATATGGAACCGTCGGTTTGGAACTGACGATTCGGATCTGGTTTTTTTAAAATGGAGAATCGGAACCGAAACCTTAAGAGTTCTAGTTCTGGATATATATCTTTTCTTGTTTGTTGCTTTATATATATCTAGATCTGTCAAATGTGGTTGTGGTTGTGATTGTTTTAGGGTTTGTTAGGGTGGTTTCGTTTGAGAAATCTGCTTCCAAGAGGTCAAAGAAGCAATTGAGTGTGAAAATTGGGGTTTTAGGGTTCTTGATTTGTTCAGGTGTTCTTTCTAGTGTTTTGGATTTCGATTTTGGTTCCATTGATGGGTTTGGGAAGTTTTCTGTTGCTGTTTTGATGAGCTGCGTCGTGGCATTTTTGTATACGCCTGCTGGAAAGAATGCTAGGTCGTTTTGGCTTGGATCCGATCAGCTTCGATCCAATTTGGAGATTTTTTCTCGTGGATGATTCGGTAGAACGATACTATATGTGAATTATTTGTTGATTGTTTTCACGGCGTTGCTTTGGATCAACCTGTTGCTTTGGATCAATCCATTAGCTGAAATGCTTGTTAATAAGAACGTTGATAGTAGTAATGAAGCAAATGCAGCTATTAGTTTGGTTGGGAATGCAGGTTTGTCACCGGGGGATTTTGTCAAGCTGAGACTCTTGTGCTTGTTGCTTTCGGGTGTCATTCAGATCGTGGCTTTACATCCCAACTTGCAAATGTATTTGAATGAAGCAGTGTGGTCTTGGTACCAAAAATTGCATGCTAGCAAGGTCCTAGATTTGGATTTTAGTCGGGCTAAGGTTTTTCTGCACAACCATTTCTTGTGTCTAGTAGTTATGCAGTTGTTTGCCCCGCCAATCCTGGTACTTCTCTTCCTTGGCATCAACTCAAATTGACAGTGACTCGATTGGAAATTTCAAATTGGTTTGTGGTTTACTTCCTTGTTCTGTTTTTGTGAAAGAAGTAGCTATATTTCTGGCTTGGTGGGTTGTCTTTGTTTGGGCTGTTTTTACTTCAACAAGCCTTTTGTTGTATCGTCATGGCATTTTGTTTATTTCGTAACAATTCTTAATCTTCGTATTTGTCTTCCACATTTGTCCTCTGATTTATATTCTTGTCAAATTTTGAGGAAGAGTATTGTGTTTGTAATAGATTCTTACTGTTTCTAAATTACGCTTTTCAAGCAGTTATAAAACAGAAAAAATATATATATAAATGATATTATGATTTTAGTTCATAATGCAATATTACTGACAATTAACACATATATCCACTATTTCAGAGAAAAGTGAAGGCAAAGGGAAAACTGATCAGAAGATTGAAGACCTGGAACTACCATTATTTGAGTTAGATACAATTGCTAATGCCACTAATAACTTCTCATTCAACAAGAAGCTTGGACAAGGTGGCTTTGGACCCGTATACAAGGTAAACTCGCAACATACTAGTTGCAGAGAGCTTTTTATTAATCGGTAGGCTTTTACCTAAAGGCTTAAGTTTTTGAGTCTAACAATTACTGATATGATATTGTAAACTTCTTCACTTGTGTATCTTACACAATATTACAACTCATTTCACATAAAAAAAATTCCAGGGTACGCTGGTAGATGGACAAGAAATTGCTGTGAAGAGGCTTTCAAAGATTTCCACACAAGGAATTAATGAGTTAAAAAATGAAGTAATACTGATTGCCAAACTGCAGCACCGAAATCTTGTAAAGCTTCTTGGTTGCTGTATTCAAGGAGAGGAAAAAATTCTAATATATGAATTCATGCCCAACAAAAGTCTGGATCACTTTATTTTTGGTATGGATCCCTAAAAAGTACACTTATGAATTCAACTGGTTTAGGATATCTCTACTATGGACATTTATTTTCTGTCAAAAAAAGATCAGTTTTTTTATTCTTTTTTATCAGTTTTTTTATTCTTTTTATCCAAGCAGGATACTAAATTAACCTGAGTATTAAACGTGCAGATAAAACTAGAAGCAAGCTATTAGACTGGCCCAAGCGTTTCCGCATTATTTGTGGAATTGCTAAGGGACTTCTCTATCTTCATCAAGATTCTAGATTGCGGATTATACATAGAGATCTGAAAACGAGTAATGTATTACTTGATCATGAGATGAACCCAAAGATTTCTGATTTTGGCTTGGCCAGAATTTTTAACGGAGACCAAAATGAAGTAAACACGAATAGAGTAGTCGGCACTTAGTAAGTATTACTTGTCCTGTCATTTTTATAATTGCTTGTGTTCCATTCTTTAACATAATTTGTCTTTTAAATATACTTCTACAGTGGTTATATGGCACCTGAATATGCTATTGATGGGATATTCTCGATAAAATCTGATGTCTTTAGCTTTGGTATTTTATTGCTGGAGTTGGTAAGTGGAAAGAAAAACAGAGGATTTTATCATCCAGACTGCAACCTTAGTCTTATAGGATATGTAAGTGAATATCATTACATTTCTTTTTCAATAAAGTTAAACCATGTCACTTTTCAACAACTTTAAAATGATAAAATTGTGAATGAAAAATGGATTTCTTTATATTTTAGGCATGGAAATTATGGAAAGAAGGCAGGCCTTTGGAACTGATTGATCCGTTCTTGGGAGAATCATGTAATGAATCAGAAGCCATACGGTGCATCCACATTAGTCTCTTATGCTTGGAACATCAACCTGACGACAGGCCAAGCATGTCATCTGTGGTTCTGATGTTGAGTAGCGATAACGCGTTGTCTGAGCCGAAGCAACCTGGTTTCCTGATGGATAGGAAACCACAGCTTGAACCAGATCCTTCAAACAAGCCTGAGTTTGCTACATCTAATGAAGTTACTATCTCAGTGTTAGAGGCTCGTTAGAATTTCTTTTTAATCATATGCCTCGTAATATATTCTCTCTCTCTTTTCTTGCTCAGATCTAGTGCTTTTGATTTGAATATCTTAGATGGTAATTAATTTCTTGGAATATTTTCTTTGTCATTTTGATTTATGTAATTTCAGATAAGATTTTTCAGAAAAGAGCCATATTCTAACTCTTTACTTGATTTGTATTGTAACTCCTAGTCAAACTTTACCTACCAAGAAACTCGAACTCCTATCCTAGACAAGTTATATTATGTTTCTTTTCACATAATTGTTTTAGATACAGAAACAGGAAATTCTCCATTCATAAACATGATGTGTTTTGTAGTGATAACAATTCTGGTTTAATATTCAATCTCTAACACTAGAGCATCAGGGGTGTCTAGCAGCTTTCAAACTTATGCTTCAGGACTGTACATTCATACTTGTGTAGGATTGATTACAGGGTTATTTTCTTTTGACTATTAGGAAAAAAATGTACGAGGACAAAAAATGTAGGACCTTTGATGACCAGGATGGTCAATGAAAAGGAGAAAATCCCTCTACACATTAGAGTTACCATTTCCTAAGAAAAAAAAAATGAAGGTTTAAATAGCTCCACCATACTTGGCTCTAGTGGGTCCACGTTGCCTGAGATGAAGTTCAAATCATGGTGAGGGCATTTTTGTGTTATACTAGATCTTTGTCTCATCTTTTTGCACCACGCGATTTAAGGGTCTATGAAATAACAGCTAGCTAGTCCAACGTGAGGTGATCTAACTAGTCTCAACCTAACCTGGCCTAATTGACCAAAGGAGCAATAAAGGATTATTTTGCCCAACATATCAAGAAAGGTCTCAGCTTCTTCCTGCTGCTTTTTCAGACATATACTTCACTCTCTTACAACCTTCTTTTTAGTTTTTAGCACCCTTGTGCTTGATTATGAAGATGGAAAATTCCCCATGACTTGGTGATATAACGATGTAACTTCTAGCAAACTTGAACATGTCTGATATAATTATTTGCCTACTAAACTCACACACAGAGATGTGTTACACTTCACAATTCTATAAACTTTCATGTAACATGTTTCTTGTTCATTTGAAAAGTGAACAATGTCACATCGTTGGACCATCCTCTTGATATCCCAGTTCATTTGGATCTACTCTACTGTCAGGCTGGTGTGTATCATCTTTCGCTCACATATTGAAATGGCAAAGTTTATTAAGGAAGCCAGGAGGCAAACAGGAAGCAGCAGCAGCCTAGGAACAACAGGCCAACGAAGGCACCACCCAACCAAAGCACAAAAAAAACTAAACGAGAAAAACAGAAAAGCGAGGCAAAAAGCCTACAACTAGCCACCCCACAACCAAAAACAAAAAACCAAAAAGAACAGCAGAAAACAAAAGAAAGCAGAGCAGAACAGAGGCTGCTGGACCATCCTCTTGATATCCCAGTTCATTCGGATCAACTCTACTGTCGGCTGGTGTGTATCATATTTTGTTCACATATTGAATTTTACATCTTCCAGTCACTGTTGTGTAAGGTTCCATCATCTTACAACCTGAAAAATATTTGTCATTCTGTTGAGTTGATACAAGTCCAAGGCAATTCATGTTCAGGTCAATCACCTTCTAACTTCTTCTTGGTGGACCATCGTTGTATAATGCTTAAATACGATTGTTGGACAATTTCCTATCAGCCTTGTAAGACCCGATTTTTTTTTCCTCTTTAATTTAATAATAATAATAATAATAATAGTAATAGAAACACATTCATTCAGTTTTTTTGTTAAAGCAACTAAATCATCTGGTATTAAACCAGAATATTTTGACATTATTCAAGGACAATCCCAGCAAAACAAATCAATTCCACATTTAGAGGGATTTGAATATATTAGCAAAATCAGTAGGAGTTGTATATCTTCATTATTTTTATATTAGCAAAATCAATGGGATTTGTATATCTTCATTGTATTAGCAAAATCAATGGGATTTGTATATCTTTAATGAAAGGAAACGCTTCCATTCTACCTTCAGGGCTAGTTTGGTATTGTTTTTTGAAAAGTTAAAATCATATTATTTTATAATTTTGACATAAAATGATGTTTGGTAAAACTTTCAAAGTGATTAATTGATAATCTAATAAGTTTTGACAATGATTTTAAAAAGAGGGTTTTTTTTTTTTTTTTTTTTTAACAGAAATAGCCATTTTTAAAGTTGTGTAATGATTTATAGCCATACCATCTCAACTTTTCTTTTCTAGCCATTTAACTATTGTATGGACAAAAATACCACAAACACTAGATTTAAAAATGAAAAAAAGAAAAAGAAAAAAATATCTTTATAAGCTACTTCGTCTATAGCTTTAACAAAGAGATTAATTACTAGATCCTAACCTTTTTTTTATTTTTACAAAGTTCTGAAATTTATTAAATAATTAAATTTTTTGCGGGGTTTTATTTGTCAATATAAAATATAATAAGAGAGCTATCACAGTGGTCAAAGAGAAAAATCTGACAAACGTTGCTAAGAGTCTAGAAAGAATTTAAATCTGGAACCAGCTCTCAACAAGTTTAATATACTGTGTAAAAGTTAGTCCAAAATCCAAAATACAAAAACTTGATAAGCACTTAGTCCTAGTAATTTCAGAACACGAACACTTTTTAAGCATTAAATTGCAGAGTATGAAGGACAAGTGAAACAATAAACATTTGTAGAATCATCGTTTACATTCATCAAACATGTTACTACGATCACAAAAAAGAACATCAATTATACATAAAGCATAACTAAACATGACACATCAACAAATCCAAGAATATCAAAATGATGAGCAGTAAATCAACACATGCATAAATAAATATGTAAAACATAAACACAAAGGAGCAATAAAATAAATAAATAAACATGAAAAAACTTACTCCACATCAAAAAGAGGAACTCTCTCGCCCCCAAGACCATGTATCCCTGAAAAACAGTCCATCAATGGTTATTACTACACTTTCTAATCATTGCAAATGAAAAATGAAAAATGAAACATTAAAAGTATCAAAATCAAAAGACAATGTAGTATAATGGAAGGTTTGAGCTATACTTAGTAACAAATATCAAAATCAAACTTCAATGTGAACACAAGTTAAATGAGTAGCCAAGCCAATTTAGGCTAGTAAACGCAAACTCTTCTCACAATGTACAGCAGAAAATTTGAGAAAACAATGCTCACAACACAATAATTCTTTTCAAACCTGAATTGTTAAAGTATATAGGGTTTGTCAACATGTTCTGTATTGAATGTAAGTTGAAAACTAAAGCACGGACATGCAATTAGTGGTGTCTTCTTATTTTTCTATGTTAATAAAGCATTTGCACAAAACTACAAGACTAATGAATGTAAATAAATCAATTTCTATTTGGTTTTTCCACAGTGACTCTGCCCTCTGCTTTGCCAGAACCAGTTATTTGTAGTTTGGCTTTACATGCTTTAAAACAGACCAATACCAATCTAAGTAAACACCATTATAGCTCAAATTAAGATGATAAAGCCAACTAAATAAAGTAATTGCAACTTTAATGGGGAATATTTTTGAAACAACTTTTTCTCAATCCAACAGCGGAAAATTTTGAATGTTTATGCTATACTTCATCCTTATTACTTGAAAATGATATCTCAACTGAATCACACAATTGAAATTTGGCCTATTTCATTCTTTTTGTGCTATACATAGCAATATAGCATCATAAACAAAAGTTAAGAAAGATTAATAGGAGCATCCGCACCTAAACAAAATCACATTGCAAAGAAGAATAAGAAACTTAACTGATATACAAAAATCCTACCGAATTTCAGCACTAACAGAATTCGAATCCGTTAACTCCCAAATAACAGCAGTAGCAGAAATCGAATCCCTAAATCAAAAATAATTTGAACTTCAGACTTTCAGTATCTGACACGTTTATTCAAAATCAACCAAATAAGAGAGAATAAACGAAAAGGAAAGAGTTAGAACTTTTTCAACAATTCACATCGGTTGAAATTCATACAGACTTCAACAATCGAAAATCGAATTTCAAGCAACTGAAAAATGGACTCGAACTCACCTTCTAAGAACAAATCGCGGTGGTTTTGGTGGTCTCAGTGCTCACGGTGGCTGTGGTGGTCGCCGAGCTCACGGTGGCAGTGATTGTCGCAGACGGTGGAGAAATTTTCATCGTGAGAGACACACGGGGAAATAGACTTGAAAAAAAAGAGTGTACAAGATAATGTTAGAAAAAGTAAAAAAAAAATAACCCGTAAGCCGACCGGTGGACTTCTTAAAAAATTGGGCTTTTACGAATGATAAGATCTTAAATTGGGTTATATTTGTGGTAGTCAGAAATGGCCCTTAGGCCCAAACGTTTAAGCCAACGATCAACTTTGTGATTGATTCAGTCTAGGCCCACTTGATTCGGGTCGACCCAAAAGACCTTGTGTGAATCCCAGTTTGATTTAGTAAACGTTTTCTCCAACTCAAATACTTATGGCTTATCTGATACTTGAATGGTCTATATATATATAACTTTTGTTTTTTTTTTGTTTTTTTGTCTATAAATGATTTGTGTAAAATATTTTTTATCATTGTTTGAATTTCATATCCTATTTGATAATTTATTCGACTGTTTTCTCTTTTGCAATCTTCTGATTAAATTTCAATCAAAACTTCTTAAACTTAAAATTTCATCACAGGAAGTGAAGTATTCTATATCTATTTTGATATTTGAAAAATTAGATTTAACGTGATGTATGTTCTTTATATTTCAATTATACTTTTCTTTTTTATTTAGGATCATATCTATTAATTTCATAATTTAAATTCAGTACTATTGATCTGAAACAAGTGAATTGAATATATGTCTTGAATTTTATCTCTTTTCAACTTATTCTGATTTTATCTTTTGAAATTTTGCGATATATTAATGTTTTAGATGAGGATTATATCAAGTCGTTTTAAGATATGAATCTTTATCATTTATTGTTTATTTTGTGCTTTTTATTTTCTTGTAACTAGTTCTACCGGTGGTTGTTTACTTTTCTCTCTTGTATCCTCTCTTGTTAGTATTAATAAATTAGTTTTTAATTTATATATATATATATATATATATATATATATATATATATGTTTTATATGTAATATGCAATTTTTGTCAACAAGGGCGTAGCTCAGCTGGTAGATGGACGAATTTGAGACTTAGACAAATGACTCTCATGTCAGCAGCTTGAATCCTACCAATGGCGAAAGCTTTCAAAAAAATATCTGGTCTGGATTAATAGATATTGTCAAAAAAAAAATGCTATTTTTTTTTTCTTGATATCGTATTCCAATATCTTAAATGTATTGATTATTTCATTTATTGATTTGTCTTTATAATTTATTTGTCAAAAAAAAAAAAAAAATTGAGTTGTGTTCAGAATTTTAGTGTCTTTTTTTTTTTTTTTTGGTAAAATAAAGCACTTCTATTTTTGAGATTTCATGCTCTTAAGATTTTATAACTATTTAAAAAGGGATTTCGTTATTATACTGCTATTTTTATTTTGAGGTTGGAATCTACTTTTGATCAACATTATGAATTGTTTGCTTTAATATGAGTTATATATTAGACTCGTACTAAAATCGTTTCTGATCAAATTCTTTTTTTCAAAATTCACCATCTGATTTTGACTTAAGTGTTCATATTTTAGCCCCACCAATTCAATTGTTGAGTTTGATTATGTTGTATTCATCTTATCCTATCACGTGCTGATATGTGATTTGAATATCAATCGGTCATGCTTTAGGTTCATTAGCTATATTGATTTGAGATTGATGAATACTAAATTATTTCTTTTTACCTTAGTTTGATTTGTAATCTTTTGGATAGATGAGTTCTTGATATAGAATTTACAATTGGAAATCATTAACCTGATTTTGGATTTGAAGATGACCCAATTGTGTAACGTGTGAATGGAAATTTGGAGTATAAAAAAGGATTAATAGGATTATATAATTTTTGTGATATGCCATAAGTGAAAGATGAATTCCCTAATATTTTGAAGTTAGAGAATAATACAAATTTCAAGGACGAAATTTTATTTAGGGGGAAAGAGTTGTAAGACCCTAATTTTTTTTCCTCTTTAATTTATTAGTAATAATAATAATAATAATAATATAAATAGAAACACACTCATTCAGTTTATTTTTGTTAAGGCAACTAAATCATCTAGTATTAAACCATAATATTTTGGCAACAAACCTTCTTCAGCATTATTCAAGGACAATCCCAACAAAACAAGTTAATTCCACATTTAGAGAGATTTGAAACAAGTTAATTCCACATTTAGAGGGATTTGAATATATTAGCAAAATCAGTGGGATTTGTATATCTTCATTATTTTTATATTAGCAAAATCAATGGGATTTGTATATCTTCATTATTTTTTAATTACTCATACGTGTGTTTATATTAACAAAGTAATATCAATGAAAGAAACGCTTCCATTCTACCTTTACTATGAAAACTCTCACTTTTCTACACTTACTTCTCTGCCAAAATTGATAACACTCACAAAGGACATAGCAAAATATTGTGTCATAGATTGAGTCAGAGTATTTTGAAGGTACAATTTCTTAAACTTTGTTTCGTTTTAAAGTTTTATTTACAGCTTTAGTCTTTTTTCAGACTCTTTGTTTTTAACATCAAAATATCTTATTAACAAAAATTTAGGCTTCTAACAATTGCTCAATTTTAGTTTGGAGATGTTTTAATGGATGAATTTTAGAATGAAGTAGAAATATACTTGAAGCTCTGTAATAAATTGCTTGAATTTTGGAGTTCATTAAAGACTTCAAATTTGAGTGTTAGTGTAGGTTGCAATTTTGATTTGTTTTAAGGGCAATTACCAATTAGGTCCTAGACTTTTTTTAAAATTCCAAGTTGTTTGTGACTTTTACAAAAGTGACCAAATTGGTCTTAACATTTTTCTCAAGTGCCAAATTAGTCCCTCTTTTTTTAGAAGTGACCAAATTGATCCCTCTAATGATTTAATAGTGTTAAATATAACATTTGACTTAAACATTTTTAGTTAAAGTACGTAAATACCTTTTATTTGTAATATTAAAGCAAAGTTGTTTTATCTTTTGTGCATTAAATTCACAATTATAATTATAATTACAAAAAAATCCAAAAAATATTATTAATGAAACACCATTTGTACCTTTTTTAATTAAAATTATCTAAAAAAATCTTAAAATATTTTAGTAAGACAATGTCAATCTAAAAATTATTTAAAAATAAAAAATCACAAATAAAATAAACAAAAATAGACGTGTGTTAAAAAAAAACTGTGCATATGTCATTAATATATTGTTTATGAGTAAAGTACAATTTTACCCCCGCACAGTTAAAGTTGATTGTTAGAACTTAGTGAAAGGGACTAATTTGACACTTAGGAAAAATGTAAAGACCAATTTGGTCACTTCTGTAAAAGTCGTAAACAACTTGGAATTTTAAAAAAAAAAAGTCTAGGACCTAATTGGTAATTGCCGTTGTTTTAATACTGGCGAAGCAACTTACTGTGTTGTTTATTTTAATTATATTTGTAGGCTGCAATTGATGGTAAATTTTGGTATGAGAATAGTAGACTTTTATACCAACTTGGATTATAATTTTCGCAATTTTTGGCGGTGCTTATTTTAGAGATATTTTTTAATCTAAATCGGTTACATATGCAGATTTTCTGAATCATCAAACTATCCTTACTATATTGGAGTAATTTTTAATTGAAATTGGGGATGCTTTTAAGTTTGATTTTTGTTACTATGGTTGTAAAGACATCATTGAATCAGGATATAAATTTTCATGAATTTTAGTGATATATAAGTATTTTAATTCCGTGGGTATATTTCATGTTTAAGCCATAATATTTAGGCTGGCCATCATGAGCTGTTTGTGTTGTAGGAATTTTAATTCTCAAACGAAGATGGATAAAAATTTCGATTTTTGTATAAGGGTAGTGTAACAGCCCAGGTCCACTAAGTAGATATTGTCTGATTTAGGCTTCACGCACGCGTCTTTCACCCTCACGGATTTGCTTTGGATCATGGGCTTTATGTAAACATCCTTCACCCATGGCCCAAAACACGTCTACTTAGTTAGGAGAGACCAAGGCTTATATACAAACCATGGACCTCACTCGATAATGATGTGGGATGTGACAATCTACCTCATTTCGAACCTTGCGTCCTCATGAGGGTCCAAATACAATTACAAATCCAAATCCACATCCACATCGGGTAGCGAGTTTGCTGTGATACCATTTATAACATCCCATGACCACTAAGTAGACATTGTTCGCTTTGAGCTTCACGCACGCATCCTTCACCCTCACGGATTTACTTTGGATCATAGGCTTCACGCAAGCATCCATCACCTATGGCCCAAAACGCGTCCAATTAGTTAGGAGAGTGATCGCGCTCAAAATGTTCACATATTAGTGCTCCCTTACTTAGCTTTTGTAACCGGTTTCCGAGCCCTTTTTGGTATTTAATATTGTAAATAAGTATTTTTCAGGTATTTCAGCTCATCATGGGTATTTTGGACCAAACTGGAGAAAAGTAGTGAATCAGGGCAAAATAGGGTAAATATGTCATTTGGGAGAATCAGGGGTCAAAATGTAAAACTCAAGAAATTATTGCAGATTCGGAGATTAGTGAAGAGTTCAGGGGTGCAGTGTGTAATTCGCTAGCCAAAGCACAGCAGCGCGCCATGTCACCAAGTGAAACAGTGCGTTTTGCGCCTGTCTCAGCACGCGTCAGTGTGACATCAGCATGATGTCACGCGTCTTCTTCATGCAGACTAGGTAGCACAGACCCGCGTGACCCGACCCGTTAGCCCATCGACCCGGTTTGACCCAACAGTTGACTGGACATTTTTTGACCGTTTTCGACGCCATTTCCAGTGGCCGTCCACCCAGAATGATTACCGGAGCTTCCCCGGTCAGATTCCCACCATTTCCAGCGTCTCATGCACGTTATCTTGATCTCCACCAACTTCTTCAAGGTCTTCAAACCTCCATGGCCGAGCTTGAGCTCCAACCTTCTTCCAGCGGCTTCTTGCCCGCTCCAAACACGTCCCAACTCACGGAATGATGGCGATTTCATGCGGCGGGAACAAGCCCGCAGTCCCGAAGGTAAGAAGACGTCGAAAACCTTCCGTTTTTGCCGTGACTTCACAACGGCGGGAATAAACCCACGAGCCAGAGTGAACAAGCTCGCCGGGTCCTCTCCATTTGATGAAAGCTCATCCCACTTGCTTCTCCTATCACCTAAGCTTGCCCAATACACATTACCACCTTAGATATTATTAGATATTTCCATTTAACTTATTATATACAAAATATCTATCATATATCTTAGTTAGTAAGTTAATATACACCATATACTACACTACACACATAATTATTAGAATACACACTTTAGTTTAGTTTTACCTTTAGTTGTAGAATTAAGAGAGAGAATAACTCTCTCAACTTTAGTTAGTGTTCTTCATCATTTTCCCATCATTTTCTAGGTAGCCAAACACCACTTTGAGCTACTTAGAATTGATCTTTTCAAGTTGCTCTAGAAGGATATTGTTCTTGGATTGCAAAGAGGAGTCTTCTTGGCCAAGAAACCAATCCAAATGGGTTTGTTTTACTCTTCCTTTGTATTTTCTTGTTCATGTATTTCTATGTGTAACTAATCCTTTGTTAAGGGATTGATTTAACTCTTGTAATTAAACCAATGATTTAATCAATCCATTTGTTATTTCACTCTCTAAGGCTTTGTATGTGTGTATTATGAATTCTAATGATATGTTGATGATATGTCTTGCATAAACATATATTTGTACACACTTGGTAGTTGATTTCATGCATAGAGTGTCCTACAATATGTAAGAATGTTTCACTATCAATTTCATAGAGATGTCTCTAAGTAATTCATGATTTGAGTTAATTAGAAAATCTCTACATCACTATTCCTAAGTCCTCTCTTAATCACTTATCTATGATATTAGATTATGTGTTAGATGATGGATTTTATGCTTAACATTATTGATAAATGAAATACATGCCTTAGAATGTTGTGAATGTGCTTAATGAATGATTGGTTAATGAATTGGTAGTTACTTGAATGAATCAATCCCCTAACATCTTAATCTAGCTTAAATCTTAGTTCATTGCAAGCTTAATATAATTAATCTAGATAACATTAATTAGTGGACTTGTTAGCAATTAAGAATTCAATAAGTAATGATAACCTAGAACTTACTTGTTAGCTAAGACACCTCCCCGTGGGAACGACCACCCTTACTCGTGTCCCTGTACTACTCGTACGATTCGTACACTTGCGATGGGTGAACTACCCATGCACCCCTTTAGAATAATCGATTGTAGCATTTGTAGAACCGGTTTGGGCATGTCAGAGAGACCAAGGCTTATATACAAACCATAGACTTTACTCGCTAGCGATGTGGGATGTGACCAAGGAACAAAATATCGGTATCGGTATCGATATCGGGCTTCTAAATTTATGGATATATCGGGGATATTATCGATATCGGTGGATATTCGGTAAAAAATTAAAAAAATGATGGATATTTACATCTAAAGTTAGAATTTTTTTGTGAAACTTTAGGACAAACTTAAACAAGTAATTATACATCAAATGAATCATATTTCAATAATAAATTAGCATAGTTATGAGTTTATTATAAATTATAGCATAGATAGAGTCTGTATATAATTTTTTAAATTGAGTATTTAATAGAATAATATTTTGTTTCACTTTTACAATATTATATACAATATAAAGAGATTAAATATTTAATAAACAAAATTATCATTAAAAAAAAAATATATATATATATATATATATAGTTCCATACTTCCAATATTCTATCATAAATCATAATTCATACATAATAATACATTACATGTCTGAAATTTAAAACCAAAATGAATTCCTTGCTGGTTCAAATACATAAGATACATTTCTATCTTGATTCAAACAATAATTTTCCCAGGAAAATGTGCTAGCATAGTTTTCAAGGTAATTATTAATATGCCACACATATGTTGCTTGATCTCTTCCAACTGATCTATGAATTGGGTAGTTTGGATTTACCCAACTTGGTGGATATTGTTGATCTGCATGCATTATGGCATTTGTGGAGTAGGATAATCAAATATATTGCAGTTACCATAACTACCATGATATGGTACATGAGGACCTGGCCTTGTCTGCGAATCACCCAAAAAACTATTTTCAGTGTCCATACTTATTGAGGAGAGAGACATATTCAAGGAATTTTCATCATTTTGACTTATTCCTTCACGTTGTCTACCATGATTTTGATCAAAATTACCTTCATGAGCATCCCAACCTGTCGCACCAGTATCCCAACCTCCAGCATGAACATCTCAACTTGTTGCACCAGCATCCCAACCTCTTGCACCAGATTCCTAACCTCCTCCATAATCTCCATCATCTCCGTCATCCTTTCCTCCACTATTTCCATCAGAGGTATGTTGGTCATCGGAAGAGCTGCTAACAGTAACTCCACGATCTACACCAACTTCTTCTCTAATCACTTGTTCAACATTTATTCCTATATCTCGAGCATGAGAAGCAATTTGTGGATCAGGATTTCCCTTATCATCATCTAAATAGGCAGGCCTAATCTAGTCAAAAAATGGATTCTCATCATCGTCCCCTGCTTCAGCAACTACTTGAAGTAGATCCATAAAATCTGTTTCATCTACTTTATCTTTTTCAGCTGTCATATCCCTAATTTTCAACTTCATATTATAATAACAATAAACAAGTTGTTCAAGCTTAGAATATGCAAGACGATTTCTTTGTTTTGTGTGGATTAAAGCAAATGTGGACCAATTTTTTTCACACGCAGAAGATGATGCTGTTTGTGATAATACGCGAATTGCTATTGCACACAATGATGGAGCACAATCTCCATACATTACCCACCAATCAGCTGCAATAAAAATTATCAAGTATTATACATATGAATACCATTTTAATGATATTATTATTTATTATTATTAAATAGATTTTTGTAATAAAACTTATATACCTGGTTGCATTTTGCTTCTAGCTGCTATGGCTGCTCGTTCACCAAAACTTTTCTTTCCATCCTTAAAGTATGTGAGCTACATTCATGACTCATGAGATCAGTATGTAAATAATATATATAAATATGAGTATATGACACAATACTCTCATGCAAAGAAGTTATAATATTGGAATTATAAAATTGATTGTAAGTTGTAACTTCTTACCTCATTTCCAAAATTAGCAATCCCTGCAGCTTCAGGGTCTAATTGCGAATAGACAATATATACGGCTTTCAAAAGATCTGAATTATCCCCAATATTGTCTCTATATTGGTACTTTGGGTTCATATAGTAAGCTAGAAGAATAAAAAAATATTAATTTTAGTATAAATAATTAAATACTACTAAATATTAATTATGAATGACAAACAATCCGAAATAAAATTTACCTGCAGCATGTAGTGGGTGATTAAGCATTTTATCCCACCAATTTTGTATAATGTTTAGAATCCATTTAGTATTCCCTCTTTACTGTTTTACTGCATCTTTCATCACACGCATTAACTCATATAAGATGGGCATAGTGGGTACAACTTCAGTATCAACCAATCTCAGAACGTGGTATAATGGCTCATATATTTTAATTACAAAAGCCACATTATCCCAAAACTCTGAATCTAAAATAAGCCGTTCTATTCTTTTTCCATTTGCGGTTCGACTCAATCTATTTGTAGCCCATGCATCACTGGTAAATAGATGTTTCAAACTTGTCTTTTTTAAAAAAAGACTATCAAGGGCAATATGATTAGTCGCAAATCGAGTTGCACCAGGTCGCACTATCTCCCCTTTACAAACCTCCCTCATTTGCGATAGTAACCATCCGTGATTATATATAAAGTTTGTCACAGCCCTAGCATCATGAATGACACGTGCAACACTGTCCTTCTTTCCAATATCCTCAAAAATCAAATCTATACAATGTGCTGCACAAGGAGTCCAAAATAAAGAATATTTTTTCATCAATTTTTTACCTGCTTTCACAAATGCAGAGCCATTGTCGGTGACAATTTGCACGACGTTCTTCTCACCGACCTCATTCACCACATATTTGAGCAATCCATAAATATAATGATGATCTTTAATTTTGTCGGATGCGTCAACAGATTTTAGGAAAATTGTGTGACCTTTACAATACACCATAAAATTAATTATCGACAATCTTGTCGGTCCCGTCCACCCATCACACATTATGGTGCAACCATATTTCTCCCATTTTGTTTTGAAGTTATCAACATACTCTTTCATTTCTTTGTACTCAATGTCCAAGTATTTATGCCTAATTTCAAATATTGATGGTGGTTGAACTCCAACACCTATATTCACATGCATGTTAGATTTAATTGTGAGATAAAAAATAAAACAAATAAAAAATTTCAAAAGCTTTATTATTTTTTAAAAAATACCTGATTCTTGAGCACCAATAATCATGTTCTTAAAATGATGAGAACCGGCTTTATGCGGGGGTACATTATCATAAATAAAAAACTTCGATACTAACCTCCCTAATTTTTCTCTGATACTACCTCCCTTGAACATATCTTTAATATTCTTTTGCTTTGCACCTGATGATTTGAACAATGAAGGTGCAACAGGAGGTTTATAACGCGGTTCTCGTCCACTTTGAGTGCGACGTACTTGTTGTGTTGGTTGGCTACTACCACCAGCTCCTGAACCCTCTCCTCTCTTTGACCTCCCTCCAAAGATTTTTTCTATTTGTTCTCTTTGCCATTCAGATGCTTTGGATGCATCTATTGCAGAACGATAATCATCTCGCTCATCAGGATGCAAATCTTCAAGATAAAGATACATGTCATCTTCCTCTTCTGTATCAGGCAAATTTCCTCTTAATTCTTGTTGAATTTCCTCAATCTCATTTGCAGCTTTTTTTTTTTTGGTTTCTTTATTTTTTTGCAATTGAGATATTTGTTTTTTCACTTCTGGTGGCACATTTGGGCATACTTTTACATTTTTGTACACCTCTTTACCGGATAAATGAAATTTAAACCGGGTAATTCCCCCACTTTGCATAATGTGACCGCAAAACGTGCATATAGTGCCATTTTTATTATTCGGTATTGGTTGGCAATACGCCCATGCTGGATCATTTCTAGTACTAGACATCTTATGCAATGTAATTCCCTATCAAAACAAAATTAAATTTTGTACATATCAATTTATAAATATGAAATTCTAATGAGTTTTAGAAATAATACCAGAAAACATCAAACATTGAAGTGAACATTTACGTACCTGCTTATTTGATGAAGATTTTAAAAGAAACTTGTAAATTTTGCTGTGTAGTGTAGCCGTGTAGGATGAAAACTTGAAAGAGAAGAGTGAAGATGATATGAAGTGAAAATGATGAATATATTTGTTCTTCATTCTAATAATTTATATTATTCGCAAAGAATACATCATATGCAATGGGGGCCTAGGCGGTAAATGAAATTGTAGACACATGTCAAAATGTAAGGTAGGGGCTAAAAGTAAGTGCATTGGGTGCCTAAGTGATAATTGAAATTGTAGACGTGTGTCAAAAATGGAGGTAGGGGCCTAAAAATAAGTGCATTGGGGGTGTTGTTTTGACTTGTGATGTAGAGGGAGAAGTTAGGTGGGGTTGTGACTGTTTTTTTTTTTCTTTATAATAAAAAATATGAGTTTTAGTGTTTTACACGTTTTAGACGTTTTACACAAACAAATCAGATTGCTTTCACAATCTTTACCCAATTCTGCTTCAGTAATTATACTATTGACTATTGTTTTAGAAAATTTTATACATTTGTTAATGCTTCTTTTAAAATAATTTTCAATATAGATTATTTAAACAATAATTTAAGTGTTTAAGATTAATTTTTTAAAAAAAAAAATTGCAAAATATCCTTGAATTTCGGGATGAAATTCACAATATTTCGGAAATATCGGGATATTTCGGGAATATCGGGAAATTTTTAAGGATATTTCGATATCGACCGGATATTTCGATATCGACCGGATATTTGCTAGACATTGGATATTACCCTTGTTTCGATATCGGTCCCTCCAAAATATGGATATATCGGTGGATATATCGATTTTAAGTTCCTTGGATGTGACAATCTTCCTGCATTTGGGCCATGGGTGATAGATGCTTGCGTGAAGCCCATGATCTAAAGCAAATCCGTGAGGTGAAGAACGCGTGTGTGAAGCCTAAAACGAACAATATCTACTTAGTGGGCATAGGTTGTTGTAAATGGTATCAAAGCAGGCTCGTTACTAGATGTGGATATGGATTTGGATTTGTGATTGTATTTGGACCCTCATGAGGATGCGAGGTCTAAAAAGGGAAAGATTGTCACATCCCGCATTGCTAGCGAGTAAGGTCCATGGTTTGTATATAAGCATTGGTCTCTCCTAACCATGTAGACGTGTTTTGGACCATGGGTGATGGATACTTAATTACATGAAGTCCATGATCCAAAGCAAATTCATGAGAGTGAAAGACACATGCGTGAAGCCCAATGTGGGCAATATCTACTTAGTGGGCCTGGGCTATTATAGATAGATTACTGGTATCTTAGTCTATAAATAAAATTTTGGATTTTTTTATGGTCAGTAAGGTTGTTAAACTTTGATACAAAGTCTGGTTGGAGGATCAAAATTTTACATTGTCAAGATTGACACTTATGTGCATAGAAAATTATAGAAATTAATAGGTATTTGATAAACTTCTGATATTTGGAGGAGAGTTGTTAATCTGATTGTTGAATTTATTGACTAAGTTATGCAATTTTTCGAGGCCTTTAATAATTTCGAATCAATAAAGTTTGAGAATTAGAATATGTTTTTCTGAAATTTCTTCATGAAAATGAATAAAAAATGTATTTATAAGAAGTGGAGTTAGATTTCTTTTATTTGGCTAGTTTGATTGAAGGATTATTATTCTATATGTTTATAGGTTACTCTTGTGACTTCCCAATATCGTTAGTGAAGCCTTAAACTTGCTATCATCAGACGTAAGTAGATTTTTTTGGCATAGCATGTAGTTGTATAAATGTTTTCTTAGAAAACAAATTTATTTATCATAGTATTATATTCTGAAATATTTTATTATTTATGTATATAAATTCATGTTCCTACTTATGTAGCCTTTACTTACATATTTGTTACCTAATTCTTTTTAAATGATTTTTCCCTCCGAAACTTTTTGTTTAAAAGCTTAAATGTTTGGTGATTTTGTGCTTTAGTAATGCAAATGTATTATTATATTCATATTTTGAAAGTAATGTTTTAGCTCAAAGTCAGTAGTAAATGAAATAGTGATCACCAATGATAATGGAAATGCAGTGCACGTGACAAATGAAATGTTATGATTTTGGTCTTGTATCAATTTCTGAAATGTAAATGGCCGGGTCACCGAGGTATTGGTGATACTACTTGACTTGAGCTTATTTTTATAAAATGTTATTAATCGTTATCGTACACTGAAAAAGTTACTTTTGCAAGTTTACTTGTATTTGAAAATGTCACTTTTGCAGGTTTACTTGTGTCTGAAAATGTTACTTTTACAAGTTTAATTGTATCTGAACATTTGAAAATTTATGTACTCTTTAAATGTTATTGTAAATTTCATAAATGTTTTCGATTACGTATTATTCAATACTTATTGAGTTGACAGCTTTCCCCTTGTCATTTAACATTTTACAGACTAGGTATCTTAGAAGTTGACCGTTAGGGCGATAGACTTTCAGGAGTTGGAAGTGATTGAGATTTTATGTAATGTTTTCCTTTATTTTGTTACTTAGAATTTGAGTTTAGGTATTCAGTATTGTTTTAATTTCCTTTAGAGTGTTTTGAACCTTATTGTTGGATTTATTTGGAGATATCTTTTCATTTGAGATTGGAGATTAACTTATTTGGAGTTATTCAATGATTATTAGTTTCTTTTGGATGAAGTAATTAATGACATATTATTCCATATTAAAGTGTTTAATTACTCTAAGTTTTGGGGTGTTACAAGCTTAACCTTTTAGGTCTCTGTTGTTATAAAGCTAGGGATGGCAAAATAACCCGTGGGTCCAGGGCCCCGCGGGGACCCTCACTTATGGGGTGAGGATAGGTTTCTATTTGGTGAGGATGCGGTGGGGATAGGGATAGATAGTAAAACCCGCAATGGATATGAGGCAAGGATGTGTTTTGAAATCCCCGCCCAACCTCACCCCGCTTAAAATATAATCTTTATTTTTCTATTATATAGTTTTTTTTTCTTTTAATGTCATGTTTAAAAATTTATTTAATTTATTTGTTTAGTTGTGAGATTTTTGTTTATTTTTAATGTTTATGAGATGATTTTCAATAATTTTTTAGAATTACTTAATATATCATATTATATTCATGTGGAAATAATGGAAAATGTCACATTTTTCAACTGAATTGGTGGGAAAGTGAGTGCTTTAATAAGTTAAGTTTAAAAGGCACCTATTATGGTGAACTACCAAAATTACCCTTAGATAATCATTTATGTTATTCTCTTTGTACTTTTTTCTCTCCACACTTCCAACAAAAACGAACTCAATAACTCTATCTCTATCTCTACAAATTTGCCTCGAATTTCTTCCTCAACTTATAAACAAGGGACGTGCTTGAGTACAATAAGGTAATATTTCTTGCAAATACTTCTTTCAATTTGGTCACATTTTCATTTGTTCATTTTTATATGTTATCCGAGTATTTTGTAAACGTTAAGCTATTGTGAAATTTTTGGATCTCCGAGACTTTATAAACCCAATCCGAGCGTTTTAAACTTCTATCCGAGCCTTTTCATTTGATGTCTTCTCCGAGCCTTTTCAATCAATTAGTATTCTAGCCTTTTCATGGCTTCTTCGAGCCTTTTCTATAAATGACTATTCGAGCCTTATGATGTCTTATCCGAGACTTTTCAAGGCTTATCCAAGCCTTTTCTATGAATGACTATTCGAGCCTTTTTCATAGCTTATCTGAGCATTTTGAAGCCTTCCCCGAGTCTTTTCCATATTCTTATCCGAGCTAGTGGTGGCACCGGTTCAGTTTCGATTTTTGTAAACACTAAAACCGAAACTGAAACCGAAAATTCGGTTTGGTGGGCGGTTTATAATCACCAGTTTCTCGGTTTCGGTTTCGGTTTCGGTTTCGGTTTAGTCCGGTTTCGGTTTCGATTTCGATTTCGATTTCAGCGTCTAATTGGTTGAATTATTTATTATTATTTTTTATGCACCGGTCGCTGTCACCTGTCTGTTTTTTTAAAAGACGCTGCCACGTGGCAGCGTCTAATTGGTTAAATTATTTTATTTTATTTTTTTCTGCACCGATCGCTGTCACCTGTCTATTTTTTTAAAAGACGCTGCCACGTGGCAACGTTTGATTGGTTAAATTATTTTATTTATTTATTTTTTCTGTACCGGTCGCTGTCACATGTCTGTTTTTTTAAAAGACGCTACCATGTGGCAGCGTCTGATTGATTGAATTTTTTTTTTTTTAAATTTTTTTTATGCCAAACTGGCAGTTTAACCACGGACAAAACCGTCGATTAAACCGCCGGTTTTGGTTTCAAACCACCGGTTTCACACTCCTTAAACCGAAACCGAAACCGAAACCATACGGATCGGTTTCCAACTGGTTTTCAAACCACCGGTTTCGATTTACAATTTTCTATCCGGTTTGGTCCGTACGGTTCCGGTTAAACCGTAAACAAAACCGACGGTTCAACCGAAATAGTGGCCACCACTAATCCAAGCCTCTTTGTAAATGTAATTTGTGAAAAAAAATTATTAATGGTTTGTGATGATGAATTTGACAACATCATGAATCGTGTCAAAATAGTAATGTCTTACAACGGTCGATGGGAGCAGTTACCCAACGGAAGTCAGAGATTTGTTGGATCCGATAACCAGTGCATGTATGTGTCAAAGAATATGACTTACGAAGAATTGGTGGCGATCGTGCATACTATTGTGAAGTATGATGTAAACAAATTCAATGTTAATATGTCATCAATATCAATCGTTTCTGGCACTAAATGTTGCACATTTATAAAAAATGATGATGATGTTCAATTTATGCTAGGAGAAGATCGGGTTATCCCTCAAGTATGTGTTAGTGTAACTGAGAGGACAGTTGGGAATGTGATAGAGAATGATATTCCTCCTCATGAAAATACCCAACAATTTGGATCCTTTAGCGGTAGTAATCAAGTGTTCACACAAAGGAGTGGCACCGAAGGTGGGGAAACCATGTGTGTTGTCCCACCGGTAGTGGTCGACCATGCAGCTGTAGTTGAACCTCAATACGGCGATGTGTTTGGCTATGGAATTAAGATGAATGATCACCAGTACAATGAGCAGTACAATGAGCATGTTGATGATGTACAAAATGCAAACGAAGAGCTTGCACAAATTCAAACACGTGGAAGACGTGTACAAGACCATGTGACTGCACTGTATATGCCTGGGACTTCCGAGGTCCGCCATAATGTAACTGCATCTGATTCCGATAATACGACCACGTGGGTTATTCATGGAGCGGATTTATACTCGTTTGGTATTGGTATTGGTAGAAATAACACCTTGGCAGCAGCGCAAGAACCTAGAACCATGATTTTTTTCGAGTAAAAAAGATTTGAAAAGGCTACTTGGCCATTTTGCAATGCGGCAGAACTTTGAATGGAAGATGAAAAGGTCCAATAAGATAACTTTACATCTGGTTTGCATCATTGACGACTATACGTGGAAATTAAGAGCGGTGATGAGAGATGAAGGGACTTACTTTCAAGTCAGAAGTTTTGTCAACGAACATAGTTGTCCCTTAGAGGAGGTTCACCATCGCCATAGACAAGCTAGTGCAGTCATAATTGGAGAAGTCATTGCACCTAGACTTCAACAACATGATGGTCATCTCATGTGTTCAAAGGATGTAATCGCCGATATGAAAACAATGTATGGCATCTAAATCATGTACAGTAAGGCACATAATGCCCTGCAATATGTATTGACCTATGGAACGCATGAAGAAACTTTCAAACTGCTGCCATCTTTTGCATACGTTCTGGAATAACAAAATCCTGGCACAATCACTGACTTACAGTGCTCATACGATGGTAAATTCCTTTACTTTTTCATGTCGTTAGGGTCCTCAATTAGAGGTTTTCGGAGGTGTATGCGTCCTGTGATTGCAGTTGATGGTACCCATTTGAAGGGAAGATTCGGGGGTACAATGTTTGTTACAACTACACAAGATGGAAACGAACAGGTGTATCCAATTGCTTTTGGGTACGATGACTCAGTAAACAACCTTTCATGGGAGTGGTTCTTGGAATGCTTGAGGGGTGCCCTTGGTCATATAGATGATCTGGTTTTCATTTTCGATCGTCATGCAAGCATCGAAGCAGGGATTTCTAAAGTGTTCCCTTATGCAACCCATACCATATATTGCTGGTATTTTAGTGAAAATATGAAAAAGCGATTTCACAGAAAGGATGTTACCGACATAATGGATGACATAGCTAGAACGTACAATGAATTGGATTATAACCGGCATATGGAGGAGTTACGTAAACTGCACAAGGGTGCATTCGATTATGTCATTGCTGCCGGTCCACACAAGTGGTCCTACATACACTGTCCCCAAAGAAGGTATCGGGTGATGACCACAAATGTTGCAGAGTGCATAAACTCATGCCTAAAATTCACACGGCAACTGCCACTGATGACACTGGCAGAGTTCATTAGGAATATGCTACAAAAGTGGTTTCACGATCATCATGCGGTTGCACAGTCCATGCGTCACCAATTGACCAACGCAGCACATCTTGTGATCCTGAAATGTGTTGAGAAATGTAATTATATGACAGTAAATCTAGTTGATTGGAACATATTCTCTATGAAACTGAAGGGAAACTTAGCCTTGAAGACTTGCACATGCAACAAATTCCAAATGGACCTTTTCCTATGTTCTCACGCACTCGCGGCAGCAAGGTACAAGAGATGTTACAGTTAACACTTTATATTACCCAAACGTAAATCTCACTGTTTTGTTTGTTGTAAGGAGCGAAACTTGGATTTCACAACTCTGTGTTCGGACTACTACAAGAGGGAGACACTTATTGATGCATGTTCGGTTCCTATTATGCTTGTTGGCCATCATTCTTCATGGGTAGTGCCATTTGACATCGTAGCGCTGGTGGATTTAAATCCAAAATCGAAGAGACAATCGGGTCACCCGATGGAGGGTCGACATACCTCGTCTTCAAAAAGGACAACCACACAATCGTGTAGAAGACGTGGACAATCAGGACATAATAGCAAGAGGTGTTCCAACCCACCTATGGTTAATGAAGGTCCCAGCACAATTGTTCCTGAGGAATACCGTCGCAAGTGCAGCATCTGTCATTCAACTGGACACAACAAACAAACGTGTCCTCAGAAGGACTATACCATTGAATGAATCTTGCCGTTGAGGAAGACGATCAGACATAACAAGGCAGTACAAGAGGAAGACAAATTGCCACTAGAAAAGCTTGTGATTGCTAATGTCTTCTAACATCGTTCAGACTTTGGGAACCATGCTCGATACAGTTGTGTTATGCTTTTATGTTTAATATATAATTTTTTTTTGTTCCTTGATTTGAATTTAGTTCTTCGTTTAATGCCATATTGGATCCTTTGTTATATTATAGTGTTCAAAAGGTCGTTGTATTATTTATAGATTCGAAAGTATGAACTTTTAATTGCAAACACTTAAAATGAAAAAAATATATATATTAAATTTCATTACTCAAATGTTATGTACATCAATTAAATCACTATCTCGAAGACCAGTCCTTCGAGTTGCAAAAAACCTCCACGGCCATCTTCTCCCGGATGATGGTCATATCATTTTTCGACCAGTCAAAAGTATCCCTATTTGCCACCAGATACTCTATCAATCTCAAAGTATGGGCACCACAGTTACCCCTACAATTCTCCACATGAATAACCGTTAGAATGGAATGTTATGAAAATGAATTTGGATAAAATCAGATCTTGAAACAGTCATACCCTGTTTCCTGTTCGGGCACACGGTCTGCAGACACATAATAAAAAGTGAATGCCCTAGTAGTCAATGCGTACGTCATATCGCCCCTCCGTTTGTGACCGTGAAAGTCCACCGCATGTAGCAACGAGAGTAAATAATACCGTAAGCACATGAGCTGTATTTTCCTGTGGCGAACTGGAACCTCCTGTCTGAACGGGTCCATAAGGTAGATATTCCCTATTGTGAGGTCGATGCTGGCCAGGGCCCAATGCGTACGTCCAAGGTTGCATGGAATCAGAACCTGCAGGTGTTTCAACAAAGTGTAATTAGTGTGACATTTTTTTATTATACAAATGGAAAACATGTAAAATAAACACTCACGGAGTCAACATTGTGCCATGGTCTGATTCCTAGCGGGAGCAACCCACGTACCACCGTAAGGTCTTCTTCGAACCACTTATGCTTCTGTAAAGACCAACCTCTACGGGGTTTCTCAGACCCACTTCCCATCTTTCTGTCCCAGCGATTACATAACCATGATTGTACAAAAACGTTAGGTTACAGATGTATGAAACATATCAATGCACAAGCAAATACTATACAATTTAAACACTTACATAAAACTTTGAATCCAATATGTTGATCCTCGCACCGTAGACAGTGGGATATGCTCGCTGACGCTTCCGTAGAATATGTAAGTACGCATCAATGTGCTGAAAGTTTGAACATTTTTAATTGTTAGGATTGTGCTGACAGTAGGATTGTACAATTTCTATAACAACTTATATATATATATATATATATTACGGTTATGAACATACTGTATCCTCTAACTCCATGAAGTTGGTTTGAAACCGGTGGAACCAAAAGACATCGACTGGCACGTGTAGATCCACATCACGTCTGCATAATTGTTAAAGAAGTTAGATAACCAAGTCAGTTTTACTAAGTTGTTTCAAAATAAATACAGAGATTGTAATATCTACGATTATACTTACATTTCCCCCATCGGGTTCCTCTTATACGATTGGTACGCCGCTAGGTGATCATGATCTATCAGTTCGTGGGGCGCCCATACATGTGGTGGCTGTGGCATAGTCCTTGCCCTCTTCGGCCGACAGGGGTCAGTGTATGGGCTCCGCTGCTGCCAATCTCGCCTGCGAACCCAATCCTGACGCTGAAAGGGTGGGGGAGTTCGACCCAAACCATGGGGATCCACCGAATGGGTGCGATGTGAGGAGGAACTCTATCCATGTGGATCCCCTGCAGGGGTGCTCTGTATGGAGGAACTCTGTCCCCATGGATCACCTGTAAGGGTGCTCTGTATGGAGGAACTCTGTCCCCGTGGATCCCTTGCAGGGATAAGTTGTATGGAGGAACTATGTCCTCGTGGATCACCTGCAATTGTGCTCTGTATTGAGGAACTCTGTCCCCATGGATCCCCTGTAGGGATACGCTGTATGGAGGAACTCTATCCCCATGTCACAGCGTCCTAGGTGCGCTGTATGGAGGAACTCTGTCCTCGTAGAACGCCTACAGGGGTGAGCTCCATTGGGATAGACCCAATGAGTGTGCCATGATTGAGGAATTCTGTCCCTGTGGAATGAATAGAGGGGTGCGCTGCACTAGGATCAACCAGAGGGGTGCGCGGTATGGAGGCACTCTATCCCAGGTCTTGGGGATGAACAACATGGACTGGTAAAACCTAATGAGGTACCCGCTCTATCTCTATATGTGCTGTCTCAGTAGCACCAGTACCACCAGTAACCTTATCTCGTGGTGTCACACCATGCCCCTACTGATCAGACACTGTCTATGTAGTGGGGTGTAACTGATGCCCGGTCTTTGGGTCTGCTCCGTCCTGATGACTACCGGTCCAGTCTCTGTCACTAAAGTCCCGGTCTTGGTTATCGAATGGTGGGTCATCGGACCGTCGACCTTCAGTACGTGGCTGCGACGTCGAACCCTGAAGCCCCCGAATCAAATCCAGCAACTTCTGATGCTGTTCATCTAATTTTTTATCAGTCAATTGCACCTTCTCCCGTAACTCTCGAAACGCATCCACCAGTTCAGTATACCTATGGTCCTGAAATGAAAAAAAATGTTGTGAGTACTAAAAGTTTCCAACTGCTTTCAAATTAAATAGTGCGGTGCAACTATTTGTACGTATCTCTGGATGCCCTCCAACGCTTGGTCGTGAGTCACCTTCAAGTCGAGGCTATGTGAGCAACACAAATCGAACCCGTCTATGCCTCACGGGACTCCCACCGTCACCCTCCAGGTCAAAACCCTCCGTATCACTGGGTCTCGAATGCGGATACTCAATATCACTGGGTCCTGAATGCGGATACTCAGTATCACTAGGTCTCGACTACGAACCTTCAGTATCACTGGGTTTGGCAGTCGTATGGCGTTCGGCATCGGCATCATATAGACTACCTCCATTGTAAATGCCCTCAAAGTACCATTCAGCCATCTCAGCTGGTGTCGGCACCAATTTCAGCCTCGTAAACATCTGAAATCAATGTTAGACCATTTGTAATTGCATGCATACATACTATTAACTATTAACGTTAACATAACAGATACTTACCCTTTCAATGAAAATGGAATCCAGTTTATCCCCCCTCGGTCACTGACTCAAGTCCCATTTTAAAATACGGGGGGATAGCTCGATTTCTCTACGGGTCCCACAGTCGTTGTTGTCAAGCTCGGGGATAACCTCAAAAGCAAATATCTGCGTAATAGATAAGTACAATAATAATCCAATACATTAATCATATGAAAAAGAAATTACAATTATAGTATGGATTCAAATTCTAAATTCTTACCAATAATGCATACGTAAGACCGTATATGTTGTACGTCTCCACCGTATGCACTTCAACGCCCTTTTCTCGCTGTCTTTTTTTGAACCGTTCCCGACAACCATCCAATGCATGCTTGAAGCCAGAAATAGATCGCCTGTACACGTGTGCACCCCACGGGAACGCATCAAAAGCGTCCAAGTCCTCGATTAGGTGAAATTGCCATAATGGAACTTTCTCTCTCTTGTCCAAACCCATCAGTATCCAGTTAAGCATATACAGTAAGCATAGCTTAACCGCATCATACTGCTCAGCAAAAACACCAATCCGTAGAACGGCTTTCAGCTCTCCAAACTCGACCTTATCTCGACCCTCAAAGTACCGCTGGTGTATGCCATTCTCTACCACATCATAGGTCGACGTGTCGGAAGTTCTCCGAACTTCAATCGGGTGATCAGACAGAACTCAACCTTTGAGAACCGGACCGAATGCTTTCCTAACAGAAATCTCATCTCATCTTCCGGCTAGCCATGATGCAACTCACGAATAAACAATCGATGGACAATGCTAGCTGAAAACTTCATGTTGCGCTGCATCCGAAGGAAATGTCCAAAACACGACTCAGTGTACCGACGTCGTTCTTCAACCGCAAGATGTTGAGGTACACTGTTAAGTGCATTGTCGATATCTCTAAGGTGTCCAAAATGGTCATGCCGAGTTATTTTCCCCGGGTACCTTTCTTCTGCTGGAGTTTTCAGCAAATCTTTCAGCAGATTCCTCATCTGCATATTCACATAAAAAATAATAATTAATATATATAACCTCATGAAAAGGCTCGGAGAGTATATGAAAAGTCACGGACAGTGTGAAAAGTCTCAGATAGTGTATGTAAAGTCTCGGACACTGAAATAAAAGTCTCGGACACAATATTAAAAGTCACGGAGACTATATGAAAAGGCTCGGATTACTTTAAAAATAAAAACCTCAAATTACTGTTCAAAACTCTCGAGAACCTTATGAAAAGGCTCGAACAATTTATTAAAAGGCTCGGAGACTAAAATATACAAACATATAAGTTTAAAAAAAAGCTCGGACTAATGTTCAAAAGTCTTGGATACTTAATAAAAAGGTTCGAAAAATGATGTAAAACGCTCGGAGAAACCATGTGAAAAAGCTCGAATGAAGGTTTAAAAGGCTTGGAGATTCAAATTACACAAACCTATTTATATTCCCTAAAAGGCTCGGATGAAGGTTTAAAAGGCTCGGATGAAGGTTTAAAAAGCTCGAATGAAGGTTTAAAAGGCTCAGATAAAGTGGTAAAAGGCTCGGAGATGAAAAATTGCAGAAACCCTAATCACATTCCTTAAAAGGCTCAGATGAAGGTTTAAAAGGCTCGGAGAATGTTATATTCATCGTTTTCAACAAAAAAAATTTCAGAACTTTAAATCCTAACCTAACCTAATCAAACAAACCTAATGAACAACAAATCAAATCAAACCTAATCTATATGTCTAACCAAACACCAAACATCAAACGCACATAAAATTAACAACAACAAAACGCATGAGAAAGTTCAACTCACCACTGTCAATACACGCTTCTCGTTGAGAGGAGTACTGTAGCACCACCGCCGGTGAGTTCGCCGTCGATTTTATGCCCGGAATTCTTGCGCCGATGTGTTCTCTCCCAACTGTTCTCTCTCTCTCAAGTTTTTTCTCTCCACGTTTGAAAACACACAAACTGACAAAATGAGAGTATTTTTGTCTGGTCACCTAAATTGGTGCCTTTTAAACTTTGATTACTAAGGTGGTGATATTCTTACAAAAACCCCTCCAAATAGTGACAATATAATTTTGAACCCTTATATTCATTAGATTATATATTTGTTATTTTAATAAATAATTTTGATAAATGAATTAAATGTGGCAAATGGGGTAAATGGGTGGGGATGGGTAAAGCATACCCTGCCCCTCCCCGCCCCGCTCCATATATTGTGGGGTTTTATATGGGGATGAGGTTTCAAAAAAATAAATGGGGCGGGGTGCGGGAAGGGCCACCCCGCCCCGAAGCCACCCCATTGCCATCCCTATATAAAGCTTGGTTTAACTCATAAGTTTTGGGTTCGAGTCCTCTACGTGATTGCATTTGAATTTATTATTTGTTGTCTAAATTCATTTACTAACATCTATCTATACTGACTACAGAGAGGCGAGAGCTCTAAATCTAGACACCAAAAAAAATTGGCATGGAGCTTCCAAGAAACTGAATTTTCTACCTGGTGGCCTGCCAAGAAAGTCTCAGCTCCTTTAAAGATGACTTACAAACAACAAGTTCACATTGATAAGTGTTACGAATAATGCTAAACATCTCACCTAAAATTCCACCTTTTTCTCCATTCTCCATGGTTTGTAAATATTAACACAGGGAGTGAAAACATAACAGAGAGTTATGGACATTATATATAATGACTCAGTTCTTCAGATGTATGCAAACAATGTAAAATGTAAAAAGTCAATGGAGAAAATTAAACAAAGCAGCAATCTGGGAACAAAGTAAAATGTGTAATAGATATAATTGAAAAAGAAAACCAGCCCTGGATCTCCATCTTCGTAGAGATCCGGATCTCCATCGCCACATGAAATTGGTACCACCACCCAAACCCAGACATGAAATCGTACCACCAACCAAACCACCACCAAAACCCAAAATCTACACCAATTAAACCACCAACAAAACCCAAACAGGAAATCGGCACCACCACCAAACCCAAAATCCATACTGGTCAAACTACCACCCAAATCAAAACACCCACCACCATCTGCTGCCATCCCAAACCCACATCGAATCCAAACAACCCAAGTCCCCTTTTGTGGCGAACAGAGCCCTTTTTCACGGCATACGGGGCAGCAAACTTCTCAACAAACAGATGAGAAGAGAGAGAGAGAGAGCGTTGCCATGGATGAGATGCGAGATGTTTCAATTTTTTTCCCAAACAGATGAGATGAGAGAAACATAGATGAGATAGGGAGGAGACGGGGGGAGAGAGAAAGGTTGACTTGTGAGGGAGTTTTATTTATTTATTTTTTTGATTTTTTTGATTTTTTATATTTAATATTAAATGGGTTTTTTTTTTTTTTTTTAATTTCATTTAATAATATTTTGAACTTACTCACTCCCCATTTACTATTATACTCTTTACGGTTTGACAGAAAAATTTAAATATTTTAACAGACAACTAACGGCAGGTTGTATTTTGGCTAATAAATAAAAAAGCAGGGTGGTTTTTAACAAATAATGAAATTAGAGGGTGGTTTTTAGCTAAAAATGAAACTAAAGGGTAGTTTTTAGCTAAAAATCCAAACTAGAGGGGCTTTTTTAATAATATCCCTTACCCTTGGTCTAAAATTTCAATTTCTCACCACGAGCTCGTGTTTTACATATTAATTGGCCGGTTTATGTGAATAATTCTTACACTTTCTGTTAAATTCCATACACTTATGTCAAACATTTCATTTTCATACGTAGAAATTGTGTCTCGTTTTAATGCTAACAGAAATTTTGAAATTTCAGCTACCAGTCACTGTCGTTTAACCATCATTCACTTTCAGGTCAATGTTGTGTTGCTCTAGAATCTAGATTGATCATTTTTTATTCTGTTTATTTTCGTTAACTTGTTACATATGGAGAGAGCTCTCTCAATTCTAGACATCAATGGATATTCTTTCTTTCTTGTTGATCAGTTTGAAGTTACTGTTTTTCTTTTACGAATTCGCTTTTGCAATCGACAGTATTAGTTCATCTGAGTCAATTAGAGATGGTGGGACGACCTTAGTTTCAGTAGATGGAAGATTTGAGCTTGGTTTCTTCAGTCCTGGTAGTTCGAAGAATCGGTACGTAGGAATTTGGTACAAGAAGGTCC
Organism: Acer saccharum; assembly: GCA_030490815.1. Taxonomy (NCBI): domain Eukaryota; kingdom Viridiplantae; phylum Streptophyta; class Magnoliopsida; order Sapindales; family Sapindaceae; genus Acer; species Acer saccharum. The sequence goes on along the minus strand of CM059867.1, from coordinate 14,916,508 downwards.
CGGTTAAGACTGTTGTTTGGGTCGCGAACAGAATCAACCCCATCAACGATTCTTCTGGTGTGTTGATGATAAACAGCACAGGTAGTCCTGTTGTTGTCATGAGGCAGAACAAAACTGTGGTTTGGTCAGCAAATTCAACGAAAAAAGGCAAGAGTTCAGTTGTATTACAGCTTCTGAATTCAGGAAATCTTGTTCTGAGAGATGAACAAAGTAGTGGTGATGGTTTGGGAAGTTACTTGTGGCAGAGTTTGACTATCCTTGTGATACGATGCTACCAGATATGAAGATTGGATGGGACTTAAAGACTGGTCTTGAAAGGCGTTTATCATCGTGGAAGAGCCCAGATGACCCATCTCCTGGAGACTTCACTTGTGGGGTAGAACTACGCGGAAATCCTGAGATTGTTATGTGGAAGGGTTCAAACAAGTTTGTTAGGAATAGCCCGTGGAATGGAATTACAGCCAGTGGTGCTATAGACTTGAGGCATAACTCCATTTTTGAGTTGAACTTTGTCAATAATGAGGATGAGTTGTACTACACTTTCAAAATGATAGATAAATCAATGTTCTCAATTGTTGTTCTGAACAAAACCAGCTATTTACGAGAACGATTGACATGGAGTGAAACAACTCAAAATTGGAATGTGTATTCATATGTGCCAACAGATAACTGTGACAATTATGGTATTTGTGGTGCCTACGGGAATTGTATCATAACTCAGTCGCCGAACTGCCAGTGTTTAGAAGGCTTCAAGCCTAAATCAACCGGATACGGGGACTGGTCTGAAGGTTGTGTGCGTAACAAGGCATTAAACTACTCAAGACTAGATGCATTTATCAAATTTAATCAGTTGAAATTGCCAGATACTACAAATTCTTGGGTGAACAAAAGTATGAATCTCGAGCAATGCAGGGTGAAATGCTTAGAGAACTCTTCTTGTATGGCATACTCAAACTTGGATATTAGAGGAGGAGGCAGCGGCTGTGCTATATGGTTTGGTGATCTAATTGATATCAAACATAGTTCAAATTATGTGCAGGACTTATTTATTCGAATGTCTGCTTCGGAACTAGGTATTTACTTAAATATTTTATGTTTCTTTGAAATGAGAATTTGGGTTTTTGTTTTCTTTCCTTGAATTTATTAGTGCATATAGCTTATGTGATCGGCGCATAAACTAGTATCTTGCTATAGCTTCTGCATATATATATTTGTTGTAATTTGACTTAATTTGCTTTGATTTTAACTAATTTTCTTTGTTATATCAATATCATCTATCAAGGTACAAAAGAAGGGCCTAAGATGAAGATAGTGGTGATAGTTACTACCACTGCCGCAGTTGCTGGGGTGCTTATAGTAGGCTACTACATTTACAAAAGCAGGACAAATTTAGGTAACATCACTCTCTTTGCTTTCACAAAGCAATCCACACTTTCTGTGTAGGTAAATGAGTGCAAGCAAATTACTTTTATTCATTTTTTTCTCCCCTAGAAAAAGCATTACTATCTATGAATAGAATCACAAGGGTGCATAACTATTAGTCGTTAATTGACTAGTTGAGTGAATTTTGTTAAATGGTTTGTGTGAAGTCCAAGGAAAAAATATCTATTTGTGAACCTAGTCTATTATATAAACGACTTATGCTTCTACAATATACTTCAATTAATTTGTGTCCATAGGTTATGGGCCGTAGCCCAATATATATATTTTTTTATATATAAATAAAGTCCCAAATCTTCGAAACATACAAGAACTTGATTAGTTGATTCTGCAAACAACACTCTGTCTCACTCACTCTACTTCTCACCTTCCTCAAAATCCCAATCTTGTTCTTGCTAGGTCTCCACACTTACATCCACCCAGAAAATGTCGCCACCAACAACAACAACAACAACCTCTCTTAAAAAAAAAAAAACAACAACCAAAATGGTCTCAGACCCGCCATTCGTAGACCCTCGGATTCGTTCGGGTCAGGAGCTCAAAAAGAGGAACGAATCCAAAGAAAAGTTCGAGTTCGATGAAAACAATGGTCAGATCTTCAGATTGAAACTCGATGATGCTCATCTCCAGTCTCGGATTTATTTCAAAGAGTATTGTAATTCTTTTATTTACTCTTTTCTGGCCTTTTCTTGTTTGTTGCTTTATATATTTAGATGGGAGTCGAGATTCTGGGATTCTGTCAAATGGGGTTGTGGTTGTGATTGTTTTAGGGTTTGTTAGTTTATGCAAAGTTTTGATTGTTTTAGCTAGGGTTTCGTTTGAGAAATCTGCTTCCATGAGGTCAGAGAAGAAATTGAGTGCGATTATTGGGGTTTTAGGGTTCCTTTTCGGGTTCTTGATTTGTTCTGGTGTTCTTTCTAGTGTTTTGGATTTCGATTTCGGTTCCACTGATGGGTTTGGGAAGTTTTCTCTTGCTGTTTTGATGGGCTGCGTCGTGGGGTTTTTGTATATGCCTGCTGGAAAGAATGCTAGGTCGTTTTGGCTTGGTAGAACGATACTGTATGTGAATTTTGTTGATTGTTTTCACGGCGTTGCTTTGGATCAATCCATTAGCTGAAATGCTTGTTAATAAGACGTTGATAGTAGTAAAGAAGCAAATGCAGCTATTAGTTTGGTTGGGAATGTAGGTTTGTCACTGGAGGATTTTGCCAAGCTGAGACTCTTGTGCTTGTTGCTTTCGGGTGTCATTCAGTTCGTGGCTTTACGTCCCAACTTGCAAATGTATTTGAACGAAACAGTGTTGTCTTGGTACCAAAAATTGCATGCTAGCAAGGTCCTAGATTTGGATTTTAGTCGGGCTAAGGTTTTTCTGCACAACCATTTCTTGTGTCTAGTAGTTATGCAGTTGTTTGCACCGCCATCCTGGTACTTCTCTTCCTTGGCACGACTCAAATTGATGGTGACTCGATTGGAAATTTCAAATTGGTTTGTGGTTTACTTCCTTGTTCTGTTTTTGTGAAAGAAGTAGCTGTATTTCTGGCTTGGTGGGTTGTCTTTGGTTGGACTGTTTTTACTTCAGCAAGCCTTTTGTTGTATCGTCATGGCATTTTGTTTATTTTGTAACAATTCTTAATCTTCGTATTTGCCTTCCATATTTGGCCTCTAATTTATATTCTTGTCAAATTTTGAGGAAGAGTATTGTGTTTGTAAATAGATTCTTACTGTTTCTAAATTACGCTTTTCAAGCCGTGATACATCAGAAAAAAAAAATCGAAATGATATTATGATTTTAGTTCATAATGCAATATTACTTACAATTAACACATATATCCACTATTTCAGAGAAAAATGAAGGCAAGGGGAAAACTGATCAGAAGATTGAAGACCTGGAACTACCATTATTCGAGTTAGATACAATTGCTACTGCCACTAATAACTTCTCATTCAACAACAAGCTTGGAGAAGGTGGCTTTGGACCCGTATACAAGGTAAACTCACAACATACTAGTTGCAGAGAGCTTTTACCTAAAGGCTTAAGTTTTTGAGTCTTAACAATTACTGATTGTAAACTTATTCACTTGTGTATCTTACACAATATTACAACTCATTTCACATAAAAAAATTCCAGGGTACGCTGGTAGATGGACAAGAAATCGCTGTGAAGAGGCTTTCAAAGATTTCCACACAAGGAATTAATGAGTTAAAAAATGAAGTAATACTGATTGCCAAACTGCAGCACCGAAATCTTGTAAAGCTTCTTGGTTGCTGCATTCAAGGAGAGGAGAAAATTCTAATATATGAATTCATGCCCAACAAAAGTCTGGATCACTTTATTTTTGGTATGGATCCCTAAGAAGTCTACTTATGAATTCACTGGTTTAGGATATCTCCACTACAGACTTTTCTTTTCAGTCAAAAAAAGATCAGTTTTTTATTTTTATTTTTATTCAAGCAGGATACCAAACTAACCTGAGTATTAAACGTGCAGATCAAACTAGAAGTAAGCTATTGGACTGGTCCAAGCGTTTCCACATTATCTGGGGAATTGCTAGGGGCCTTCTCTATCTTCATCAAGATTCTAGATTGCGGATTATACATAGAGATCTGAAAACAAGTAATGTATTACTTGATCATGAGATGAACCCAAAGATTTCTGATTTTGGCTTGGCCAGAATTTTTAATGGAGACCAAATGAAGCAAACACAAATAGAGTAGTCGGCACGTAGTAAGTATTACTTTTCCTGTCATTTTTATAATTGCTTGTATTTCATTCTTTAACATAAGTTGTCTTTAAATATACCTCTACAGTGGTTATATGGCACCTGAATATGCTATTGATGGGATATTCTCGATAAAATCTGATGTCTTTAGCTTTGGTATTTTATGTTGGAGTTGGTAAGTGGAAAGAAAAACAGAGGATTTTATCATCCAGACTGCAACCTTGGTCTTATAGGATATGTAAGTGAATATCATTACATTTCTTTTTCAATAAAGTTTCAGGAAACCATGTTACTTTTCGACAACTTTCAAATGATAAATTCATGAATGAAAAACAGATTTCTTTATATTTTAGGCATGGAAATTATGGAAAGAAGGCAAGCCTTTGGAACTGATTGATCCATTCTTTGGAGAATCATGTAATGAATCAGAAGCCATACGGTGCATCCACATTAGTCTCTTATGCTTGGAACATCAACCGACGATAGGCCAAGCATGTCATCTGTTGTTTTGATGTTGGGTAGCGATAACGCATTGCCTGAGCCGAAGCAACCTGGTTTCCTGATGGATAGGAAACCACAGCTTAAACCAGATTCTTCGAACAAGCCTGAGTTTCCTTCATCTAATGAAGTTACTATCTCATTGTTAGAAGCTCGTTAGAATTTCTTTTTAATCATATACCTCATAATATATTATCTCTATTTTCTAGCTTTGATCTGGTGCTTTTGATTTGAAGATCATCTAGAATCTTTTCTTGTCATTCTGATTCATGTAATTTCAGATAAGATTTTCAGAAAAGAGCTAATATTCTCACTCTTTACTTGACTTGTATGCTAATTCCTAGCCAAACTTTACCTACAAAGAAGCTGCTAGTCATGCTAATTCCTATTCGTGTCCTAAACAAGTTATATTATGTATCTTTTCACATTATTGTTTCAGATACAGAAACCCACCAGGAAATTCCTCATTCATAAACAAGATGTATTTCGTACAGATAATGATATTTTTTTTATTTGGTTTAATATTCAATCTCTAACACTATAGCATCAGAGGTGTCTAGCAGCTTTCAAACTTATGCTTCAAGACCTGCACATTCGTACCGGATAACAATGATGGTCAGTGAAAAGGAGAAATTCCCTCTGCACATTAGAGTTACCATTTCCTTAGAAAAATAAATGAAGGTTTAAATAGCTCCATCATACTTTGCTCTGGTGGGTCCATGCCGCCTGGGATGTAGTTCAAATCATGGTGAGGGCAATTTTGTGCTGTACTAGATCTTTGTCTCATCTCTTTCAGCCACACGGTTTAAGGGGTTGTGAAATAACAGCTTGCAATTCTCAACGTGAGGTGATCTAACTAGTGAAGTGACCTAACTAGTCTCAACCTAACCTAGCCTAATTGACCAAAGGAGCAATAAAGGATTATTTTGCCCAAACTTATCAAGAAAGGTCTCAGCTTCTTCTTGCCACTTTTTCAGACATATACTTCACTCTCTTGCAACCTTCTTTTTTTTTAGCGCCCTTGTGATTGATTATTAAGATGGAAAATTCCCCATGACTTGGTGATATAACGATGTTAATTTCTAGCAAACTTGGACATGTCTGATATAATTATTTGCCTACTAAACTGAACTCACACACAGAGATGTGTTACACTTCTTAATTCTATAAACTTTAAAGTAACATATTTCTTGTTCATTTGAAAAGTGAACAATGTCACATCACTGGACCATACTCTTGATATCCCAGTTCATTTGGATCTACTCTATTGATGGCTGGTGTGTATCATCTTTTGTTCACATATTGAATTTTACATCTTCGATCACTGTTTTTTGGCATTATTCAAAGACAATCCCAGCAAAACAAGTCAATTCCACATTTAGAGGGATTTGAATATATTAGCAAAATTAGTAGGATTTGTATATCTTCATTATTTTTATATTAGCAAAATCAATGGGATTTGTATATCTTCATTATTTTGTAATTACTCATACTTGTGTTTATATTCGCTGTGCACTTGCGAAAACAAACCAGAACACCTTTGAAAGTTGCAAGTCTATGTATGACAGTATTCTATTTTCTACACTGAATATATTATTCATTATTTTGTAATTACTCATACATGTGTTTATATTCGCTGTGCACTTGCGAAAACAAATCAGAACACCTTTGAAAGTTGCAAGTCTATATACAACAAGATATTGTTGTATATCTTCATTATTTTGTAATTACTAATACTTGTGTTTATATTCGATGTGCACTTGCAAAAACAACCAGAACACCTTTGAAAGTTCCAAGTCTATGTATGACAATATTCTATAGTGAATATAATATTGTTGATATATGATTTTCCAGAAAACTGAGGAGGAGAAAGAAAGTGATTCAAGTGAAGTCTATATACTGATCTGATACCAGTATTTATAAACATTAAAATAACAGTCGTATAATTTAAATTCAAAACAAAACAATGTGTTTGTTTGAAACAACACATTCTTTTATTTATGACAAAAAGTTTGTCTTTTCAAATTTAATTTCAAATGTTATTTATTTTAAAATTTTCTCTAACAGATATTATCTCATAGATTGAGTCAAAGTATTTTGAAGGTACAATTTCTTAAACTTTGTTTCGTTTTAAAGTTTTATTTACAGCTTTAATCTTTTCTTAGACTCATTGTTTTTAACATCAAAATATCCTATTAACAAAATTTAGGCCTCTAACAATTGCTTAATTTTAGTTTCGTGATGGAGATGATTTAATGGACGAATTTTGGAATGAAGTTGAAATATACATGAAGCTTTGTAATAAATTGCTTGAATTTTGGACTTCAATGAAGAGTTCAAATTTGAGTGTTAGTGTAGGTTGCAATTTTGATTTGTTTTAATACTAGTGAAGCAACTTGAATTATAATTTTCACAATTTTTAGTGGTGCTTATCTTAGAAAGATTTTTAATCTAAACCAGTTACATATGGAGATTTTGAATCATCAAACTAACTTTATTGTATTGGAGTAATTTTGAATTGAAATTGGGGAAGTATTTAAGTTTGATTTTTGGTATTATGGTTATAAAGACATTATCAAATCAAAATAAATTTTCATAAGTTTTAGTGATATATAAGTATTTTAATTATGTGGGTATATTTGATGTTTAAGCCATAATATTTAAGCTGACCGTCATGAGCTCTTGGTAATTCTCAAATGGAGATGGATAAAAATTCTGATTTTCGGTATAGGGATATATTATTGGTATCTTAGTCTATAAATAAAATTTGGAATTTTTCATGGTCGGTAAGGTTGTTTAACTTTGATACGAAGTCTAGTTGGAGGATTGAAATTTTACATTGTCAAGATTGACCCTTGTGTGCTTGTTGTTAATCTGATTGTTGAATTTATTGACTAAGTTTTGCAATTTTCAAGGCCTTTAAGAATTTCAAATCAATAATGTTTGAGAACTAGATATGTTTTTCTGAATTTTCTTTATGAAAATGAATAAAAAAAAATGGATTTATAAAGAAGGGGAGTTAGATTTCTTTTATTTGGCAAGTTTGATTGAAGGATTATTATTCTATATGTTTATAGGTTACTCTTGTGACTTCCTAATATCATTAGTGAAGCCTTAACTTGCTATCATCGGAGATAAGTAGATTATTATATTATTATATTATTATTATTATTATTATTATTGTGCATAGTATGTAGTTGTATAAATGTTTTCTCATAAAACAAATTTATTTATGTGGAAATGGTGGAAAATGTCACATTTTAAAATTGATTTGGTGACAATGTCAGTACTTTAATAAGTTAAGTTTAAAAGGCACAAATTATGGTGAACTACCAAAATTGCCTTTAGTTAATCATTTATGTTATTCTCTTTGTACTTTTCTCTTTCCACACTTCCAACAAAAACGACAGTAGTGTTAACTCAGTGACACTCTCTCTCTCTACAAATACAAGTTCAAGGTTGCTTTAGTACAACAAGATAATATTTCTTGCAAATACTTCTTTTAATTTGTTCACATTTTCATTTGTTCATAAACAAATCTGTCATAGGAGTCTCCGAGCCTTTTAAACTTTTGTTCGAGCTTTTTAAAATATTCTCAGAGCCTTTTAAATGAATAAGTATCGAGCCTTTTAAAATATTCTCCGAGCCTTTTAAATAAGTATCGAGCCTTCAAAAGTCTTCTCCGAGCCTTTTCATGTCTTCTCCGAGACTTCTTCGAGACTTTTTCAATGAATCATTATCTGAGTCTTTTCATGTCTTCTCTGGGACTTTTCAAGTCTTCTCCGAGACTTTTTCAATGAATCATTATTCGAGTCTTTTCATGTCTTCTCCGAGACTTTTCAAGTCTTCTCTGAGACTTTTCAATGAATCACTATCCGAGCCTTTTCATGTCTTCTCCAAGCCATTGAATGTCTTCTCCGAGACTTTTGAAGTCTTCTTCGAGACTTTTCAATATCATCATTCGAGCCTTTGTAAATGTTATATGTGAAAATATTTTATAGTCTTGGGGTTTTATTAATGGTTTGTGATGATAATTTGACAGCATCATGAATCGGGTTAGAATAATAATATCTTACAACGGTCGATAGGAGCAGTTACCCGACGGAAGTCAAAGGTTTGTTGGATCTGATAACCGGGGAATATAGTGTTAAGGAATATGACTTACGAAGAATTGATGGCGATCGTGCATACCATTGTGAAGTATGATGTAAACAAATTCAATGTTGATCTGTCATCAATATCAATCGTTCCTGGCAGTACATGTCGTATATTTATAACAAATGACGATGATGTTCTGTTTATGCTAAGGGAAGATCTAGTGATCCCTCAAGTATGTGTTAGTCTAACTGAGAGGACAGTTGGAGATGTGATCAGGAATGATATTCCTCCTCCTGAAAATACCCAACAATTTGGATCTTTTAGCAGTAGCAACCAAGTGTTCACCCAAAGGAGTGCCACCGAAGGTGGGAAAAACATGTGCGGTGTCCCACCGGTAGCGGTCGACCATGTAGATGTAATTGAAACTTAATTTGGTAATGTGTTTGGTTGTCCAATTGAGCAGTACAATGAGCAGTTCAATGAGCAGAACCATGAGGTGGATAATGAGGCAAATAATAAACAAGTTGATGATCTACAAAATGTGGATGAAGAGCCTGCCCAAAATCAAACATGTGGTAGACGTGTACAAGGAGTTAGTTGCACTGCACCAGATATGCTTGGGACTTCCGAGGTACGGTATAATGTACTAGCATCTGATTCTGATAATGCGACAACGTGGGTTATTCCCGTAGCAGATTCATACTCGTTTGGTATTGGTAGAAGCAGCACCTTGGCAGCGTAAAAACCTAGAACCATGATTTATAAAGGTCAATTTTTTCCGAGTAAAAAGGATTTGAAAAGGTTAGTTGGCCATTTTGCAATGCATCAGAACTTTGAATGGAAGGTGAAAAGTCCAATAAGACAACTTTACATCTGGTTTGCATCATTGACAATTGTATATGGAAATTCAGAGCGGTGAGGAGAGACGAAGGGACTTACTTTCAAGTCAGAAGTTTTGTCAACGAACACAGTTTTGTCCCTTGGAGGAGATTCACCGTTGCCACCGACAAGCTAGTGCAATCATAATCGGAGAAGTCATTGTACTGATGGTCGTCTCATGCGTCCCAAGGATGTAATCGCCGATATGAAAACAATGTATGGCATCCAAATCATGTACAGTAAGGCACATGATACCCTGCAATATGCATTGTCATTGAGCTATGGAATGCATGAAGAAACTTTCCAGCTACTGCCATATTTTCCATACGTTCTGGAACAACAAAATCCTGGCACAATCACTGACTTAGAGTGCGCAGTCGATGGTAAATTCCTGTACTTTTTCATGTCGTTAGGATCCTCAATTAGAGGTTTCCGGAGGTGTATGTGTCTTGTGATTGTAGTTGATGGTACCCATTTGAAGGGAAGATTCGGGTATACAATGTTTGTTACAACTGCACAAGATGGAAACGAATAGGTGTATCCAATTGCTTTTGGGTACGGTGACTCAGAAAACAACCTTTCATGGGAGTGATTTTTGGAATGCTTGAGGGGTGCCCTTGGTCATATAGATGATCTGGTTTTCATTTCTGATCGTCATGCAAGCATTGAAGTAGGGATTTCTAAAATGTTCCTTTATGCAACCCATACCATATGTTGCTGGTATTTTGGTGAAAATATGAAGAAACGATTCCATAGAAAGGATGTTACCGACATGATGGATGATGCAGCTAGGTCGTACAGTGAAATGAAGTATAATCGGCACATGGAGGAGTTACTTAAGTTGCACAAGGCTGTATTCGATTATGCCATTGCTGTCGGTTCACACAAGTGGTCCCGCGTACACTGTCCCCAAAGAAGGTACAGGGTGATGACCACAAATGTTGCAGAGTGCATAAACTCATGCCTAAAATTCGCACGGCAACTGCCACTGATGACACTAGCAGAGTTCATTAGGAATATGCTACAAAAGTGGTTTCACAATCGTCATGCAACTACACGATCCATGTGTCATCGATTGACCGATGCAGCACATCTGGTGATCCTAAAACGTGTCGAGAAGTGCGGTTATATGACCGTAAATCCAATTGACTGGAACATATTCTCCATCAAACACAGGGGAAAACAGTGGACGGTTAACTTAGCCCGGAAGACTTGCACATGTAACAAATTCCAAATGGACTTTTTTCCATGTTCACACGCACTCGCAGCGGCAAGGTATATGACAAGTTACAGTTAACACTTTATATTACCCAAACATGAATCTCACTGTTTTCATTGTTGCAGGGAGCGGAACCTAGATTTCACATCTCTATATGTGGACTACTACAAGAGGGAGACACTTATTGATGCATACTCGATTCCTATTATGCTTGTTGGCCATCCTTTTTCATGGATAGTGCCATCCGACATTGCAGCGCAGGTAGTTTTAAATCCAAAGACGAAGAGACAATCAGGTTGCCCGATGGAGGGTCGACAACCACACGGTCATGTAGAAGATGTGGACAACTAGGACATAATAGCAGGAGGTGTTTCAACCCGCCTATGGTTAATGAAGGTCCCAGCATAATTGTCCCCGAGGAATACCGTCGTAAGTGCAGCATCTGTCATGAGACAGGACACAACAAACAAACGTGCCTTGAGAAGGACTCTACCGTGGAATAAATGGAGCCATTGAGGAAGGTGATCAAACATAACAAGGCAGTACAGAGGAAGACGAATTGCCACCAGAAAAGTTTGCGATTGCTAATGAGGAACATGTCTCCAACTTGATGTCTTCCAACATCGTTCAGACTTTGGGAACCATGCTTGATACCGTTGTGTTATGAGACCCTTGGTTCTTATGCTTTTATGTTGAACTATTTTGATTTATTTTTTGTTATAGTGTTCATAATTCGTTGTATTGTTTATGAATTTCAATGTATGAATTGTGTGTTGAACTTTTCATTGCAAACACTTAAAAAAAAAAAAAAAAAAAATCGTTATTTCATTACTCAAATGTTATGTACATCAACTAAATGTTCTTAGAGTCACAAAAAACCTCTACGTCCATCTTCTCCCGGATGGTGACCATATCGGCTTCTTTCCAGTCGAACTTATCCCTATTCCCCGTCAGGTACTCTATCATTCTTAAAGTATGGGCACCACAGTTACCCCTGTAATTCACCACATGAACAACCGTTAGAATGAAATTTTAATAAAACCAATTGGGATAAAATCCGATCTAGAAACAATCATACCCTCTATCCTGTTGGGGCACACGGTTTGCAGACACAAACCTCATCTAAAAGGGCCTATCCTTTAGTTTGTATGTCATATCACCGTACTGTCTGTTCCTGTGAAAGTGCACCGCATTCAGCATTGAGGGTAAAAGGTACCTTAAGCACGCGACCTGGGCATTCCTGTGGCGAAATGGGACCTCCTATCTGAATGGGTCGATCAGGTAGATTAACCCTGTTGTGAGGTCGACGCTGGTCAAGACCCAATGCATACGTCCAAGGTTACAAGGAATCAACACCTGTAGGTGTTTCAACAAAGTGTTATCAATGTCAAATTTATTTTAAATTTACGCCATGTAAAATAAACACTCAGCGCGTTAACATCGTGCCATGGCTTGTTTCCTAACGAGAGCTCTCCACGTACCACCATAAGTTCATCATGTGGCCATTGGTGCTTTAGCACAGACCAACCCTTTGGGGGTTTGCTATCTGCAATAGGCTGCAGTCTGTCCCATGTAGACATAACAGTGACTGTACATATAAAATTTACCGAAACGTTAGTGATCGAACGATTTATATACCTATTTGAGGTCCCCATTTCCTAGCTTTTATACTCGTTTTCGAGCGTAATTTTGTATATAATGTGTTTTGTTGAGCCTTTTGTAGGTACATGTTCCCTACATTTGGTGTTTGAGCTTAAAGTCAAGATTGGGAGGCCAAACCGAGCAAATAATGAGAATTGGAAGCCATTCAGAGTTGTCGCGGCCTCGCCGTTAACCCAAACGGTGACGTGATTCGATTCGATTCATGGTCAACCGCGGCAAGTAAATCAGAAGCTCCATGGTGGATTCACCATTGAACCAGAACGCGACATTAAGACCGCGACACTAGTCAACTCTAATTTTCCAAAGCTCAGGGGCTGATATTGTATAGGTGTGTGCTGAATGATTAACTTGCGAAGGCCATAACTTCCTCCTCAGATTGAACCATGATGAGATCCACATATATTTAGAAAGCTCCAGATGTCTAGTTTCCATAACATTTGATAGATTACGATTTTAAGCTTTCTAGAGGAAGTTATGCATGTTTAAGTGACTAGTGTGCGAAGCTAAAAATTCCATCAGTATTCATGGCGAGTTACCATGGCGACTGAACTCACTCACCTCACCCACTCGCCTCAACCGTTGCCCAAACCATGGCAAGTGGCCATGGCGACCAAACCACTCGCCACGAAGCTTGGAAATGCCAAAATTGCCCTTTTCAAGCCCAAATTGTCCCCAAACTTACCCTAACTATAAATACACCTCTTTGCCTCTTCTTTCAAAGGGGACCCACGAAATTCATCACCTCTCTTCACTCCATCTTCATGTTCTTCCCCAAATCAGAGAGAGAGAGAGAGGCTTTCAAAGTTCCCATGGAGGTTTTCCTCCATGGGAAGCTCACCACCACCACTTTTTACCCATCATTCACCATATTTGGAGTAGATTGCAAGGAGAAAGGAGAGGTTTTTGGACCAATTTCAAGCTAGCAAGCATGGAGAACTTGGAGAAGGTCATCTTCAAGGGTTGTCTCTTTTAAACTCTTCTCTTTGTATTTCTTATTTTCTAAATGTGTAATCCCCACTTGGGAAATATTGTAAACCTATATTTGTGATCATTTATGTTATGATTGTTCTTAAATCTATTTGGGTTTTGATTTGTTCTTGTTATTATTGCATAATCTATTATCTTGATATGCATGTGTGTGGAGATTGGAAATTGATATGTGTTCATGGATGGGATTAGGAGTAGATTAACTTAATATGTAGGAGTAGTTGTAATCAAATATCCCATTTATGTGTGTATGTCTTTGGAAGGTTGAAATGCCTTGTTTTGATGGGTTTGAGTGTATGTGGGTTAGGATTGTACCTCCATGGATGACCTTCCGGGTATAGTCTTGACCACTTAGCTCTATAAGAATGGATGAAACTTGTTTTATGCATAACCGTGCTAGAATAGGTTTTCGCTACATGTTCGTATGCTTAATGGTAGGGACTTGAGGCACAATTGCTCTAGCCATGACCTTTGGGGTGATTCGTGTCTCGAATCCCTTAGTTGAGATTACAAGCACAATTGCTCTAGCCATGACCTTTGGCGAGTGATTTGTGTTGTGAATCTCTTAATTGAGAGAATAAGCACATAACTTGAATCGGATGTCCTTAAAGCCTAACAACCACTATTTGTGCACTTATGTATAGTAAACCTATTAAACCTTGTATGACCATAATCCTACATCTCTCCAAGCCACCCTTTTATTATTTGTCTCTTTAAACACTATTCTCACCATTTCATATTCTCTTTATTTTTATTTGCATTGTTTTCTTTACATTTCCACACACACCACACCGCAATAAACATACACCTTACACACACCATTCACATCACATCCGCATTCTATTTACATGCTTTCAATGAACTCTAGAACTCGAAACGGTTGACGGACACCACCTCCCTGCGGAATGATACCCTTGCTTATTGCTATACTAGTCTCTAGTCACTTGCACTAATAAGGTGAACTTGAAATATAAATATTTTGACATGCAAAACGACAGCCTGTCAGTTAGGTTAAAGATGTATGAAACACATCAAAGCAGAAGTGAAAACCGTACAATATAAACACTTACATAGAATTGTGAACCCAGTATGTTGATCCTCGAATCGTAGATAGTTGGGTATGCTCGTTGACGCTTCCGGAGAATCTTCAAGTACACGCCAATGTGCTGACAAATTCAACATTTTGTATTGTTAGGATTCTACCATTTCTGAAAGAAACTTATACAGACAGTTGAAGTAAGGAACATACCGTATCCTCCAACTCCATGAAGTTGGTCTGAAACCGGTGGAACCAAGTGACACCAATTGGCTAGTGTAGATCCACATCACGTCTGCATCATGCTTGAAGAAGTTAGATAACCAAGTACTTTCGCGTAATTTCAAACCAAGAAGTTAGATAACCAAAGAAGATTGAAAATACTATACAAAAATTGAAATTTATATGATTATACTTACAATTCCCCTGTCAGGTTCCTCTTGTAGGCATGGTACGCCTCAAGCTGGTCAGGATCAACCAATCCATGTGGCATCCATTCATGTGGTGGCGGTGGCATAATCCTCGGCCTCTTCGGTCGACAGGGGTCTGTGTATGGGTAGCGCTGCTGCTATCCTTGCTGTCGAATCCGATCTTGACGCCTTAGAGGTGGGGGAGTCCGGTCCAAAGCATTTGGATCGACCAGATCCCTGCGGTGTGAGGAGGAACTCTGTACGCTGGGTTCAACCGCATCCTTGTGGTGTGAGGAGGAGCAGTGTGGGATCGACTATAAGGGTGCGTCGCGACGGACCAAATCTGTCCCCGTGGATCGCTTGGAGGGTGCGTAGCACTAGGATCGACCGGAGGGTTGCGCTATGAGGAGGTACTATGTACCCTAGGATCGTTGGAGGGCTACGCTGCGATGAGCGGTCAAGTGTGAGGTACTGGAAATGTACAGGATCAGGCAGCAAATGCAACTACCGGTCCGCGGTCAGGTCCGAGAAATGAGCAGGATCTTGCAGCAGCGGGGACAAATGGTTGGCGGTGAGGTCCTCAGACATTACCTGCTCCGATAGTGTTGTCTGTGTACCGCCATGCACCTACTCTCGTGCGGTCATAACTGGCCCTCGCTGATTAGGTACTGTCTCCGTAGGACCACTACCTCCTCGTCCAGTGTCAGGCCCTGTCCCATCCAATGACCACCTGGCTTGTCTCTGGGAGTAAAGTCTCGGTCGTCGAACGGTGGACCATCCCAATGGGACTACGAGATGGAACCCTGAAGTGCCAAGAGCAAGCCCAATAACTCTGTATGATGCTGATCTCATTTCTCATTACCCTTTTGGACATCCTCTTTTAAACCTCGAATATCCTCCTGTAAATCTCGGACGGCATCCATCACTTCAGCAAATTTTTGGTACTAGGTCTCCTGAAAGGATTTCGAACTCTGTCAGTACTAAAACCTTTCACTGGATTCAAATTAAATAATGCGGTACAAATATTTTAACGTACCTCTGGATGCCCTCCAATGCCTCCTCGTGAGTCACCTCCAATTCGAGGCTATCTGGGCAACGAGAATCGAACCCGCCTATGCCTCACGGACTCCCACTGTGACCCTCCTGGTCAGAACCCTTCGTGTCACTGCATCCGGAAGACGGACCCTCAGTATCAGTAGGTCCGGAAGACGGACTCTCATACCGACTGTCTCCCTCGTAAATGCCCTCGAAGTACCATTTAGCCCTCTCATCTGTCGTCGGCACCAATTCAACCCTCACATACATCTGAAATCAAGGTTAGACCATTGTAATTGTATACATACTGAACATTAAAAAAAAAAAAAAAGATACTTACGTTGTCGCTGAAAATGTCATCCAACTTTTCCTCCCTCGGTCGCTGACGCAACTCCCACTTAAGAATACAGGGGGATAGCTCTATTTCCCTACGGGTCCCATAGTTTCTGTTGGCAAGCACGGGGATAACCTCAAAAGAAATATCTGCGTAATAGATAAGTACGATAAGAATCCAATACATCAGTCATATGAAAAACATTAGTCATATGAAAAAAAAAATTACAATTAAAGTACGACATCAAATTCTAAATTCTCACCAATAGTGCATGCGTTAGACCGTATATGTTGTACGTCTCCTGTCTGTGTACGGCAACCCCTTTTGTCGCTTGCATTTTTCGAACCGCTGGCTTCGACCTGCCAACACATGCTTGAAACCTGAAATAGACCACCTATACACGTGTGCACCCCATAAGAACGCATCAAAAGCGTCCAAGTCCTCGACTAGGCAAAACTGCCATACTGGAACTTTCTCTCTCTCGTCCAACCCCATCAGTATCCAGTTAAGCATATATAATAAGCACATTTTAACTGCATCATACTGCTCGATAAAAACACCAATCTGTAATGCGGCTCTCAGCTGTAAATACTCAATGTCATCTCGACCCTCAAAGTACCATTGGTGTATGCCATTCTCTACCATAGCATAGGTCGACGTGTCAAGCGTGACTTCGAACTTCAATCTGGTAATTAGACAAAACTCAATCTTAGAGAACCGGACCGAATGCTGACCTAACAGAAATCTCATCTCATCTTCCAGCCCATCGTGATGCAACTCGTGTAAGCAACCAATGGAAAATGCCACTTGAAAACTTCATCTCATGTTGCATCTGAAGGAAATTTCTAAAGCACGACCTAGTATACTGACGTCGTTCTTCGACCGCAAGATGTTCAGGTACCCTGCCAAGTGTGTTGTCGATATTGAAAAGTCATCAAAATGGTCATGCCGAGTTATTTTTCCATAGAACCTTCCATCCTCTGGAGTGTTAAGGAAATTTTTAAGCTGATTCGTCATCTGCATATTCAAAGAAAAAAACATATAAGTTCATTGAAAAGCCTCAGAGAGTATATGAAAAAGCTCGAAGAAAAATTAAAAAGACTCGAAGAGTATATGAAAAGTCTCGGAGAGCATATGAAAAGTCTCGAAGAGCATATGAAAAGTCTCAAACAACGTTTGAAAGGCTCGGAAATCGTTTTAAAAGTCTCAAAGATTGAAGATTGAAAAAGCTCGGATTATTGTTACAAAGTCTCGGACAACGTTTTAAAAGTCTCGGAGATTCAAATTAGAAAAATCTCGGATTACTGTTACAAATTCTCGGACAACGTTTAAAAAGGCTCGGACAACGTGTTAAAAGTCTCGGAGATTCAAATA